>JARDYJ010000009.1:42237543-43437543 GCA_029215755.1 Spea hammondii
AATTCCGACAGGGGAATAAATAAATAAATAAATAAAAGGACAGAATCATTTACGTCGCCTGCTCCAGATCCGTCCTGGAATTTGGAATCCAATTCAGTAGTAGGTTGCGTTTCGAAAGACAAGAGCGAGGCTTTATTTTAAGTAGATATCGCGCCGATATACGTCGCAAGTTATTGCAATAAAAAAGGGAAAAGTGCTTTTGTGCTTACATTAGAGTCAGACTTGGAAATGCTCGCTTCTCAGCGACGTTCTCCTGCTTGGCATGTGGTTTATGCTCGATCCCATACTCCAGCACATTAACAATCTGTGCATTCATTTATCAGCCGTACATTCTGAATTGTGTATTTATGGCACTGTGCACTTTCCATAGCTGAAAATTAATGAACATGCCTCTCTCATAACAAACAAGCACCTGTGCTGCATAGATAGTAATCGGAAACAGATTTATTTTTATTAGTGCGTTTGTGGGGAGCGTTTCTCCAAACCTATCCTGAAACATTGATTAAAATTGGATAATATTCCACTGAAAACCTTCTCTTTTTAATTTATGCTTATGGGTTTTGTTTTTTTTCCTTCCCCTTGTAATATTTAAATTTTAGATTTAGTGGAGATATTTTTCAATCAAACGAACAAAACACATTTAGAAAGAAAATATAATCAGTGTTGTTATCTGCCGGCTCCCCGACGACATTGTGCGCGGAAATGATTCCCGGTGTGATTACCGTACATAACGCCCATTTTCTTTCTCCTCTAACTTTAAGGATAAATTGTGATTTTCCCGGTATGTCCTTTAACGGTTACTACGTAACACATATAGAAGTTGGCATTCGCGGTACGGGTGAGTGTATCACCCGGTGTTCATCCGACCCCCTCGTCCTGGCTGCTCATTCATTGATTCTGTTTGGTTTTTTTGTTTGTTTTTTTTTGTTTATTCTTGCTTTATAAGCCATCGTCATGGAAATGGATAAAACATGATTTTCCTAATGCAGATGGTGAGCAGTCAAACCGACAAAACGTTTGCATTTATTTTTTATCCTAAAGATTGACGATTTGGGGGAAGAAATCCATGAAAACACCAGAAAGCGTTACTGGAGACTTCCATAGGGCTGACGATCCGCCGTATGTGACATACGGTAAGAAAGTATAAATATTATTTTCTCTTAATGTTATTTTTATGATTAAAGTTCTTTGCACAAATCCCAAGATGAACTGATTTACTGGATGTTAAGACTATAAAAAAAAGCTACTTATTTCTTTTATTGTTCTGGACAGTTGCGTGACCTTCATCAGGGGCTGATGGTTCTTTCGTGTAATAGAACATTAAGATGGAAATAAATATGTTTCCACGTATAATAAGTGTCTGCGCTAATGGGCTGAATATCATTTAGATCAAATTATATTTCTTATTTTTCATTGGCTGTCAGATAATGTGTTTCTTGGGTCAGTTTGCGGCCTTTTAACATGTTGATTACCTTAGTCAGGCAGAAGTAATGTTGTACGGACACAATCTCGAATTCATCTTAAATTAATGCTGCGGAGAGGCAGAAATCAGAAATTCATATCTCACGGAGAAAAGGGAACATTATCAGAATTTGACTATTTACCCATATAGAGAAACGCGGAATAAGATAGCACATAATGACTTGTAGTGTGGCCTTTAACGGCCCATCTCGGTCCTGACCTTCTCGGGGTGTCTCGTTGTGCTCCACACGGTTTCATTTCTGTTCTGTATTCGCCATGAGTCCATAGACGATGCTTCTACATCAGGTTGGGCCTGAAGTAGTATACACGGAGCAGGGCGCACGGGAGAGGTCTCAAATAAAAATGTCAGCCGGTCAGATCTGGGACGAGCTGACTTCACGATCCTGGGACAACCAGGATTAATGGCCAAAGGTTCCATGCCCCTCAATATGTCCCATCACTCTGTCTTGCGCAGGTTCATGCCCCCCGCTGCTCACTGATGTCCCATGCGCACAATGGTCTGATGCTGAGCACATTGGACCATCTAGCTGGGGTCTGGGGAAAGACACCAATGTCCTTCAGATGCTACCCTAGCCGGGATGTCCACCTGGCGGGACCATAAAGCTCTGCTCAGGGGTACACTGTCGTCACTTTGGTATAACCGCGCATGCTGTGTGCTGCTTTGTGTTTCTATATGGCAGCCGTATGGTTTAAGGGTAAGTGTAGCGTTTGTGTCCTGACTTGTCGGAGAATAAGCAGCGAAGCTTTAGAGATAAGAGACTGGAATATCCTATCGTTAAATGTCACACAATGACAGCGTACGATACAATGATCCTACTTAGACATTTTCATAAACATAATTGATACAAGGCGCTTGCGACGGGCGCTCTTTGCGTCTACTGGCATCCATTTCGTGTACAAATAACAACTCGTAATGAATGCAAATCCTATCAAATACAAACGGCTGGTTTCCTCTAAACACTTCTCCAGCGATTCCGGGTCATCTGAATATCGACAGATTGGTTTTCAATCCTGTGCTTAGCGTACGGCAGGCCGGCTACGCACCATTTAGACGCCACGCGCTTAGTTACAATTCTTGTTTGTTTTTCCTGCGCGGTATCAATAAAGCCAGCGGAGATTATTTGCGCCATACCGGCAAAGCCAGCCATTTACAATCCCTGATGGGGTAAGACAGGGATACCCTCTCCCGTGCGCCCTGCTCCATGCATACTACTTCAGGCTTACGGTGGTTCCTGTCTATACTTAGCAGATCAGGGCAGGCGACACGCTTGATATGAGGCTAACGCCAAATTACCGTACAGCAGAGGCAATAAAACGCATCCTATTCCGAGGGGTACGTCGCCTCAATCGAGTGCGGAGAGCTGTTATAAAATAAAAATCGGTATTTTGCATTTCAGGCCGCGGTGATAGGCAGGCATGACTGTGAATGCAGGACGGCAATTAAATCGATAAGCTTTAATAGCGCCCAGCAGCCCGCTGGTTCTGGAGGGTCTCATCCTCACTAACTTGAGTAGCTTTCATTTAAAATGAATATATGGACCACAGGTGTCGGAGAGCAAATGCATAATATCAGCGATGCATTTTCCAGTGAGCATAAAAAAAGGCTGACCACCATAAATCTGACACATGTGAAAATAAGAAACAAGGCGAAAGCGTGATCAGCAGACAAACCCCAGAGCGACATCCGCAAATAGTCTATAAGTGAGAAGTCCAGTAAGTAAGAGCGTGTGTCAAAGCGACGTATTCCTGTTACAATGTTACAACGAGGACAGAAATGTATTATGTTTGCCCCATGAACAAAAGTAACAAAACACCAAGAACTTCCATTCATCTCAGCTATTCCAATACCAGGGGCTTTAAATCCCCGGCTATTTATAAATTGCATTGATCAGAAGGTGAATGGATGGGGGCGACAGCGGCCCAAACAAAAAGTAGTAATATTACAATATCCGCAGCCGGCGGCAGCATTCTGATGACTATTCTATAATGTTATATATATATATAAAGCTGCGTCTTGGGAAAGAGGCGCGAGTGGATCATGAAATATATATATAGATAGATAGATATAGATATAATGGCTGACTGGTCCATCGCGGGACCTTACTATATCCTTTATCTGAAAGACATTTAAAGGATTTACCTATCTATCCGGCAGCAGACCTACTCATTGAGTGGGAGCCAAGAGCACATGATTGTGTTAATTAATCTGCTATTGTGGGTAAAAGCACAGCTGCCGTGGCTTTCCAGATACGTTGTGAAAGAGAAACAATATGGTGTTAAGCCGATGACTGCATACTGTTACAAAGGGGGTGCAGGAGATCTCCGATTCGTACATCAGGCCTCCGGGACAGGAGGGGGTAATAAATCCTAAATGTCGGCCCCGAACGCGCACCGTCATAGGATGCCTCGGCTATCGGACGGGTCCGCAAATGGAAAACGCAAGAAAACTTCTCAAAAATCGTTGGATCGCCTCCAATAATAAAAAAATGGAGCTCGACAAATTATGCGTTTATGTAAATTTATGGGTTCTAAATAATGAGCATTAACTAGGCGTTCTTTAAACAGGGCTTAGCTGACCCAAAAAAGGTGGCGGCGTTGAAAAGACCCTTGTATTCTTGTGTGTGAATCAAAACCTTTTCTCTTGATGCATGCGCGGATTTGTCAATTCAGCGCTCACAGTCAGGACCTATTGAGGAATAAGCGCCTGTGGATTTCTCTCTGGCTGCGGACTTACAGGGAATGAGTTGGCCGGCCAAACCGCGGTAAAAACTATTAATAAAAAATCATTTCCTTGTTTGTCACCGTGAGGAATTATCTTTCGGAAGTGAATCTGCATGATCTCCACTGCTTGCTCCTCGGGATTTTTTTGGGGGGAGGGGGGTTATGTATTCATCTGTTTATCTTCAGCCATGAAGTGCAGTTTAAAGTACCGATCCAAAGACTGGAAATGATCTTTGGTTTAAAAAAATACGTTTTGGGTGATATGCTGTGTATTTCTAGGCTGGACCCCAAACCCTTCTCGGGTCTCCGCTGGATGCGAGTAATTGTTATGGAAAATACCGATCAAAACAAAATAATCCTAAATTAGACGCGGCGTGCCCATAATCCACACAGAGACATACGGGCGCAGCATAATAACATGTCTAAAACATGCTACAGGGAAACGTATATGCATGTTCAGCACGGTCAGGACGCCTCCATTGTGAGACGTGTTACACGGCAGTCATCTTTAAAGGAAAATGTATCGGAAATCATCTTATGACTGAGGCGACGCAGCCGGTAAAAGCCATTGGTTAGTGGGGGGGATGACGGGCCGCTATACCGGAGCCTGTTGGGTTGTAACGTCGGTGTGGAGGCCGCCGGCACGCTAGTGCCTCCCCGTCATGCTGTCTGATCATGTACAGCCTGACCCAGATCGGCCAAAAATCATCACCTAGTTATAAAAAAAGGAAATAGTCCCGCTGTGATAGTCGGCCAGAAAGCATGTATTACCGACAGACTGGTGAGAGACCTTGGAGCGGGGCTTCTTTTGTTGTTGTTGGCCTACACTTACCATCTACATGAGTAAAATTGACAGGGACATGGGTGGCGATTGAGGCAGTCATGGATTCCATTTAACTGGCCTCTGGGTCTTACGGGAAGCCAACGTGCCACTTGGGCACTGGGTAAAGCAGCCGTCCTCTCCCTGTTGACGCGGCCCTAACCTAAAACTGGCAATAAATGCAAAATAAACACACTCTTGGCACCCCAATAAAGGTCTACGTCCCCAGGGTGTTACTAGCCACATGGCAGGTGGGACTCGATGTCCAGACCCGGGACCTTAGCCTGGTGGCCCTAACTTCCTACCAGCACGTTCTCTCCTCACGGTTTGGTGACAGAAAGTACGGCTGCTGCTTTTTAAACCCATTTCAGTCGCTGCATGCGTTTGCCAATCGACTTTCACAAAAACACACGTAGCCGCAGAACACACAGACAGAGAGGTTGTGAAGGCTGATTTTAAGACAAAGTAAGCCAATTGTACAAATTCTTAAAATGTTTCTGCATTATTGTTTGTCTCGTTCTCAGCCATAAAACCTTGTTTTCCTCGTGTAATTGCTGTAAGTCCAGCGCTGTGTTATACGCTGGTAGAAAGCGAAGTATTTGTTACAGAGCAGAAATTGCTAAACTGTAACGTGTAATAAGCGCTAAAGTGGTTAGAAATAACCAGTTACGGGGAGGCAGGTGCGGTGTATGCGTTAAAAAGCGGGCTGCTAAAGTATTTCTACTGAAAGGACCGTTACTGGCCCACGGATCGTTAGGCGAGATTCCCAGGCAGACCCGTATTACATGCAAATTCTTGTTTTCCGCAACTTTTACCCACCCCAGAACCAACCTTTTTTTTAAGCAAAGAAGAGCCTTTGACTGGCGGGAGGATTATCAATGGACTGATCCAGCGCTGAGCACGTTGCTATTCGCCTTGAGGGTAGGAAGAAGACATGAGGATGGATGAAGACCGTTTCTGTCTTTTACGCCCTTCTTCTAGAGTAATCGCCTCGTTTAAAGCAAATAAAATGTTTTGGATCAGAAACCGTGAGCGGGGAGATCCAGCACAGATCCCCAGATGTACCGGCGGCAGCAGACACCAAACGCAATGTTCTACGTATTCAGGAAAAGCCAGCCGTAGGACCGCGTGGAGCAGGGCAGTAATGCCGGGGCTGACATTGTTACTTTGTAATAAGATGGCGTCAAAATAGCATGATGTCCACCAAGCTCAGAAGAAAACGAACGAGACACAGAAGCTTAATACAAAGCTACAACTGAACCGGATGAAGAGCAATTTCCCGGAGAGTGCTGCGCTGCGTGGAGATGCTCGGAAAGACTGCCGGAGATCTTAGAAGATCCTACAAGTGACTCCTGTCCCCAGCCTACCTTCCTTAGTGGTGTTGGGGTCCAACTACATTACTCTGCTACAAGTATAAGCAAAATGAGAGCGGGTCACAGACAAGCTCAAATGTCTTTTCTACCCCAAAATCCCCCTGTATTTCCTCTAATCACACCCTAAACTACAGGCTTCCCCCAGTGACCACGAGAGCCAAATAACGATGGGACCGTCGGCTGAAAAATCTAGCGAGTTTTACCGCGATGTGATTTTGTGAGTCAGTCTCAGGCATTACAGCTAAAGTCAGGCTCGAGAAAATCACAGGTTCTGGGGCAGGAAGAGAGAACGTGGCGCCCCCTACATGCCAACTTTGCTCTTTTCTGGCGGCAGCGTGATTTATGTAGAAATGAAATGTGAGCGCGTGCCGGTGTATTCATGAATCCCAGCACCCAGGCCCGCTCTGCGGCAGAGTCCTCTCCCGTCCGGGGGTCTGTGCGCGCGGGAAGCGGCGCGGACGATATTCCATATCACACAATGAAAGGCTGCATATGGTGCTCGGTCATAACAGCTGAGCTTAAACATTCCCCGCTGCTCCGCGTTTCACTGAACCCGACAGCACACAACGCCGAGAGGACAGCAGCCATGTTAAATATTGTTTTTATGTGAAATTCTGCTTATTATCCCCCGAAAATCACAGTCTGCCAATTCAAACAATCCCCAGCGTGATAACGCAGCAGTCAACAAAAACTTAACTACGCTTCCTTGTGGTTTTTTTTTTCCTTAAATCCTATTTTTTTTTTAAAAAACAAAACACTGGTGAGTGCGGAGTAATACGACATCTATGGAGTAATATATTCCATGCATTTAAAGTGAGATTACAGCGATGTCGGCGTATAAAGCCGCACACCGCAGCTCGCGTGTTCTGGACATTTTTCCGGGTGATGTTACCGGCACGGGGATACGTTTACTTTTACAAATCAGACAAGTGAATTATTAATGGGCTCGAAGCCATCTGTAACAACCTGGGGTCCTGTATGTCGCCCGATATAACCCAAGGAGCCTCCAATAAAAAAGAGAAACAAGGAGCCCACTCTTGGTGCTTCGTAGACCCCAAATTCTGTATTTTTACTATGTGGGGGAAAGACTCACCTGCCCATTATTAACATCATTCTCAACTTAATCATAACCTTAAGTATGATGGGGAACCATTCCTTGTACGCACTACCCTTTCAGACCCATTCATACTTTACGAGCCTCTCAACCAAAACGAGCCGTTGAGCCAACATTCACTCTCCTTCCCATCTCCATCCCGTCAGTCGCTCTAACATCTCCGCGGTTGGGAGCAGCGCAATTACACGCAAAATTATTTGTACAGCGGCTTCAAACGCCGACATCAGCCACTTTCACTTTGTACCCGCGCTTCCTGCAGTTGTTTCAGAAAGGAACATGGATCGCGGAGCTTTTATACGTCGAGCCCGAGCTGCCTTCATGTGAAAAAAACTTCAAACATGTCGCGGTGCACAGAATGAACGAGCCATGTTTTTGCCAGCAGGGGGTAATTAGTCATATTTCACAGATGAAAAGTTACAGGGATCAAAGAAGCGCCAAGCACTTTTTAAGAGATCAGTACTCCATGCAAAAATCGCTATGTTGATATTCCTTAAAACAATACCTGCGGACTAGGAAAACACGCACCGGGGAGGAAAAAATAGCAATTAAAACATATACCGAAAAAATACGAAGGGAGGAAAAGCAATATGAAGGGGGCTTTTTATATGCGATCGTGTCGCAATGAGTTAACGTACCCTTCTGTACGAGGGTCACGTGGGTCTCTCGCTCACCCACTCCTCGCCCCCCAGACCCCTGTTGCTGCATACCATCTCAAAGCCCCTGCACAAAGTTTGGCTTTAGCAATGCGCGGCAGCTGGGCCAAGCTACCAGAGAATGATAATGACCTTAGAAATCTGCTGTTAGCTTCACAACAATAGGGTGCTCAGTCTTCTGGAAAATTGTGTTCATCAGCTAACTCTGCTCAGTTACTAATTGACATTGCCAAATATTTTAAGAACAATTGGAATGCACAAGAAAAAAAAAAAAGATCTTAATCCTTTGGTTTCTTTTTTCTTTTTTGTTGCCCAGAATATGGAGAACGTTCAAGAGATGCCTTCAGATAAATGACTGCGAAGTATCAGCACAGAGAGCTTCGTTAAAGGACGTTAAAGGAGTTCGGTAATTCCGTCCCCTCTTTATCGCGTGTATCACATATACGATAATACTGGCCGACACTTAAAATTATTTACACGCAGCAGCCTCCGGGAATTACTAATAAGCTAATGGGTGCTACTTCGTTGTGTGTTCGGGCTGGGATGGGACTGGTGTTCTATTGGCTCAACACAAGTTAATGCTACACATATATATCATATATATATATGGAGAAATAGTCCCTCAAACATTATTAGACACTAATTTTTATTCCGCGGATGCAGAGAAAACACGTGGTCTGACATCACAGGGTGTGACATCACAGGGTCTGTAATATTACAATGCAAACACAAACTGACTTTGTAGGGGAGATGGCAGAAACCATGCATGATCGGCACAGCGTGGGTTAAGGTGCACCTTGTTTCTACCCTTATGTCATAGAATAGGTCTGTAAGTCTCTGTGACGCCATCGCTGCATTTTCTGCGGTTTACGGACTATACAAAAGCACAGCATAATTCCAGGATCCATGTGTTCATCGTCGCACGCGCCTTTGTATATACTTTCAGAACAAACCGATGCCTGGCGCATTAGATGCATGGCACATTAGATGCATAGCGCATTAGATGCATGGCACATTAGATGCATAGCGCATTAGATGCATGGCACATTAGATGCATAGCGCATTAGATGCATGGCACATTAGATGCATAGCGCATTAGATGCATGGCACATTAGATGCATAGCGCATTAGATGCATGGCACATTAGATGCATAGCGCATTAGATGCCTGGCACATTAGATGCATGGCACATTAGATGCCTGGGGATTAAATGCATGGCATATTAGATGCATGGCACATTAGATGCCTGGCGCATTAGATGCATGCCCTTCTTGCCAGTTACTGCCTATAGACCTGACCCTTCCCATACCCGGCTAGTGGTTTTTAATCAGCCCTCGGCCCCCAATCCCTCTCTTTCAGAACAAACCGATGCCTGGCGCATTAGATGCATAGCGCATTAAATGCATGGCACATTAGATGCATGGCACATTAGATGCATGGCACATTAGATGCCTGGGGCATTAAATGCATGGCACATTAGATGCATAGCGCATTAGATGCGTGGGGCATTAAATGCATGGCACATTAGATGCATAGCGCATTAGATGCGTGGGGCATTAAATGCATGGCACATTAGATGCATAGCGCATTAGATGCCTGGCGCATTAGATGCATGCCCTTCTTGCCAGTTACTGCCTATAGACCTGACCCTTCCCATACCCGGCTAGTGGTTTTTAATCAGCCCTCGGCCCCCAATCCCTCTCTTTCAGAACAAACCGATGCCTGGCGCATTAGATGCATAGCGCATTAAATGCATGGCACATTAGATGCATGGCACATTAGATGCCTGGGGCATTAAATGCATGGCACATTAGATGCATAGCGCATTAGATGCGTGGGGCATTAAATGCATGGCACATTAGATGCATAGCGCATTAGATGCGTGGGGCATTAAATGCATGGCACATTAGATGCATAGCGCATTAGATGCCTGGCGCATTATATGCCTGGCGCATTAGATGCATGCCCTTCTTGCCAGTTACTGCCTATAGACCTGACCCTTCCCATACCCGGCTAGTGGTTTTTAATCAGCCCTCGGCCCCCAATCCCTCTCTTTCAGAACAAACCGATGCCTGGCGCATTAGATGCATAGCGCATTAAATGCATGGCACATTAGATGCATGGCACATTAGATGCATGGCACATTAGATGCCTGGGGCATTAAATGCATGGCACATTAGATGCATAGCGCATTAGATGCGTGGGGCATTAAATGCATGGCACATTAGATGCATAGCGCATTAGATGCGTGGGGCATTAAATGCATGGCACATTAGATGCATAGCGCATTAGATGCCTGGCGCATTATATGCCTGGCGCATTAGATGCATGCCCTTCTTGCCAGTTACTGCCTATAGACCTGACCCTTCCCATACCCGGCTAGTGGTTTTTAATCAGCCCTTGGCCCCCAATCCCTCTCTCCCCGGAATCACTTCAGGTAACAAAGGCTTGCCTGCCGCTCATTGTGATAATTCTCCTGGAGATCATACTGAGAGCGGCCGTGAAAAGCGATGGGTTATGATGTATTCATCGCTATCATGTTAAGAGCACTAGTCAGAGGCAAGAATTCATTACTTACATTTAAGGAAAAATAGTTTCTCAGGCCCTCCTGACCCGGACTTCAAAAGGGAAAAAATGAATGAGAAGTGATACAAATGAAGTTTTAAGATGTGAACGAGAGCGGCTGAGCCTTCAGCCTGCTTTACTCATCCCAAAGTTATAGGTCTGTTTTATTTGGGTAATTAATTAGTCTTGTATATTGCACACTTAAAAAGGTGCGCTCCAAGCAAAAACAAAAAAAAAGGCACAATTCACAAAACGAGTCATTAACGGAAAATTTATATCCAAAGAGAATAAATCGAGAATCTTCAATACTGTATACTTAGAAAGGAAAGCAACGGGACCAAGGGAAGGTGGTCCCGGCGTGGCAGTAACCGTGGCAATGACGGTATCCGCGGATATAACGAGCGCCGGACTTTCATACCGGAACGCAGGACTCGATAAAAGTGTTTGGGGAACCCGACACGAAGGATTCTCAGATAAACGATGCTCATTACACCACACGTCTCCTTTCTCATAATGTTAAGATATATATTCATGTCTGGAATGAGACAGGGGGTCGCCAACAAGCTCTGATTGATGGGAGTTGGCTGCTCTTACAGGTATGTCTCCATCAAGCTATTGTGAATTATCCGCAGACTGCTTCTAGACAGTAATTCCTACGATCCGTGTAATCTATTCACTCTGGGATCTCAGACCAGTCTCTACTACCTGATCAAAAGTTGCTTCAAGAAAGAAAAAATCCTAATAATGATTGGGGTGCGGTGAGGATGGATCGGGCCGGTTAGAAATATAAACGGGATGCAGTCTAAATGCAGCGCAAATCTCACCCGGTTTATCTAGTGATCATCAGTCAATTTAACCCAAAGATGGATTTCTTACGAGACGTTCTTGGCACGCGTTCCTCTGTATGCGGAAGTTCAGGGCTGCAGCTGGTGTCGGCGGCCTGGCATGGAACCATTTAATTGACCTTTATTGATATGTGCTGGATTCAGCTGTCTTTTTTCACGATATGTCACTTGGGAGCTGGAGATGTCTGCGGTTCAGTTCCCCAGACAATGCATATGGCAGACACACAGAAACAGCATCTCTCTAACCCCCCCCAGCTCCACGAGACCCTCCATCAACACAAGAGACATCCCATTCTCTCAGACCGCAGCAACAAACATCTCAGACACAAGAGAAATCCCGTTCTCTCAGACCGCAGTAACAAACATAATACAAGAGACATCCCATTCTTTTAGACCGCAGTAAGAAACATCTCAAACACAAGAGACATCCCGTTCTCCGAGACCACAGTAGGAGACATGTGAAGAGGGACGTGGCGTCCGCCTGATACTCGGTGACGACGAGTTACTCCCCATATTGAAATCTGAATTGAATGGAAAGTGATGAGATTACCGCAGGCGGCCTTCAGTAGACCTTTACCGCGGACGCTGAGTGCCTGGAGCTCCTCGACTGTCTCTTATTCTCCAGACTTAATGGTTGATTGCAAAAATCAATGTTGCCGTTAGTAACAGAATATTTGTTATCACACGATTCCCTCTTTTGTTAGGTCGACAGAATGATTACAGTATTGGATGAAACGTATTATTCTTGGATATACGCCCCTTATATAAGCCCCTTATAGACCGGCGCGTCCCTGTAAACGCGGGACCTGTTGTGTCGGGGTCCGGATTGTGTATCGTGTTAGTAAATTAGCAGCCATCTTCTTGCGAGGACCGTGCGCATTATTCTGAAGATTATGGAATGTTTGGGTGTTTTGTTAAATATTGAAAGATTGTATCGGAGGAGGTCAGTGTTCGCCGGGCGCAGTTACTGTGGACTGGTTCCTATGTTTAACATCCTGGTGTTTGGAAATAATGACTATTTATCGCAGCCAATCACAATACAAGATATTGGTTCTCTTTAATCCTCGTGATCGGTAGAAGGTGTCACTGGCCTGGATAAATAATCATGTATATGAGTCTGAAACATTATCAGCTGCGAGGGGCAAATAATCGGGATAACCGCAAATGTCCCCCATCAGATTTTGGATCCTGAGCATTAACTGGTTGCCGAGCAACAGCACAGAGACGAGTGTAAGAAAAAGCCTAAAATATAATAAACTTATAAGATGGTAGCATTTAGTAGATTTGTTTTGGAAGTGTATGTAATGCCTATGCGTAGGAAACATAAAGGACTTCTTTCCTCCACAAAAATAAAATTACAGATGGAAGGCACCGTAAAAAGCACACTTTTCAGCTTGTTTGTAGGGGGTTATGTGTTCGGAACGGCAATCATGGCCCAATAGTTAACAAAATCATCTTTAAAACACATTTTTATAAATAAGGCCACATCCTTATATTTCTCTTAATATCCCACTTAATGGCAGTCCGCAGAAACAGACGGTCTACCATGCACTTTAATGACGCATTTCAAGCCTTGTGTTTTTTTTTGGCAAGGAATGATCTTGAATACAGTTGTAAGCATTCTAAGTTATTCCCCTATCATGTCTTCACAATAAACAGTACTAGCAGCTCGAGCCTGACAATCGGGATTTCACTACACTGTCCTGATTGTGGCAGCAGGAATAATAATAATAATAATAATAACAACAATAGTACTAATAATAAAAACAATAATACTAATAATACTAATAACAATAATAATAAATGAATTGTTTGGTACCTGAAGAGGAAGGAGACGAAGGATGCGGGCTGTCCTCCTGTGCACTCCCTGTCTGTGAGAGCGCTCCACCTGTCCCACTCTCTTCAGTGATATTTGACGAACCCGGGGTGGTGGATCGGCTCACGGACTGGGACTCTTGATCGCTTCCTGAGCCCCGTCGCTCCTCCAGACTCATCTGAATCGCCTCTTCCTCCGCTTTCCTATCTCTTCTGTGGACTCGCGAGTGAACCACCACTTGGTGGTAGGTCCTGAAGACCCGGCCACAGTCGGGGCACTCAGTTGGCTTGTCTTTCAGGTTTCCGTGGCTCTGCATGTTGTAGTCGAGCCCCTGGCTCATGCCATGTGACAGAAAATCTCTGGTACTTTCTAAGAGTTCCAGTTTGGACGGCAAGTCTCTCTGATTGCACATTTTAGAGCTGTGAATCATGTCAGCTTGCATTTTTTGTTTAGAGCCATCTGCTCCTATAATTACATACTCTCGCTTCTCCTTATCAAACAGGACTCCGGCATTTGCTAAACTATCTTCGTGGTTGCGCTGTATCTGCTGCTCTTTAGACAAGAAGCCGTGTTCCATTGCCATTCCTCTCGCCATTAGCTGCCAGGCCTGATAGCTGTTGACTGGATCCATCTCTGCGGCTTTGGCCGCAGCTTGCAACCGCTCTATGCAGCTGGACTTTAGAGGAGGCACCAAATTGAGGGAGCCGAGTAAGGAATGCTTCTCCCCTTCTGTCATGCCATGTCCCAGGGCAGCTAAGGGCGACAGCAGCTTCCCCAGAACTTCCTTTTCTTTCAGTGGAAGTTCTCCCTTGTTGTACATGTGACTGTGCTCGCCTAAACTCGCCTTGTCTGAAGGCATGAAACCACTTTGCAAGCAGGATATGTATCTGGAGTAGAGATTTGCGTGCTCTTGAGTTACGCTGGACACCGGGACCTCTGCTTCGCTCGGAGATTTGTTCTTTACTGATAGTTTGTTCAGATGGACCTTCATGTGGTTTTTTAAGAACCAGGGCTCTTTGAATCGTCGCCCGCAGATCTGACAGCAGTGTTCAAAGGAATCCTTGTGCTTTCTCATGTGGCCTTTCAGGAACCAGGCTTGACTGAAAACCTGCCCGCATACCTCGCAGCGGAACTCGCTGGTGGACTGCTCTCCGTTTCCGCTAGATCCTTGGCCTTGAACAGACTCGGCCGTTATGTGCGCTTTTTCAACATGGCTAATCAACTCTTCTTCTTGGGAGGCAGCAAAATCACACAGAGTACACTTGTAAGGCTTGTGCAAAATCCGTATATGCCTATCCAATTCCTCTCGTTTCTTGAACTTTCCTTTGCAAAACGTGCATCTGAACCCAGTTGCTGGGGTGGCTGCTTCCTCCTGGACCGCTGCCGGCTTCGGAGAGGGGGCTTTGTTAGACAGATCGGATGTGCTGTGGTTTGCTGGGACAGATATGTGAGAGTTAGACAAGGGGGATTGCTGTAAGTGCTGCTGTGGTTTCACATCCACTCTAGGCTGAAGAAGGCTGCTTTTCATCTGCTTGTCTCTTAAAATGGCCCTTTCCTCCAGTTCGTGGAGGAGCCGGTTTTCTTCTCGGACCCGACCTCGACCTTTGCCCAGGTTTCCCAGTTTGTGGGTACGGAGGTGAATCTTCAGGTTACCTTTCTGAGCAGCTCGGTGATCACAGTACGGACATTTGAATGGTTTCTCCCCGGTGTGCGTGCGCATGTGAAGAGACAGGATGCTATTGAAACGGAAACGCTTCCCACACAGCGGGCATGGATACTTTCTATTCTTCCTTGCATCGTCCTCGATGTCACTCATCTGGGACATTATCCCAAGGTTCTGTCCATTTAGAAACTGTTGCAGGTCTACTCTCCCATTGAGATTGCTTTCCACATCTCGATTCAGCTGACTGGCCAACATGGCCATCTGGCTGCTGATTGGTTGATTTGCCATTGAAACATGGCTTTTCTCGTCAATTGACGCCCCTGTTTTGTCTTCGTTCTTCTGCCGGTTCTGCAGCTCCGGGAAAGCGTGGCTGAGCTGGGAAGTGATCTGGTGCAGCTTCTGACTCATTGAATACTGGCCATTTAACAAGGTGCTGTTTAGATGGGGGTCAACTTCAGGCACGGCTGATGAAACTCCAAGGCACAAACTAGCTTCCTCCATCCCTGAAATCACAAAACACATAACAAATCATTGTGTGCCAGAAATATAACTTTAAAAAAAAAAAAACATGACATTAAACATGTATGTCAAAAAGTTATTTAAAAACCACAGAAACTATTCTTGAAAATCAGATGAAAATATTACTCTTGAGATGGCTCAATAATCATTTCAGGATCAAAAACATCTATGACAAAGACTGAGTAATCAGCAGCAGAATTGCTCATTCTAAAATATTTGCTTTGGTGGGTTTTTTCTTTTGTTATTTAAGGAGAACCGTGTGTTTGGATTATCTCCCGAACAATACCGGGTCTTTCCCCCTTCCCAGTCGGAGGTATAATATTCTGGGGGCCCCCGGCTTCCCTAGTCTCACCAAGATATCAGACACCCTGTTAAGCCCCTGAAGCTGTAGCTGCTTCCGCTGTACTGCGTGCTGTTTTGGGGTAGAAGTATCACTGAAGAAAGTTTTTTGTTTGTTTTTGAAAAACTTTTGTAATATATGAACACGAAATAACAGAAGCCAGTCTGCCTCCTGGAAAAAAACAGATGTTGCTACAAATGAAGACTTTATGACCGGCTGCATCTAACCTCAGTATTATTTATGAAGATGTCCACCGTAATGTTTATGATGTTGCTCCGACACGTTGACGGCACGCCACAGCTGGTGGAGTTCAAGATGATTTTTAACTAAAGTGGCCACGGAGGGAGTTAAGACCAAAGTATATTCCTGCTCGGAACGCATCTACCACTAACAATAAGGCGTCGAGTGATGGAACCCCTAGCTAAGTGATACTTTTAGGAATGTGCTTAGCATAAAGGAGAGACAGACAGGTGGGGCGATCACATCTTACAATTTCAGAAGAATTAGAAGAACATTTAAAGAGATTAGCCACGCCAACAAATGGCGCCCATCTAGAAAAGGATGGGATTCCATTATCTTATTTAAGAGACTATGAATGCATTCTATGCCTGGCCTATATACATCATACAACATTCACACAAAGTATTTATATATATATATATATATATATATATATATACACACATATATATATTTCTTCTATGCAGAGTCCTATTTTCCAGACCCTGGCGATAATATTTACGGGACTGGAGCATATTACAGTTAGCTCGGTAACGTGTAAATGAAATATAAAAGTTTCTTGTATTATTTGCGGTGCCCACAGACAGTCTCTGGCACACAATAAAACATGATAATGTTTTGAATAAAAATAAAAGGACAAGCTTTCCAACAATAAAAAGGATTTTGCTTTAGTCAACAAAAAGTGCAGTAATATCTCATTAAGCTGATTAGTATGCTGCCTAGAAACAGTACTAGGTGCTGTAACACATGATTATAATCATAAAAATCCTTCAGTGTTTGCAAGTAAGCATTAACGAGGTATATTAAATTTTAAGGAGACTGACTAGCGGATCTGCAAAACCTTCAAGAATAGGATTTAACCCTCAAAATATTAATAAAAATATCTTAAAGGTAAGACACAGAAACAGGATAAAGATTGAGCTCTTATTTAACCTGCCCTTGGGGACAGACAATTCATTCATAAAGCTGCCATTTGAAGGGGGCGCCAGTGAGCGGCATTTCATGCTGAGCGCCGTAATATGACGTCGTATTTCGGCGCTCAGCAGTGGGCACCAGCGAGCGGCTTTTAAACGCTGTCTTTTTTTTTGATGTCTTTTTTTTTTCCGAGCAACCGCTCGGCGCCCCTCGTTCTCCCCCGCATCCAAAAAAAAAAAAAGACACTGTTTAAAAGCCGCTAGCTGGTGCCCGCTGCTTCACTGCTGAGCGCCGAAATACGACATCATATTACGGCGCTCAGCAGCAGTGAAGCAGCGGGCAGTGCAGGAAGACAGAAGCCTCGTGCTCCCGTCGCTGGACCTCAAGGTGAGAGAACTACAAAGGGGGAGAGGGGTTAGACAGTGATAAGGGAGGGAGAGGGGTTAGACAGTAATAAGGGAGGGAGAGGGGTTAGAAAGTGATAAGGGAGGGAGAAGGGTTAGAAAGTGATAAGGGAGGGAGAGGGGGTAGTAAAGAGTGTGAAATAATGTGTGGATGCATTGTGTGAATGAGGGAGAGCATGAGTTAATATGTGGATGAGTTGTCTGAATGAGGGAGAGCACGAGTTAATATGTGGATGAATTGTCTGAATGAGGGAGAGCATGAGTTAATGCGTGGATGAGTTATCTGAATGAGGGAGAGCATGAGTTAATATGGGGATGAGTTGTCCGAATGAGGGAGAGCATGAGTTAATATGTGGATGAGTTGTCTGTATGAGGGAGAGCATGAGTTAATGTGTGGATGAGTTATCTGAATGAGGGAGAGCATGAGTTAAAATGTGGATGAGTTGTCTGAATGAGTTAATGTGTGGATGAATTGTATGAATGAGGGAGAGCATGAGTTAATGTGTGGATGAGTTCTCTGAATTAATGTGTGAATTAGTGAGTGACTGTAAAAGTGTTTGTGTATCATAGATGTATAATTGTGGAAGGGCAAAGATGGCACTAGCAGGACGTTTGAGCCTTGGGGACCAAGATGGCACAAGCAGGGTGTATATGGGACAAAGATGGCACAGGCCGGACTGTTTGGGGACAAAGTTGACTCGTGCTGGGCTATTTGGGGACAAACACTGCAAATCTTATGTGTGTGATTTGGGTGGTGGTCAGGTTCTATGTGGGCAGTGTGGACGCCATGGCTGGCTTTGGGGTGTGCAACCTGTGATCTATGCCTGTAATTTAGGGGGTTTTAAATATACCTTTAATGGCGAGTTTTTATGAGAATTCCAATTGATCTTTACCTGCAAAGCTGGGTTTATGTTATTCTGTAGATCCATATGTGCTATGCTATGTTTCCATACGTTATTTATGTGTACCTGCAAATACAGTGTTTGTATGCTGTTTCCATGTATGTATTTGATCTATACCTGCGATACAGGATTTGTATGTCTGATTCTGTTTATTTGATATATACCTTCAGTGCTGAGATCACAAGTGAATTTCAATTGATCTGGGTTTGTGTGTTGATCTATACCCGCTATCGGCAGCAGGGACTAATATTTATATATATATGGGCAGCAGGGGCTAGTAAATGGGTTTTAGATATTTGGACAGGGGCGCAATTTCAGTGCTTGCCATAGGTGCTATTTTCAGTAGATACGCCTCTGTATCTATCTATATATATATATAAGGTAATTCCTGCTCCACTTGCTGCAGATGACTTCGCGCTCCATTAAGTTAGCCCGATAGCATTAGTTGGCTAAGAAAGGTAAAGCTCACATTGTTTGCATTTTTATTTTATTTTATTTTTTACAGGAAATCTGATTAAACATAAAGGCTGACATGGATCTCCTATGAAATATCCTGGTGACGGTCGCTCCTGTTGTGGAGCACAGAACCTTTTCGGGGTCATTAGACGGCTGTAAACATTATTATATAAATAAACCAGAGATTTCATGCTTCCATTTTAGCCCTGAGCTTGGTGCACTGAGCATGCGCGTTCCCCCCATTGCTTGCAGACGGTCCCGGTGACATTTGGGTACCGAGACACGTGGCATCGCTAATATCGCAGAGATGGGAGTGATTGCGGACGCTTCATATGTCTGGAGATTGATACCCGCGCAGGGCACACTTGTGACGTCTAATGATAGAAGGTGCGGGGTGGATATCAAACTTTAAAAACAAGCAAAAGAGAGCGGCAGACACAAGTATCAGCCCGACATGTGACACTTGATGAGATTATCAGTTACCTATAAATAAATCTAATTAGGGGAAATCAAATACACAAATTACATGTTGAAGTACTTTGGGTGATCAAGCGAATTAGAAAATGAGAAGCAGTTACATTTTTCTTCCTGAAATATTGCCGAGTAGAAAGTATATTTAGCATGTCCCGGGAAACAATAAACCCTCTCTGGAACCAGATTCACCCTTTCAGTGCCGGAGGGGTAACACGGCCTTCCTGCCATTATGGTGCGGCCAGCGGTCACCCAAAGTGTAATTTAAACTGTAAAACACGTCCGGGGGGACGTGGGGGTTACGAGTTAGGGAGCCCCACTCCTCCATCGCTGATCATTCTAGAACTAAGTTAATGATAGGACTGGTGGTGGCCATTGGGAGTCGGTCTACGCAAAGCTATGTTTGGCCAATTTTATTAAGAACTTTAAAGGAAAAACGTCAAGATGATAAGAGGACAGGACAAGCGCATTCACAATGTCATTATAAAAGCCCATCTAGTGATAGAAATGCTGCCATTTCATTGGCCAAGCTAGAAACTCTGTTTTGATGATGTAATTCCTGATATCCAATAAAAATTATTTTCCTGAAAATAACCAAGCCGCGGCCATGGAGGGTGCAACTAGAAAAGAGTCTATTCTGTAAATAATTCCCAAAAAACAGCTATCTTTGATTGATGACTCTCTAGTAATGGAGAAATCCTATGATGGTATTGCTACTGTAACCAGCATACACCATAGAATAGGATGTATGGATACATGTATGGACAGAGAGAAAGAAAGAAAGAGAGAAAGAAAGAAAGAGAGAAAGAAAGATATAGATAGGTAGGTAGATAATGGCAGACAGTGCAAATAAAATGTTGATGCTAAATGCTCTCATTTCATGCAAATGGAAGTCTGACCTATTTGTAAATATTGAGGCAGGATAACCCTGCATGGTTGTGTTCGCCAGGCACCTGTCATACGCATAATCTTGGATACAAATCATCAAATGAGCGCACAAAATCAATACAGAAATCCAAGCACATAATCAGATATTCTGTTGTCTGAAAACTGGACGCTTTCCAGGGAAAGGCTCAGTGAAGGCATCTGATACCTCTTTCCTGGTGGCGTCCATCTCGTCCCCAGTGCCGCTGCTTGGGTCAAACGCCTAAACCTGTTGACTTCCCTGACATTGACTTCTGGAAGGGGAGGAAAGCGAGCCCCCAAGTTACTTTTGACCTAAACAGAAAAACCACATCTGCTGGTTGACTCACGCGCTGTTCTTGGCCGCGTTTAACTGAAACAGAGTCTGTTGCGGATCAGCTCTCTCTCAGCGGTAGGTGTCACAGCAATAAATAGATGGATTTCGAGGGACACGTCGCCAAATAAAATGCATCAACACAAACATTTACAAAAAAAATGTACTCATTCAGAACTGGAAATGACTGTATTTTGCGCACCAAGGCTGCACCATATGCACCCCAATGTATAGGAGGCTTGTGGCATCTCAGGGTGGCACATTTATTGCGGATGACTGATGTTATGTAGTTGCCTTCACAGCAGTGGCTTTCCCTTCTCTTTACTTGTCATGATAGCATTAGAGCAATGCATTAGCTACAGCGACACAGGAAGTTCTGCTATGATGTCACCGTTCAGGAAGTGATGGCATCAGAGCACTTTGACATGTTCTATCTGAAGTTTGAAAGAACGAATAAGAATGCTTACAACACACACTCTAAAGTAAAGCTCACAAGTCTCCTGGAATGACCCGGAATGGTATATAAGTGCCGCTCTTTCCAATAAACCACTTACAAACTATTTTTGTTTCCTGTAAGAGAGACCTGAACAAACCTGGATAGAAAGAGCAGGGATTACAATGAAACTTAATGAGCTTAAACCAAAGGCAGCTCAAAGCATTAGAGATTCAGTCCAACTTTATTTTGACAAAATGTCTGTTTGTGTTACATTGTAAAAGGGACATTATAAGAGGCTCATTTCAAAAGGTCAGGCTGAGTTTTAAATCTGTTAAAGGCTCTATGAGAATTTTACCTTCAGCGACATAAAATGTGCTTCTTCGTGTGTGGATTGAAGGCGCTCGCCTACATTAAGGGATTCATTAAGTGGAACCTTCCAATACTGACACATCTGGCCATTTAAGTCCAGAACGCGCGTTCCGGTCGGTTTTGAGTCATGAACTCCCAGCATTAGTGAGGTTTTGGGTCTTGGGAAAGTTCTGATGATAGATAATATAGTAATAATAGTAAGTATTATATATAATAATATAATATATTATATAACCTACATATTGGAGTGACTACACTATGCCTTACTGTAGGGGCCGTGCATTCTGCACAAATCAGGAAGCAAGTGTTTGTTGTTGTTACCCTGATAACCAGTCCTACGACAAGCTACTGATGGGTTTTGTTTGGACGTGGCATTACGGACACGTGGACGGTGTGCCTAGGTTTGGTTCTCCGATCTATCTGATTTCTTGGCATGGAGCTTTGTAGAAGCATCGCCATGATTTTATCGTCTTTCCAGTAAACAAAAGACAATAATCAGCTACAAAAACGGGCATCTGTCAGTTGTTTAGAGTCCCCAGCAGCTACTGGATCTCTGAATTAAAGGGGCACCATCAGGGAATTGTATTCTAGAATAGAAAGTCATTGAAATAAAATGGCGCGTGTGAATGGAGCCGATCACACTCTGTTGTAAAATATGTATAATTTTCATTTGAACTTGCCGTCTATTGTGCGACTAATGTTCGCTACTTTGGTGCTAAAAAGGCGACGGGATTGGAAAATATTTATAAGTCATATTTATTTCTGAAAGCGAACTCAGGGCACCCTTATAATTCTAATCCCCGCTAAGTGCATTGAGGTATTAAAAGTTTGGCGGCGAGAGGACCGAGAGAGTGTTAATGCACAAGAAAAGTGAGACTGATGAGTAAACCATGAGTTTGGGGAATGGGTTACAGACAGGAACCTTTTAGAAACCTAAAAAAAAATGTCATACATCAGGTGTGGCACAGAAATTGGCCTCGGTGATGATGAAGAAAGATTTGGTTACATTAAGAAGCAGAAAAAGGTGGCCTATGTAATAAAAGACGCAAACATTACGATAAGAAAATGACTCTTCTCCAATCATATAACATTACACCGGCCTGACAACAGTAATCATCTGTACTTATTATCTGTATGAAGCTATGGGGGGCTCTCAGAGGACATCTCTGTCTGTAACGAGACCTCAGCCGAGGCCGTTCACTCGGAACCAAAGTTAGGTAAACAGCAATTTCCTTGAGATATTCCTCCACTAAATTCTAATATGTGTTTTAAAATAATTTCAGCTTTCATTTTGCGATATCGGGTAATTACAAAGACGTATTTAGTAGAAAAGAAAAATGTAATTATAATAATTGAAATTAATTTGCAGTGTTGTGAAATACTTGCCTACTCCTAAACATCCTGCGCTCATTACACAGAGCGTGGAGATAAGATACTGCATGAAATCGTTCTAAAACTGTTTTGGGATATTTATTAGGAGGTTAAATGAGAGAGAGAAAGGTCAGATTATAATCCATTTCGAGGCTGTAAACATATTTTGAGTGAATACGAATAAACAATTAAAACAAAGCACATGCAGACTTATCAAACCAAAGGTGTAATTGGAGTCGCCGTAATACCTAAACTCTTCCAAAAGCAGTCTATATTTCCATGCCGGGAAGAATTAGTGTGGGATACAGTAACGATACTAAGTATTTCTTTAACATGCGGAGCTAGTCCTAGGTGGTGTCCGCTGGACAAATGGAAGATAGTCCAAATACTTGAAATACAAAAGGAGGAACAAAGCGTTCACGGCTGAAGACAACCAGTGACATATTCTTCTGGTAGACAAACACCACAGATTATCTCCCCCTTCGTATTGTTCACATATAAACAAGTGTTACAATGTTTCCACGTATCTCTACATTCCAAAAGAAGGAAAACTCTTGTTCCTTCTGTTGTCTACAAGTTCTCTCTTCCAGTTGGTCCTTCTCACCGGTCACATCGGCACCAACCCACACTGACCCCCTTTTCCTAATATCTTAATAAAATCTGTGTCTACACCAAAAATTTACGAACAATATGTGCAAAATAAACCATTTTAAGCTGGAAAACCGAACTCTGGACACCGTGAGAAGAACAAGAACTCCTGCTGACTTCAAGATAAGCTGGCCAATACTCCAGAAACCTCCGGCATATGAAGGGGCAGATGTACAGCTGGCTCGTGGCAAGTGCCAGACGTCTGCAAGGCTGCACAATTGCCTTTTGTGCCTTCATAAATAACAATAATAATAATAATAATGAAACGCTACTGAAAAGAAAGGGATAGGTGGGACTAGCTGAGGTTTACATCAAAGGGACACATGTACGTTCAACCGGTACTTTAATAACTTCATGTTATCTGACAAACATATATGTATATATATTTTTTACATTTATTATATCTTTTTTCTCAAAAACCTTAAAACAGATGTATGTTTCAAAACCTATGTATATAGAAACAACAGAAGCCAAGCGATAACGCCGTTCTTGGAAATCATCACAGAAGGCACCGTTCGTTAAGAGCTATGTCTTGTTGATAAATGGATGGAAATACATTTTTTTTTATTCTCCATGGATGCTAAGACCACCGTATAAGTATGATGTTATTACATACACATTTCACAAGGTTAACGTCATTGAACCTGACTTTGGTGGAACCCAAAATAACCCATTCAAAAGAGAAGTAAGAAATAATTGCTGTTTTCTCTCCTTTTTTTCCCTTTCAGTTATATTGCTATAATGATTCTGCATAACAGATTGAACAAAGTACTGTTGTGACAGGTGGTAGAATCCGGCTAGTAAGCACAGAGACAGGGTTCAATTTAGTTTGTGAATCCTTTAATTGTTGTGCAGCTAATTAAAGAAGGTTCTTTACACTCGCAAGTGTTTACCGTTGCTAGTATGCATACATGAAAAATTAAATTGTGCCTTCAAGGGCTGAGAACTATAGAAAAATCATAGCTGATGCGGCAACATGCTTACCAGCCCCAAATAGCTGCTTTTCACAATTGGAATTTGTAAAACTTTTTGCTAAGCAAATATAGAGCTAATTAGAAGTGTTCGTTGGACCAATTAACATTTAAATAAATAAGCCATATTGCACATTTCACAGTCTTTATTTAATGATGCTCCCTAACTTGTTGGAAAAATTCCTTTAAGTACAAAAAAAAAAAAAAACATGTCACAGAATGAAAGCCGGAAATAAGAGAGGAACAGTCTATCTTATACTTTTTTCTTTGTGCCTTGAAGTCTTTAGTAAAACGTACGGCCCGTTATTGGACTTTAAAATATAGGCATCTTTCTCTCTTCATCTTGTCGAGTTGTCTTTCCATGCCTTTGACTTGAAACAGGCAGAACGTATTTGATTACTATTTAATTTTGTCTCTGTTGTTGCGTGTGTATGCTAATGGTTTGGGTTCTTTTCAACTGGCAGATCAGAAGGGGCAGTTTTCGGAGACAGTCTGTAGCCCGGCAGGTGGTTAAACAGGACACGCGTTATAGAGAAAGCCTTGAGAACTGGTAAGGAAAGCGTTTGTCGCATATTATTAAGTTATTGTCACCTGTGTTACGGAAGAACCCAACAGACTTTGAGTATGGAAGGCAGACTGCAAGAGCCACTAGGGTAACGAGATAATGTATGGATTAGGATCTGCCCCAAAAGAGTATGTTCGGCAGACTAATGAGGTATAGGAGGACGGCCCAGGACTTATTAGACAAAGCATTATTAAATAGGCATATCATTCAAATGAATATGGGGTGAATGAAGGGATGAAGGATACGGTTACAGGTGGAAGACGACAAGAAACAAAAAGCGAGTGGCAGGAGGAAAGAGAGTAGAGGCTTAGCAAAGACTGGGGGAGCGTATGAAGGAATTGGGATGTATGATCATTCAGCGTCATGGCCATCAGAATTTACTTGCTGGCTTGAAGGGTTAGGTGGATGCAGTGATTCAGACGTAGGGTTAATGGTTGTAGTTATGAGAGAGGAATGAGGGGATCTGTTTGTAATGGAGGAGCATCGCAACACACGTTGACCCCAATGCCGGTTCTCACATTCACAGAGCTGATACTCTCCTTATAATGAACGGCATGATATTAACATTATAGACTACAGAAGCTTTGCATTAAGGTGCTAATAATTATTGGTAAATGTTTTCTTATACTTCATAACTATGGGTGTTTTGAGCTACACCCAACACAAGGCTGAGCAGATGGATTATAACACATTATGTGCTTCTTGGCTACTGTATCATATAGCCCTGCTATATGTCTGATGCTTATTATTATCACGTGTATCAGAGGGGTTAAATAGCACAAGGAAACAAGGCAGACACCATGTTGTTTCTATACGCTTGGAAGTTTGGAAAAAAATGTGTTATTTCCCGCTGTGGCAGACAAAAGAAAATAACAACAAAAATATTAAAAATAATTAATAACCAAATTCCATTAATACGGGTAGAAGTAGATGCAGAGATGATCTATAGTATGATATATGTGTGAGAGCTGTTGCAGAGAGGAATTATAGTATGATATATGTGTAATACTTAATGCAGAGGGGATCTATAGTATGATATATGTGTAATACTTAATGCAGAGGGGATCTATAGTATGATATATGTGTAATACTTAATGCAGAGGGGATCTATAGTATGATATATGTGTAATACTTAATGCAGAGGGGATCTATAGTATGATATATGTGTAATACTTAATGCAGATGGGATCTATAGTATGATATATGTGTAATACTTAATGCAGATGGGATCTATAGTATGATATATGTGTAATACTTAACGCAGAGGGGATCTATAGTATGATATATGTGTAATAATGCAGATGGGATCTATAGTATGATATATGTGTAATACTTAACGCAGAGGGGATCTATAGTATGATATATGTGTAATACTTAACGCAGAGGGGATCTATAGTATGATATATGTGTAATAATGCAGATGGGATCTATAGTATGATATATGTGTAATACTTAATGCAGAGGGGATCTATAGTATGATATATGTGTAATACCTAATGCAGAGGGGATCTATAGTATGATATATGTGTAATACTTAATGCAGAGGGGATCTATAGTATGATATATGTGTAATACGTAACGCAGAGGGGATCTATAGTATGATATATGTGTAATACTTAATGCAGAGGGGATCTATAGTATGATATATGTGTAATACTTAATGCAGAGGGGATCTATAGTATGATATATGTGTAATACTTAATGCAGAGGGGATCTATAGTATGATATATGTGTAATACTTAATGCAGAGGGGATCAATAGTATGATATATGTGTAATACTTAATGCAGAGGGGATCTATAGTATGATATATGTGTAATACTTAATGCAGAGGGGATCTATAGTATGATATATGTGTAATACTTAATGCAGAGGGGATCTATAGTATTATATATGTGTAATACTTAATGCAGAGGGGATCTATAGTATGATATATGTGTAATACTTAATGCAGAGGGGATCTATAGTATGATATATGTGTAATACTTAATGCAGAGGGGATCTATAGTATGATATGTGTGTAATACTTAATGCAGATGGGATCTATAGTATGATATGTGTGTAATAGTTATAGCATAGTGGAGCTATACTAATTATGGTATATTTCTAATGCTTATTGCAGAGGGTGTAGTTGTTACGTGTGATCTCTGGGATATACATTGTATGTTTGATACATGTTAGTATCCTGTGAGTAGCAACAAACCAAACACACGCACCCTGTTCTAGGTCCATAACGTGAGATTGAGTCCGGGTGGCCTGCGGCTAATAATGAACGTTATAAACCGGGGACTCTGTCACGGGAAGCGTTTTTAGAAGAGTATTTCTGGAAACCGATGTTCATAAGAGCTGCACATATTAAGTTTTGCGTGGAGCAGAAAAGTAATTGAGTTTAAGGAATATCTTTAAAGCCAATCAGCTTATTATCTGCACGTGGCGTCTTAGCCCTATTTATATCACAGGGGTGATTAGACGCATATATTTTGGATTTTTATATATATATATATATAATGTATACACACAAGTACACATCCTGCGCGCAGTGCATATGTACTTAAATTGAGTCATGCTGATGGAATCCATAAATTATTCTTTTGACGCGTGAATTTCACAGAGAGTTGGTAAATGGGCCTGTAAGAAGGAGGTCTGCTTTAAATAAACTGCCATTCACAGTGAAATATTCCCAAACTGCTTTTACTGGTGGAGGTTTTTTAAGCATAGCGCTCCCTGAATCTGCGGCTTTCCGCTTTGAAGAATTTGCATTTGAATGTTTATGTGTCGTGGGATTTAGTAAACAGAATAAAGTACCTTCCTGGTATTGTTTTGTATAGCGAGTTAACCGCAGAGCAGATAGCATTAATGTATATGCCTCTTACAGATGCAGCTTTATGATTTCACATAGTCCTTTTCTTTTGTTAATTAACCCCTTCAGCATGCGGCTGGCCCTGTGGGCTGCAGAGTGGCGAGGCGGCGGTTCCTACATGGCGTGATACATGATATGACCCGGTGACTGATGACTCCCAGAACCACCCGGTTTGTGTCTTCTGCCAAAACTACTCCAACAAAACCGCGGATCTCTCTACAGCCACAAAAACCACATGAGTGATGAAGCGATTCGGGGTCAAACACTGACCTTCCCCTGTCATCTACATGTGCGTATTTCTGCCATGTTGGGGCTGAGAGAATCTCAGTAACGTGGCCAAGCGTGCTAATGTAATCCTGGAGGTGGCCATGTAGACTGGGTAAGTGGTAGGTAGAATAAGGCAGTCCCCTAGCCTGAGGTGGAAAAGCATACTGTTCATGTACACGCTCCCCGTTCGTATACCACCATGTCCTCTCCTGTAATATTGCCCTGGCAGGCAGCGAGTTAAACAGATGATACTGTGGGGGTAATAACCGGCCGGGTCTGCAGTCATGGTTAGCCAATTTACTGGTGGTTAAGATCTAAACTAGGAAGGACTCCATGGCTGCCACGCCAAAAACAACACATTATGTAATAAAAATAAAGGAGCTGAAACCCTGGTCTGGGATACCAAGCAAAGCTGCATCTACGCACCAAGATAGTACAGATGAATCCACCAAGGATAGTCGGGGGAATTATGAAGGACCTCATGGAATTTTGAAGGAACTCTCTCCCGCTGACCTGCAGTTTAACTGCTATAACACTCGAAGTGTTATGTATCCTGAATAAATACTGAATTATCTTTCCCTCTACAAGGTCAGTATCATTAGTCCCTTTCTTTAACGCTGCCACATTTATGCCGGGCATCAGGGCGGTGAAAAGAACTAGTCAACTGCTCAGCTTCACTGATTAGGGAGGAGATGCTTTCGTATGGCTTTCAAGCCAGCAACTGTTCATTCTGCGCCGTCCGGACAAAGCACCAAACAGCACCCCAATGGCCCTTTGGATGGAAGAGCTCCACTCTACATTGGAAGCTTTGCCATGACGCAAAGTACATAGGATAGCTGCTGCATGGAAGGGAGAGAGAAATCTGTCATTATCATTACTACCCATTACCGAGTCTGGAGCCACGGTGGATTTTCCAGAATGGAGACCGGTGTCATTCTGTGTTGTGGCAACTCACAAGGTGCTTTGTATTAATATAATGACTATGTCAGAAGGTACGGCCTCTGAAATCAGTAACAAGACAGATGCGTCCTCACGCTGGGCAACTGTGATGCGCCAACTGTAACCCAGCCCTGCCAATTGGGGCAGTTAGCAGGGGATAAAATCAGGGGGAGTTGGGCAACACCATTAGACAGAACAGTTCCTTTTGGTATAATATCGTGGTATCCCTTACGGTACTCGTTCATAGAGCTGCTTGTGCCGGAGTCTGTCGCAGGCACTGAGCTCAATGTGGTGCCAGCAGCAATGCCACTCAATTAACCCTCTGGCACGGCATAGCGCTCGCCGTGAACGCTTGCTTCCCATCTACAAGCCGGAGTACATCATCTCTGTCATACATTTTGTCAAGCACCGCAAAGGGTTCTACTCATGTCTCCTAGACAACAATAAAGGTTATCCCAAACCCTTGGCTAAGTATTCTTCTTTTATGCCGCTCAGGAGGAAACTGTGTCCTTTCCCTCCCTACATAAAGCAGTCATTTTGACGAGGATTTGAAACAAGTTCTATGGGTTCCTTGTGTTCTCAGTGAAAAGACACGAAGCACAGAACAGTCACCGTTTCCCGCTTTTATGAGAAAATACATCCATGTAGTTATTGTGTCAATTCTGCGTAAGCCTTTATAACACTACCGTTCTCAGACCTGCTCCGGGGAGAAATAGGTCTTTTGTGCACCTGGCTGTCATTATCCAGACAGAGGTCACTCCAGAGATCCATACCGACCAAGAAGGTCTACAAGGGCTCGCGGTCTTGGCCAAGTTTTATGATGCCTCGATTAACATGTAATTAGCCAAGTTCATGATTAATGGCAAGGATAATGATGCAAGATAGCTGCCTTCACATCCCAAACCAATGGGAGGTAAAAGCGTATCAAACGAGAAAGAGAAATGATTGTACAGAACTGGACCAGACAGATGAAGCGCTTTGTTTATTACTCATCAATTTGTGTGTTTTTGTTACTTCTTTTAGAAATGAATTGGATTTTGTCAAATAAATACACAGATGAATTAAACAAGTTTTAACCCACGCAGTGGATCCTTTGGACAATCAGTGGGTTAGAAAGAGTCGGAGGTGAGAAATCTGCCTCTCTATAATTGAGACGACTGCATGCAAAACACACGAGGAGGTCATTCTCTGACCCCGTCCACAGTTTTGTCTCTTCGAATCAAGCCGTGGGACAACCGCTGAATGTCGGCATGTGACAAGAGCAGCCAGTGCTACAATGTGTTCATTTCATTTGCTTGTTTTCTTTAGTTACAATGTTAAATGTCATGGCCCAGCTCAAGTTGGATAGGAGTTTCTCCTTTGGATAGGGGGTTTCTCATGAGTAAGATCGCAGTCAGCGGCTAGACAGGTTCAGACCCTGTTCTGCGCGAGTCTGCTCTCTTTAGGCGAGGGTGTTTTAGGAGACAGACACACAATGGAGTCTGCACGAGTCTAACTTGCCACCCTCACAGCATCAAAAGCCATCAATGCCCAGCTCTCTCATCGCCGTCACGGCAGGGAATGCAAATGCCTTGCAGGACAATCCAGCCGAAAAGGGATTAATCCATGCATTGTGCAGCACTAAAGAAAAGGACATCACCAGAAACAACACAATTAACCAAATGTCGCCCAGACTAGGAAAATCTAATCACCCATTTCATTCATTGTGGAGAACAAATTAGAGCCTATTTAACGCCTCTGAAACAATGAGATATTGCAGGCGTATTAATGGAATCTGGAATCACAATCATCTTGGTACTAGGAGAAAGACGGAGCGCTGACCCAAGGACAGTACCCTGGTGGTACACCTTGTCTGCGCGCGCCTGGGCGTCCGCTCTCTGAGGACTGTGCACTTGTTTCTAGATCATCATCGTGGACTGGCACATCTTTTCCTCGGCATCTGATTAAGTTAACAATGTAGTGTTATTTGCATGTAGATTTGCCAGGCCTTTCTCCACAGCTGCTCCCAGAGACTTGGTCTTTCTCTGTAATGCGATCGCGCAGCAGTCAGTAAATGCAATCTTTGTCAAAACCAGGTGTGCTCCTGATTCCGTTCCCACTCGTTCCAAGCAATTTTTCATTCTTCTAACATTTAGAAAGCTCTATTGTAGCTACATCTGGAGCTAAACCTCACTTAATAATTATATACATTTATGAAAGCAAAAGATATATTATCAGGATCCCAATATTTTCTGTTCATATCACCTTTCTTTAATTTGCATTTGTAAAGAGTCGCTGTGCATTAGTATTAAAAATCTATAATAACGTCTAACGTTCCATTAATCAAAGCCTTTCTACAGCTGTGAATACATGAATGCATTTCAGATAAATAAAAGCCTTAAATAACGCCGCCTCATATTCGCATTTGGAATATGGAAATGCGGAGAGCCGAGCTGCCCTTATGGGCCCTGGCTAAGTGGAAATATGCCATAGTTCCCATGCTTTTAACCCCCTTGCCATTACAAAAACAAAGCGTTATAGCCCCTGATGGCTAGTAGAGTTAAAGGGAAACACATATTAGTTTATTTTCCGTGAGTGAATTGATGTGTTATTTATGCGCAAACATAGAGACTTTTTGCATTGTCTTTCTCAGACACAGTTCTGTTCTCACGCCGGGGTACCTGTTACTCCTGCGGACCTCTTCCTAAACGGAATCATGGACAGCGTGCATATCTAGGGATACGGGCCGTTCCACTAACCATCCTTTCAATCCTCACAGTATATCGGTTACTCTCACACTTTACAGCACATAGAGAACTGAAGCCTCATCCGTAAACTGCAAGCTCTTGGGGACAGGTGAGAATGATGTACAGCACTGTGCAAATGTTTCAGACAGGTGTTAAAAAAAATAGATATGTTAATAGTTTATTTTTATCACTTAACAAAAATAGAAAGTGAGTGAACAGAAGAAAAAATCCAAATCAAATCAATATTTGATGTTCAGCATATGCTGATTTGATTTAGGGTTTTTCTTCCGTTCCCTCGTTTTCTATTTTGTTAAATGATAAAAATAAACACTGAAAGCAGTCTTACATTCTTACTATCTTTTGCACAGTGCTGTACATCATACTTCCCTGTCCCAAAGAGCTTGCAATTGAAGTAGCAGTACAGCGCGTTATAGAAACAGGGGAAGGTGATGCTGTTACTGCTAGAATAGTGGGACATGTTTGTTTGCTTTGAGCGAATTGAAGATGTATCCATCATTTCCCCAAAACATGAGATTATCGGGGTCCATTCATTCCCGTGTAAAGATACCGACAGAAGGAGCTATCAGGCTTAAAACCGTAATTACTTTGCACAAGAATCCCAACAAGATTTTGCCCTTTCCGGCCAGAGGCGGGATATTTTTAATACAAGGATCCATCATTTAAGAAGCAAATACCCCTCCCTGCACATAATCTGTAAGAGATGAGATTGGGTTAGCTAATCTGGCAGGCTCATAGCAGCATGCCTTTACTCTGCAGGGCTGTAGGGGACAGCAGAGAATTACAAAGCACCATCCAGACATTCCCGCAGCAATCAAAGGGTTAACATTACTTTACAGACCTTCCAAGCAATCAGGGTTAGAGTTCTATAAAAGATGAACAAAGTGCCGGGCCGAGGTTATACCGGATCCCGTGCTTCCATGTCCAGTCTGATCGGAAAACATCCCGAGATACCAGGAGATACAAGCATCACCGCGAGCCGTCCCGAGAGCCTCGTCTCACCGGTCGCTCGGGGACCCCCACTGGTATTTGCATGTCAGAGGCATTAAACAACTTTTAGTTCAACTTTTAGAGACATACAAGTTAACACCAAGTTCTTCCAAATGCCCCTAGCGGCTGCCCCCGGGCTGTAAAGAAACCCAACTGCATTACAGAAACACTAAGGTAACACTTTTACTCCTGGCGTTTCCTAACATCTGTATCAATCATTCATACCTTCCTATAACCTTATAGATCCCATATAGAATCCCGGAACTTCTCATCTCCTCTGCTATAATATATATATATATATCTGTATATTATACAGAGCAGGGGAGGAAAGTAGTTTAAGGAGGGCTCCCTGGATATAGCCAGAGAATAGCCAGGATTATCCGCGGGACGCTTCTTTCTATGGAGATCTTAAAGGTCCCTAAAATGTAACAGATAAAAACATCACAGGAGGATGAATCGCCATCCCTTCACCGACCGGATCCGGACTACGAGGGTAACGGGCTGACAAATCTCCAGCAAATACAAACCTAAAAGCGGCTCTTTTCACACGAAAATAAACCCGGTGCGGATTTACCAAGGTCAAGAGTGTTACTGAAAGCAGTGAGGATCAACACAGGTTTTTCCAATCGGAGGGCTGTGGCTTTTGGGCGACACACGTGCCACCAGCGGCTCGAGCCCACTGGGAAGAAAAAATGTGTGTTTTCAGCTGTACAGTACACCAATCCAGATTATATGTTTTCAGTGCTGCGGCCACAACAGAATGCTAATTAGCATAGCGGAATGATGAGCGCGGCTGTAAGGCCCTCATTGTTCCATTATTTCATGCAGACCAGCTGCCTTTGTTTATGTCACTTATCCTCTGGTGCCTCAGGTTTTGCTCCAAAAATACTATTCCAATAGAACGTTAATATTTTAAAGACACGGAGGTGGCGCGTTGTCGTTCTGTTTTCTGCGCGTCCTCCTCAAACTGCAGCAAATGCAAAGCCGCCCTGATTCGGGGGTTTAGAAATTATTTAGCAGCCGCGTCGAGATGCCGTTTGAATTCTAACAGAATGGCCTATGACTTGAACCTGGCAAAATGCATAACCGCCCCGACATCGCTTACGAGATGTAGATTGGTCACTTAATGGAAGTCTTTACCGAGATCAATACCATAACAGCTTCTTGCCACGGACGTGATTATTTTATCTTATCTTTTTTTATAGACCCAAGCAGACTGCCGGGGGGGGGGGGGGGGGGCATGTGCCCGATTAAATGCCAGCCAATTGGGTGGTTATTTAAAGAGCTCCTATAGGTGGATTACTCTGGAAATCGGCAGTCGGATGAAACATCCTCCGTGTCCTCAAATTCCCAATTTTTTATATTTTTTTTTTGGTGTGGATTTGGCCTTTGTTGTTTCGCATGTTATTTGGATGAAATGTACTCGACGTTACTGATTGCTGCAATATAAATGTTATAATGAAAAACAAATTCATTTGTTTACGTATATTAATGCTGAACAGAGGTAATATTGACATCTGTTAGGCAGATTTTTTGTGACTTGGTACAAATGCAGGAATCCTCGTAGCTTGGCCAGATCTGTGAAGGCTTGGATGAAATTTCGCTGGTAAATATGCTACTTGTAAACTATTCAGTTCTGTTTCGCATTTCAAAGCAGATGCATTTTGCACCCTCCGAAATGGGATGATCTCACTCGCTGGGCTGCGGCCTATTGCAAAAAATCAGGAACGCGGTGCAGTCTACGTACTAATGGACCAGAACGCTGCCACCCCTATACTGTGCATAGCCATGCCCGGCCGTCCCTATACTGTGTATAACCATGCCCAGCCACACGCATACTGTATATAACCAAATTCACCAAGCAACATGTCCCACGGTGCCACATTTGCCCTAAACAGCTTATCAGTGTCATCCTAACCCTCAAACAGCATGTCTATGGCATCAGTGCCCCCAGCTTGTCAGTGCCCCCAAATAGCTTATCTGTGCCTTCTTGTCCCCAAACAGCTTGTCTGTGCCATCCTTGCTCCAAAACAACTTGTCTGTGCCTTTTTTGGCCCTTGCCAACATACACATATGTAAACACACTTACACAAATTACTCATACTCACTCATACACACAAATACACATTAATTCTAACACACTCCATCTCAACCCACTTACACATCACTGCTCACACATACACACAATTACACTTCCATGCTCTCACACACACAATTACACATCCATGCTCACACACACACAATTACACATCCATGCTCACACACACAATTACACATCCATGCTCACATACATACATACATACAACAAACTTTACATTACACGCTCAGCTGTCTTTATATTGTGTGAAGCCATGTCAAATAATAAAGTGAGCTGAGGCATCATTTACATAAATAAGAAAACATGAATAGTACAGGATATATCTTAATCCTATAAAAATTAAGATATAACAGATGACTTTGCATGTCATACTGTATGTAAACAGTCTCATTTTATATCTGTGTATAATGAGAGTGTTTAATCCAATAACGCTTTGATCAGAGTGCATGCTCCAGGTACCAGGCAAACTCATAAACCGCCGATTCCGAGCTCTCTCCATTACCCTACTGCGCACTAAATGTAGATTGTTTAATTGGATCCAGGAGCTAGCTAAATTATCCATTCTCTGCTTGTTAAAGAGCAAAGTCAACTTTATACCAATAATAATAATAATAATACACTTTCCATTAAAGCTCATCGTTCTGTGACAGCTTTATCTTATTCGGACCATTTTTCTGATTAACCTACCCCACACCTCCCGCATACCAGTTTCCAGAATCACGGCGATTCCGTCGGACACACGTCTTAGCACCTTTAAACTTGTATCAGAAAGAAACTGGTTCTCCATGCACCCCTATTCCAGGCCAAGCAAAGCCTCCACTTCCATGTACAATGACCAGAGAGTCCGGTGTTATAATCCCTCTGTATTTACCAGATGGGTGCTACCAAAAACCAGCGTTCAGAGCTGAAATCTGCTAGGTGATTATGACCTGGCAGACATTGTCCATAATTCCAAAACTGCTAAATTATTTTTTGATGGACCCCCCCCCCAAAGTAACAAGTGTCTCCTCGAAAGGGTTAATGCCTAACACAACACGTAAGATAAATGGTCACAGCTTCTCTAAGGGAATTGTTACTATGTGTCAAACAAATTAGTCATAGTTTTCTTTTTTTTTGTTTTTTTTTCTGCATTTAAACACGCTGAAATGTAAACATCAAACATACACACATGGAAAGAGACCGTGCTACGGCACTGAATGGGTTAAGACTCATAACTTGCTGATTTAAGTATTGTATTAAAGAACATAATATTCTAAAATAGAGTGTTCTGGACTAAGTAACAAATCTAGACTCTCTCCTACTACTACTAACATTCAGCCCTGATGGGGAAACCTGCTGCATTAACTCTTTCACTGCCGGATGGGTAAGCCCCCCCCCCAACACCTGGAATGCACCCCAGCACTAACATGGTTAACAGGAATTATTTCTCCGCGGGAATCGAAACGGTTCTTTTTCCATAAATTACTTTTATTTTGCTCCAGATGTAGCGACGTGCCAGGGAAAGGGGGGTAGGGAATCTCTATGGCTTGCAGGCCATGCCGCTGTGCGAAGGGTTAAATTTGTGTTCTATTACAAGCTGCCATTTTTTTTGTTTCATCTTCTCGGTAAAACACATAACTTAAAATGAAATCAAATATTAAAAATGACAGACTATATAAGTGCTGTGAGTAACTTCAGGTCACGGAGGGAGGGATATGCAGGCAAGTTGTCAGGCACTATCTGTCAGACTGAATTAGAAACAATCAAGAGAGACTGAGAGGGAAGGTGATTGGTATTAGGCGGCCGGGCTGTGAGCTGGCTGCTCAGATGTGCTCATGCATATAAAGAACAGGAAATCGCAGTTTAATTCAGGAAGCCCTAGCAAACAAGGCAACACAAAGTAGAAAAGTCCTTTGTCGCTAATAAGCTGCAAGTTACTTTGATAACAGCGGGGTTACTATCTAAAATAAAACACATTGCTTTCACTTTTTTACACCATTAATATCACCGGCGGATTAAAGAGGTCGTCCTATACGTTGCCTTCATCATGTCCACGTTACCGGAAGAAGAAAATGTATCAATGTAAAGAGATACGAACACATATGCAGAAATGGAGCGCAGTATTGTGGGGCTTAGCGAGCACACATCGCATCGAGCACACATCGCATCACATCGAGCACACATCGCATCACATCGAGCACACATCGCATCACATCGAGCACACATCGCATCACATCGAGCACACATCGCATCACATCGAGCACACATCGCATCACGGTAACGGGAAGCAGTATGTGCGTTGTTTCACACTGACGTGTAGAAACTGGATCAGCATGTACTAATAAGATTAGCATGAGCAGGTTTACAGCATCACATTAGCGGAAGGAGATACAGTATCCTGGTGTCAGACGTACCAAATACTACATTTAAACTGTAAGCTCTGCGAGACAGGGCCTTCATCACGCGGTGTCTTTGTAAACCAACCTAATCTATAGCGTAAACACAAACTTTCTGCATCTTCTGATTCAGCCTCCTGTATATTAGAATGTCCCTTTGAATTTTGCCTTTGCCATGAATATGTATCCAGCCATGTTCTGAGCCCCGGGCCCCTGTTTGCTTATGCAAACCAGTAATGAGTGTTACCCAAGTGCTAAGTATATAGTAATTACAGTAAACTGGCAAATACGAGATGAGAAGTCAGGGTTCCCAGGTCTCAGCCGCGAGTCAGGTCTGTTACTGCCGGGTTACGTAGTTACAAGTCCAAACATAACAAAAATCTAAAAGATAGGATTCACCCCCCCAATGAAATACGCCACTAACTCTCGATACGTGGATACATTCCCCTTCCCTTTTTAGCACTTTGCTGCATAATCCCAAGCGGCCCAAGTTTTTCTTTAATGCCCTGTAAGGCCGAACGCACCTGCTCTGCGCTGCAATGTATTTGGAAAGTTACAATAGCTTCAGACAATTTCTGCAGAAACCCCCCGCAGCATGTGTAGGAACTGGAGCGGGGTGAGGGGACTAATCCCTCAAATTAGTCTAGAGAAAAGAAGCCCTGTCTATAGAGACAGCATTGTGAGACGAGGGTCTGGCCGCCTGACATCTTGGGTTCCTACACTCAGGAATTTGATCAAAAACAAACTTTGTAACCTTAAAAAGTAGGAAGTTCCAGAATGTTTCCAAAACCTTGTTAATCCTAAATTTTTTACCGACCAAAAACTAGAAGTAAATTGCGAGCAGAGGCTCATAGCATGATACAGTGTAACCTCGGGATTGTACGTGGCTCGGCATGTGTGTCTTACAGCTGTCTCTGGCTTCTAATTTAAACTGAGTCCAGATATATTTGCGAAAGTTAAAAATTTCCCTTCATTTAGGAGAAGATGCGTTTCAGCCACCGCCTTCCCCAACACACAAGCCGAGTCTAAAAATAAGTTTGGTTAATAAGTAATAAGGGTTTTGCTGTACAGCTCATCGTCATCTGTCATCGTGAAATATCTTGATTAAATTACGTTATAATGTTAAACTCTGGTGGCTATTTATTAACAAAGCGAGCGCTCCTGCTGCAGCAGTGGGAATAGAGTGGACGTGGTGTCTAAGTTATGTTATCCGTCAGACTGAGTCGGCACTCATCTAAGTTCTGGTTTGTAGCAATAAATAGTAACGTACTGATAACAGCACCTACATCAATGTGGGAAACCGAGAACTTCAGCTTCATGCAGGAGGTTAAACGGAGGGTTAACATTTGGTCACCTGCGCAAACCTAATACAGTCTGAAGAAACCATTGAGGTTTGCATGACAAGGTGCCTCATACCTTTCCTGATAGATGCAAAATGTTTAGTGAATGAACTCTGGATTACACGCCATACGTCACCAAAATCAAGATTCTAGAACGTTTTGTTACTTTCTGTTCACTCTCTGGTCACGAATATGGAAAAGATAAACGGTACAAACATATTGGGGGCAACCAATGGAATGGACAACCCGATCACTTAAATTATGTCAAATAAAACATTCCTTATTTGCGTAAATGCTTATAAAAAGAAGTTCCAAGTAAACATGGAACGTGTTCTGGAAGGAGAGGCTGCAGATTAATCCCAGTTAATTGCGCCTAACAATTTCTGGATCATATCTCCTCATTTTCGTCTGGCGTGGTGCTGCAGGAACGCGGCTATCGCTGCTCACAAATGGAGAATGATCTCTTCTTGGGAGCCGTACACCCATTAACATTTAAAGTAAGGGGGATTGCAGAAGGACAGCATAATCCAGGCAGTATTGTTCTGCCGAGAGGGAAATATACTTCCTTTCAACAAGTGGGATTATGTATGACCACAAAGTCTATTGGATCCAGACTTTTCAGCGTTCAGACTAATGTACCGTGACAATCCATACCACGCTCCGTGGTGGATCAGAAGGCATTGTGGGTGCCAGGGCATTTAGCGCGTAACCCCCGGGTCAGACGGGGAAGATATAAAATCACAGAAGTCCGTCTTTTTAATTATCCATTCGGTAACGTGTTAACAGGCTTTATACGTTGCAGGGAGCCCTGTCACCACTCTGGAGCGGAATTCACTACAACGGACGAGTCTTTCTGATGTTAACTACACATGGCTATATCTGAAAAACAGATATTATTTCTATGTGATCTTCAATGAGTTCCAGGATCCTGGAGAATCTCATCATGTGAAATGTACATTTTTTTTAGTGGGGGCGGCATTTAATTTAAATAGCAGACATTTTTGAATGTATTTAGTAAATGCTCTGGTTCTACAGACCTAACCTTATTGCCAATGACGTATAATCTATATTAATATGATATTTCTGGTACATTTGGCCTAACGATATAATCAATATGTAAGAACCTAAACTTAAAACACTACCAATAAACCCCGTGCCAGTCTGGTGAATGTTTGAAGGGGGCTCTATATATGCTATTGAAATAAATTGACAAGATTTAAAAACGTGCTTTTGTTGTTAATAGCAAGTTGTGGAAAGGAATTACCTGGCTTACGAAGACTTTTGTTTGAAAAATGCTGAGATCTCCCCACAATAGATCATTTCTACAAATCAACCAAGCCCTCCAAGACCGGTAAGAAGCGTAAAGGAACGGAAACTCTGGGGTCAGTATAGAGTCTGCATTCTACACTTGGCTGTCGGACACAAGCAACTATCTCTAGTATTAACTGCATTGATGTATCATGGATGACTCCTTTCACTTGTTAGATCAGGCCCATGAACATAAACTCTTTTAGGAATAAACTCTTTCCTCAATCACTAATAATGAACTTGGAAGTTTTCACTGGAAAACCCATCAACGATAACTAAAAAAAAAACTAAAATAAAAAATACTTTTCTTTTGAATCATGAAAATAAAATATGCATCAGGACACTGGTATGCAGCTTAGCAGATGTGGCAGTGACTGCCAATTCCCTTTAAATAGAAATATATATAAATGAAAACTGTCTCTTATACAGTCATGTAAAAAATACATCCTTTTTGAATTATATGGTTTTACATATCAGGAGATAATAACAATCATCTGTTCCTTAGTAGGTCTAAAATTAGGTAAATACAACCTCAGATGAAAAAAAATTGGTATGCAGCCATGACATTTTACACTGTGTCAAGATTTTTTCAACCAAAAAAAAAGCCAAAATGGAGAAGCCATGTGTGAAAAACTAAGTACACCCTTATTGCTTCCATATGAATTAGGATGCTAAGTAGCAGACAAATGCTACTAATCAAATGCCCTTGATTAATCAATCATCAGCAAGTGTGACCACCTCTATAAAAGCCAAAGTTTTAGCAATTTGCTGGTCTGGAGCATTCAGGTGTGTGTTAACACAATGCCAAAGAGGAAAGACATCAATGATTTTAGAGAAGCAATTGTTGCTGCTCATCAATCTGGGAAGGGTTATAACGCCATTTCCAAACAAATTAAAGTCCATCATTCTACAGTGAGAAGGATTATTCAAAAGTGGAAAACATTCAAGATAGTTGCCAATCTTCCCAGCAGTGGATGTCCCAGCAAATTCAGCCCAAGGCCAGACTGTGCAATGCTCAGAGAAATTACAAAGACCCAAGAGTTACATCTCAGACTCTTCAGGCCTCAGTTAGCATGTTAAATGTTAAAGTTCAGGACAATACAAGTAAAAAAAGACTGAACAAGTATGGTTTGTTTGGAGTTGCCAAGAAAAAGCCTCTTCTCTCTAAAAAGAACATGGCAGCACGGTTTAGGTTTGCAAAGTTGCATCTGAACAAACCTCAAGACTTCAGGAAAACGTCCTCTAGACAGACAGGACCAAAGTGGAGATGGTTGGCCATAATGCACAGCACCACGTTTGGCAGAAACCAAACACAGCTTATCAGCACAAACACCTCATACCATCTGTCAAGTAAAGAGGCGAAGAGGTGATGACTTGGGCTTGTTTTGCAGCCACGGGACCTGGGAACCTTGCAGTCATTGAGTCCACCATGAACTCCTCTGTATACCAAAGTATTCTAGAGAGAAATGTGAGGCCGTCTGTCCGACAGCTAAAGCTTGGCCGAAATTGGGTAATTCAGCAGGACATGATCCGAAGCACACCAGCAAATCTACAACAGTATGGCCGAAAAAGGAAATAATAAAGGTGTTGCAATGACCCAGTCAAAGTCCAGACCTCAACCCGATTGAAATGCTGTGGCAGGACCTTACCAAATGCCCGAAAACCTCAATGAACTGAAGCAACGTTGTAAAGAGTGGGCCAGAATTACTCCACAACGATGTCAGAGACTGATAAAGTCATACAGAAAATGATAACTTCAACGTATTGCTGCTAAAGGTGGTTCTACATGGCTTTTCCATTTCGGCTTTATTTTTGTTGAATAAATTATGACATGGTGTAATATCTCATTTGTAGACCTGCTAAGAGACAGATGAGTCTTAATTAGGGCTGAAACAACGAATCGATAAAATCGATAATAATCGATAACGGAAATCGTTGTCGACGATTTCCGTTATCGATTAATCGAGTGATCGATTCGTTGTTGGCTCCTTTTACTTACCTCCGCGAGCGTTCCCTGCTTCCGCTACACGCTCTGCACTGCGTGACGGATGTGACGCGTTCCGGAGGTAAGTATTCTTCATGTCTGTGCGAATCGCTCTGTGCGAGTGGCTCCGTTCGCACAGAGCGGTTCGCTCTGTGCGAGTGGCTCCGTTCGCACAGAGCGATTCGCTCTGTGCGAGTGGCTCCGTTCGCACAGAGCGATTCGTGTGGGGGCAGGGCAGGAGACTGGGTGCAGGGCAGAGTGGGGGTGGGGGTGCAGGGCAGAGTGGGAGACTGGGTGCAGGGCAGAGTGGGGGTGTGGATGCAGGGCAGGGTGTGAGTGTGGGTGCAGGGCAGAGTGGGTGCAGGGTGTGAGTGTGGGGGCAGGGTGTGAGTGTGGGGGCAGGGCTGGGTGCAGGGCAGAGTTGGAGACTGGGTGCAGGGGCACAGTGCAAAGTGCTGGGTGCAAAGTGCCAGGGCTGGGTGCAAAGTGCCAGGGCTGGGTGCAAAGTGCTGAGTGCAAAGTGCTGGGTGCAAAGTGCCAGGGCTGGGGCAAAGTGCTGAGTGCTGGGTGCAAAGTGCCAGGGCTGGGTGCAAAGTGCCGGGTGCAAAGTGCCAGGGGTGGGGCAAAGTGCTGGGTGCAAAGTGCCAGGGCTGGGTGCAAAGTGCTGGGTGCAAAGTGCAAAGTGCTGGGTGCAAAGTACCAGGGCTGGGGCAAAGTTTCTTGAACAGTAATAGTCCACCTCTTTTCAGAATGTTTGGGGTTATTTTGTTTCATAAATATTGTGTTTGGGTTTTTGTACTTTGAAAATATTGTTTTTTATTACATCATAACAAAATAAGAATGTTAATGTAAATTTTAAGTTGTTTTTTAACATCCAGTTCATTAAATTATTTTAAATAAACTAAAAATTTGCATATTGGTTTTTTTATCCGATTAATCGATTAATCGAAAAAATAATCGGCCAACTAATCGATTATTAAAATAATCGTTAGTTGCAGCCCTAGTCTTAATATGTCCTCATATGTAAAACAGAATTCAAGAAGGGCGTAATTTATTTTTCACATGACTGATTATATATATATGTGTGTGTGTGTGTGTGCTGTGCACTTTTTAAATTACATTATAAAAGCTAGGAATTATTTTTAAGATGAAGCAGACTTTTAAGTATGATCCTTTATTTAGATAGTGATCTGTAAATATTATTATTTACTTTTATATTTATAAACAGACACAGACACATGCTATTCTCTTTAATGCTATGGGTTTTCCTGTTAAAGGTTTGGGTCACAAATTGTTTTTGTGAATATTTTGGGGTATTTAGTGATGTAGCCCTCCTCGTTTACCCATATAGACCTGGAGAATACATCTTCATCTGGAAGGTTAGATTACATTAGTTTTTTGTTCAAACTTGATTGGCATCAATTATCAGTGACCATGAAAGGATCCTCATTATCCCTTAGTCTGAATACTTAAATAAATTACATTATGGGATTTTCAGCCAAAACATGAAATTAGTTTTAACCCCGTCACTGCTGCGGCAGGGGAGAGAGACGAGCAGTTGCTTGCACCCTGTTGGGTTGGGTTACTGTTCACATGCGTGTCAGCCTTCTTACCTTCACAGCTTCACTGCATACTTGGTGTAAGGGCTGTCAGTCTGATAAGGTGACGCTCGGTATTTGGACAGATCTGTTTGCAGGGCACCTCTTTCTCCTGCCACATAAAAAAAAAAAAAGAAATGATAAAAGTAAAGACATGGGAAATCGTGTAAAGTGAAATATATGAAACGTCTTAAATACCAGGAATATGCAGAGGTCAAGGAAATTCAGCAAAAAAGGTTAAAGATGAAATAAAATCCGGTGTCTGAGAATGAAAATCTATCCGAGCGCAAGGCCACTGGTGACGTGTAGTAGACAAGAAGTTAAATACTGCAATGCACTGGGATCCTTCATTTTCATCAGATCAATAAAAGCTTATATTTATCAGGATTCCAAGCAGCTGCCACATCTGACAACCTCCACTTTATTTCCTCACTACTTGTGCTAGATCGGAGCACGGAGTGAAGAAGAAACTGCTTTTAATGCTATTTACACCTGAAGTCACAATTCCATTAAGAGGTCCTGTTTGTTAAAAGGACAGGGGGTTGATATTATGATAAAGGCTCTTTGTTCTTTGCCGTTCGGACCCAAATCGGAGTGTTCTGCATATTATTAAACAAATCTAAATATTTTACCGTTTTTGCTCAAACTTACCGTTTACAAAAGGGAGGAAAGGCTTGCTGCTAAAACAGTTACCACTCTAATCATCTGTACAACAATATTTGCTATCAGGCATTTTAAATAGATTATCACCAGTCCATCTGTGTCATTATTGATTTATAAGGCTTTAAGCTGCTTTAGGATAGAAGCTTTCCCACTAAGGGGTTCCTTGTATAAATCACAACCCTTTGCAAACAGACATCACTCAACATATTGCTTTTTTTCCCCGTTTTTTTTTTTTTACATCATAGCAAGAAGCAGAAGATGATAAATTGTTTCTAATATACTGATCCAAACTGATATGCAAATCATGGGTGTATTTTTTAATATATTACTTGAGAAAAAAAGAGCCGTCATTAACATATGAATGCTATATGCAAATGCCAGTTACAGAGCAGATGTTGGTGAATGTAATTGACCTATATGTGAATTGCATCCGAACCCTTAACGCTATTAATTCGCTACTCAGAAACTAGATATTGTCCAAAAAACTAGGTTCTGCGAAACCGTACCCTGGAAGTGATTTTGACAGTTCCAAAGGCAGAGTAACAAGGTCACTGCCACCACCAATCTGCTGTCATCTGCATTCTGTCTTTATGGATGACATCATCATGTGGCTGCGTAATCGATCACTTAATAGCATTTGCGAAAATACTACACGGGGGTGGGGGAGTTATATAAAAATGCCCCACATTCTGTCTTTTTTTTTTTTTATTATTATTATTTGGCAGAAATGTCATACCTCTTAAGCGGAGTGCGTCTGCATCAACCCAGATGCTATTTCATCCCTGTCTTTATTTTTCCACTTTTTTTTTTCTCGGAATGACATTAAATTGTATTAAATAGCCTTTTGTCGGGGGGGGGGGGAGTGGAGAGCCCACCCTCTTTTATGACAATGTATTAATGCCCCGACGTTCCAACCACTGAGCTGTAACATTCCGGAGTCTTGGAGGAGAGGCAAGAAGCACCATTGTGTGTATAGATCTGCTAACAACAGTGACACATACTAATAGAAACATACCTAATGAATTACTGCTTTCAGGTCTAGCAAGCTGACATTTCTCTGCAAGGGACAATTTTATATTTGTGGCACAGAGTAAAATTGCTTCATACGAAGCCACTGTGGATTAGCATAAAAATTAACACTTAAATTTCAGCTTATTTTCCACCCTCTCCTCCTGCCACAACAATCAATTCCTCTTATAAATCTGATTAGATTTTACGATGCTTGTTATTCAGAGCATGTCTCAACACAGCATTCACGGGCTTCAAGACTATTTGTTTAAATAGAGAGAGAGAGATGAAGAAAAAAAATCTAGAAGCAGATATAAATGTATAGGTATTCTTTATTGCCCATTCCCCACCGCTTCCTTTCTCATATTGTAGCATCGGTAATTGATTGCACACATTAATTAACATGTAAGGTAGAAATTCGGCATTATGCATGATTTATTTTGCTTGTTGGTCGGGCTGTCGGTTGCCCTTGTGATGCTAGGACATTGGACTAGATTCTGGTCCAGACATAAATGCCAATGTTCATTCCCCCTGAAAGTTATTAATGTCAGATACCAAATGAGATTTTTGATTTCACCTACTTACTAATCCACGAAAGCTGTTTTGAGTGATGCGGGCTTAAATGCAGAAAACTGAAATGATCTAGGAAGAGCCTGATAACATGCAAATAAGTTCATTAGATGTCATTTAAAAACAGAGGGTAGCAACTCTTAACAAAAAGAATAAAACCGGTCCTGGTCAGAAAACGACGATAATTAAACAAGTCAAAGGAATAGCAATAAAGGGGAATGTCCATCAGGCTCCCAAATTGCCAATATACCAAGACGGCATTTTGATTGCAAATTTCTTCTTGTTTAGCAAGAAAAATAAACACTGAGTATTTTAATAGAGAGCCATTAGAATGCAAAGTCTATCAGTATGGAAATACCCGCGACCTCTTGATTTTTTTATATGGAATAAAAGGCAGCCATGCAGATCCACATCAACCACCGTGGCATTTTTCTGTGGATATGGGAAGGGATTGGCTCAGGTTCCTGGGCTACTGTAAATTTCTGCGGACCATTAATGTCAAGTTATTTGCCAGCCCACAAAAGCCAGGGCAATGTTTTTTTTTTTACTGTGTTCTGGAGGGATTGTGTTGCTGAATGCTGTGTACAGTGACCAGCTGCCCGCTGTACCCCGATACACGCCTTAGCCTGGTACCTTCTATGCTGATATTAAGGGCTTGGACCTTATGGCAGTGACGGTAACAACATAGTCAACCATCATCATTAACATAATGGTAACTGGCCATCTCCACCAGTCCTCTTCATATCCTCAATACTGCACAGACCCCGTATCCTACTGGGTAAAAGACAACGGTGATAATGTTCCAGAACAAACAAGGAAGAACAACCATGTTAACCTGGTTATAAGCACAGCGTTTAGCCTGTATTTACCGTAGCTTAGCAAATCTGCATTTCATCCTGTTTTAATCCTTTGGGTGCAGGTTTTATAGTAAGATGTTATTTGGGACTTACTGTCTTACTTTCCTTCCCACATCATAACTACATCAGGCATCATCCATCATTCTATCTATGGAGCTATGGAGCTATCTGCCAACCCAGGTATAGGTGCACATATACTATATATATATATATATATATATATGAGAGAGAGAGAGCAACAGATGTATCCATACAACCTCTAGGAACGTGATGTCCCCCATCAGCAGCGAGGTACTTGCCATATTTCTGTGCAGTTACACAAGGCTGAATGTAATTTTGGTGCCTATGATTCATCTAGGTCTCGGAAACAAGGACAGAACTTGTAATCGTATTTGTAGAACAGATCTGATTCAAACCGAAGGGATGGAAATCAGTGTGTGCTGGATTAGAGAACAGGTGTGAGCTAAAGGCGCAGTTCATCTAATTTACTATGCCAAGTGCAGCGGTACCCTATTTAATTATCCAGCGCATTGTCACATTATACAATGCTTAGATTTTGTAATCTTTGAAGTATACCTGGAGGACTTCCTGCGCGCAAACGCCTATAGAATGAAACCCTACAAACCGCGTGCATATGAGGTGTGTTCTCTGTATGAATTGTGGGCACCAATATTGTATCAAGAGTGATGTTAGGAGACGCTCAATAACACGCTTCTGGGGACTATATCACATATTATATATATATATATATATATATATATATATATATATATAATGCAGTTCTGTTCCTTTATGGTAACTTTGTTACTGCCAGGGTGTTTCTATTTTCTGTTTTTTGTTTGGGCCGGGCTTACACGTGTAACTTCATATCTAATTCTATACATAATGTCAATAAAGTATTTGGAAACACAAAGAATGTTTTGTATATAATGGCCAGGGCAGAAAGTTATGCCGAAGAAGGGGATAGTTGGAAAGATACAAAAAAAAAAAAGGGAACTCGGGTTCATGAAGGCAAAACAAGTGAAACGTCTGCAGGAAAATGAAGCGGCGACCCGCTTCAGAAGCAGAGGAGATGTCCAGACTAATTAGCGGGAATTACGGGCCCTTTGGCTTGGATCTGATCAGGTGGCGGACACTTGAAGTGAATGTCTCCGGTTCACAATGTGTGCAGCTCTTAGCATGTTACAAAGCAGAGGTTTCTGTATCTCTGTGTCGATATTGTTTGTCGGGAGTTGTGGATCCCTGGGCCTTGCACCCATCACCCACCCTTCATGGTTATCGGCTGCTGAAGATGCGGTTACCCTGACCATCGCCATACCGCGTACATTGTAGGCAGAGACCGGGTAACCTACCTCCTGCTGTCCCAGCAGCAAATCCTATCAAGTTCAGAGATCTAGAATCTATTCCGGAGGGCCGAATCTCCCCCATGTGCCGAAGTAACGTCCCGCTACGCACACAATCCTCAGATGACTCCAATTAGCTGGAAAGTTCTAATATCTAGCAACTCATGTTTCTAATATCTTATTATTATAGACTTTCCATCAACGTGAATTTGTATGTAAACAACTTTATTTTACAGTCCACTAGACGCACAAGCATGAAACTCATAAAAAAGCTAACATTTTCCGCAGCGATTGAATGGCTTTTTAGTTTTTAGACAGTGTTTGTGATGGGGAGCCGTTCATACAAATATCCCAAACTGGATAAGAATAAGCAGAATGTCCCCCCAGCCTTTTGGGGGTCATTTTGGGGGAACGCCTGTGTTTTTGGGGATCACTAAAAAGACCCCACTGTTTACTTGCATAAACATTTTGTAAGCGGGGGCTGGAATGTCTCCATGCATTTGATAAAGCAAAGAAAAAAAAGAAACAAATAAATATAATCTTTACAAAAATCTCGGATACATATGCGGTGAAAACTCTCATTAGCTGTAAAAACAAGTCGAATTTTTGGAAGACAGAACAACAGATGTGTGGAAAGGACAAAAATCCATAGGATAAATCTGCGCTTAAGAACTATTTTTAAAAGGCTAGTGTTAGTTTCGCCCTCCTTGGCCCAGCTCGCTAGCTGAAAGTTTACACGTAAACGTGAACCCCATCTATCATCACATCTGATCCCAATGTGAGTAACGATTTTTATTGTTCGCCGCTTGAAAGTGCAGTTTATTTTCCTGAGTGTGCATTAATTAACCCAGCATGTACTATCTCCCGGCTCATCAAGCCAAGGACATTTATTTAAACATGTTTATTATGAAATGTTTGCATTCTGCACATTTGCGGCCCACACACACGCACAGATTATTTCACTCGGGTTTGGTGGAACATTCGGAGAAGTCAAAGGAATGTATTGTTTTTGATTACTAAACTCTTTTGGCACTTCCATAAATGCCTTAACTCTAGCCCCCCCCCCCCCCCGTTCCAAATCAAGTCCTCTGCGTTCAAATATCTAGATGTATCCGAGATAAGCCAGGAATATTTAACAAGATCTGCGATGCCCATATCACATACGGCGCTGGTCCCCAGCAGCCAACTTTATTGACTTCCATGTAAACTATTCTGATTTATGCAGGCCAAACTTAAATGGAATATCAATGTGAGAAAGCAGTGTAACCGTATCAATCACAGCCGAGAAGGCAGTATGCGCAGATCCCTGGTATGGTACATTACAGATGGGAGTTCTAAGGCTGTGGCTGTCATCTTTTGATTAAGAAAAGGAAATGATTTCACTAAAAAGCTATTCCCTCTTGTGTTGTTTTGTTTTAACAGTGATTGTTCTTTCCACCGATCTGGACGTATTTATTGAGACGTGTAAGTAACTTCATGGTTACCAACATCGCTGTAATCTTAACAAACTATCTTTTTTTCTTGCCAATTATCTAAATATCATAACTATAAAATATCTTAAAACATTCCCCACTCTGTAAACATCTCAGCTACAAAGCTCCAAGAGTAAACACTAGGATGCATCAGAATGATTTTAAACGATGTTATAAAAACTGCTCTTAAAAACTAAACAAAAAATGTAAAGCTTCCATCTGTTTTATGATTTTTCCATTCGTTGAACGGCTGCTGTGTGCCAGTTTACTGAACCATAGCTTGCTAAAGAGATTGCTGGGGTCACAGACTGAAAAACAAAGAACAGAGTTCTCCTCTCTAGTCACCGGGCAGCGGAAGGCGAACCTCACCAACCCACGCAGCTCCGTATCGAGTCCCCATGGCTTCCCAATCATGGACAGTCGTATCCTTCTTCCCGCTAGGCAACGGCTATGGGGTGAAGCCGGCTGGGCGCACCTTTCACTAATAGCACATAGCTATCATTTAATGGGAGACTGCAGGAGAGCGTACAGATTGTCTCTCCAATCTAGACATTTGGTAAAAAGTCCATAAGATCTCATACTTTTGCTACAAAGCCATATAATGGCGACACTCAAACCCCGATAATCCTCAGCACTCGTGGGCTTCATCCCGTATCCCTAGAAAGGCATTTCTGGTCACTTCCACTCAACTCTTTCCAGTCTAATTAAACGCAATTCCGTCTCCCGACTCATAAGCCGGCAACGTAAGAGACAGCCACGAGGAGACTTGCTGAAATGTGAATACCGCAAACCTCTCATGCATAATTGATTTGTTTTTCGGCAGAGAAAGTTTGGCAAGTGTTTTTTTGTTTTTTTTACAGGAATTTGAAGAAATTGCTCAAATAAAAATACATTTCATGAAAACTTGTTTTATACAGTAAGATTAGTAAGAGCAGATAGATAGATCCACTTGCTGTGGTATGACCACCCATCTCCTTCAGTTTAATAAGGCACTGATAATTTCTGTTAATTTTTTCCGTAGTTGGGCTACAAATGATAAAAAAAAATCTGTATATAGTATATTTGGATACTATATAAATTTGATGTACGGAACACATCATTCACCGACAGATCAGTCGGGAGGTTTGTTCATGTTTAGAGCTCCTCGCAAAGCATATATCTGGCGAGGATCATGAAACACCTTGTAACATATGTGACGATTAGGGAGGTTACTATGTTACTTTCTCATCAGAGAATGCCACTTACCGGCCATATAAATAAAGGTTCAGACCCTTCGGTTTGTTGACAGTTTGTATAGAAATTCCTCGGCATCCATAAAACGGCTAATCTACATATTACCCAATAATAGTAACCACATAGAGACGCATTAGGAAGGGGTACAGCCCAATATGATAAGGAATCATAATGAAACCAGGAACCAGAACAGACATATAAGAGTAACAATAAAATATATGGTGTACAATATTTTCTAGCCAAAGATATAAGAGGAAATTTGATATTTTTTCAAATAAAATTTGGCAGCTGATTCACGGCAGGGAATAATATTTTTCATGAGATTATTATTGTTGGTCAAGTAATCCCCAAAGAGCAGAAAAATGCAGAGAAATCAGAGAGTAAATGGAACTATAGTGTGTGAATGGAGATAAGAGGAAGGGGCATATTGAACTTACAGGGTTAATAATAAAAAATTTAAATCAGAGCAGAAAAACTGAGCATTTTACAAGAAACAGAAAGTTAAAAATAAGTAGAATTTTAAGTTTAAGTAAGACATAACGACCGTGTTTTGTTTATATGACTGCACGTAATATTATTAGGACGTTAGCGGACTGTTCAGTCCAGACCGGTCCCGGGGCAGACGATCCAAATCCAGGATGATACATTTCAGGAACAACGAGAAAGGTTGTAAGGGCTTTAGGGCAGAGAAAGAGATTGATTATGGACTGAAATCTGTCCCTACAGACCCTTGCATTGCTTTCCTTGGTAAGTGCAGACTGTGATAATACGCAGACAGAGGACTCCAACCTGCCTTTCCCGCGGGTCCCATTAAGAATAAGGACTTCCCAGGCATGGCTTAGGGAACGGTATAATGACTCTGTGACGCTGCGCTCGCGGCCTTGCCGTACCTTGACACTTTTGCCGGCGGTTAACTCGGAGATCCCTTCTTCTGTGTCATTATCTGTAAAATACAGGGAAACCCCGAGCGGCCATCAAGGCTTCTCCCGCCGTACGAGATAAAGTGGATATTCCACTCTCAGACTCGATGGGTATGTTTGTATTAACACCCCGCTCAGCTCTCAGCATTTGTATGCCATTAACCCTCTGTGCTTTGATGTTCCCACACAAAAGTGCGGCTTGTACAGAGAATGTAGGAAGTACGCGGGATTGTATGATACATCGCTCAGATCCATACTGAAGTTGAGGAGGTTAATCAGCTAGGGATTTATCGGTGGCAGAGCAGAAACATATTTAAAGGGACAAACAGCAGCATTCCCTGTATTATTAAACGGCTCAAAGTAACACAAAACTTCCCGGGTGAACAGTACAAAGTATTTCCTACACTCACACCAGGGGCAGAGGGTCACGCCATGGGGGCAAACGAAGCGTCTTATTTTACATAAATGGCCAAGCAACAGATATATCGGAAAAAAAACATTCTGAGCAGACGTAGCTGGAAGATCGGGCCTGAAAATGTTGAATTCGTTTAGATGGGAAAAAACATTTGTTTGTCGTGTGCGCAGTTTCTGTTCTGGGAAAATTATAAAAAGTATTGCAAGCGTAAATAACGCTTTAAAGAAATAAACTGAACAATTAACATTTTGCATGAAGAGGGAATTAAAATCCAGTTGTAGACAAACTGCTTAATGTTACTGGATATTACTTAATCTTTACCGAACTTCCTTTGGTGGCAGAAAAACTCAATTTCATCGATGAAAATTTCAAAAGAATGTTTTATCAAATCTGAAAGGAACGAGCAAATGCCAAGGAGCGCTGGCGACTAAGTGTGTATATATATATATATACACATTGGGTATTGTAACAAAGGATTGCAGCGCTGCGTGTAGTTATTTAGTAACTGAGATTATCACTGTATTAAATATATATAGTAAACCTGTTGGGTAATCCCTAGCTAGAAACAAGTGGCGCACAATCATATTTAGGACATATTTTCAAAATAATTGTGTTTTGTTTATGGAGAAGAAATAAGCAAACGGCAAGTATTCTACTCAACATGCAACCGATGACAATAAATAAATAGTTTGCATATTGTAATTCCCGTTGCCCCAACACGAACCACCAAGTCAAGAACCAACGGTCTAAAGAAGAAAGTAACAGAGAACCTCTGATCTTCATGGAGGGAAGATTCTGATTAAAACCAAGCAGACTATTATGAAACCTGCAGCTGGATATGTATGCTGGCGAGGCAAGACTATGCATACTGGCGAGGAAAGACTCTATGCATGGTGGTGAGGAAAGACTCTATGCATGCTGGCGAGGAAAGACTCTATGCATGCTGGCGAGGAATGACCCTATGCATGGTGGCGAGGAAAGACTCTATGCATGGTGGCGAGGAAAGACTCTATGCATGCTGGCGAGGAAAGACTCTATGCATGGTGGCGAGGAAAGACTATGCATGCTGGCGAGGAAAGAATCAATGCATGCTGGCGAGGAAAGACTCTATGCATGCTGGCGAGGAAAGACTATATGCATGCTGGCGAGGAAAGACTATGCATGCTGGCGAGGAAAGAATCAATGCATGCTGGTGAGGAAAGACTCTATGCATGCTGGCGAGGAATGACCCTATGCATGGTGGCGAGGAAAGACTCTATGCATGGTGGCGAGGAAAGACTCTATGCATGGTGGCGAGGAAAAACTCTATGCATGCTGGCGAGGAAAGACTATGCATGCTGGCGAGGAAAGAATCAATGCATGCTGGCGAGGAAAGACTATGCATGCTGGCGAGGAAAGACTCTATGCATGCTGGCGAGGAAAGACTATATGCATGCTGGCGAGGAAAGACTATGCATGCTGGCGAGGAAAGAATCAATGCATGCTGGCGAGGAAAGACTCTATGCATGGTGGCGAGGAAAGACTATGCATGCTGGCGAGGAACGACCCTATGCATGCTGACGAGGAAAGACTCTATGCATGCTGGCGAGGAAAGACTATGCATGCTGGCGAGGAAAGACTCTATGCATGCTGGCGAGGAAAGACTATGCATGCTGGCGAGGAAAGAATCAATGCATGCTGGCGAGGAAAGACTCTATGCATGCTGGCGAGGAAAGACTCTATGCATGCTGGCGAGGAAAGACGCTATGCATGCTGGCGAGGAAAGACGCTATGCATGCTGGCGAGGAATGACTCTATGTATGCTGGCGAGGAAAGACTATGCATGGTGGCGAGGAAAGACTCTATGCATGCTGGCGAGGAAAGACTCTATGCATGCCGGCGAGGAAAGACTATATGCATAATGCTGAGGAAAGAATCTATGCATGCTGGCGAGGAAAGAATCTATGCATGCTGCTGAGGAAAGAATCTATGCATGCTGGCGAGGAAAGACTGTATGCATGCTGCTGAGGAAAGAATCTATGCATGCTGGCGAGGAAAGAATCTATGCATGCTGGCGAGGAAAGACTGTATGCATGCTGCTGAGGAAAGAATCTATGCATGCTGGCGAGGAAAGAATCTATGCATGCTGGCGAGGAAAGACTGTATGCATGCTGCTGAGGAAAGAATCTATGCATGCTGGCGAGGCAAGATTATTTGTTAAGTTAACACTGCCCATGTTGGGATTTACGGCAGCACAAAAATACACTATATATAAAATACATGGAGCTCTTGTTCCAGACATTGTCCAGTTCCCATCATGAGACACACAATTTACCTCTGAAATGCATCACAGAGACCATGGAGGTCTTAAAAGAACAGAACATATGGTATGGAAGAGACATGCACAATCTGTAGACATTTATTGGACATGTGGGGTTCATCCGTTATAAAGTAATATCCAAACTAATAAATAATGCACCACACATAAATCTGTGACGGCAAAAACTGAATGATTTCAATATCTGGTGATAAAATGCTATCCACACCAACGGGATTGGTGAAACCATATGGAAAAACGTAAAAATAAAAAGTAAAGCACCAAAGGCTGAATCATCCGTGCGATACGCTAACAATGGTGAAATTTCATAACAAGCTTGTGTCTGATTCTAAAGTCAATCAGGTTCATAGAAAACATCAGTCTTTTATGTATTCAGAGATACAAAAAAAAACATTAAATTTCATGCTATTACAGTATTTTTCAGGTAGACGAGATATATAATTTATAACAAGCAAACAAATGTTTGGAAAAAGACACAATCACAGACGTTAAACAATCAATTCCAAAAAAGAAAAAAACAAAAAACAATCAGTTCCAAAAAAAAGAGATTGTGTCGTTAAAATAGTGTCTTAAATTAAAAAGAAAGATCTTCTGCCGTTGCGTATTGAGCATGATTTGCAGTTGGCATGTTTGGGATTGAATAAAACACGTGTGATGCATTTCTATTTTTTGATAAGCAATATATTTAGCCTAGTTTGAAATGTTAACATGATTAAGATTTGCAGAAGATAGCTAATTTTCCTAAAAGAAACTACGGCGGCTTTTAGAACACAGATTCGGTGGCAAATTACTTCTGGCGTTTAATCAATGTTATTTTTTTATCATTCAGACCCCCCCACACTATGTCAGCATATACCACTAAAATACATTTCATCAAGGTTGGTAAAATGTTTAGAAAGGAACAGATGTCAGAATATGGGGATTGCCAATAACACTGATGGAAGTCAGTAATTTCGTTCCTGTCCAAAGGCAAAATGAAGGAGTGATGATGTAGACTGTACACAATAACACAAGATTTACGACAACATTAATGGCCATAAAAAGTTAAAGTATACAAAAGCGATCTCCATTTTTTTTCTCCAAACATGACTAAGGGAAGCATTTTTCAATCTAAGGGGAGATTTGAGGAAACACTGCAAGGTGATTTGTGTAAAACTTTAAATATTCCTCTGCAGAATGCGCTCTATTTGACAGACGGATTTGCGTTTTAGTTACAAACAGCGGCGTATCCCTGCCCGCGGCGTCGAGGGCGGCGGGTGCAGGAGTGGCGGCAGTTCCCTTGTTACAAAACTGGGGGTTAGATAAACCTCTCGGACAAAAAAGCCCCCCGAGTGTCCCACTGAACAATGGGCCGGTTACCAGTGAGATCTCCCCAACCGGCCTATTTACGCTATGGAGGCTCAGCATAACTTCTTTAAAAGCCGCTGTGCACCTTTAAGATACCGCGCACTGGGATATGACATCATAACATATCGCTGTGTTCCTTAAAGGTGCAGAGCGGCTTTTAGTGTATCAGAGATCCGACCACAGAGGTCAGGCCAGGGGGGTCTGTACTTTACACAACGTTAGGACGGGGGCCGGCGCCGGTCCCTAAAACCTTAGCTCATAACCAGTGGTATATTTATCTTTGGGGCAGAGGGGTAAATATAACACTGGTTATAAGCGAAGGTCCCCTTTCTAGCCTCCTGTAATGTACAGACCCCCCTGGCCTGACCTCACAAGCAGAGGGGGACGAGCATCACCAGTCCACAGCCATTTATTCAGCGCTACTACAACTGGTCTTTAGCGCTTTTCTGGCACTTTCCAACCTGAAACAAGTTCAGTTCACTCTGGAAAGAATTCAATAACTGGCCATTTTCTAAAGGAGTAGTCTAGACCGCCGCTGCCTTTCCAATAACGTGCTTTATGACACATTTCAGCAACAATTCTCCAAAAAACAATAACGACCACAGAATAAACGTGGGGGGGGGTAATGGAAATTTTTTACATATAGATTATTTAATCAGTTCTAGCGGGCCAGAGGCTGTGATTAATCTGTTGTCATTCATATGACTCTCTGAATGGACAATGAATCTTTTGTTTGCATTGTGTTGATGTTGCAAAGGTCAAGTTTCCCGGCTTAAACATTCCACGAGTTGCTTAGACGGCATTTCGGTATTTTGTGTGCCTTCCTTAAAAAAAAAACAAAAAAAACCCCCCCCTTGAATATCAGTAAATACACCGCATACCCAAAGTTATTTAGTCAGGCAAGTTTTTAGAATAGAAAACAGCAAGCTCTAGAAATTAAAACTGTTTTCTCTTGTACATCCAATGGAGAAAATAACATGGATTAGTTCATTGTACAAAAAAACCTGCAAATTCGGCTTCTACGACCTGTCTTTAAATTCCAGCGTTCCAATCAGTGTATCAAGTCATTGTTATGTGACGTTAATTACAAAACAGCCATCCTACCGGACTTAACAAAATACCTTAACGGATTAGGGGAAATATGTACACAAGTGAAAATATCCTTCTGTGCTTTCATAGCCCAAAGAAAAATGGGTCACCCCATTGTGACGAGAGAAAAAAAAAACACACAACAGATTACGCGAGTTTTTGTGATATATGTAATTGATAAGATTATGCCTTATTGCTGACATTATATCGGCGAGCTCCCCGGATACGCTGCCGTATATTCCTCCCAAGATTATGTTCCACAAAACGAAAAAACAATGAACCGTGGAAAAAAAAAAGAATTTAGGATTCACCCCACAGATTTTGCCCCAGATTTGTGTAAAGACTCAAAGCGTCTACCGTAGAGAGACCGCAAGAAAATATGTAAAAGGGACATTTTTGTTCATTTTGTTTTGGGGGAGTTTGGGGTTTCCGAGGTCCCTGCGCCATGAAAGCATCATTCATCCTGCGAGACACGCATGAGATAATGAGCAACGGATTTTACCAGGCAGACCCTGCCGTCGAGGGCCGGTGATCGGACAGTATTCTTCTGCTCTATTATCTGAGCACTTGAACCCTCGCAAACAATGTGTTCATAGAGGATGAAAGTAGCGGGCTTTAATTGTGTGCTCTTAGTCACGCAAACACAAGCGATGGCCCGAGAAAGCAGCATTACCGCTGAACGCATTGAGTTTCACTTTGTTATATTTCGGGCTGTAAAAAGGAAATTCTCCACTTCAAGTCAACAGCTACAATGTGTCAATTTAACGCGTTCCATGGAGGCATGGCTCTCGTGTAACTGGAAATAAAATCATCGAAGGGTTAAAGTATGGTGCAAGCCGCTGTATGGACAGCACCATTGCTCGATCCATGCCGCCAACGGGAGTGGGGAGGGGGGGGCGAACGAGACACTGGAAGAATGTGGGGTTTATGCTAAATTTTGCTGTCAATCAATTCTGCATGTCTGCATGAAAATGATGATCGCATCATCACGTTAGTCTGCCTGACTGGTTCGGCACAAAGAAGGTGGGAACGTTTTCTCAAGCAGGGATGTCAGCACTTGAAAAATCAATCACCATCTGTGCTCGCTTTCTGAGAGGAAGAAAAACAAGCCCTGTTTAAGGATACACCAGAACAAAATAAGTTCAATGTTTGGAAATAAAACACCGGGGTCACAATAAACTTCAGAATATCAAAATACTGGTTGCGGCGTACGGGAGCCGAGCCGGCAGAAAAACAGGATCTGACGGTGCCATCTTTCTTTAAATCCTGAGTGAGCGACACAACGGTTACAGATTCTATATCCCGACCCGAACGAGACAGATACTCATGTCTGCTTCATGCCGTGTCTCTGGGATCAAGGTGCAAGCAGCTACGTAGCATACAAATGGTTTTAAACATATGTACTGGATGCGTGGATTATTGACCGATCCAATGGTCTATCTAATGGCACCGCGGCACGCGGCCAGGCTTACTCGCGCGGCATTGAGTTTCCGCTCTCAAGTTCGGAGGGCGCTGTTAAGCTCTGGCGATAACGGCACAATATTATATATATATATATATATTATATATATATTATATTAAATATTATGGCCATTTCACAGAAAATTGGTGAGATATATAGAAGGAACCTGGGCCGACAGTGATCACAGTGGTATCGCTCACAGATTGCATGTTAATATATCCCTATAAATCCTACGGCGAGGGCCAATGGGATGCATTCGCGTTCCCTGTATGATATATGAAATAATCTAGGGCTTGATAAAATATGCATATGTATTTATTTATAACCATAAATATATAATTACTCTGCTTGTAATTGTGCATTCAGCACTTAGTTACAAGTATATTTGCAACGCATAAATTCTGTATTTAAAAACTCTTGTTGGAGTGCTACAATTTTGCGCAGCTCCTCACACAAAGCCAATCAATTAATCACATTGTAAAACCCCGTAAAATCTCCTAAAACACAAATGGCAGCCAAAGATAAATTGATTTTTGCTGCAGTGTTGCTCCTTTTCAGTAGCGCAACTGTATGAAAAATACCAGTTAGGAAAAGAAAAGGGTGCTGACACAGCAAAACCATTTCATTCTCCACAAACCCCTGTCCGATAACTAAACAGCGCGGCGGTGTGACCCAAATACTAATAAAATCATTTTCTAAGACATGGGATGAGACGGGGCTTTTATCCCTTTCACAAGGCTCAGCCCAGCTCTATCTTCTTCTCTGACGACCGTTAGACCCCTTCTCATCCTACAGCTGAGATGCTTTACTAAACGGTGGCCGCGTAGTTAAAGTTAATGCTAGCGATGGGCTGCCAGCCACCGATCCACCGACTCTCCCAATAAGCGTTATCCCACCGACTCTGGGACAGCAGGCTGTCTTCATCAGGGTTCCGGAAGATACGGAGGAAAGAGGACGCCAACAATATACTTCTATCCTAGATTCCAGGTAATCACGACTCTTCAGATGGGGATGGGACCCACACATATGTGAAATGGGCTACCTAGTGAAATGTTTCCACGCCGCTTGATACAAAGAAGTAAGGAGGGACATTACCGAATGCTGGAACCATCACGCCTGCTTCATGCCGTATACTGTGTCGAGGCTCTGTACATTATACAATTTCACGTGAATTACTCATTTTATCCCCCTAAACGTATCCCAATGTTAAGTGGTGGAAGCTGGTGACCTGCCTCCGGTCTGAGCCTTGCCAAGCACATGTTCACGTAGGAATAATGACTGTAACATTGGCGATAAGTGGAGGGACGCAATGCATTTATCATTATTACACTTATTAGGGTAATATTTATTGTAATATTATTCTCCACTGCTGCATATTTAGCCGTTTTAGCGATGGAGCCGAGGCGCTGCCTTAACCCTTGAGCCATAAGAATGTTATTTACTCCAAGCCTATTTGTGTTACACATTCACATATTTTATTCAAATGGAGTTTTGATTGTTTTATGTGATGCACGCGAGATGATGAAGTGTCATTCCAGCCCCGGCTCCAACATGGCAGTGACTGAGACAGGATCAGAAATCCTCCTTCACCCGCAACATCTGCCAGTGAGGCCAGAATCAATCGTTTAAGGACTGGCAGCGAAAATTGGGTCCATAATCTGCCAGCTGCCCGTGTAATTCAACAGATCTCCATCACATCACCCGGCGGAGAAGACCTTTTCTCTCTCTTCTCCTGGAACCGTCAATACCGGGGAGGACAGAAAATGTTACTGTGTTTCAGGCAAGAAAACAGTTTGAAAGGTTAATGGGAGACGTTGGTCTAAAGGGGCTCACTCGTCATGGGTCCTCAGCGCCAGACACTTTGTTGCATAAAGAAGTGCAGCCCTCATTCTGAAAATCAGCACCCAAAAGGAGCATCGGCGAGAGTCTGCTTGGGGTTGGTTATATTGTAGAATTCTTCCATCTGTTGCATTGCACACGGAGAAGACACAAGGCAGATTCTCGCAATGTGTAGCCAACAGAATACGAGCATATGAGACCCGTGACCTGTTCACTTGCTTCGCATGGTCTTCTGTATCGTGCACACACACGCAGAACACACGCACATACATACATACTGTGCACACGCAGCTGCTGTATTTACGTCGCTCAGAAACACATTTCAGCTGCCATCTGCTTTGTGTCAGGTAGAGTTTGGCAGGATTCTGAAAAATGATGGACACGTATATTTTCTATGCCAAGTAGAAGTAAACGGCTCAAGTGCCTCATTTCTGAATAACAGCACAAATCTTAAAATACACGAGCGAAACACGCCAGGATGGGAATTTAACACCCGCTCGCTCCGAGGCACACAGCGATATTCCCCGGTAACTGACGTGACTTGCGGAGAGGTGTAAACCGGGTCTACAAAACCTCTAAATGACTTCATTAGTTATGTACCATTTATAAAATAACTGGTAAAAGTAACAATGTGTCTAGTTGTAGGAAATCCACGGTCGGTGGGATGTTATTAGTGTTAAACCCCCCATTACTGAATGTCCGGATGCCGTATACACGGCCGTGATGATGGGACGCGTCTTAAACATATGAAACGAAATAAGGTGGAACATCTTTGGATAGGAATTTTGGTGTAAAGTGCGATTTCCTCCCTGCTAATCCATCCCTTCCCCTCCTTCTCTTCTTCTCGGCATTATAAGAAAGCAGATGTCTTATTGAAAAGTGATAAAGATATTATTCTGCCATGCTGCCAATTTTAGCACAAAGTGAAACATTCTTACCTTTTGCATTTGGATTTTGTAACTTTTTTACCTGAATATTCCGAGCCAAGGCAGATGATTGAGGCGATGCAGATCCCCCGGCACAGCAAACGGCTCACATACCGAGCTGATAAGTTAAGATGAAAGGCGCGCAGAACAAAGGCGTTTCTGTATTGTGAAGATATGTTTAGATTCCCAAATATTTTATCACTCAACAAATAGAGATACCCATACTAATAATGACAACTAACAGATGGACATCCACATTGTCTGCTCTGCAGTAATGAAAAGGGCTGATTTCAGCATAAAGCATGGGATTTCAGCTCCTTCTCCGGAAAAGTTGGCCAGAGAAGAATGAGATAAAGCAATCGGATCCTGCGTTCTACCAAAGCAAAGCAGACAGGGTTCACTCTTTAAAGCCCTGACGTCTGTGCTTCGAATACATCCAATCGTGATTATAGCAGCGGTCACGTTCCTGATCCAAGGATACACACTCAGCGCAGTGAGTGAACCTGCACCCTACTCCAAGTGTTAAGAAAGCTTTCGGACAGCGAGCGACGCATACAGCTTCTCTCACCTTCTCCGATATAATCGATGCCCGCAAGAGACAAGCACTTTGGCCGTTTAAAGAGAGGAATCTCCCTGACCTAATCTGTGTTCATTGATATCCACCTTTCCTGCCTACCCTGACCTGTTTATTCTTATTTATTGCTTTATATAGCACCATCATATTCTGTAGTGCTGTACAACGGTTAATTCACTTCATGAGTATATACTTTCCCCGCGCCCGGCTGCCTATGGCCCCGTTCCTGTGTTTTCTCTGTAATCTGGTGGCCGCATGAACCTAGATGCTCAGCCGCCGGGGTAAATGAGAGGAAAGAGACAGAGATCTCCATCCACTGACAGCCGCTAGGGCTCCATGCACCTTGCTGCAATGCACAGGTATACCTCAAGCATACATTGACAAGCAGGACACCAATCAGCAGTCAGAAAAACTAAAGCAGCCAATCAAAATGCCTGACTGATTCAAGCACGAATCTTATGGAGTAAATCTCCTGGAAATACATATATCTAAGATATAAGATATCTGTGGAGCTTCACATTACAGCCATACAGACCCGCGAACACACAATAATAAACAAACATTACGTCTTTAACAAAGATGGGGCTGACTAGTCAAAGAATTAACACAACAGACAACGTCCTATGTAAATCCGACGAAGAAGAATAATCCGTGTGAATAAATGAGTAATTATACCCCACAGGACGGCAAACGCAAGAGCAGGTGACCCCATTTACCAACAAGAACACCCCAATTCCATCACCTGGGTAAAAGTAACAATACGTTCTATGGTCCGTACCATACACACATATATGAACCAGGAGACAGACGTGTCATTTGCGTGCAGGTAAGTATTACTTAAGGAATAGTTTAAACAGAATCTCCCGGCAGGGCGACGATGGAATTAGGCGGCTGCTGGTTAATAACTTGCTTTACTGATATTGAACGCTTGCTTACAGAAACTCAATTATCCCCATGCCTGGTGAACTTTTGTTCATATTTAGCGAGACAAAATTGAGGCAAATAGATGATATGGTAAACACAAACCTAATACCTTTTCTCTTGTTGATACACATAAAAATAACTACAGAACTGTGCAGAAACGCACCTGCTCGTTTATCTTATAATATTCCGCCATATATTATGCAGGCAAATCAACGGGAAACGGCTAACAAGCGCTAAGAGCCGTGCCCGGCAGATTTGCTTCCGTCTACCCAGAATCCTCGTGGGTAGTCAAATTACTGAATGGGATTGGACGGATTGAATTCATGCCAAGCGTACAAGCTTTAATATATATATATATATATATTCACTAGTGCGGTCCGCGTGCCTCTTACTAGGAGTGGAGTATCACCTACTATTACAATGTGCGGGGGGGGGGAGGCGTGAAATGGTGAAAATATTAATAATATAAAATACAATGTTCTTAATGGATTTTAGCCAATTTATTACAGACCAGTATTAAGGATAAGCCTGTCTGCGGTAACAGAACAAAGTGTTCAGAGACTCGGAAATGTTGTTTAATTATTTATGAAGTGCCAACATATGCTGCGGAGCTGTACAAACACCGTAACTCTTTGTCTGCGATGGTTTATACTAATAGATTTTGCAGTTGTTGTTTAGTGACCAGTTTTGGTGGAACAAGAGAAAGTTTGTGATGTGGCCACACAAGCCAAGTGTTAAGGTCGGGAAGCATTGTGTATGTGGGTAATGGGACACAAAAGTGTTACGTAACCAAACCAACCAATGGTAATCCCAAGAAGACAAGCATTAAGACTCAGTCACTCATATGACATCACAAGGCATAAGGTGGAGTCTGAACGTTGATGTATTTTGGGTTCTGTATTAAGACTCTGAAGCCCATGGGCCACAGGAAGAATGGTAAGGTTCCTCTGTTGAAATACCGTGTACAATGGGTCATTATGGTGGATGTAATGAGACAAGCGCTAATGAAAGCATCTGGTATACCCATCGTCTAGACGTCTACTCGATCCGTCCATGAAGATGGCAGCTGGCTCGGACCTTTGATGAGACTCATCTATTCCTCTTGCTCAGAGACGACGACGCGCCTTCCAACAGGGCCTGACTTCAAACCGAACAGCCGTGCCATAGCGGGACAAACAGAGCCTTCTAGTGTATTCAGGCGAATCAAAGAGATGGCATTTATTTGTTGTTGATTTTAGAAGACGTTTTTGAGTGAATGCAAAACAGATAATTAATTATGTTGATTGCTGAATTCGGAATCACGTTCTAACATTACCTGAGAGATCAAAACAACTTCTAGCGTCTAATATGTTTTCACCCTCAAGTACGAATTATAAGAAAAACCAAATTCTTACCTAAGCTGATTTCATAACAGAAATTAGCAAAACAAAAAGCCCACACTTTTCCTACGGTGGAAATCATTTAATGACGGCTTCAATTAAATTTGGGTTAACAAAGTGGAAGACATTGGTTTTTCATTATCAATGTTCCTAACACTTGACAAAAGCCTTTTTTAATCCCCTAACCGCGCCGGATAATATTTATATTTCTGTCTCATTCCCATCAGAAAGTATGACCTATATATGTCATTTGAAGGAGAGCCGCCGCTTTGTGAAAGCTATAATCAGCGCGTGGTTTAAGACAACAGCAACACGGTCGTAAAAACACAATGGCTTTGCTTTCCATTTTTATGGATGTATATTAGGGTTTATTACCCAGTGTAGGGGAAATGAAGGAAGCCATTTTGTTGGCTCTGTGATGTCATCAGTAGACGGCTCAGACTCGGAGGGAGACAGAGCAATGGTGCGGGGTAAATCGGAGAGAATGGGGCAAAATCCTACTATAATTGCCCTGCTCTTCACTTAACAGCTGATAACTTTCTCAAAGGGTGTAAGATCTTAGAGGTAAGCGAACGGCAAAATTACACATTATCAGGCTCGTGTGGGGTAAACAGAAAGGACAAAATGGCTGCTCCCAGAGGCTTTCCCTTTCAATGTTGATAAGAAATCAAATAACGCAATATTTACGTCATCCAAACTAGGTGGAACGAGCGGTTTCAAACAAGGCATTTCTAAAGAGCGCGTCCAGCTGGAGATATGGCTATGATACAATATCATATCCCGAACACTGGAATATTCCTATCTTTTGACTCTTTGAGCACTTATATTTCACTAAAATGGCAAGCGTGTCAGTCTGACACAGAGGAGGTTATTCAAAAACGGTGACAGTCATTAGCAATCCGACTGACATTCATTTAAATGTCCATTAACGATCACTAACATCTATCTCTGTTTAGTGGGTATCCCCCAGAGTCGCATGGCAGTCTCCCAAAGAGATGATAAATTCTCATCGGACATCAATAAATCCCATCCTTTATTTGGCAAGGGTTTTGGATGGAGATCTTCAGGGAATTTAGCGTGAATATTGCTGTTCTCTGGTCCCTTTACGTGGGCTGCCAGCTTTCTGCCATCGCTTCTCCATGGAGCGCGAGGACCCCCCCGGTAACATATACCCTACACTTAAAGATGGTCCCAATTCCTTTTCTTCTCCTCCTTCGAGAACGGTCACCTTGAAGTGGATCACGTCTGGGTTATTGTCAATATTTGCTCATATGCTCAAGCTATGCGAGTTCTATTTGTAGTCTAAACATAAATAAAAATACATCTGCATTTAATAGATGGATTGATATGCACAGAGGAGCCTAGACAAAGGGAATTAATATATAGCAGAAGGCTCAATAAGAACTCAATCCTGACAGAAATATGGCATCTAAGATAACAAATGGATTCTGGGAAAGGTAACTAATCATTTCAGAAACCCTTTTATACGAAACACAGAAAGGGAAATCAAAAACACACACCAAAAAAAAATATATGGAAAGGGACAATAGTTATTTTTAAATCATTTTAAATAGGCGCAAACACAAAAAAACAACCTTCTGTATTCAGGCTCGGCTCTTTAAGCCATGCCCGTGGGTTGCGGGGGCTTAATTACATTTATCAGTAAAATGTTAAACATTATGTTTAAAGAAATGATTATTTATTAAGAGAAGGTGACCCTGATCAGGAGGGGTAATAGAGGGGAAGCCTCCATAGCGGGGCATCAAGGTCAAAGCAGGTGTTGAATCTCACTTTTTACTGAATTGAATTCTAGACCCCATTGCTTTTGCTCCATACTTCTAGCAGAATCTTAGAATGTCTCTAATTAACATGCCGCTTATTAATTAGCGGCGAAGAACACAGACAAACGAGCTGGTGTTATCTTGAAAACCTGGTCTACAGCCTCCAAGGATTGGAGTTCTAGGCTACCGTTCTAGAGGGCAGCAGACGCGCCGCCGCCGACAGGTCGCAGGTAACGTGTCCTGATATGTGTATTGATACATGGCCCCTCGTATACCTGTAACCCCCCCCCCCACACACACACACACACACACACACACACACACACACATTACAAGACTAAGGAGAGGGAATTTCATTACACTTGTTAAAGGGGGAAAAAGGCTCGGAAAAATACTAATCCTGTCTTTCAACAAAAATGTTATAGGAAGCTATGAATTTGGTCGATCTGAATAGGATGTTGGTACATGTTTTACTAAGGTAATATAATGGCAGACTATTATTAGATCACATTAATCATTACTGTGCCAAAGGCACTGACAGGCTTGCTGAATAGGATTGAAAGGGTTGGTAATGGATATAAATTACCCATTGTGTGATAAAAGGATTTTTACTAAGAAGGTAAGAATAAAACAGCGAATTTCAAATCTGACTGCTGCATAAAAGTGAAAATAAAAGTAGCCCAGACGTTGGGAAATCCACATCCTCGGGAGGTAAGCACTTTTTGAACAAGGTGGTCATCAGGCATTTAAATAGTACACCGTGCAAAATTAATTTCTTGATGCATAATGCTATCAGTTAGTAGCAGCGGTTACTTCTATCCAGGAAGGCCAGGTCTCTTTAGTCCAGTGACCGCGTGCGGAGCGTCAGAGCTCTAACTTCTACCTGTACCTGCCACCTTCCCCGGGAATAATTCCCGTGCCGCTAATCAGATATTCTCAGCGTGGGTTGATCTAGGAAAAGCTTTTACTGATGCAGACACTGAATGGGGCAAATCCATGCTTCGTGGGGCAGAAAAGCCGCGGGGGGGAAAGACGGGGCCTCTCGGAGAGCTGCAAGGAAACCAGGGCCAGGAATATAAAGCGGTTTGCTCTTAAAACCTTTCAGAACCATCAGATTGGAAATATTTATGGTAACATTGAAACAAAATTAAAATAAAAAACTTACCCCAATTAAAAAATTCTAATCTGTGGGATAAAACTCTCAGATGTCATTTGCATCTCTGTCACCGAATGTTCGGAAATTATGGAGATTCATTCTAGAAGAAAAATAACAAAAGCCCTTTATTGTGTGTTACGTGGAATCTCTGTGTATTTACGCAATGTGCCGTGTTACATTCACACGTTAGGGTACACGGGAGGGGAACGCGTATAGCAGTCACATGGGATATAATAATTACAACTAGTGCAAAGTATTGTCCAAACTGGCCCCTAGAAAAATAAAAAACAAGGTAATAAACCTTTCCCATGGAATAATCCTCCAGCGTCTGCAGATGGATTCTAAAACTAATCGCTGGACGCATTTAAGGTTTCTGAGGTCAGGTGGGGTATCGTTTTTGGATTATCCAGAGACGGGGTAAACAGGCTAGTGGGTCTTGTCTACTCGTAAATGAAGACAGATGAGACAGATATGGATGACAGTCATGGAAACACCGTCCATGCGATCTCTGAAATGGGTTGGTTCTATTCAGCAGCCTAAATAAAGGGCATCCATTGATGGGCAAGGGCAGGCCGCTGATGGGCGAGGGCAGGTCCCTGGTGGGCGAGGGCAGGCCGCTGGTGGGCGAGGGCAGGTCCCTGGTGGGCGAGGGCAGGTCGCTGATGGGCGAGGGCAGGCCGCTGGTGGGCGAGGGCAGGTCCCTGGTGGGCGAGGGCAGGTCGCTGATGGGCGAGGGCAGGCCGCTGGTGGGCGAGGGCAGGTTGCTGGTGGGCGAGGGCAGGTCGCTGATGGGCGAGGGCAGGCCGCTGGTGGGCGAGGGCAGGCCGCTGGTGGGCGAGGGCAGGCTCCAAATATCATATACTCACCCAACACTCGACTGCTGACAAATGTTTAGCAGGTTATTAGTGTTATGGAGCCAACACGCCCTGCCACGTGCAAACACCACAGTCATACAAAATTCTAAGTGTTAGGAACTGAACCCGTCAGCCTGACAACTGATTGACCTATTATACCCAAAAGGTTCCGCTGGACACGGACATCAGCTGCCAAGTGCAATCATTGCACAGAGCTTACGAGTAAACCAGAATGAAAAATCCATTGCCCAGTGTCTCTCCATACTAATAACAGTCTTACCTGGAGATCCAGAAGTCCTTTTGGCTTCGAGGCGCTAAAGAAGTCATTCAGTGGAAATATATACAGAACCAGCTGCACAAACACTGCGAAAAAAGAGAGAATAACATTATTATATTAGAAAACGTTATGAAATGCAGTGATATGTTACTACTGTGCTCATCAACATGCCAAGTATAAAAGAGACAGATCCGTGGCCTTAAAGTGCCCAAAACACACAGATCCGAGGCGAGAGCTCACGGGAGGCGCAGACCACGGGTTGTAGAAGCCATTCTAATTACACGTAGCAGCGACGCCATGTCTGAAGATTCATTTAGAGGCTTTTCGAACCCAAAAACCAGGAGCAAAGTCCCGAGCAATCACAGGCGACAAAGACTGCGAAGTCTCCTCTGCTGCCTGATTATGCAAAACTAAATAGACCTAAATAGACCCCAGCCTTCTGCAAATTATGTACACTGTTCTCTAAATTATGATGAAGCCTGTAATTTCACAGCAATGAGGAGGTTATTAATCCTCATACACGTGGACAACGATGTGAGGAATTCGCTGGATTTCACGATTGGACCCGTTTAAAATTAAACGCAGCTCCAATTTTCAACAAAGGCCTGCGGGTTGTGTGTGTGGAGCGGCTGACACGCTAATAGCGACCTCACGCAAAACACGACAACAACATTCTTCTTCAAAGCCGCCCGTCGCAGCCCGGTAAAGGGTTTGGCGGAGGGCACCGCAGAATGATGGCTTCTCTGGGTGACAGCAGCTGTCTGCGTGTTATTTCTCAGCCGGTAACTTGCTTGGAAATACCCAAACGTGCCGTTCGTGGCCGGTCATGCTAATTTGTGGTTTCCTAAAGCACCATGTTAAATACCTCAAGCCCCTAATTATGGCGGCACGCCGCTCTGGTTATGGGTCTCAGATCACTTCCACTTCAACGTGGCCTCCGGGTAAATAGTCTTATAAGCACCACGTCTGAAGACCACAGTCATTAATCTCCCCCAGAGAAGTTTGGCGCCACCTCTTCGCAACGTTTCCTATACTTTTCTTTATAAAAAATAACACTTTCCAGGAATGTGTCGGAGCAAGTAAAGTACGCGAGCGAAATATTCCGGCAGAAAAAAAGCATGTGCCCCCCCACCCCACAAGGCTTCAAACGGGCAGCTCTCATTAGTTCCACTGAATTACTAGGTACTATGGTTCCGTATCCACGACTATAGCAAAATGTTCTATGTTTTGTCAATGCTAATTGCAGCATTAAACCTCGTCATATCCGGCTTTGCGTACGGGACATGCGGTGGCCGCTCGGATCGTCAGGTAAGGGGGATCGCCTTGGTGCGCGGCGCGGCTCCTTTAATAAACTAATCCTGGCGAGCGCAGTAACAGTGTTGAAATTTCAATTGAAACTCTTTGTCTGTTGCCTGCTTACTCTAAAGATGGTCTTTCTTAAACAACAGAGCACCAAGGAGTCGTTAGGGCTCTCTTCATTACTTCAAAAAACCAATCATTAGACACCAGAGTATATACGTAATTAGAAAATCACTTCCTTTGCAATCCAAGCTAAGTAGTTTACATACTGTAATTACAGGGACAAAATCAATTTTTAATCATTTCACTGATTGGACTCATCAGCACTGTGGGAACATTGTAACCTGCTTGTTGTGCAAAAGCAACATCTGGGCTCAAACAATTACCCTTTGTTTGTTACAATATTCCTTAAATCTTTTCTTCTGCTTTTATTATTATTTTTTTTTTATTGCAAAAAAAAAAAAAAAAGGAAAAAGGGGCAAAAGCGCTGTATCCGCCCGTCCTCGCTCGTCAGAACCCACTAAGTATAACTTGCGACGAGGCCGACGTTCCTTCCGATGTGCCGTTTAATATCACACTTGCTAGGAATGGTATTTCTTTTTTTTTCTCCAGTAAAATAAAAGTATCTGATTGTTTTAAAGATGCACTCAGCTGGCTAATTGTTCCATAGCTAACACATGGTATTCAAACAGCCCACACACTACAAAAGCTCATCTGGAATATAATGGACAACTATTACTCTGCTGGTTTATACTTTTCTAATATAAATGAATGGATTTTATCGAAATTAAAAGGGAAATTCAGAGAGGCTGAGGATGTGTGAAAAATAGATGGTATGAATTGGCAAGGCGAGCCCAAGCATTTTGTTCTCTTAATAGGAAATGACCTCATTTACACTGGGGTAATAATTAGTACTGCTTCAGTGACAGTTAAGAAAAAAAAAACTTTTCCGCATAATAAGGCAGAATCGCATTGTTACGAGCTCGGCACTGACTGTTAACTCTTGCCGATCTGCGGGGCTAATAACGAAAGCAATGGCACACACGTATACATGTGCAGCCCCCCCCCCCCCCCCCGCGAGGCATGTTCCCACACAACGATATACATTTTATCTTATGAAAGGAGAAAAACACAAACGAGATTATTCACTAATAATCCATGAGACTGTTACACTGTAACCCTTTTATGTACCGGCTTTTTTATTGTCGGGATTTGTCTTTGCAGGTTTGCTTTAGTTCATTTGTCATTGATTCAATCACAACTTGCAATTAATATTTTCATTTTGGTGTACTGTGTTTCTACAGAGTGATATATACATAATATATATATAATTTATATAACATTGTTTAATGGCAATTTGTTACTGATTAACAATAACTTGAGCGATTCTCAAGGAAGGTTTTGGAATTCCTCTTAATGATATCAGATTCTCTTGACGATTGAACCGAGTTTACATAGTTTTGAAGTTTCTGATATTAGCGATGGCGGTTTTATTAAGTAGCTTCCATTCCTCTCGCTGCCGGGCTGTGCGAGAGGAGACCATTGCGTTATAAACCCAGTTTGGCAATGGGTCACCCGACCCCACGGCGCCGGCTGGGTTAAAAAACTAGCTGAAACCCCGTGGCTTTTCTGTACAAGCTGCCAAATCTTGCATGGACCTTTCGATCATTTTCGTTGTTTATTACTTCTGCATCAATTCTTCCATGTAAAATGTGCTCACAGAAGGAAACATTTCTATCGTTGGGAATAATAGATCTTTTGGAAACTGCTTTGTGGGCCAAGTTCTTTAATCAATGCTATTGTTTAGAATAGGCCCCTACAGCTTGTGTGATGGAGACTGGTCAATTGTGCAGGCTCTGTATTGATATTTACCAAATGCCATGTATTCCCTGCCACTCCAGCACTGCAGAGGTTAATGGATAAAACACATCACGGGAATATGCCGTTCTGCGACATACTTCTAATCGCTGGATGCCGTTTGTAATCGTGCCCACCCCAAACATCTGCTGCAGCCAGCTAGAAGGCGACATGAACGTGCCCCGTGACAGGCGGCCATCTTTAAAAAGCACGTCCATAGCCTTAAAGTAGAAGGTACAACGATGCATTAACCATCTTTTGGGTTCTTTTACTAATCGTCAACGTTCCAGGGGCCGTAATAAGCCTCGGTATCAGGAAAATAACTTTATGCTATGAATGACCTCACATGAAAGGTTGTGAGCTGGCGTGATGTCACAGTGAACCAACGCTCGCTTTGTCACGCATCATGTGTACCCGGTAAATAAGCACGCAGGATCTATGTAAGCTTACACTGTAACGGCAGGTAACGGATTCCATTATTTGCAGATATACGTGTTATTAGCATTAGTCTTGCGATGATATTAGCACTAACCGGAAACGAAATGATACAATAGTGTTTAGAATAGAGCTCTATAAATATATCCATTGTGGACGAGGGTTACAGAGTCTCGGAGCAAAATGAAACATCAGTATCCATAATCCATTTGTATTTTTGCCCACAGATGAAGAAGCTTTAGATAATATTGGCAGAATTCCCACGGCGGCAACAAAATGGTACTTACAAAAAGGCACAAAGAAGGATTCATAAAAGCATTCACAATACATCTGTCTCAGAATTCACCAATCATTCATTATTCAGATTTTTATCATTACCTGTCCGCGCGTCTCTTAAACAAAACTTTATTCAATGAATACATTGTGCAAATGACAAAATCAACCCGTTTCGCCGAGTGCCAGAAAGATTTTTTTTTTCCCCGTTTTTTTTTTTGTTTGCAAAAAGAAGAGGAAATATTTGGCCCGCTGGAAATTTCTGCTCGTTTGCTTTTTTTTTTTTTTTTTTGTACAGGAAAAACAATGGGATAAAACATCCGAGTTACACGTTTTTAGAGGTTTCTTTGCTCTTTCGTACCGTCCGTCTTCGATATTATGACTAAATTAGAAAAATATGTTATAAAAAGAGCCGCTTGCATCATGTATAATATAACATGTTTCTATGCCTAATAACTTTTGACTGTTACAATGTAATCCATACAGTTATAAAGGGAATGAGCAGATTCTGTAAAATGCTGTAAAATGCTTTAAAATGAAGGGTAATTACATTTGGCTAAACTGAGGAATTAACCATTTTGGTAACGAAAAATGTAACCTACGTATCCCTCTGCGCTCCCGAAACGCAACGGATCCCAAAGTAAATCCGGTAGAACTCTGGGCGCGTTTAGGAGAACAGGCCCGGAGTATTTCCTTTTGTTACACGAAGAGCGAAGCTTTGGGAAATTATTAGTTAAGACCGTCAGATATGGCTTCAAAAAGCAAGAGCAACGCTCTAGACGAGAGCTCGGAAAGTGTGGAATTTCCTAAAACCCTCACACAACGCCAGGAAAATATAATTAGTCAGTCAAAGTCTGTTGCTGTATTAACGCTTTTCTGACAATCTGCTCCGTCACATACCCCTCTGCCTCGCTTTGCAGCCCCGCGTGGGAGCCAAAGAGTTAATCGACGGCGACCCAGGTGCTGTTTCCAAACCTACGGAGTGCTGTGCAAGTGGCCTGCTTCACATTTCTATGCCACGCAGAGCGTTCCCTCCAGCAGCGAGACAGCTAAAAACAACGGGAACAATAATTGACTAATCAGAGTCACTATTAGAAGCACCTGGCATGTTTCACAACTGCACGTTCAGAACAAAAAAGAACGGATTAAAGAGAGACGAGTGAGAGACAAGCTGGAGTTATTAACCGGCAGATAGAGAGCCGGACCGGACTCGCTGACCACCGGGTATCAACCAGGTCTACGTGGGGGTCAGCTGGACCATTCGGGCTATCAAATAACCAGAATGGCCACCATGTGTCCCAATCTGTATCAGAACAGGCGGTCGAGGTGGCTGTTTGACAAGCGAAGCTGTCACCGTGTTATTACAGTATATGACAGCAATGCCGGGCTGAGTGATGACGGACACGGCATGAAGCCGGAGGCAGATGGGGCTTTACAGGGAGGGTCTTGTCTGCGTCTCTCTATCGCTGCCCGGTGGGGATCTCAGCTCCTGGTGCCTCGGTGACCTCCGGGGCTCCGTCTAAGAGCCCGGCTTTTCTTATGGTATTAGCCTGGAATTTATGGAAAACATTTAGATCTGATTGGTCCATGTAATATTTTGGGATCACTGCCTCGCTCTCTTGCTCACACACTTAGGTTATTATGATTTTAGTCCATAGGGCGCTGCATGGCGCTACCTATTCCTTGCTGAAGCTGGAGGCATTAAATAACATTTTTCGGGACAGTTTGGGAAAATCTCACATGTGTTTTGTATTGTGGAATAGACTTTTCTTCTTTTTCCCAAAAGCAATCCAAAAAATTAACTTTCATCCCAAGTATAGCCAGATTATAGTGAAATTTCTGGAAATTCTCTTCATTAAAAAGTTTGTTCCGCCTTGTGATTAATTGTCTCTTACTCTCCATGAATATAGTCATTAAAAAAATGATGCCACATAACGTTACTCTTGGCTATGTTGGGCATCATACGAAAAATGGGGGAGTTTTAGGCGTCTTCAGAGCCCCCGAATCACCAGACATGAAAGCTTTCTGGATTCCGTAAGCGTGTTAATTTATGGGGCGCCAGAGCGGGATACGGCTCCCGAAACGAACACGCGCATGGAGCCCAACCGGATGCACGGCGGGCTGCCTTTACATAAAAGTGAATTTCAAACGTATATCAAAAAAACAATCCCGGGATGGCCATTAAGCCTTTTTTTTTAGTATTCACGAAGAAAACATCACTATACGCGATAGCTACAGAGCTCCAAGTTGCCAAAAATAATGGGAGAGGCTGCGTTAATACGGCGCGGCTGATAAACAGGTCCTTAAATGATCAGGTAAGTTTATATTCGCTCTCTTCCCACATGTAAATGATGAGATTTGCGGCTGACTTCATTTACTCATCTTAATTTCAATCACATTTCGCAAGATTCAAATCAGCTGTAATTATTTAGCATTTTACAGTGCACCCTATATTCATGCCGTGCATACGTACCGAGGCAATTATGGCAACGGCAGCAACGCTATAGATCCGTTTAAAGCCGCCGCCGATTGGATTAACCGTGAACACGCTTCACCTAGAAGTCGCAGACAATGGGGCCGCTTTGCTTTCGGCCTGCGATGCTTCCATGACGGAAGAAACACGAGCGGCCGTACGGATTGATACACAATATGCAGACAACATGGGAGTTGGGTTGGCTGTCAGCTGTTGTGGCTTAAATTTAATAAGAAAAAGTTGTTTTAAGGAGTTTATAGATAAACAGTATTCGGAGGATAAAAGAATAGAATGTTGTATTCTTTTTCATTTTCTCTCACTTCTTACCAGTCTTTGATTGGGTTTTCACATTAGGTATAGGGACTGTACGATGTAACTCGAGCTAAGAGGATGCATTAATGTTACTTAATAAATATGTAAAATGCGTCACAATTTGTCATGGATTACTCATAAAGCAACAAATTCATAACAAAAATATGCAAAAATATGTTATTATGTAACCAGACTGAGTGCCCGTTTATCTCAGGGGCTGTGGAGCGGGGTCAGCATGTACCCAGTAGGGCTGAAACAACGAATCGATAAAATCGATAATAATCGATAACGGAAATCGTTGTCGACGATTTCCGTTATCGATTAATCGAGTGATCGATTCGTTGTTGGAGCACTCGGCTCCTTTTACTTACCTCCGCGAGCGTTCCCCGCTTCCGCTACACGCGCTGCACTCTCCGCCTTCTTCTAGTTGCGAGTGGCTCCGTTCGCACAGAGCGGTTCGCTCTGTGCGAGTGGCTCCGTTCGCACAGAGCGGTTCGCTCTGTGCGAGTGGCTCCGTTCGCACAGAGCGGTTCGCTCTGTGCGAGTGGCTCCATTCGCACAGAGCGAACCGCTCTGTGCGAACGGAGCCACTCGCACAGAGCGAACCGCTCTGTGCGAACGGATCCACTGGCACAGAGCGATTCGCGGGGGTGGGGGTGGGGTTTCAGGGGATGCAGGGCAGAGTGGGGGTGGGGGGGCAGGCCAGGGTAGGAGACTGAGTGCAGGGCAGAGTGGGGGTGGGGATGCAGGGCAGGAGACTGGGTGCAGGGCAGAGTGGGGGTGGGGGTGCAGGGCAGAGTTGGAGACTGGGTGCAGGGGCACAGTGCCAGGGCTGGGTGCAAAGTGCCAGGGCTGGGTGCAAAGTGCCAGGGCTGGGTGCAAAGTGCCAGGGCTGGGTGCAAAGTGCTGGGTGCAAAGTGCCAGGGCTGGGGCAAAGTGCTGAGTGCTGGGTGCAAAGTGCCAGGGCTGGGTGCAAAGTGCCGGGTGCAAAGTGCCGGGTGCAAAGTGCCGGGTGCAAAGTGCCGGGTGCAAAGTGCCAGGGCTGGGTGCAAAGTGCCAGGGCTGGGTGCAAAGTGCTGGGTGCAAAGTGCCAGGGCTGGGGCAAAGTGCTGGGTGCAAAGTGCCAGGGCTGGGTGCAAAGTGCCGGGTGCAAAGTGCTGGGTGCAAAGTGCCAGGGGTGGGGCAAAGTGCTGGGTGCAAAGTGCCAGGGCTGGGTGCAAAGTGCCGGGTGCAAAGTGCCGGGTGCAAAGTTTCTTGAACAGTAATAGTCCACCTCTTTTCAGAATGTTTGGGGTTATTTTGTTTCATAAATATTGTGTTTGGGGTTTTGTACTTTGAAAATATTGTTTTTTTATTACATCATAACAAAATAAGAATGTTAATGTAAATTTTAAGTTGTTTTTTAACATCCAGTTCATTAAATTATTTTAAATAAACAAAAAATTTGCATATTGTTTTTTTTATCCGATTAATCGATTAATCGAAAAAATAATCGGCCAACTAATCGATTATTAAAATAATCGTTAGTTGCAGCCCTAGTACCCAGCACTGTACCCAGCACTGTACCCACAGCACGTATAACCTGTAGGTAAAGCTACGTATATGAGCCGCATTGTAAAGCAGGATTAAGGGAAATATTCACAATATCCCAAACTGTGCAATATTACACAATAAAGCCGGCGGTACAGCGGACGCGGGGGGTGATAATTCTTACATGTCAACAATCTCTTTTTAAACAACATTTGGGGTATAAACTGTTTACTTGAGCGACCCTGAGTGAGAGTATGAAGATACGTCATCGTGACTGTCTTCTCAGCTGCGGCTCTAGAAAAACTGGCATATAATCGTCTCAAATTTATTCCACCCTCACTTAAAGTCTGACCCTGACTTTTGACTTAAATAGACTGGACGTAGTCTTTGTGTAAAAATGAGGGGCCGTTTATGAGCTTGTTGAACACAATGCGGGAATATACTGCGTTGCTCACTCAGTGAGTACCCAAGTCTATCTTATTATAGCGATGAATTGATAACCCCAGATGCTCACCCATACTGTAGTCTTAAGTATATAGATGCGGTGCTAAGGCGAGTTCTTTGGGAGATTTCCGGCCACTGCACCCACGTTCAGCTTTAAGTTCATGCAGATCCTCAAGGTTCAGGTAAACCTGACAGGGGTTTTCAGGGTTAAATCTCAATGTGTTGGGGCAGATAGCGAATGTCAACCGACACCAAAACATAGACGAGGGACGGGACGGCGGAGAGCGCGTGAACTGTCACCGCCTTAACAGCCCTACTTAACAGCGTATTCAAACGGTCTACAGCACTTTACGGAATCTGTAGACGGCGCGGGCGAAGCGTCGTTCTTCCCGAAAAAGAAAAAAAAAATCTGCATTTTAACAGCTACCATATAATTTGTGAGATGCATTTGGAAACGATCTCAAGCCGCAGTCGGAGCTCCATCAGTCAGATGCTGAGGATAGATAATTCACCAAACTGTCACATGGTCCGCCATCAGCCTAAACATGTGAATATATTGCCACGAGCTTTGGGAATAATGGGTGCACCTGTTAAGAGTGTCACCTCTGTTTGCTAATTGTCTCCTTGAGCTACATTTTACTTCTAACGCATTTATTTTTTGACAGGCGCTGTCTATTTAGAAATCACATTACTTCAAGTGCAATTGTTCTTTTGTCTATCAAATAAATGAAGTGTTGTTATACAGATTTCAGGATCTGATTAGGAAAGTAATGCGCCCACGAAGGTCAACAATCAGTTATTACCTGACGGGAGGATGACAGGCAGCTCGCATCTAAGGCGGCTCTCCGTATGGGGGTCGTTTACCGGAGTGCCATGCGCTCCCCCCGGGTGCCGCAGGGATACGATTAGCCCCGTCTGGTGCACGTGAAGGGGAGGCAAACTCGTGTGATGCGGAACGGCTTCCTGCTCCAACCGAGGAGCGTGCGCGGAGAATACGCTCCCCCGGGAGAGGCAGGCGGGCCCTCTAATCCTTCACTCCTATATATTGGAAAGTGCAGAAGACGCCCCAAACACCCAAAGGCTACTATTTAAGGAAAATATTACTTCACAGCTATTTGGTTGTATAAAATATAATTGTAACCCAGGGCCACCCCCCGCCCCCCAAAATAAAAACTCCATAATTATAAACCAGGGCCACTGCCCACACCTCCCCCCAAAATAAAAACTGCATAAAAACTAATTTTTTACCTAGTTATACCGGTGGTTATTTTGAACTTGATGGTGATAGTTATTGATTGAGTGGATTTGATGAACATTTAGTGACACAGCCAGGTGAACCCATGGGCCCCCAGAGCCCGTGTATGGGACGGGGGGCTGGAATTCTTTAGGACCCTCTTTGGGAAAGGGGAAGACTTGGCAGTGGCCCCTCTCACTTTGCCCTTACCTGTTTTGACCCCGTTTCTCAGAACGTGCCGCCTATCTCCAAGGCTAGAGCCCCCAAAATAAACTGCTTATTGGAACTTTTTATATTTTTTATTGACAATGTGAGCCCATGTGACTAACGAAGCCCAAAACCCGCTGCGTTAGTGAAATGATTCCATGATTATATGATTATACCCGGGAGAAAAGACATACCGTGTGTCTCGGGCTAGTAGCTAATCCAACAATCCGACGCATACTGATTTGTATCCAACAAGAAGTGAATTCAATGAAGGTTTTGCCACTAAGATCAAGAAAAAACACCAAAATCTATGTTCCCAAAGACATTTTTTCAGTGATTACAGCAGTAAGGTTGATCAGATAGTGTGAAATGATTAAAGTTCATTCTCAATAACTGTCGCACGTGGCCAGAGGAACGGAGCAGATTTTGGAGGCAAACAATGAGATAAAAGCCGCACTTCAGGACGGAGATTTGTTGTCGACCGAGCGCCTCTCCCTCAATCGCAGCGGTGCACGGATCGCAGGAATTGGGTGTATTTCTACATTTAACTTAACCAACAGGACTTGTTCGCGGCGTCGCGGATTTATATACCTTAAGATTACAAACAATTACATTGAGGTTGTGAAGCATGCATTTTCCCAACGCCCCTGAAGGGTTAACACGTGAATATTGAATAATATAGGAAAAAAAGGGCCTCTTCTGAAAATTAAACAAACTTGGAATTCCTGGGGAAAAAAAAACCCCAAAGCAGTAAAATAATCACTCGGCTTCCTAAGGCCGCCTATCCAACCAAACAGCCCCAGTGCAAGCGGGACTGCCGGGAATCCATACACCTCCACGCATTCAACAGCTCGGGAGAAAGTGCTGTCCCAACGGCCCCTTCATGATGTCATAATCCACATTTATATTTTACTACTAATAAAATAAAAATTAATTGACAAAATGACCCCCGTAAAGACTCCGACACAAATAGAAGCCAAAACCAAACTAAGTTCGGGAGACGCCGTTATCATGGGGCATTATATCACGGGGCGTTATATCTCGGGGCGTTATATCTCGGGGCGGTGTATCACGGGGCGGTATATCTCGGGGCGGTATATCTCGGGGCGTTATATCACGGGGCGGTATATCACGGGGCGGTATATCACGGGGCGGTATATCACGGGGACGGTATATCACGGGGACGGTATATCACGGGGCGTTATATCACGGGGCGTTATATCACGGGGCGGTATATCACGGGGCGGTATATCACGGGGCGGTATATCACGGGGCGGTATATCACGGGGCGTTATATCACGGGGCGGTATATCACGGGGCGGTACATCACGGGGCGGTACATCACGGGGCGGTACATCACGGGGCGGTATATCACGGGGCGGTATATCACGGGGCGTTATATCTCGGGGCGTTACATCACGGGGCGTTACATCACGGGGCGTTACATCACGGGGCGGTACATCACGGGGCGTTACATCTCGGGGCGTCACATCACGGGGCGGTACATCACGGGGCGGTACATCACGGGGCGGTATATCACGGGGCGTTATATCTCGGGGCGTTATATCTCGGGGCGTTACACCACGGGGCGGTATATCACGGGGCGGTACATCATGGGGCTTTATATCTCGGGGCGTTACATCACGGGGCGTTACATCACGGGGCGGTATATCACGGGGCGGTATATCACGGGGCGTTACACCACGGGGCGGTATATCACGGGGCGGTATATCACGGGGCGGTATATCACGGGGCGTTATATCTCGGGGCGTTATATCTCGGGGCGTTACACCACGGGGCGGTATATCACGGGGCGGTACATCATGGGGCTTTATATCTCGGGGCGTTACATCACGGGGCGTTACATCACGGGGCGGTATATCACGGGGCGGTATATCACGGGGCGTTACACCACGGGGCGGTATATCACGGGGCGGTATATCACGGGGCGGTATATCACGGGGCGTTATATCTCGGGGCGTTACATCACGGGGCGGTACATCACGGGGCGTTATATCACGGGGCAGTACAACCATGGGACGTTATATCATGGGGCGTTATATCTCGGGGCGTTATATCTCGGGGCGTTACATCTCGGGGCGTTACACCACGGGGCGGTATATCACGGGGCGGTACATCATGGGGCGTTATATCTCGGGGCGTTACATCACGGGGCGGTACATCACGGGGCGTTACATCACGGGGCGGTACATCACGGGGCGGTACATCACGGGGCGTTACATCACGGGGCGTTACATCACCGGGCGGTACATCACGGGGCGGTATATCACGGGGCGGTATATCACGGAGCGTTATATCTCGGGGCGTTATATCTCGGGGCGGTATATCACGGGGCGGTACATCATGGGGCGTTATATCTCGGGGCGTTACATCACGGGGCGGTACATCACGGGGCGTTACATCACGGGGCGGTACATCACGGGGCGTTACATCACGGGGCGTTACATCACCGGGCGGTACATCACGGGGCGGTACATCACGGGGCGTTATATCACGGAGCGTTATATCTCGGGGCGTTATATCTCGGGGCGGTATATCACGGGGCGGTACATCACGGGGCGTTATATCTCGGGGCGTTACATCACGGGGCGGTACATCACGGGGCGGTATATCACGGGGCGGTATATCACGGGGCGTTATATAATCGCTCTGTGGACGTTAAAAGAAAAAAATTTATAGCGTTCTGGCTCAAGACGCATCCCAGACATCCACGCCAACGAAAGAGCAGTGAAACGCGTGACTGCCAGAGACGAATCTGATAAAAGATGTCGTGCATACAGATTACTCAGCAAATGCGAAATGTCTCGCTGCAATTCCAGTAGTCATTATAAACGGCGTGCGCCACAAAACCTGCGCTGGATTCCCCTTTCTTACGGGGGATAAGAATCATTACGCATAAGTCTTATACCCCCCCACCACCACCATCTGCATTCTCATCTCACGTCCGACATCCGGCTTTAACCGCTAAAAACCAGTCAAACCTTTTGGGTTATGCTGACAGAACTGCTAGAGATAAAAGACATTTTCATTAAATGAACTCATTAATCGAGAAGTACGGCTTTCCCGAGTCCTGCACCAGTTACTGAACGTGATGCATGCAAGGTGATAGAAGGCCCCACAATAAACGCGGATACAGAGTATCTAATCCCTCCGGAATTCCGGCTCACGGCCGTTTCTTCGGTCACTCGCTCTTTTTTCCATACTCTCCTTGTTATTTTATAGCTTAATATTCATAATGTTATTTTTTCTTAACTGAAGCTAAAGAGACAGAGAATTCTCAACTAAGTTCATTTCCATCCAGATAAATGGAAGGTCAAAGTGTGATCGTGAAGAATGGAGTCGCGCTGATCGCGGGAAAGAAAGAAAACGCGTTCTTTTTCCTACAATCAATGATTTTTTACACATTAATGCAATACATCTTCGAATAAAGTCAATATCTCATTTTAATGGGAAGGCATTGATTTGGATTAAAGCCGCTCAAATGAAGCAGAGGAAAGCAGCAAAGGAAAAGTTACTTTCACCCAACGTTACCGTAGAGGCCGTTTCAACGAAGGTGATCTCTTACTATAAAGGGACAGGACCCCCCCAGCCTTCGCTAACCGGCTCCAGATGACGTGAAACCCTCAACTACCGTGTGGGGTTACGCGGCCAGACGCGGAATCGCTGCGAGCCGGCGGCTGGATCCGTTACGCCGGCGTCGTAGTATAGCGCAGACAGAGGCAGTAGAGAAGCGTGATGTGTGCCGGCTGATGATCGTGGGTATAATGTAATGTAACTAATACGGGAATGCGCTTTAACGTACGGGCGCAAGTAACTGGCGTGTAATAATGATAAACAAGAAGCATTGGGAATGCTCCTCCGCGCGGCTCGTTTGTATATTAAGTGTGAAATACTGAATGAGCATCTTGTCTTCTGGTTGTCCTTGAAGACTGACCTTGAGGGTTTATATTTCAGAGATAATTGCCCTTAAACGGAAACGAACAGCGTTTGCACCCCGTGTGGATTCCTTTTGCAGCAGAATCTGCTCCTGATGCACATCATGCGAACAAGTAATTGCACGAAGTAATGCCGTCACCGCGTCTGGCGATATTTACAGTGATCCCGTCTAAATATAGTTCTGATTTCTGACACGGGTCCTGATGGCGCTCTGCACCCACATTCGGTTTTCTAAGCGGGCCGAGAGCCATTTGTAAACCCGATCTTTCATTCTAACCCCCTTTAGAAATAACATGCTCCGGCTTGTGGAATAGCGAGCGTGGATAAGGTAAAGGATCTTAGGGCTCTCTGGTGATCCTGATGCTTAATGCGGCAATATCTCCCTGCTGGAAACGGGGAATAACGGGAATTCTCGGGACATGTATGTTAGCGTAGATCGCTCCCTACACACGGTCGCTTGGATTTCGTGCTCCGCGTTCAGGATATCTCTGCGTTTTGAAATTATGTTCCTTTAATAACCTAAAAAATACTTGAGAGGGGGAGAAAGTGAAATAACGGCAAAGGCAGCGAGCTGTTGACAACATATAGAATCCCGGGAAATAATTTACACGGCGCGGCGCGGCGCGGCAGACGAGTCGGAATTTTCACAAAAATATTTCTTGCCTCCGATAGTCCGATGTAATTCATTTTCTATCTCTGTTCATTAATCATTGTTAAAATTAGTGATCCATTTCTTCCACTCTGCCATCTGCACTCAGCTTCGTAACAAACATGACACCTTCCTGCATAATAAAACCTGACAACTACCACGATGCATTTCCAAATAGCTTTCTGCATATTTGCACCTCTAAAACTGATTCCGTTGTCAGACAAAAGTTGATTATTTAACCAGAAATCAGTTTTTTTTCTTCTCCTTTTCCAATTCAGCTGAAAGATGAACGGCTGCGCACACACATATGTATTTTATAAACACCGCGAGCCGCATGGATATTTTTATCCACATACGTGACTATGTTTAGATGACTGTTTATTTAGAGACATACCTTTATAATTGTTGGTCATACAGACGGTGATTTTTGCAACATTCTATCCACAGAAAAAAATATATACACAAATATATTGGAATATATAAATATACATAAAAAGAAATAGATACAAATTGAAATATATATAAATATATATATATATATATATAAATATAATATACATAAATATAAATAAATATAAATCTATAAATATTTATACACACACACACCTAGTTATATGGGCGTGTATGGATATATATATATATACTGTTTATTAAAATTGTACGCCGATGTGTATTTTAGCAGCCGCGAGGATTTGCCGTCCGCGATTACATCTATCTTAAGCCCCGTCTAGCACTTCCAAGGATGATGTTAAGAAGGGACTGTCGCTCGTCTGAAACGAACGATTAACCAGATGCCCCGGTGCACGGGTGAAACGCGCCAGACAGCCAGATCGCTGATATCGGATAAGGAGTCACCCCGGCCTAACTTTAAGAGAAACAAAAATAACTTAAGCTGGCGTTTCAAAGCCGAAAAGAAGAGTTGTGGAAAATGCAGATTTTTAGCTCGCAGGTTATTGTAGTTTTGGTTACCACGTGAAAGGCTTTCCCGGTACGATCCGAGATGTGTTTTTTATAATCAAACAAACAGAAACGTTTCTCTCTTCTATTCAGTCTGATGCGGCGGCCGCCCACCCGGCCCTTTCCACGTCTGCACGCTGACATATTCAATTTCAGGTTATCAGCACATGTGAATTACTGAATAGTGATTGGGACAGAGGGCAAGCCTCTCCGGGCTGATTAGCATCATTTAAGAAAGCGTTCACTCGCCCGTTTGGACGGCTGAGCGGATACCGTGATGGGTGGCCCTTTACCACAGCGAGTCAATCAGTAACAAATGCGCCCGAACGAAGCAAGGGCCAAGAAAGAAGGATCACGACGTGCACGGCGCCGAGCAAATTCATCAACGTTAAGACACAGCCGCGGACGCATTTATATAGGGAAAGAAATCTAATCAGTTTACAGAGAAATAAATCACGAATGTATTAACAACCACTTTCTAAATGACTGGAAATCATTTCCAATCATCAATATGTGAGCTTAGAAAAAATGAGCAGAAATAAATAAATCGGCTTCCCCTTAAACAAAAAAAAAAAGAAGAAGTTTCCCGGTTAATATGAATGTGTAAGAGAGACGAGATTCACATTCAAATGGCAGGAATATCACAAAACATAATAAAGTCAATCTTCGGGGGAGGCTGGGAGATGTCTCAGAAGGTCAGAAATTGTGACATTAGGTGTCATCCATCAGATCGGTCGGCAGACAAATCTTCCAAACAGCGGCTTCGGGTATCTCCGCTCTCTAACAAAGTGCCGGGACAATCGCAGCGAAGGGCAAATTCAGATAAAATGAGTTTTGGCCGCCGCCTGCTAATAGATGCCGAAGAGCAAAAATCTAAATATGTCTGAAAACGGAAGCCCGGCGCAGACAGCGCGACAACGCAACCATTTCTTCATTCTACGACAATGGCGCCTATACGGCAAAACACACCCAAAACAAATACAATATGGATTTGTAACATAGCTGACGGCTATTGTAAAGCATGCAAAACACACACATATATGTAACGACGTAACAGACGCCGCCGCTAAACCTCAACGACTTCCTACGGAGGCTGTGCTTTCATCTTCATGGGGGGTCTCGTGGTACCTGCCGTCCCATGCTTTGAAACACTGAATGAACAGAATGTCATAGAGATAATTAACGAAACCCCCCCCCATCACCCGTTCAACAAGCAGTTGTAATGGAGTAACCGACGACTTACATTTAAAGCCCGGCTCGTGCCGGACCGATGCTTCATTTTGTGGATAAGGCACGAGGTGGAAGAGCTGTTTGGGTTAAAACCACTTTACTTAATCGTACGCCACAGCTTGGTTTTGCCGCGTAAATAAAAACAGCTTAGCAGTCAGCCGCTAGCCACATGGTCAGAGAAGAAGAAACGAGAGCGCTAATCTCCGTTATTCCAGATTTGTTGGTTTTTTTTACTGATCTCGTGTGCCACGGCCGGCCTGTCCGAGGGGCAGAAAGAAAAAGCCCAAGACCAAGGCAGCCGCCGTCCCAGTGCCCGGCCGATCGCCCGCGGCTCCGTCGTCACCTTGGGGAGATAAATGTGGTGTCTGACGGCAGGCAGCGGCAGTGAAGGATTAAAATAGCCCTCTCGCAGCGCTCAACATTAAAGTCTTGTGCATTTACAAAATTGCAAACAGATGCCGCTCAAGTACCTGCAAATAATCTGCCAAGACCAATTGCAAAAGGGAGATTTCAGAGTCTGTGGAAGTCATTAGGACATGTATTATTTTTGCAATGAATAGGCGCCAGGAGTGTCTGACAAAGCAGATGGGTGCTAGCTTGTTTATGAAAGATCAAGCGAGTATCGGGGATGTAAATGAAGAAGCACGAAGCGCCGTGAAACAATTACGTTATAATGGTGAATGTCTCAAAACTAATCGTAATGCTCTTTCCACATCGGAATCCTCTCCACCTCCAGAAACGAGATGTGAAAAGTTAACTTTGCTCCGTGGCGCGCGTGTCTGCGTGTAACGACACATACATACGTGCTTTACCCATAGATCGCGCTGTGAATATAGGAAGGCACGGCCATGTTTACGCTGCACTCCGCGGCCCGTACGGCGGGGCTGAAAGGGAAACTAGCGCCCTAAGAAGAAGAATCGGTCATTTGGCCTCAAACGCATTACTCTCATGTCTGACACGTGTAACGCATTAGCCTCGGTTGCCGGCTGTGTGTAGTGTGGGCAGAAAGTTACGGCAGCCATGCTTCGGCTGACAATTAAGTCCGGGCCTCAGACGCATTCATTTCACTTTAACGTAGTGCTGAGAGAGTGGATGAGAGATCGGACCGCGTGAACGCGGGTTTTTAACATTAACGTGATGGGGAAACGATGACTGCAGGTCAAGCGGAGACCGAGAAGGCGACAAAAACAAGCAAAAACCATGAGAAACACAACTTACCGATACCTGACACGCTTTACACCGATCCTGCCGGTTACTGCCGGTGTACGGACGCATCTCACGGACACTTTCTTACCCCGCGTCACTTACTGGGGTCTGCCTTCAAACAGGGGCAAGAAAGCAACAGCCGCTGTGATCCCCAACGATTTACCAAGCGAAAAAACTGCCGGAAAGTTACGGTCCGGGAAAAGAGAACGGGTTTTTTTAGTAAATTCGAGAGAATAATAAAAGCTGGATTTCCTGGGGTATTGTCATTTCACAATCCCGACTATGTGTGTTATTTGGAAACAGATACCATGTAGCGGTGAGCCCGTGGCATGGAGACCACGTAAGAGAATATACTCCTAACGCAAAGAAACACTTGGAAACCCGGGAATCGGGAGACGTTACATGCGACAACTCTATCAACATTGTGTATATATTCACCAAAACAGCAGTAAATGGGAGAAAAAGCGTCTTCTCTTTCTCCAGCACTTAACCTTTGCCCTAAGAACATTAACCTCTAAATAGCGTTACATCTGGGACACGTTCAGATCCATCACTTTCAGGGATCTTTAGTGATCCAGATAACAGCCATGTCAGCTTACTTGGCCACAACTAAGTATATACTTGGCAGGATCCCGGAAAACGATGACGGATGTGTTGGCCGTTCTCAGCCACCAAACATAACATTTCTATACAATGCTGAACAAATGAGCACAAAGACCGAGCAAAGTTAAGTACTCTCACGGCTCTAAATGCAGGCTGAGCGCAATCTCACTGCTGCGTTCTTAGCCCATAATTCCTTACTTTCAGCTAAGCCATCCACTTTAACACCTGCAAAATAATGGAAACAAACAGTGAGAACGTGCGCGAGCGAGGGCTCGCAAATCAAACGGAAACGATGAGGCGGAGGCTACCAGAAATGGGCTCTTTTTATGAATAATTCACTTGTCCAAAATCATCAATGGCGGATTATATATTTCCATCAACTCAGCGAACGTTAATAAACTACGCTTACAAATGTATCCATTTTGGCTAAACAAAGAAAAAAAAGGTGCTGAGAATGTAAACGAAAGCGATAATATTTGATGAAAAACATTAAAAGTTACTGTAGCTGCCGGGGTTTTGTAAAGACGTTTTGGTCATTAAAGGAACAGGGGCAGGACAGACGGAGTCCAACCCCGCTGGGTCTCGCTGAATGACATTTACGGTTGGGTCCGGATCAGCTAAGCCGGAGCCGCCGGGGATAAGACGCAGTCGGAGATTTGGTTACCGATAATAAAATGCTTAGCATTATTTCTCAGGATGTACCAAACTTTGATAAAATGTACTTTACTTGTGGGGGGGGGGGGGGGGGGGAGGCAGCAGATAGCGAGAAGAGAAAAAAGGAGAACGGATTTCTAGTGGTGTTGCGCAATAGCCCACGCTCACACTTTCAGTATTTAGTGCATCTGACAGTTTCTCTCGAGCTCTCCTGACGCTCCTTCCCATTCCATTGTAACCGGCAAAAGAGAATTCTGTAATTGAGTGGTACGGAACACGTGCCCTCCTTGCTAGAAGATGACAGATGGATTATAAAAACTTCAAAGCAGAGCGTTTGGAGCACCAGGGGAGAGATAGTGGGTATTTGAACTCTCCGTCTATACCCAGGAGACAATGGCGCTCTGACATGGCGCATATATCAAGGAATGGTGTAACGAGATAGACATAATCTCCCTTTTCAGAACATATTTAACATTCTGCTAGGAACAAGTTTCAGCCGAGCTAAAGTGCAACTCATCTTAATACTTCGCATTGTTTCCCTGGAAGGCTACCTGCCCTGTTTCTCAATTGCGGTGAGAGAAGGGCTCCGCCGTACGCATTCAAATTCCTTTTCATTCCTTTTTAAGCTCGCTCTATGTCCACGTGGCGCATTCCTCGTTTCCTGAACAATTCCTTGTTTCACCAGAATTAAAATATGGCAGATGAACTTTCCGGCTGTCGTCGAGACGGGCAGCAAAACGGAGGAAGTCCTCAAAGTCCAGTCCGTCCCGGCAGAGCACTCCAGAAAACCCACGAAAAGACACAAAAGCCGCAGCAATCGCAGTCAGTTCGCCTCATGCACCCCTATGAACCGTAACGGACACATGGATGGAGTAATACCCCAGCACAGGAGTTAAAGGGTGTCTTCAGCTCAACCTAGGAGGCTAATTTCAGAATAAGGTTTATGAATAGTTCGATTTCGCATTTAGTTGCCTTGTTTGACATTAACCCTTTCTCTTCTAACTCGGGTTGATTGTAAACGTTTGAAAGTCCGAAGGATTTGCAGCTTCATGACACCGGTCGCAGGTGAGGATTCTGGGTAGTGATATGCAAATTAGAGGAACGCTGCTTCTCAAAAACAAAAATGACCAAACGTGGACCCTCTGAAGGTAAAGCATGCCGCGTGTGACTATCGGCACCGGTATGTAGGCTGCTGACCGGCACGGGCTGGAGAAATGCAGGATTTGGTCAGAATCGGAGAAATCCATTGCTTGGTCCTTTTGCCGTAACGTGGAAAGGATTAGGCGTTATTTTTCTTGTAGCTTCCGGCATGGAAAGAGATTATCGTGATGGAAATTTCACCTGGATCCTAAAAAAAGGCAAAACTTTGGAAGTTCTATATTAAAAAGATGATATTTGGGAATAATGCTTAATGGCCACCGTTACTGCCACGTAACTCGCTGAGCTTCTATCAACACTGAGATCATTTCCAATGAGATCGTGTCTGAAAATATTTTATTTAGGAACAATCATATATGGACAACATCAAAGTGTTGTAAACTTTCGGGAAGCCTGATTAATTGGAACGATGCAAACCGAAGCGGCCAATTCCATAAAAAGTCAAATAAAAATTTTCTATAAATATTGCCTCAAATTATTTATACATTCTTCATTCTTCTTCTTTTTTTCCGCCTAATCTCTCGTCTAATCTGCTGGATCATGGAGGGGAGGGTGGTCGGGGACAGCACGTTTGCTACTGAACTCGCATAGTAATAAAAATGGACCGTTCCCAGTGAGATACTTTTTGAATCTGAATTCCTAATTAAGGTCAATAGGGGTTTTTTTTTCTTTTAAGGGCGAGTTTGTTCCAAATGAAATGTAAAACAGAAGAATTTCTAATACCTTGTCCAGGTTACATGAAAGCTACATGTGCTCGGGGAAGGGTTTTATGTGCGTCCCCCATATGACCCACTGAACCCCTTGAGGTCGCACAGGGATCTGAGGGATGGATCATGAAACCTGTTATCAGACATGGCCCAACCTCACCCGGCTCAGCCCACGGAAGATTTCGGCACCGGGGCCAAAGATCTGTTTCCGTGAAATCCTCTTAAGGACCACAAACGTGCAATGGCAGCTACCTCCGGCGCGTGGATCCCTTTCTTCTTGGGTGACGGATCCACGGGTGCATTTCTAAGTGTGTCTGCGATTACTTATCCACTGGTGTTTTAGCGTGGACGGGTTTTCCAGACCCTGCCCCAAACGTCTCCATACACTGGCTCATATATATATATATATATATATATATATATATATATATATATAAAATAAAAGAGATAAAGCAGCCCTTCTGTGATGTTCTGTTTCATTTCTCTTTAAAAGGATGGGATATTTCTGCACGAGGCCTGCAACATAATCTATTTGTATTATTTACTTAACAGGGAAAACGATATATTTCACAGAGCTTGTATAACGGGCTCGGATACAAAGTAACAAGCATCGGCCTCACAATCTATATATAAATAAGCAAAAAGAAAACAGATCTTTCATCAGCAAATCACATCAGCTTCTTCTAATTTCTCTCCCCGAACCGCTGGATATAATAAATATACGCAGAAAACAACAAATCGCGGGTTATTTTTAGCAATGGGATTGGTCACCGGCAAACGCTCTTTTAAAAGCCCCGGTTTCCTTCGTAACCTTGGAAATCAATCATAAACGAGGAGGAGCGGCACGTTGTTAAAAGTGTCCTGCGAATTATCGAGAGATACATTATATATCACTTCTCCTTTAAGATGGATCCACCGGGGAGGAAAAAAAAGAGAGAGAGAGAGAGAGTATCACACGCAATTTTAAATAGCTATCTAAAAACATGTCTTTATGGAAAACGGCAGGTCAGAAATTGTTCATAGAGCCTGTGTACATCTGCTAGCGGAAAACAATGCTCCGTTTTAATGAAACCATCATTAGTCTTTCAAAGCAAAAGAGTCATACTCACGGCTGCTCTGCATAAATTACAATTTAGTCGATAATGATATAGGGTAATAGCATGAAAATTGGATTAATACATTATCAAAGATGCTTCTGGACATCTGGACTTTTGGAGAAAATGCCGAAATTATAGGATATTTGATGGACAAAACGGCTTCATTTTCAAACACTTTTCATAATTAGTGCTTTAGTTATGGAAACACAAACAATTCCGTTTAATGCGGCGACTTTTGACGGAGACTCTGGCTTTTCATTTTAAGACATTTCACTATAGCGATGATATGAGTGGGGGGGGGGGGGCAAGAAACAAACGGATCGTTTCCTCTCGCTGGTGTTTATTTGGCGAAGTGGGCAAAGCACAACGCCGACAAACCGCCCCGGAAACCGACAGCCCCCGTCCCGACACCAAGATCGACGGGCGCATATTGGTATTATTATCACCCCAAAGTACCGAGCTCCCCTTTTATATAAAAGGGTAAGATCCACCCCGAGACCCCGGTCCCCTCTTGAATGCGATCGTGGCAGCTGATACGTAATGGAGTTTATGTAGCGAGGTGAATTTTGCTTCTTTGTGCTCTTTTTATGGCTCTGCTGGTTAAAACGTTTAAGGGAATACAGCATCCCAGCCTTTGGGGACCCGTACCATGGATAAAGTTATATGTGAAGACAACGAGGGTCATCGTTATCACGGGAATGGCCAGAGAAGACACATTGATGAGTTTATTAATTACCGATACAATATAAAGCAGATCATTGCTGCCTATTTCCAATCACGGAGATTCATCTCATACTTTATGACATCATTATATATTAAAGTAAACCTCGAAAGATCGAAACTGCAAACGAATTCAAATATAACGACACAAAATAAACTCCCTTTATTCTCCACATATTTGGCAATGGCATATAAATCGATATAAATATATATATATATATATAATTGTATGCATGCATAGATATAAAGCCAACCATCACATCCATTTCTAGCACTTTTTCTCAGCAGCTGTAACAGCAAAGTGCGGTATATAAGACACACGTTCACGGACACAAATCTCATTTACCCGACCGAGATATTAACTTAAACATTCTGCGAGATCATGGCTATTGAACGGTATTAAATCTTTGCAGCTATAGAGGTTGAATTATATCACCAATAGGTCAAAGATGACACGTATTTAATCTTAATATTGACAAAAATCAAACTGCACAAATTATTGGTTTTCTATGGAAAATGAACTGCCAATTAATCAGAGCGGAAGATTAATATATTCTGGAAAACGCTGTAAAATATGCTGCGTTGAAATAAGTAACTAATTTGATTTAAGAAATGCATATTTCTACTTTAATTACACAAACCTATACTGGAGAACAAACTCAATTATTTTATAGGTTGCATTACTGGTTTTCCTTGCTTTAACCTCATAAGAAAATGTATTATTTGTGTGTATATATATATATATATATACACAACCCTTATAAGAAAATACTTTGGATTTATATATTTATATATATACATACATCCCCATAAGAAAATAAATTATTTGTATGTGTATATCTATATATACACACACACACACACACACACACACACATCCCCATCTAATGACTCCAATATCTAGGGTTTGGCCGTGAAGTTTATAAAGTGGAGGATACCGAGGACACTGTCTGGTATAACAAACTGTTTGTGTTAAAGCCCGAGTCTATAGAATAACTATTCCGCGCCCTGATTTTGGGGACGCCGTCGTATTACTAAAGATTATGTAGGTAGGGGGATCCAAAGATGGCTGAAACAGACTATGTTCCGCTGGTGCTGCTGTAGACGAAGCGAGCCGCCGTCCCCTCTCCCGGAGGAAACTTATAGCGACGATCCAAGCGAGCCGCCAGTCACTCGCGCCTCCGCACTCCTAACGGATCAGCAGCTGAGTGCGCTTGGCTCTCCTTTTCGGATTTAGTGATGTTAGAAGAGCAAACGGCTTTCCCCCCTCTCAGAAATCTATACAGTAAAATGAAATAAATGACCGAACGCGGCCCTTTCTGACGTTCACATTTGGGTCTGACACGGGGGGTCAGAATCTATAAAGACAATAATGTCATATAATAGAGTCCAGCGAGCTAAAAGGCAAATGGAAGCCTCTTGGGACTCGGGTTTGACAATAATGAACCCTGAGAGCCTAATTTTGAGTCTAATTTACCCATTCCCAGGGACGCAGCCAGAAATTGAGATCCATAGGTGAGGTAACAATAACCTGCACCAAGAACGCCAAATTAATAATAATAATAATATCATAATAATATAACATGTCTAATTTAAAAAGGCGCTGCCGCTTATATTTTATTTAAACCAACCCAAACCTCACGATGAATGCAGTTAGGAAGCGGTCCGTGTCACTGTCACTCCGCGGTACTTTTGCGCAGGAGATGGTGCCCAATTCACCACGGTAACCATTTTAATTAGCCGGAAAATAAGCGCGCGTTAATATTTCTTGCAAGTAAAATAAAACCCCACTTTTACAATTAAGTCTTTAATCATGAAAAATTGACGACCTAATAAAAACCGAAAACAATGGGATTTTTTTTTTTCTCTTAAGCCAGCCTTACATATCCACATGGAAAAAAAACCCAACAACCCGTATTATTTATTTACTAACAATAGATGGAAATTACGTTTGATTAATGTTCTCGTTTCCCTAAAGGCACAGCAATAAGTCCAGTGCTTGGCACGCCAAGTTACAAATGGCCACTACTTATTTAAGATTATCTAGTGCGCAATTCGGCTATTTAATTGTCATTTTAAAATCATGCATATTGATAGTGAACTGTTGTTAAAGCGTCTCCTTTCCGTGGGAAATATATAACCCTCCCCTCTTGAAATATAAAAGCCGTCCTGATAGTACATAATGAGCACTGCGGGAGACAGACCCTTAAAAGAAGTACATTAAGGAGAGTAAATTCTCTAAGCGGCAAGGAAATATTTAGACCAAGACATTACATTAATACACCGAGGGCCGGGAGGAAGCCCATGAACTCGATGTGGCGCTGCTAACCATTTGGTTAACATCATGGGGCACCGATTTCCACGGGATAAAAAGCCAGCCTCTAAATGCTTGAATTTATTTAAGAAAATAAAATCTGTAATTAAAATGATTACGTGAGCAATGTATGGAAAACGAAAAAAAAAACTCTCTTCCGTGGGCTTTACGGGAGGAATGCAATAAAGCATGTTCTATATCTGTATGATCATCTGTAATTGGGTTACTATCCCTGGTTCGTAGGCAAAAAAACTGGGGGAAGGGCTGTGAGAAAGCGGAAGATGGCTGTGATATACGTACTGTACATATTCCAGGTCGGATTTATTCAGTATCGCTCCATGAAACGATGCTGGTAGCCGCCCCAGCGGAATAACCCCGAACTGCCTTGTCTTGGAGGGTTTCTGGAGTAACTCTCTCCTTTTCTTGCCCTTCTCCCCATTATCATGTCTCCCATACCCCCCATGCACTCTCCCCTATCTATTTTGCTTTATAATGTTACCCCTGCGTTACTCTCACCCCTTCCATTGCGGTCTCTTGTCCCCTCCATGGCTTCTCTCGTTTTCCTCTATGAAAGATTCCCCATCCCCTTGTACTGCATCGCTCTCCCTCACTATTCTGCATTCTTTCCTCCGTTCCTCCTTCTTCCACCCCACGCGCCATCCATCCCCCTGCCCTTCCCTACTATATAACCCTTGGGCCCATTTCCAATGCCTTCTCCCCTTCTCAAGTCTCGACTCCCGCTTCTTACCCACCTTTTTATCTTTTTTTCCAGCCATCTTTCTGCTCAAACATTTCAAAAGTGAGATAATTATGGTAGCTTTCCTGCGTAAATCTCGCCATCACTTCACATCTCTGAAAAATGATCAATTTTAGCAGGAAAAATCTAAACAATCAAAGTTCAACTAAATGATTCAAAAAATAATAAACGGTCGCACAAATGATGTATTTAGATTATAAACGATATCAAATAACGCTTCCCGCGACATAGTATGGATAAAATGCTAATAATGTATAGTGATATAATATAAGAAATAATCCGCTGCACAACATACAGACAGCCCTTCTTTTTAGGAGTACATAAATGGGACATGTTTTCCTCTTTTTCGGCCGGGGATAGCGATCGGACTGACAATGGCCACATTAACGTAAATTGTTCTGTCGTAGGAATGGGCGGCCTTTTAAACAAATCTTAGCTCTGAAGGCATATTTGTCTAAAGTGGATAAAAGACCACGAGGTATAACTGATATCCGGAAGCAGCGAAGGCAGCGTCCAGCCGAGATAAAGTTCATCCCATAAAACAAGCCACGATACAACATTTCAAAGGATGGTTTGAAACCTTTGCGGCTGTAACATTTAACAACACAACGGGAAAGAGACAGGCGGGGGAGAGGAGACAACGTGTAGGAAGGATGGCAGAAAGTTGGAGTAGATCGGAAGTGATCCATTGGATTTCTCTGATAAAGCGATCAAGCGGGAGGGCCGGGCTGTACCCTGTATTTGTGTTTCTTATCCCCCCGTCCCGGGGACTCGGCTGTTTGTTTTTCTATTTGCGATGATATAAGGAAACTTAACGTCTGCCTTCGTATGACTCCAAAAGGAGAATCGCCTCGATATAGAGATTGGGCAGCAATCTGGCAGCATTAGGAGCCCCCGATTCCCGCGGCTTTAAAACTCACGCACAAATCTATTATTTCAACAGAAAAAGAAATGCCTCCTCTTCTATTTTTTTTTTTTTTTTTATAAGAATTGTTGTTTTGTTTTGTTTTTTATGCTGCAGCTAAGTTTGGGAAGCATGAAATCATTTTTTATTGGGAAGTTAAAAATGGCGGCTGATATTTCTGGAAAAAAAAAAAAAAACCCAATGAATTTCTCTTAAAAAAAATATCAGTATTAATAAATATACAGCAGTAAAATGCCACGGACCGCCGCTTAATATATTTAGTATAAAAAAGGCAATTCTTGAAACAAACTGAATTGTTTCTTTGTGAATAAGGACGTTATAAATGTAAACTCCTGAGCTGAATTGGACAGCGAAAGCTCGCTCCAAAGACATGAACTTCCATCGCCCGGCGTCGGTTTGGGGCTATTTCATCCCGTTTTGAGTTCACTAAGGTCAGCAGGAAATTGGTAGGGACCCCGAGGTTCGTTTCTTTGTAATCGTACCTTCTCTGGGGGTTAAAGAAGGAACGGTTTTTTAGCGTTCTAAAACAATGCTGTGAGCGGCGTTTTCACTTGGCTTTTATATCGCTTTAATCGGGTTGAAGCCTCATTAGCCGCGTCTTAAAACCATGTGGCCCTTAACTTGCACAGCATCCAGGACTAGCATCATCATTTCTTCGCTCACCGGACCCTAGGTTTATTTTTTATTATACATTTTTAGTAATTCTCCTGTCGGCGACACGTGGCTACGGCTCAGCTGCCTCGGTTTTAGAATATATTACGTTTATTATATCAATAACCATCATTTGGAGGAAAGAAAGTTTGCTTTGTTTTAGAATTTGCTAAATCAAAACCTCCAATCAGAAAGCAGAGATTAGTCACGTGACGATTAAAAGTTTTTTTTTTTATGCGTTCCGCACACAAACATTTAGTAGAACTAGCGAGTTTTGGGGCATTTCACGGAAATGTTTTGCTCTCGTACAGATTGGGAGAGTTTTGGTCATCTGGAATCACAAGAGACCGAGGCTAAGTATACAACTTGTCAGACTGATTGCAATGTTTTATATATTTTCTATGGCAGAAAATGCCTCTAAATCCCTTCAGCGGGACTTTATTTTTAGAGTGGTAAAAAAATGCACAATTTGGATCTCGTTTCTGACACTTACGAGAGAAGCTCTAAAAATGACTTTATTTAACATAAAAATATCCAATTAAGGCTTTATTCACTGAAAATCTTCTATCTTTTTTTTTTTTTTCCAGGAAAACAAAGTGTTATGAGCAACGTGAGCTTTATGTGTTTACTTTAAGTCTTTGTTAATTACAAGTATTATTGTCTGCGTGTAAAAGCCGAGTCTTAAAGCGACAGTTCTTAATAGTCTGTGAAAAGTTGATTATCTCCAATTAACAAGGTTAAGAGCCCGTCTCCTTATTTTATGAGTCCCTATTTTTGCTTGGTTAACCAACCATTTACAGAAAGAATGGGAGATGTTTCAGAGGGGTGAGCCGCTTGGAACGGAAAGGGTTAAACCGGCAGTTACTAACACTTAGTGCGAGGCTCCGGCAGCCAACCTTACAGCACTGACCTGCGTGTGTCTATTCCCCGACGACACCGCGCGTATCATAACACATACAATATGTGTACAAACAACACATAATATTATGATTATTTCTAGATTCCATTCTGCTATACGCTACATGCCCACAATGTAACAAATGGTGTGGCGGGCCCTGGTCCAAAGAGCTTACAGTCTACTGGATCTTTACTGTGTGCATAAAAGCGGAATCTAAGCCAAGGACGGCTCATGGAAATAAAAAAGTCTAAAACGTGATATTTTTCATGGCTGAATCTAATACACAGTACAAAAACAAACTTACATCCCGACTGAAATGCCTAAATTCAAACAATGTTTGGGCTGATCCTTTAGGATTACGGCACCATCGGTGGCCACGCTTGTTGGTGGTGTTTGTAATTTGTTTTCGGCTGACACGCTGGCTAGCCACTGCCAAAGCATAAATATTACACATCAGAAAAGTCATCGAGTCCATAGCTTAGGTATTCTAATGCCACGGAAAGCCACGTGAGCCGGTCTGAATCCCATCAGTTGCAACACGGCATGAACCTCCTGTACAGATCCTTAGAAGGCATGGGCCAAAAGTAATGAAAGGGGATGGGGGGGTGGCGGTTCCGCTTTATGGAAAAGTTTGTCAGATAATCTGCCATCTGATGGGGGAAGCAATTAGTAAAATCATATGTGCTTTGCACCAAAAAATCAAGAAGTGCTGCTCACTCTATCAACCTCTGTAATACAGCATAAAAAATATAAAAAATATCATAAAAAGTCAGAAAAATGGTTAGAAATACAGAGATACGTTAGCCCCATACATAGTTTGCGAAATATATATATATATACATATATATATATATATATATATATATATATAGACACAAACACACAAGGCATCGACATTTAACATCTGCATCCAGCCGAGACACATTGAAGCAGAATGTCAGCTCTTCTAGTTTTGGACCTAAAAATACATTTATATATAAACATATATATATACAAACAACACGCAGAGCGCTGCAGTGTATATATTTAAAGGTGCACGTATGTTTATACAGACTTCAGTAGATACTCATTTAGAAATGTGACAAAATTCAGGGGGGAAAAAACCCAAAGCTGCCAAAAATCCATGATGTGTGAATCTGAGCTGCCTACAAAAGCCAGTCAGTCCGACTGGTGCAGCTATTATGAGGCTCGGGCCACTAAAATATTCTAATTCCTGCATCAGAATCACAAATGTTACTGTATGCAATAGTGTGATTGTCATGGAAACCTTTGATAGGTGAGATATGTATTGCACCAGAGTGGAATAATAATTTCCCCCACGTTGCACACACTCCAGATAATGCCTGGCACATCACGCCCAAGAAAGTCCAATCAGAAATGGGAATTCCGCCGTTTATTCGGATTTGTTTTAATGCAGGTGCGATATTATTATTATTATTATACGTGGGGTTCAAAAGGATCAAATGTGCAGATGTTGCCTTTGTATTGTATGACAAAGCCCCCAATAACGCATGCATTCATTCATTTCCCTTTTAATGCACCTACAGAACAATTAGCCGAAAACACTTTGATTAATATGCTGTTGCTCGGGCAAACACTTAAACGCAGAGAACATGTTAGTTAAAGAAAAGGAAAATATATTGACTAGCGTGATAATGAACTTTTCCCTAGAAAGGAGTGCTGGTTAAATTCACATCCATAACACATTAAGGTAAATGCTCAGAAAGTGCCGGTTATTTTCGCGCCGTTTCCTGGTGCTTTAACCCCTTCCGCCCCCTCCTATGGATCTCCCGCAGAATCGTACGGCGCAGCGGGGTCTCTGATTGATGTCTTGCAACATGGTTGTTTAACACATTTTTTCTCAATCTGGAAAATTAGGTACTACGGGCGCGGAGCGATAGGGCGCAGAGCGATAGGGCGCAAGCTGCACGAGGACAGACTTGCCTCCGTCAATTAGCCCTGTTGCTCGATTTCGGATTCTTTCGTGTCTACAAATGACACGGGGGTTTGGATTTAAAATTACTTTCGCTCTCTTCGGTCTGCGCATTATGTTCAAAGAAAACACAGAACTTGCATTAGTGCAAATATATGAAACCCCCGATACTATTAGCAACGGAGCAAATTATAGCTCCAAGCAATCAACATTGATTTTATATATACCACATCATAAATGATGCACGGCGGAGGAAATATCTTCCTTAAAGCTTCACCTAGACATGCCGGAGAACAAAAGAACACGATGACATAGGGCCGGGGAGAGATCATCGGGGGGCCAATCCCACATACAGCCACGCTCAGGGGATCGCAGCCGGGCAAAAAAAGTTTTGCCTCTTACCGGTTAACTCTTTGGCATCCAAGCCTGGATAAGCTAACGATAGTTAACGCGAATTGCCCGACGCTCTCCTGACGGCGGGACAGGTGCAGCAAACTAACAAGGTGTTTGAAAGTATTCCAAAGAAAACATGAAACGATTACATTAATAAATAAAATATGTTCAATCATTTTAGTTGAATTAGGATGGAATCCGTACTTAATCACTGGGCATTTTCTGGTGTGCGAAACACATAGAAAACCACCGATTATTTTTCCGCTTTTAAATAAGAAATGATCTTTTGGGTTTATACGCGATTACAAAGCGTTGGCTGGCAGTAAACTTTGGGCTTTGTCGTGGATGTGAAGGAGGGATCGTCACAGAGGATAACGAGACAAATACATGAGAGTTAAGATAACGATATCGTTAACATTCAGACGACAATTCACTGGTCGCAAAGCAGCAAAAATATTTGGGAAATGCTGATAAAATGTATCGGCGCGCTCTCCGCTGAACCAAATCCAGTCTCAGGGACTCGGTTCCTTGGTAAAAGTTTGGGAACTTTTCTGCTGGAGTGTAAATGTGCATTTATATTATGTACAGGGAGGCAGGGGTCATGTTTTAACCCTTTGCATTGTAAGGCATCGTGTAATAAACGATTTGCAGTCGAGCGCACGTACATTCACAGGGTTAAGCGGCAGATCTGTCCTATGATAAACGCATGGCGAGGAGGGAAGATAAAGCCCTGTTCCTTGATATACGGAACCATGACTTATGTTACTACCATTCAGTCAGAGAGATGATCGCTGATAGCTAAACTTTATCCGGATTATCACAGAAGGAAAGCAGCGCCCTGCCCAGGCATGAATGGGCAAGAAGAAGGGCAAATAGTGCCTGTATCCACTCACCCCGGGTGTTAAAGCTCCATTACCAAGCCTGTGTGCACCCTTTGTCCTTCGACGATCAACCTCTCAGAAGAGGAGGGCTACTAACACCTAAAGCGTAAGAGAATGCGCACAGCCTTATGTGCAAGAAGCCTCTGTTTGGCATCTAAGTGGTTAAACAGAAGGCTCCTAAGGGGAGATCAATGAATTGGAAACTAAAGCTGGACTCAACAATTACCCAAACGATTCCGCAAACTCTGGAACAACAAGGATCAAGCGGTGCGAAAGCCATAAAAGCCAAAAATCGCAATAAAAGGGGCATTTTTTGTCCGGCTGAACACATTTGGGTTTCTCGGCACAGTTTTCTGGAAGTTTACGGCTATTCCAACTTTCTCGTGTGTAAGTGGGATGCTGCGGCCGGAGGACAGGAAGATTGTCGTCTGTACGACCTGAACATGTAATGGCTGCAGATCTACAGATTGCCGAGCAGTCCTTCCGCCCCTCCATGTACAGCCTGTTAGTATATGTCAGAGCGTCATAAAGCCCAATAATGTAACCGTGTAAAGACAAAACAAACGGAATTACCGGGTGTCTCCGGATCAGACCTCCCTCTGCAAATCCATCAGGAAAGTACCATTTATTGTCTCTTTAAATAAAACCACCAGCAATGCATACGTCATTCACCGGGAAAATGCCAGCCATTTGGGTTTAAAAAATGTAAAAAATAATAATTCCAAATTCTACAAAAAATGATGTAAACTGTTAATAAAAGCAAATAAAGAACAAAGTGAAAATGCATGAAACCTCATACAATCAGTGATGTGTGATCGGAATGAAATATTGTGATTAAGCGGAAGGTGTTTGCAAATACTGGGAATATTAAGGTTCGTGATCGCCTTTCCAACTTAAACGAACATTTACTGGTAAAACGACTGGAAATCATAATGAAAGCGGTTTACTTGGTGTCCCTGAAAGTAAATATGTAAAAGAGTATAATCGCCTGTCCCTGTACTGCCTGCTATTATCCATTCCAGCTTTCACATTATTAATGCTCACCCAATCATGAAATATTTGACTGGGCGTTTCAAGTTACATCGTGTTAAGAAGATGGTTTTCAAATTTTAATAAAGATATTTAGAGAAATGAATTTTCTGTGTACACAAAGCTAATGGATACTTCCCAAGATACACACATATATTTATATATTTATATATTTATATATGTGTGTGTGTGTGTGTGTGTGAAGAAAGATATATATATGTAATGATTATTATTATATATACATTTATTATTTTGATATTTATCCATTCTTCTATCCCATCACAACAAGATGGATGTTAATGGCTCGTTTGCAGGCCTGGACATCATACGTTAGATTGGGTTATAGGTCTGGAGTAACGCATGTGCATCAGACCTATTTACCAATGTCACTCTCAGCGACAGCTCAAACATGCATGAAAATGGTTAAAATTTGGGGATTATAGAAAAAATGCAGCACACAATATCTTAATAGGTCAGCGTTATGACAACATTAAAGATATTAGGATATTTCACTGCGACTTCATAAAACAAATCAACAGATGAGCTTAGAATTCCTTTTTTCACCAATTTATCTAAGAAATTAGGAAGAAATAGGAAATATAAACAAGAATTTCTCAGCGTCTTAATATATATAATTTGCTGCGTAACATATCACATTGTTTATCTGCAGAATTGGGGTTTTGAGCTAAAATGAAAATCCGCTAAATGTTTTTTCTGTACAGCAGAAATGATTTAAGGAATATCTAGTTTTCAGCGGCTGGCCAATGCAGACTATTTAGTTGACCGCGGCTACTCGGTGTGGCCCGCTGATCACAGTAGGATTGTCTGCGACAGGTAAAGGTGGTGGAAAGTAGGTAGGTAACCATACTCCAGATCCCTGTTGGCTTTCAACTAAACGGCATTGAAGCGGGAAAGGCAGAGGTGAGATCTGGGACCCCAGCCCAGACAGACAGAGCCTCCTACTCTCCCCCCACTGTCCCCTTTTTGTTCCCAGACTGAGACCCCCCTCCTTGTTTACACACCCCTCCTGTCACCAGACCTTATTCCCTCTGGGGTACAATCAGCCTCAGCTGCCTCCCAGCCAAAAGCGCCCCCCCCCCCCGCAGCAGAGAAGAGCACATCCAAAAGCAGAAGCCTACAAATGTTCGAAGCATAAAATCACAGCTATCAATCAGTCAATCAGTTCGTGGAGCTGCCGGCAGGTAAAAGGTTAACAGAGTTTGTATGGAATTGATCTCAGTGTCAGAGTTCTGGTTCCTGCAGCCCAACACATATTACAGATAATATAATCTTTGTATCATTGTATTAAGTAGCAGATATCCTGAGTGCGAGGGGTTAAACTGTGGCAACAATAGAAATGCAATTTACAGTTCCTGCCAGTGCACCAAGTGTTAACTCCCCCTAGAATCCTGAATCTCCCAATTTAGAGTAATTTTCACTCTTACTGAGTCTGCCCCGAAGTGGGGAGAGTTCAGTAAATACCCCGGCAGTGGGGTGTCGGTGCCCGGCATGCGATGTGGCAGAAAGTTCATATATATTTACACACAATCTATCTGCACTGGGCACTGCAAGGAGGGCAAGGCCGGGTGCCCCCTCCCTGCCAGGACTAATTGGGGCTCATAGCAGATCAGCCAGTGCCCCCCGCCCCGAGAAATACACCCACACCCCGGAGGAGGACGTTACACAGCCCCTGGTCTAAGCCGAGCACTAAAGGGTTACTGCTCTAATGAATGCCCCCTGCCCTGTGAAGATGCCCCGTTTGCATGAGACGTGCCCGGGGCAGTTTATTAGCCCCCCGTGTAGCCGACGTTCTCTGACGCCCCTGGCGATACGAATATCCGACATGCTTCCAGATCCTGACAGGTGGGTCGGGGGGCAGGTGCAGGGAGCTCGCCATGTCCCCTAAGCGGTGTCTGAGGACCGAGGCAGCTGCAGAACCTCTTGGGCGGCCGCCATTCCAACCTCCGCTCAGCTTTGAGAAGCCCGGCTGCCCTCTGCGGACCCCAAGAGGCTCTGCAGCAGCTCGGATCTCTCCGCTTCCAGGGACCGTCCCGGACCGGTGCGCATTAACGCGTCTCTTTACAATGGAAGCTCCGCCAGGCTGGCCCAGCGAGCCCCGCTTGCTCCGGTCTCAGGACCAGTAGTCAGCCCCTGGTCCGGCTCCCCTCGGCGGGGATGGCTGTCCTCCAGTCCCCCCTGAATGTCACTTCCCTGCCCGCAGCACTGTGCAGGGAGGTCGCTGAGAGCACAAAATGGCAGGTCTCCGAGGCACCGAATCGCCCAAGTTGGGCACAGGAGCAGCAGCCGCCGCGAGCCCCCCTACTCCGCACCCCCCTCCTGGGGCTGGGGCAGCCACTTCAACAAAACTTTCCCCCAAATAACCCAACTTCGGAGGCAGCGAGCGAGCCCTGCGCCCGCAGCACCGGGGGCTGCCACAAAGTAACATTCCTGCGGACCGGGACCCCCGGGGGACACCAAAGCCCCGGCTCCTGCCCGCTCCGCACCAAAGTGTAAGAGCCGCTCAGTGCGTGACAGCCCTCCAGCCCACGTCACTGCCAGGGGCATTTAATCGCCACGCAGACCCAGGCCCTCTGCCCATCACCGGGGCACCAACACACAACCGGCTGCCACAGCGGACTCTCCAAACAACTGGGACCCAAAGTAGGGATCACGAAACCGGACACCCGAAAAGCCGAGCCCCCCGCACCTGCCCCCCGCTGCTTCTCACCTGCTCGGGCAGCGCAGATCCCCGGAGAAAGTGCAGCCAAAGCCTGGAGCTCAGTGAATAATGAGGCATGTCAGGGAGATTGACTTCATCAGGGTCTGTTTCGCTTTTGGGAGGAGGATAGAGAGAGAGGAGGGAGAGTGGGGAAGAGACAGAGAGAGGGGAAAGTGCAGCCCCGGGGAGGAGGGCCGGGGGCGGCAGGGGCTCCCACTTGTCCTAAGTGCCCCCAGCAGCTCCCGGGCACGGGCTCCGAGCTGTGTCCTTCTCGCAGACTGAGCCCGGCTCATTGATAGAGATCACACGCCATTCCCATCCCTCGGACTCCCCCTATCTGTTAGGTGAAATGCATTGTACCATTACAAAAAACCTTCTCCATTGTCGTCTTGGCATAATTCTCAGTAACTAGACGGCTCTTGCGGCATTTATCTCACAGGCAGCCGAGCCCCGGCCCCCAGGAGCCCGTGACCGGAGCCGATGTTGTGGTCTGGCTCCGCGCGGCGCGCTCTGCCATCCTCCCGCTGACCTTGGCGCACACCGATTAAACCCGTTCGGATCTCTATTAGCGGAGCGCGGCCGGGGAGGGGGGCTGCGGGGCTGCGGGTCACTTCTGGAGGGCTGCGAAGAGCAAAAAGGAGGGGGCAAGACCCACAGGGGCCCCTTACCTGCCTCTGCAAACTATTGCCAAGGTGTTGGGAAACTCCAGTGGGGTCCCTGCGAGGTCCCTCCGTGGGCTGATGACACGGAATCAGAGCTCCTGCCTCCGACTGAGGCTGATGGGGACTGTAACCTTGTGGCGGATTTAATGTAAATAAGATTGTTATGGTGCCAATCGCAGGCACACACACACACACACTTAACCCGTGGGCTGCCGGCGGGAGGGGGGGGCTGCAGGCTCCCCCTGTGGCAGCAGTGGGGTTCAGCAGGCACCCGAGGGGTTAATCCCCTGCCATGCCTCCCTGCATTCCTCTCCATTAAATGTGACTTTATTTCCATGCACTGTTTGGGAGATTCTTGAAAACAATACCCGGTGCCAAAGCATTGTGAAAATATGATTTTAATTAATCACGTAGTAGGCACTGAAATTAGCATACAGTAATTAAACTTACAGCAAGAACGCAACATCATGGAGGGTCTGTGCCTTAAAGCCCTCCGAATAATCATGACAATGAAATCCAATAAGTTGGGGGGGGGGGTCCCTTTAAACTTTAGCTGCGGTTTGGGCTGAGATCTCGCCTTTTTTGTAAATAATAAATTGCGTGTAACTGGTGCATTGGGGTATATTGCTGGATAAAGCCAGGGGAGATGGGGGGGTGGAGTGAAAATGCAATTATGGAGTCCGCGTCCCATACTTTCCAAAAGCTGGCCTCCTCAATAGAGCCTTTGTTACGGGATTATATAATGATTGTGCCGTAATTATGGGAAAAGGAGATTTAGTCATAATAAAAAGTATCCACGTACCCCAATGAGATGGCCGTCTCGGGGAAGGGGGGGCTGCGTGATAATAACAGGAATCCTGCATAGAAATGGTTGACAAACAAAGAGTGGAGGGGGGGGAGCGGGATGTGCATGATTAAGGAGAGATGGAGACAGATTGATCATTCAAAATGCCAAACTGCGGGGACTCTTAAAACATTGATTCAGGTAACACTGGTTTCTGCTTAACTCCAACGAGTTCCCCTAAAACGCCCGGGATACGCTTCCAATCCGTTTACCCCGACCGCCAATAACGCCGCTCCACAAACAGGTAGTGAGGATGCGGGGGGGCATGAAGGACTTTGTAGGGGCTTTTCATTCATTAACTTATTTATCCCCAGCGAGTTTGTGTCACTTCCTTGTATTTAATTCCTAACGGAATATGTTAAGGATGTAAGTGAATGAAACGGCTTTAAGTGCATCAGGGGTGAAAGAAGAATTCCCACAGAGAATGAAGTTTGGGAATTTTCCAGTCTCATGTGTATGAAATTCCCTCTGAATACATCTCTAAATCCACGTTTTCTTCTTAGTAAATTAGCATAGCAATCGCATCAATAATATCAGTATCTCTATGGGAAGATAACGGGCACTCCGGGCTCCCTTTTCTTCCAATTCTTTTAGGATCGCCGATTATATTCCGTGTCCTTTGGAGTTGGTTATTGTAAGTCAAGCGATTCTTTAACAGTGACAGCAGCGACAAAGAGACAGGGATGGGAAAACAGGTCAAAGGAAGTCGCCATATGGCTTTTAAAAAGGCACTTTTTATGGCATATAATAGGCGAGCCCCGCCGCCAGCGCTCTAAACGTGCCCCCGGAGCAACCTCATCGCATCGCTCTCTCAATCCTCATTCTATAGATAACCGACGGCAACATAAACACCCGAAAAACACACGGCAGCTATTTCCCAACGTGCCGGGAACTTATACAGAATCACGAGAATCTCCTTATACCAGACACGTTACCGCAACTTCACTATCTCTCCGTCTATAATCTATCTATTATCTATCCATATTTAATCTATATATCTATTCTCTATCCGTCTATAATCTGTCCGTCTATCTATTATCTATATTCGTCTATAATCTATCTATCCGTCTATAATCTATAATCTATCTATTATCTATCCATATTTAATCTATATATCTATTCTCTATCCGTCTATAATCTGTCCGTCTATCTATTATCTATATATTCGTCTATAATCTATCCGTCTATAATCTATAATCTATCTCTCCGTCTATAATCTATCTATTATCTATCCATATTTAATCTATATATCTATTCTCTATCTGTCTATAATCTGTCCGTCTATCTATTATCTATATATTCGTCTATAATCTATCTGTCTATAATCTATCTATCCGTCTATAATCTATAATCTATCTATTATCTATCCATATTTAATCTATATATCTATTCTCTATCTGTCTATAATCTGTCTGTCTATCTATTATCTATATATTTGTCTATAATCTATCTGTCTATAATCTATAATCTATCTATCCGTCTATAATCTATCTATTATCTATCCGTCTGTAATCTATATATAATCTATTTATCTATTATCTATCATCTATATCGATCTATCTATTATCTATCCATCCATCTGCCCATTTATTATTATTATAATTTATTGTTTTATATAGCGCCATCAAATTCCGGAGCGCTGTGTTATCTATCTATCTATCCATCTATAATCTATATATCTATTATCTATATTGATCTATCTATATCTATCCATCCGTCTATCTATCTATCTATCTATCTATCCATCCCCTTTTTCGTTCTTCCGTTCTTATTGCTCTCCAGTTGTTTGTTATGTTTTTCTAGGTTTTGGTGGTGAGTGTGATATGCTCTGGAAATTGTAATTCTCAAATATCTGTATAACTAAAATAACCCACATTGGCCCATTTGCTATTTTTCAATGAGAAAAACTTGACACCCAAAAACGTGCAGCAAAGAGAGAAACGGTCAGTTGTGGCTTTTAGGAGTGTTGTGGGGGTGCGTTACGTGTCCGGAGGGGCCGCCTGTCAACTGGAAATGTCTTTATTCCGTATATATGATGAACTCACGTATTTACACCCCAAGGTCAGAGCGTTTACAAACAATGTGAATATGTATCCAGTGCAGGAAGTATTGAAACAAAATACAGCGCGCATATCCTCCCCTCACATTCTGAGGTCACTTCTATGCTTTTATATATCGAGGAGATACTCCGGCTGCATGGACGCCACAAACCTGAATTTAACAACATTCCACCATGATAAAAACACACCGAGCCAGGGAAGGGACAACACAGTTCGGTCTCTTAGTATGTGGCTTACTGCCCTAATGCTGTAATAGTGAAAGGCGGGGGTTTGTACGCAGAATTAGTGTGTTTCATATGGATTCTGATGAAATATATCGCAGGATATAGTATCAGAACGGAAGCATCTTATTGCCTCCAGCACTGAGCTGGCACAAAAGGGGTTAACCAGGAAAGCTGATATTAGACATGTTTTGATGAAGGGAAGACCCCGGAATGTACCCCGTAACAACAGGAATTCTACCCGGACGTCTGTTATGGGAATATGTAAGGTCTCACCTCTCTGAAATCATTCTAGGCAGGTTTCCTCATAAAACCCTTTGTCTCTTAACCCCTTAATGACAAAGCCTGTATGGGCTCAAATGGCTTTGTTTTCAATGGGTTTAGGGACTGCACATTGTCCTTAAGGGGTTAAAATGTGTAAGCAGTCACATATTCTATACAGAGTAACTTGCATGAGGCACTAATGGCCAGCAGGGAAGTTTGAGGAGCCAAGGCCACCTGGATGCTGGGACTGGCATCTCCCATACTGTGATAATCACATAAACCGGCCCCTTCTACGCACGGCTGGACGCGGAGAGACCTCTGTGTTATACGAGGTAAAGCTGGAGAGGATGTTATATGGGAACCAGTTTGTTGTTTGTTTTTCTCTTGTCTTCACATAGATCTCTGTTTTTTTATTATTACCCATTCATTCCTTCTATTTATGCAGCTTTATAACCTCGTACTAGTAAAGGGTGCAAACACGGCAGCCGACACGGCAACAAGTCCCAGACCGGGATTTAAAGGTGCTGGGGCCACACGCAATGCCACGCTGCAAAGTGGGATTTATCCACTGGATTTTATCCACTGGATTTATTCACTGGATTTATTCACTGGATTTATTCACTGGATTTATTCACTGGATTTTATTCACTGGATTTATCCACTGGATTTATCCACTGGATTTATTCACTGGATTTATTCACTGGATTTTATTCACTGGATTTATCCACTGGATTTATTCACGGCGTAAATGAATTTGAAGTCTACGCAGCAAAACGGCGCAGAAACCAGCTACCCCAAGGTGCAAACGGGTGAGCGGCATGGAATGGTAAATATTTCAGTGGAACAGGCTTTAAATTGTGAGAAAACTGTTTGTGAATCCTCGCATTCCCATTTAAGTAAGAATGAAGTATTCCTTAAGGAGAAGTATGGCGGGGTTTTAATGTCCAGGAGAGTCTGCCATATGGCAATGCCCTCTGGAGTCGCAGTGTTCTTGGCACAGAGCCACGCAGCCTGGCGTGATAAAGATTTTTCCCATATACTTGGGGTCTGCTCTGCAAACGAGCATCAATCACGGGCCGCACAATCGCCCCCAGCCGCCAAATCTCACCCGTGTTATTTAACGACGACAACAATCCGTATAGAAAGTACATATACAGCATGCGCCTGCGTGTGTATCCGCACACAGCTAGAAACTAACCCCGCTTAACTCACGGTTTAGTGAATGCACCCAATATTGTCAGCGAAGCCCGTGTATATTACCATAGAATAAAAGATGGAGCAAGAGTGAATATGATATATTAGAATATAATAACAGTGACTATAATCAGGTATTAAAGTCCTAAAGTGAAGGGGCTGACGCGGAGCATGCAGACACGTCTTCGTTTTTACATTAAATGTAGTTATTAAGCTGCGTCCCAAATTGTGTTTGTTTTTTGGGAGCATCGTGTATGTTTTTTGCTCCATATTCCAAAGGAAATCCGCTCGTTTTAAGCGAGCCACCAGCTGCAGAAAAATGATTTTAAAAAGTCTTTTAATTAAACTTGAAATGATTGTGGTATTTCTTTCCAGGATAATGATTTATTTCTTGTTGGATTTTATATCTGTGAGTAAATGTAATTGAGCGCTGCAGATGAGTGATGACTTTATGATCGCCGGCTAAGTCGTAGGCTTATTCCAAACTTGTGAAACTTTACTTATGGATTGGGGAGACTGGTTTTGGATAAGAACCAAAGTTATTGGAAACTATTGGCTAAAGAGGGCAATAAATCACAGAGAGGTAGAAGGAGGCGAGGTATTAAGGTGTCTTTGTGCCAACGTGAACAATGAAGATGTGAATGATATCCCTACTGCGTGAAAAAGAGCTGTTCAGAGAATATCCCAAAAGGTGCCCAAAAAGAACGGGTGACGTAGACATAGATTTAGAACCCCTGACGTGGGCGATTGCCTCTGCGACATACGCTTCTCTGTGCAAAGGCCGGCACATTAGCTCTAATTGCACCGGGCTGATGGGCGATCTGGAGAGACAGAAATCTATTTATTGGACTGGAAGTTTTAGACAATTCAAAGCCCGGGTGTTGGATGGTGTACTATTTCAACAGAAGTGCCATTATCCGGGGCAGCTGCGACTCTCCTCCGTGCCCTCAACACACTTTTGTCGTCTTTGGTGAGACAGTCCAAGAGAAACGTTTATAATACATCATTGCCGGCAAAATCTAGAAATAAGAAGCTTGACCTTTTGCGCAGGTCTTTCTGTACAACCGATCAGCTTGCTGTTTTCATAGGTTTATAACTTTGGCTCTATTAACTTAAAAATATCTCATCTACGCCTCCTATATATTATTAGCCTTAAGGAACCTTAAAGGCTCTTTCTTGGCCGCCATGGCTGCAGCTACAATTATTGGGTGCATTTATGTGCTAGGCTGGTGGTGCTTAATCCAGTCGTCGAGGGCCACAAACAGGCCAGGAATCCTCCGTACATCTGCTAAAAACAAGTAGTTCAATTCAGATTTTACCAAAAATGCCTGGGATTTCCAAAAAAGTGTGTCCTGTTTGTGGACCAAGAGTAAACTCCTCCAGTTGGAACCATTGTAGTCTTTTTTTTTTATATATATAAAGGAACGCGTGTTCATTTTCTCCATGAAACCAGCAAACATTTATGTAAATCCAACATGTTGAGTTATTTCCTGGAGGTGATAATATTATTACTGAGTTTTCCATCCTTTTCTCAGCTTCTTATTGAATTAGGACTTACAAAGAATTTTACGCAAGTTATGGCTACAGAGGCTCGATAGTTTTAAATCTGTGTTTATTACAGCAATAACATATCTTCCTAGAGCCGTATTGTGTACACGCTACCTCTGTGCTTGCAACAGGAATACAAATACACCCACTGTTTTAGCACTCTCTCATATGCCTTATTGCTTAAGTTAATATTGTTCGGTGACATACTACGTTGCGCTAAGAATAAAAGCCTGTTCCTACTCACATGAAAGATGGAATGGAGGGCTGATGGTGAAAATTCTTCATCTCAGTGAGCGAGGCAGGAAAAGTCAGATGCCGGGAGTTTGTTCAGGGCGAAAGTCTAGAAGGAAAGGGAGAAATGAGTCTATTTTTATTAAACAAGGACAGTGATTTGAATTGGGTTCCTTAATGGAATGTTAATAATATCGGTGTCTCGGTGCGCGACATTTACGAGCCGACCTGCCTAACACTTTAAATCCAAAGGCTTCTAAGACAGAAATCACATAATTCATCTGGGATTAGAACTTTTTGGACACTTTTTGAGTGGCGAAGAGTCGTGGAAGTGGGCGACCTTTCCCGAGCTTCAGACATGGTTGTAGAATTCATTCCGAAGCGCTGTGATATTATCGTTACCTGGTCGGAGGAAAGTTTGACTTAGGACCCCCACATTACTCATTCGCTAGGGTAAGAGAATTACTTTAAAGCAACGCCACTGATGGTTCTCTCTGACATCAGATCAGCCACCAGGCGCCGGTGACTTCTGAAGTAGATACATAGTAACATACATACATACATGTTTTACTGCGCTGGAACTATGTAGTGGGTGGCGGTCACGCTTTGGAAAGATCGATGACGATTTAACCCAAGCTGTTTACATTTCCCAAGGAGTTAAACATCACCCAGCTGTAGAGGACACACAAAGACGAGAGTATCCTTGACCCGATGAGTTTTTAATCCCAAAGGAGAGCTGGGTGAATGCAGGTAGAATGTGCTGTCAGTTTCTATACTTCTTTTGTTTCTCGACAGGATCGACTGATTGTGCCTTTATTATATTATTCCATGCATAGCTCTTTCAATCCTTCTTTCAAAGGATGCCTATCCAAAGAGCTCTTCAGATCTCTGCATTATTTCCCAGCTTTCTCTCTTATTAACAACAATAACAAGCATTTATTTATTTATTTATTTATTTTACACAATGAAATAAAGGAGAGTGATGAACCGTGACAAAGGGAGGAATTAATTGCAATAAATGCTATGCTTCTAAAATTGATAAGCAAAGCTAAAGTATCTTCAAAATAACAATCCACTAAAAACAGAAATGTCCACCATTTTAAGTCATTTTGCATTTGTTTTTATCGATTGCATTCTGTGGTTGGCAGGTAATATGTTTTATACCCGCCCTGCCCATGGCTAACCAACTAGAAGCCCAGAGCACGGTTTTTGCTGTTATTTTGGAAATCGGTATGGAGATTTTAGTCCAATCCAGTGATTTTCCTCCCCAGAGACTAAACATGCCATCTGTGAGACACATCCAATCCCCACCAGCTCCAAGGCATGCAAGAGCCAAGCGACGGTCCAACATGTCCCATCTGTACCATATGTTGGCATACCTCTGCCGTCTCCGCGCGGATATCCAGTCGCATTCACCATCGCGCCTCATCACTCGCACATCGCAAGCAGCGTATTGCGCTCGGAAAGCGATGTTTCTAGGCGGAGGTTGGAATCTTAGCAGCGAGGGGCCGGGGAACGTGCTGCTATTAATGCCTTTACGGATACGCACACCGACGGATGCTGTTTAATTGTTTGGTAACTTGCGGGAAGATATGAAATGATGAACGTTAAGCACCGTCGTAATATTGTGCGCATTCTTTTCTTTTCTGATCACATCACAGAGATGACAGTCAGCTCTTGTCACAAACACAACAATATCAATCTCAAAGCCTGTCCCTGGAATATGTATGTATCACATTAACCCTGTGAATGCTGCCACAATGTATTAGCAAAATTAGCTAGCGGGAGAAAGCAATGTCACAAACGCCTCTTTATCCTTTTTATATTTATGTTACGGCCCCTAATAACCCCCCCCCCCCCATTCTTTGATTAAAGGTGGAGAACACAGACTACGGTGAAAAATATGGAGAAATCATCAAAAATACAGAAATCATCATATTTGTTCTCGGTAGAGATTTATACACTTAAAGCAGGTTACTTTAAATGCGAATAACAGCATTACATGGCTGTGCAAACGAACTTCGGCAAACTCAGCGTAGTTCTGTTACTCGTTTCCAGCAGGAATAAATATTTTCACCGCGGGAATTATTTAAGAAGAGTTTTAGAGTAGGTGGTTTCCAAATGTGTAAAGACTTACGGGGTTCGCTAAGCGTCCATCTACCTCCCCCCAGACCCGTTTAGTCCCCTTTCAGCCGACCCGATGAGTAGACTTGTAACGTGCCTCCTTTGGATTCGAAACGTCTGGTCTGGATGAGGACTGCTTAGTACACATGTCCCTTCATGCAAATACACATTTTACTACTATTAAAACAGTGAAACTTTATATCACTTGGGAATCAAAGTCAATAACAGCCAGGCAGTAAATAGAATATGTATGTGGCTGTAAACCGCCCTAATAATATGACACAATAAAAAGCCAGCTTACTGGTGATGTGCCCATTAGTGCGCACGGAGATGGGAGATACAGGGCTTAGACGTTTATCCAAACAGAAAACATGTGGCGGTTATTCGAAGGGCCCAACCGAGCAAACGAACGGCAATAGCAAAATATAAATTCTTTTATAATTTATAAAGTGGCAATATATTCCACAGCGCTGGGTAACGGCGTCCCATAAACACATATTACATACACGATACCCATAAACACCCGCTGACCGATAAGGCCTGGACATGGGTTCTCCTTCGCTAAATATCCCAAAACACGCTTTGGTTTTAGGAGCTTGTATCGGACTGGCAGCCCGGTTAGTAATAGGGAAGACATCCGAGGGCATCCCACCTGCTTACAACAATTCCGTGGGTTCCTAATTCAAAATCTGACAAGGATACAAGAACGGAAAATAAAGTGACCTTGGAACCAGTATCAGTCCAACGGCCATTACTAGTTTAACAGAGGCCTGGAGGCGTTACAATGGGTACTAAGTGGGCATAGTCCCTCTCTAAGACCCAAATCCTGCTTTTTTTTATCCTGTCGTTACCCTTTTCGGCTTTGCATCGGACATCTAAACTACAACTGGATATGGAGGCAAAATATATACCTGCTCCCAATAAACTAAGTACATCCAACATACAAAGAAGGATTTTCGAATTCAAATTCTCTGCGATGATCTCCTTTGGACCTTTTGGGAAGTAGCTACACTCGGTAATATCCCGTTGCTCAATGAGATAAACAGCCGAGGGGTCAGCGGAGTCACCGCGTGTTACACTTAATAGGTACTAACTTGGCAGGTCTGCCTGCGCAGGACATTTTTCTCTTACAATGCTCATTGTGAACAGACATACCAAGCCTTCATTAAATAAATAATCGTTATATATGTTGGAGGATTTATTGCCACTTAGTGTAATGGTATCTGATGGTATATAAGAGAGCAAGTTTAAAGACCAAAGACAGACGTCAGTGGTAAAGGTTTAAATGTATTTATTTCTCAATATTTTTTCACACGTAAGAGAACTTGCAGCCGTGCCCGTGTTCGAGCAATGTCGGGTGGTATTATGCCTCGTTTCGTGCATGATCATCTGGTATATGGTCCTTTCAGATACTGCGACAAGGTATCATTCTAACACATGGCTTTAAAGACTTGCAGCATGCGTCTCTGTGAGCCTGTAGTGTTTATTTAAAAAAAACAAAAAAAAAACGTATATATCCTGCCCTGACATGGTCCTCAGACTTCAATCCTGCCCTGACATTAGCCTTGCAATAAAAAAAAGGATACAATAGATTTTTTTTTTCGACAATCATCCAATTCCTACAACCAAAATACGATAGCATGAGCATATTCCGTAAAAAAGTCCCCATTCCTAAACCCTACAGCAAGGTCACGTGATAAAATGGCGTGAGATGGGTAGGGAAGCCTGCTAAGCGCTCTCTGATACATAAACGTTGCCAAACAGAGCATTGAAGTAATCGATATTGATGAAACATTGATAGCACGTTCGCTGTATCAGTGTGTGGAAATAACTGTGCATAATTCCGCAGCAATAATGTCCGCGTCCCGCATATACTTGACCTTGATTACTTGACTGGTAATGAATGTATAAAAATGTAAAGTCTTCTTAATTATTTCACATAGCTGATAAATTCCAGATTTTTTTGGGGGGGGTGGTGAATTCTGAGAATGCTTTTTTTTCATGTCAATATGATTCCTATTAATCATGCTGGGGATTTCATTGATATAAATGACCAACCAATGCCGGGGATGACAATGCTTGATATAAAATGACCTTTTTTTATATTTATCGGCTTGACTAGAAAATCACAATGAAAATGGCCACATTCTTGGAGAATTGTACAATCTGATCACCCATCACTTACATACTGTAGATGCCCCATTAATTGAATGGCTTCGGGTCCCCATGGTGGTCCCTGGCCAGTGATGCTGATATCACTCAGCGATATCCAGAAACCGGGTTCTACTGGAAAGTATGGACAATGGGAAATAATCGGGTACACCTTGAGCAATCACATATTTCACGACTGCCTCCCAGAGCAGCTGAAAATACGATAATATATTGCACCATTTCTGCCAATGTATTTAACATATTCATATATAAAACTCATTTAAAGCAATGCAGACTACAATAATCTATCATACCCTGCTCAAGTAGGTACACGGAACACGCATGCGGAACGCATCTCAGTCTGCCTGGAATCCCAAAACTCTGATTTTTTGTTAATTCTAACACTTAAACGGGTAAAGTGCTATGCTCCAATAAATTAAAATGGCTATCTGCTCTGCATATCAATATGAAATTATTAGCGCATTAGAGCCTAGTCTGGGTTTTTGAGGGCATGCACACGCTCATTAATTGCTACGAGATTGATATTAAACGAGTTTACATTGATTATACTTTTTTATATAAAACAGGGGGTTGGAACCGACTGATGTAACTTCCAATTCTGAGTCTCACAGTAACCAGGGGTAGGGTTTCCATAATAATTACTTTCCAGATGGAAAGAAGCAGAAAACAGTGATTGACCACGTAGATTGTCATCATGGCGTACTATTCCAGTTGAATGTATACGGACAGAAAACCATCGACAGGTCTCCTTGTAAATCTTTCATCTCCAGTTGGTGCCGGGTCAGATTTGATCTGCCGCCCTATGCCATGGCCCAGTTCGACACCCTTCTATGTTAAGGAGCATGTTGAATATTTACACATGCTTGCATATATTAAATGCAGATTCTATGCCTTCCACTTATTGGCCGTTCTTTCTGCTACAGTTTAGAGGATAAACCCAGAAACAAATATTATAGGGACGCATGATGCTTTATAGAGGCTGGGAAGCTGAAGGGAGTAACTCCCATCTATGGTGCAGGAAGTAGAAGCAAGAAATGGCTTTATCTGACACACTTTGCCACTTGTATGGCAAATGTTGCGAATGAATGAAAATTTTTGTTCGCTACTCTCTTCAATTACAGCTTATCTAGTATTTGGCGTTGGGAAAAAACTCTGCACCGCGAAGACACGCAACAGCAAGTCATGCTACGTATATATATGTCGCAATCTGTCTGCTCGCACAGGCGCCAGAGAGAATGTCGCGTGTCCGCGTCTGTGCTTATTACCATTCAGATTAACTGTCTGGTTTGAAGATGGCGTACAGGGGAGATCCACATTGCCACTTTGCTTAGTTCTCGCAATCTTCTTATTCTCAATATCTCTTTCATGTTTAGCATAGGGAGCTGCTGATCAGATATGCATCACTAGATCAGAGACATGCCTAGGAAACATGTCATTATCATGTACTGCGAGGTTGTGTTAGAACACCCCTGGGATATTGTTGTTCTAGGTCTATATATATATATATATATGTATATATATATATATATATATAAAGTAAGATATTCTTTGCACAATGACGTCTGATACATATCTAAAAAATTTCCAGTAAACTGTTAAAAGACAATCTCTTTTTGTGCTCTCTGTATTAGTATAACGTTACAGCTTCACATCCACTTTTCAGAACATTAAGCGTCGTAAAAACAAAATTATAAATGGGAAAAGGAAACTAAGTAAGAACTGAAAAGCCAGTAAAAGCATCAGAAATATGGAAAGGGAAAAGCAGGCAGAAAAGGGACTAATAATCTGCGTATTATGACATATGAGAAGTGGGGGTTAATGCCGGCAGATTGTATATACGGCCGACGATCTTTCAGAATGCTTTTGGCTCCTGGCTGTCAGGTCGTATTCGCTTTTATGTATATAAGTTGTTTTGGTCCCAAACACTCAGTAAAAGTAATGAGCTATGTATAACTTTCAGACATTTTGGATAATGTACATTGGAGGGAGCAGATCACTTAGAAGATGAGTTTAATGTTCATTTTGAGTAGTAATTGACTAATAACAAAATTGTATATTGTCGTAAACATTTTTCTGACTTTAGTTATTTTGTTGCAGATTAAATTTGACTTCTCAAAAGATGTGCAGGGCAAAGGCTGACAACCTTTACTAACGGGTAAAAAATGTTCAGATTCTTAAGGATTCACAGCCAAATATTTACTATTTTACGCCCAATATATTCAGGAACACATTTATTTCCGGCTAATAATTTAAGAGGTGCCTGACCACAGATCTTGCTGTTAATTTTCAGGAGAATATTTTTATTTACAGATATGTCCTAGATGGAGCAAACCGAGGTGGTGGAACTAAACTGCACGCTTGGTTTCCATACAGGGGCTTACAATCGGAGACTAAATCAAATTAATATCATAAAACATAAAACTATATTCCAGAAGTGGGATCTAACTGAAACTATAGATATAAGATATAGATATATAAGCTAAAGCTATAAAGACCAACGCATCTGAAACCAGAGACTATGTCCTAGGTACAAGTAACTTGTGTAGCACCAGCTTCATAGATAAGGATCGGGATCATGGAGGGTAGTATTGTGGCTACCATGTAGGGGATGTTACATCAGTAGCCCCCCCAACAATATTATGCCTATATCAGTACTCTTAACAATCGCATATCATAATTGTTAAGGAATAAATTCAGGCTAGCAATTTGGTGATGAGTTAATATGATGATATTTGATTATTATACAATGAAAGTATTATAATTATATTATAAATATTATAGCGAGACTGATGGCATTGTGACATGGCACGGTCAGGTACAGAGAGCTATGTGTGCCTGGAGACACGAGGATAGAGACCTGTCTGGTATTTGCCCAATCTTCCCAATGGCGAGTCCACAACCCCTGGTGATGGCAGACCAGGCTAGGACGCTGAGAAGAGAAATATATATACTAGCACTGACCCAGAACTACTCCTGTAAAAACCCGGCGGTAATATTGGCTGTATTAAGAAACCAACTTATATATATATAACACATTTCTCTTCACGTACTCAATACATGCCAGTGTATTTTATTACAGTGAAAACGCTCCATAATAACAAGTTTAGCCCTGAACCAGCATTTCAGCTGCACTTAAAAGACTTTGTATCAGTGAGAGGGTTTCAGTGGTTACTGGGTGTCCTTGCTGTTCATTTTACCAGCAGTAGATGCGGTTAATGTGTTTACCAGACACATGGGTACGGCTTGTAGGTGTGATGGGCTGGTTCCCCATAACTGCAATCCGTCGGTACATGGGGGTCCCACGCAGAGTGCTCACGGGGGGGGGGGGGGGGGCTGCGGTTAATCAGAATTAGCAGCCAATTTAAAAGCCCCTTATTCCTAGTCTTGTGTAATAAGCAGTAACAGTTTGTGTAACCAGGCAGTCCTTGGGAAATGAAATGCCTTCAAAAATACAGGGATGCTAATTCCCTCGCAGTACATCTATCTATCTATCTATCTATCTATCTATCTATATATATATATATTCTCATCATTCTGCTGGAATGTAGAAACTATTTACTAACAAGCATATATTGTAAAGATTCTCTCATGTAGTCTTCTGCCCATAGCATAACCATTCATCACAAAGCAACAATGATGTAATATCTGACCATATTTTGTACTTTGCTGTGAAATAAATGTTTTTATGTTATGTGACTTTAAGTGGAACGTGTAGTGAGTTCAATCATCCACAAAGATGATTATTTTAGTACCTTCATGATAAGAAAAGCCCACAGTATACTCTGGCTTATTCGTGAAGAGCAATTCTGGTGCAAAGTTTGAAAAGTGATCTTATCACCATTGGAGCCGAATATATACAATGTTGCACGTAATTCTAAACATGATAAGATTTTGAAGATTTTACGTTATTAATGCTGGGTTCTCATCACTTCCAGCCGGTAAAAGAAATGACATGGCCTGGGAATTGTGTGCAATATGCAGCGTCCCAGGCCTGGGAATTGTGTGCAATATGCAGCGTCCCAGGCCTGGGAATTGTGTGCAATATGCAGCGTCCCAGGCCTGGGAATTGTGTGCAATATGCAGCGTCCCAGGCCTGGGAATTGTGTACAATATGCAGCGTCTCAGGCCTGGGAATTGTGTGCAATATGCAGCGTCCCCAGCCCTGGGAATTGTGTGCAATATGCAGCGTCCCAGGCCTGGGAATTGTGTGCAATATGCAGCGTCCCAGGCCTGGGAATTGTGTGCAATATGCAGCGTCCCAGGCCTGGGAATTGTGTGCAATATGCAGCGTCCCCAGGCCTGGGAATTGTGTGCAATATGCAGCGTCCCTAGGCCTGGGAATTGTGTGCAATATGCAGCGTCCCAGGCCTGGGAATTGTGTGCAATATGCAGCGTCCCAGGCCTGGGAATTATGTGCAATATGCAGCGTCTCAGGCCTGGGAATTGTGTGCAATATGCAGCGTCCCAGGCCTGGGAATTGTGTGCAATATGCAGCGTCCCAGGCCTGGGAATTGTGTGCAATATGCAGCGTCCCAGGCCTGGGAATTGTGTACAATATGCAGCGTCTCAGGCCTGGGAATTGTGTGCAATATGCAGCGTCCCAGGCCTGGGAATTGTGTACAATATGCAGCGTCCCCAGGCCTGGGAATTGTGTGCAATATGCAGCGTCCCTAGGCCTGGGAATTGTGTGCAATATGCAGCGTCCCAGGCCTGGGAATTGTGTGCAATATGCAGCGTCCCAGGCCTGGGAATTGTGTACAATATGCAGCGTCCCAGGCCTGGGAATTGTGTGCAATATGCAGCGTCCCAGGCCTGGGAATTGTGTGCAATATGCAGCGTCCCAGGCCTGGGAATTGTGTGCAATATGCAGCGTCTCAGGCCTGGGAATTGTGTGCAATATGCAGCGTCCCAGGCCTGGGAATTGTGTGCAATATGCAGCGTCCCAGGCCTGGGAATTGTGTGCAATATGCAGCGTCCCAGGCCTGGGAATTGTGTGCAATATGCAGCGTCCCAGGCCTGGGAATTGTGTGCAATATGCAGCGTCCCCAGGCCTGGGGTAGAAAGGCAACAAACGGCTGTCCATGAGATGCTTATCGGTCTGCCTTTGGTACATAAACACCAAACTGAACATCCTTTGGCGGTTGCATACAGGGTGAAAGTGTCTCTGTGAACCAATATACGATATTTCTCTATCCTGTAATACATACTGCAGGATTACTTTTTTTTCTTCTGAAATTTCTCACATTTCAGAAAAAAAAAAAAGTATCCGCTGAGACATTTCATCAAGAAAATTCTACCCTAAACTTGCTTTGTTACCTGATAACAACTGGTTTGTTAGTTAATGGCCAGAGGCAAGGCCAAGGCCAGTTAATGCTCCAGCTGTCCAGTCATTAACTGCAGTAAAGACTGATTTTTCGGAGGTTATTGCCGTTATAAAATATTCTCTAAAGATTATACCAGCAATAGTGCCGAGGAAAAAAAGTATTAGTGGCTGCAGTCTAACTGAATGGCTGCATTTGAAAAATTGGTCATTCCCTAGCGGTTCATAACCTATTTTCCTACAGTCAAAAGCAAGCAGTGCTCCGCTGGTTTTATAGAAGCAGGCAATAAAAATATTGGCTGGGTTAAATTGCCAGTGTATTATGACATTAACCATTATTTCACTGTATTTAATTTGGCCGTTTTCACGATGTATCATGACTTAATGCGGAGGTGCAGAGGTAGAAACCAGTGTTAGTTTTGTAAATTCACACATTCTATAAAACGGAACGGTATTTTATACGACGCGGTGCGGCGGCCGGAACGCGCTCATTTTAAATGCGTCTGTAATGCGATACATTTTGCATTCTCCCATTTATCATTTATAAAAAAAACTAAAGCTTGATGTGCCCTGTGTTTGACTCGGTAGAGCCGTACACTGACAGCGGTTATACGATGATCTGGTGTGCTCGAGCTGCGCAGCGCCAGACGCAGACATATATTTGCGGTCGCCCCTATGGGTAGACGGCCCCGGGAATAACGCTCTGAGCCGCAAAGCTTGGCGATGAGATAATCTGCAGCGACGTATATATATGTCGCAATCTGTCTGCTCCCTATGAAAACTTAGCACTTTCTTTGGAGATGGTTACGTTTGCGTCATCCACCTTTAGTTTATTTATTTACCTTTAGTTTATTTATGTATCAGTGTTACGTATAATAACAGTGACTTAAATAAATGATTAGTATTATTAGTATCTTTTATTTATATAGTGCCAACTATTTACGCAGCGCTTAAATCACAGCCAATAGAGGTACTCATTTAAGGTAAAATACCTTAAAATACCATAAAAAAAAACATTATTTTCCGAAAAAGCGATGCCCTCGTAATGAGGGCTCATTGGGGTCCCACAAATGTAGGTTTAAGAATTTACAACTTGGAAATGCAAAAGTAACAATATGGGGTATATATTTTTTTTTCCTCACTGACAAGAATATATAAAAAGAAGTAGTAATTAGACATTAGAATTAACAGCGAGCTATTAATGTCAGGCTTCTCTGCTCCTGCTTGTCAATACGTACTTGTTTCCTCAATTTGGTCAGCTCTATCTAATATGAATCTAAACAAACACCATCAAGTATTCAGGAACCGCTCCATTGTTCTGCTCTGTCGTATATTTTCTGACAATAAATTGAAATTCATTCTTTTACATGTTCTTCATATAGCTGGCAAGCACAATAGAAAAATTACAGATACAATAAATAATTTGTATTTACATTTCTTTAGCTATGGTAATATTGTACTTTAAAAGGCACGATAATAAATCAATATTATGTTCTTCAATATAATGGTCTAATGCAATTTCATTTTTGAATATGACAATCATAGAAATAAAAGTTTCTGGTGAAAGCACAGAATTGAAGAAATGATTTGAAATGAAACGTACAAATGGATTAGAATATACTACCTTTCTGTATCCGAATGCCTCCGTATCGGCAGGGGACCACAGGCAATTTAATAGAAATGGCAATGGTGCCAGCAGCAATTGCCCCATCTGAATGTGGAGTAAAGGAAGGGGCAATACCATCAGCAGTACCTACCATCCACGGATGTTAAAGTGTTATGGATCTCCTAACTAGAACACTTTTAGGTAATGGTTACGTCCTGGACTGTTAGCGTAATGTAAGGACGCTCGATGAAATGTAGGGAAGTTTTACTTCAATGAGAGGGAGGTAGATAAATGGAAAAGACTCCCAGCAGAAGTGGTAGAGGGTAATACAGTGGGGGAATTTAAACATGGATAGCACAGGCATATGGCTCCTGAATCTAGGACGAGAGCAAAGACTGATTCCGTAAGAGAGTCTTACAGAAGGAAAAATGGGCAGACTAGACGGGCCTAATGGGGCCGACCTGCCAGCAAATGTTTTTTATGATCCTTGAACACAGGTTTGAGAAGAAACAGCATGGAAAGTTGCCGACACCTACAGTTGGTTCCCATTCCAAGTTTCAATACTAGCCCAATTTACAACTACTGAAACGCACGCAATTAGTGTGAATTTCAGGGAATTTGTGTTATTGTCGGGATATGGAGCGGGATTGTGGAATTAGGGTTAGGGCCGAAGACGTCATTTGGGTTTATGGATTAAAGCATTAGAAAGGTTAATGACAATACAAACATATTGCCTGGTTTAAGTGAGTTATTCGGTTTGGGGTACTTAGGGGTACTGGGTTTATTGATTTATTTATTTTATCGGGGCACTGAGATTTATTTGATTCTATTTTGTGGATTGCCATTGCCTTGGTTGTCAGTAACTACAGTATTCACACGCAAACTTCTTCTGTCTTGTAAAGAGTGCTATTTCGGACACGTATTAAGCGCAGCGTGTTTGTTTTAGCAGAAGCAGGGTAATCTTAAATGCAGACTTTGTTAGGGCTCTGTAGGTGTATTTTTGAGATTCTCCAAAATTAGAATGAGTTGGAACACGGAAATGGGAAAAGCTGGGAACACATCAATTAAATATTTTTTCTGTCAAAAAAGTAGAATTGCACACATTTGATCTCGGAGTACATATGCTCAAATTGGTGTGCATCCAAGAAAAAAGAGAGAGCAAGAGAATTTTCTGGGACGATGGGAACATGGCAATCTCTGACAGTGAGCAGAAGTTGAGTTATTCTTTCCAGATCTGGTATAAAAGTAAATAAAATGTATGTAAACTCAGTAAATGAGCTCCGCGGGGAACACAAACATTATCTTTAAAAAGTTATTAGCCAATAGTTGTGGGCACAGCAGGACCGGGTGCCCAGAGAATCCAACCTGCAACCTGAGAGACCAGACAGCTGCCAGTAGCGGAGAGCTCCGCTTTGTGTTATGTTTGGTAGTTGTTACGTTGTTCTCTTCTTTGTCTAACCACGAGGAGCTCTGCGTGGGCATTGCTAGTGTGGCTGAGCCTGTGATTTGTGGTCGTAGTTTTGGTCTTTTCTGGATTGTATCCGTGCCGGCTGTATGCCGAGCTGTACTGTGATTACAGCCGGGTTACATTGATGCCAGAAGGATGCAAAGCTTTACGCTATCATCAAACCATTCTCACTAACACCATCAGTGCCGTCTCACTGCTTACATCATGTAAAGGGCATCACGCTCATGGGTTAACCAAGCCAACACTCAGCCTAAAACTCACAACTAAAAACCACATCCCAGGAAACATACAATGCGGCAACCGGCTAAACAATGTACACAATACCAATGGCGATGGTCTGATACACGCATGGCGATGGTCTGATACACGCATGGCGATGGTCTGATACATGCATGGCGATGGTCTGATACACGCATGGCGATGGTCTGATGCACGCATGGCGATGGTCTGATGCACGCATGGCGATGGTCTGATACACGCATGGCGATGGTCTGATACACGCATGGCGATGGTCTGATACACGCATGGCGATGGTCTGATACACGCATGGCGATGGTCTGATACACGCATGGCGATGGTCTGATACATGCATGGCGATGGTCTGATGCACGCATGCTGGCCAAGACTACTGATCTGCACTTGGCAAATGATTATTTTTAGGCCCTGGAACGTGTCGGGTTTCTCCAGCTTTGACAGGTTGAAATATATTAATATTTTGTTTTGAATATACGAGGAAATATTTTCTATGGTACAATTACCTTGAAGGTGCTCTAAGAGATCTGCTCCCAGAGAGATTTTATTTTAAATGCAAATTGCTTTCAGTCGCTTACTTATACTAAGAGCGTCCTTTCGCTTGTTTTCTAAAAATATTCTGTTACCCCCACCCTGAAACATGGAGCTATGATAATTTAACCGCTGACACGCGGAAAGACCCTCTGTCTGTCAGGCTGCAATGTGGCAGAAAGGCAGGCGTTGAGGGTTAAGGATGTTAAGTATGCCTTTGTTGCTGAAGCAGGTAATGTGGATGAAAACTCCCGCAGTGAGAAGCCAAACCTATCGGTGTTTGACTGTTAAGTGACAGACACCGGGAAAAGCGTCATGCTCTGCGGATTAAAAGAGGCTGGCATCGCGTTAACGTCACCCGTCCCGTCTGCCCGTCTGAGGTATACATACAGGGTATGAAGGGGGTATGAGGGGAGAATGGCAGGTGGGCTGTGTATTTCATACCTGGCTTAGGAGTCTGTCCCGTAAATGATTGATTAGGATAATCCTAAGGAATATGGAATATAAAATGAGACTGTAGTGAGGGCCACATTACAAAGTAAACACAGGGAAAGAACTGGCTACGATTCATTATCTGCCTGTAATGACTGTTTTTATATAAGCCCTTGGGGATACCAATTATTTCTCTATACCATGAGAAAGCTCTTTATTTACCGCGCGTTGCTAATCTGTTAGGCATTTTATAGAGCGTTCATTAGAATAGGGTAATAAGAGCCATGTTTGCCAAGTGGTCTTGTCAATAAATTCGTATTTCCTACATTACCAATAGGAATAAACTCATTTACTAAACTATTTAGGACAGTTTTGCTATTTTCTGTACATTATTTAAATGTCACTCTATTATGTTTTAATCATCCATAGGTTTGGGTAAGACTGGGGTACACTGAGTCACATGGAAAGACGTTTCTACGTAATATCGATTTCTCTCATATAAGGAGGAGATCTTTCCTGATCGTTACATTATTGGTATGTAGTATTTACATGTATCTGAGTCTTGTTTGTTCCGATGTCACCCCGCATTCTGCTTATTGGGATACATTGGAGTGATATCAGCCCTTCGAACGGCAAACTGGATTTACAGCCAGCTGAATGTTATACAACAGACATGAGACATCGGCGTATACAGTAACACTCACTTACCTCTGGTAGATCACCTGAATTATAACAATATGTGCCAATTTCTACAAGCCATGGACTTGCCCACCTAGCTAAACATAAAGAATAGGTATGGTCAGGCGTTATTTTTTGGGGAAACAAGCACAGAGGTTGCATCTCATACTCAACTTCATATAATAATAATAATGATATATATATATATATATATATATATTTACAAGTCGGCAATAGAGAGAGAGAAACCTGAGAAACATGGGCTTAAATCTCATTCCAAACCCCTGGGCACAAGGTGCAGTGCGTTAATCTGCCCGTTCTTCTATAGGAAGACTAGTTAACAATACTTAACTAGCAGGTAAACTAAGCTAAAATACCAGCCCATCTATAACCAAAAAGTGCAAAACATTAGATGAAATATATTTTGACTGGTTTATAAAAAAAACAATCTAACATAAAGTAATATTCATCTTTGATGAATCCAATATTCTTAGGGAATGATATTAGGCCGTATCTATTATATCTTTCATTGTGTTCCCATCTGCCCTTTTCAGGAGCTAAATTATGTGCATTAGTACGTAAATGGGCTAATGCCTGTCTGTATTTAGAGGACTGCACGCCGTGAATATATTCTCTGCTTCAAGAAGTAATTGGTAATTACAATGGTCATTTAAGCAATCACTGTCTCTGGTAGATTCATGTCATTCTTAAAAATAACTAGCTCTTAACCTTTGACAGAATTCTACAGAAACTGTTCATCATCGCCCACGCTTTGATTAATTTCACACATACACAAACCTGTATCAATAAAAGAGATGGTTTTACATTTGTTAACCACAGCAATTTGCCTCACTCATCAAAACAGCTTAATATCAGGTAACTGTGTGCTCCAAATCTCATTAGTTTCATCTTATAAACAGTTTTATAGTTCCTTCCATTGATGAGAAAATAGCGTATATGTCTTTTTTTTTTGCACCCCCCCCCCCTCTTTTCTTATGTAAATGAAGAACAGCACAGGTATGGAACCGAGCCCCAGATGCTTTCGTGATCTATTTAACGGCGGATATTATCCTTGTCAGCAAACCGGACCACGCAGAGTTAAATGCCTTATCTACCATGAGACATCGGTGATACAAAACAATCTGACATTTCACAGAGCCGTGCTACTGTTTCCCATTATTCAAGTTTCTAGGTCAATCAAAATTAATGTATATTATTTTATCTCAGAATTCCTTTTTTTTTTGTAGCGGGAGAAAGAAAGAGTGACAGAGAGCGCGTGTAACAACAAGAAGATGGCATTATCCACAAGCTGGAGGGTAGATCTCCTCGCCAGAGCTAAAGAATTACAAAGGGCTTTGAAAGCCTGATAAAGATGGTATACTATGATCAGTTTAAGACTAGACTGTCTCTGCATGTTAATATAATTATGCGGAATTACATAACGGTTTACAGGACTGCGGGAAATGATTCCACGTCTGGCCTTGGCCGGTAGTCCTGTGTAACTTGTAGGCCTTTTCAGAATTCTGCCACGTTGGGGCAGTTAATTTACACTGGGAAGATCCATCCGCGGGGTCAGTGTTAGGCAGCCCAGGGCTAGCTAGATACATGCGCAACTTCCTAGATATTTAACAGACCGTACAAATACCAAGCATTCGACAAATGCAAGCAACAACTCGAAACGGTAAACATATAAAAACATATTAAATATCTTTAGGGGGTGACACGCAGTATACAAAGTCTGGTCCTTGTAGACGCCTCGTTTTGGTAGGTTGACTAATGGCTTGCAGATCCTTGATCATTTATAAAAAGATACTATTAGGCAGTCATGTGATCAATCAATGTGAAGATGAATTATTTGTAAAGCAAATGTTTAAAGAACTAAGGGTGCTTGACAGGTCCATTTGGTGAATTTTGCTCGTCTGGTGCAAGGTCCGACTAGCCAGGCGCTCGATTTAACTTCTCATTTAATAAACCATGAGCCCTACAGCTCCTTCTATTAACCTTCTCCAAAGAAGGCACACATATGATCATTAAACAGCAAAAAGAGTAACATGAATATAAAAAAAAAGAAAGAAACACAATATAAAAAATGAATATTACTGCACTCATTCAACCTTAAAAACACTTTGATAGCTTTTCAACGCAGGCATATACTTGAAAGGAGAAGGTTGTATCATTAATATCGCAGTAACATAGTTGCTATTAAATTTGAAAATGAGCAAACCTGAATGTTTGATTAAAGATTTTTTTTGGATACATTTAATATACATTAACAGGTATCACAGATCGGTGATGGTTCAATTCGCTTGATATCTAATTTGTGGTTTGTTATTCATTTGAAATTCCGAATATCTAATGGTTGACGTGTTATGGGGAAATAAAACTTGCTGCGCTGGACCCGTACAACAGATTGTAGGTCTCTCCAGTTAAAAGGCAATTCCACAAGAAATGGGCTTATTTTTAATTTTGACCATCTATGCACAATAAAAAAAGCGATCTGAATAAAGATAAATGCGGCCGTTGATATTTGTGGTAAATGTTTATCACTGTCGTCTCGGTGAGAATTGCCAAGCTGATGTCTTCCATGAAAAGTGGAGTAGCTGCCAGAGGGCATCCTGTGAGTTTTTCCTCCATAAAATGAGGCAATTGTGAAATATTACTATAACTATACGTCGTTATAAAGAGTGTTCTGGGTTTGAAATATTGAAAAATGCAGTTGCTTCATCTAAACGGTGTCCTTGTTATCTCTGGCTCCGACATGTCTGAATGCGGACATATAGGGGACCGGACAAGTGTTTGGCATTGTAAAGACAACCAAAATGGAATAGAACGCTAGCCAAGAAGGGGTTAATCTGCGGCTGGATTTGGACCGAAGAGCAATCCTCGAGGAGGTTCTCGCACAGGTTGGACTTGGAAGGATGCGCTGGTTCTGATCTCTACTCATGGAGGGACCCAGGGTCTTATCTCCATCGAGGGGTCCGGCAAACTCCTTGTGGGAGTCGGCGGGAGTCTGTGCATCACTGAATCCATCCGCTGATCTTGGTTGATCGAAATCCTTCATTGTTCTGAACTGGCTGCTATCAAACCTTTTCTATAGGGGTTAATACAAGCAAAGGAGAAGTAAAGTCGCACTGTCACAGGGAAGATTAAGATGTGTGACACTTTCATCTGTTTCAAGCGCCCCTGCTCCTGCAAAACAACCTTTTCCTAAACCACGGGCCGCGGTGAAATGCAAATGTTAAACACCTTCATATATTAAAGCAGAGATGCACAGCGTTAAGTTGACTATTTTAGCATCAATTAGGCAAAATATATGTCACACCCTAAAATCTTTATATTCGTGTATGGCTGTGACGGGTAGCAGGAGAATTTGTAACCTCAGTCATTTGTCTTAATCAAGTCACATAAGTATGGAAGTAAATGTTCCAAGTCTGAAACCGCCTGTCTATGATGTTAAACTTTGTGGCTTCAGAATCCGCACCTATAAAGAGGTCTAAACACGTAGCTGGCATGGAAGAGGTTTGGAATAGTAAGGATCCACGGCGTCCAGAGCCAAGGATAACTGGTCATTTTATCTCACTCGCTTCTGGACAATAGGCTATAGTAATAATTATAATAATAATAATAATTAGTTGAAAAACTGGAGCAGTTACTATAGAAACCAATTGAATGTTTCTCACAACTTTGCACCACAATATCTCTTTATTGTTACATGTCCGTAGATCCCACAATCTTCTCTGTTACATTGCCAGACAAACCTGATTGTGGGGAAATTGATAAACGTTTGTTGTATGATTTGCTACAAAGTATTTAATATTTGCATTTTCTGTGTGGGGGCTCAGGTTAGGTGAATTATTGCAAAAGTTGAAGCTATAAAATACCAAACGTGTACAGTATACAGTATACAGTATATAGTGACCGTTACCGTTGTCATTCTACACACCTTACATTAACAAACATAGAACGCCGCTGAATGTGATCCATGAACAGGGGAGGGCTGGCAGCCTAAGGCCTGGGGGGCAAGTCAAGTGAAGTGGCTCCGCCCCCTCGCACTCACCTTTCACCCCTCACGCTGCTCCCATCACTATGCGGCCATCAGACTGGAAAACTGATCTAAACGGCCGCTGGGTGCTGATGCCACCGGCCGGAGCTACTTTAATCCTTTTTTTTTTATTTATTTAATATGCCGGATCGGCTTGCCATATTAAAAATAAATAAATAAAGTATTAAAGTAGCGCCGGCCGGCAGCATCAGCACCCAGCGGCCGTTTAGATTCGATTTCAAACAATCTGATGGCCGCATAGTGATGGGAGCAGCGTGAGGGGTGAAAGGTGAGTGCGAGGGGGCGGAGCTTTCACCCCTCACGCTGCTCCCATCACTTGGCGGCCATCGCATACGGCCGCTGGGTGCTGATGCTGCCAGCCAGCGCTGCTTTAATACCGTATTTGCTCGATTATAAGACGACCCTGATTATAAGACGACCCCCCAAAATCTGAATATTAACTTAGGAAAAAAGAAAAAGCCTGAATATAAGACGACCCTAAAGGAAAAAAGTTTTACCAGTAAATGTTAATTCATGTAAACTATTTTTTTTAATAAAAGCTATGATTGAGAAAAATATTTTTTTTGTTTTTATTTCTTGTATTTTCCAGCCTGTCCCCCAGTTACGCACATCTGCCCCCAGGCTTGCCACACCAATATGGCACTGTGGCCCATGATATGCCTTTTAACCCTCTATATGCCACTGTGCCCCATGGTATGCCTTTTGACCCCCTATATGCCACTCTGCCTCCAGAAATGCCTTATACCCCTATATCCCATTCTGGCATTTAGGGGGTTAAAATGCATATTATGGGGCAGAGTGGCATATAGGGAGGTATAAGGCATTTCAGGAGGCAGAGTGGCATTAAGGGAGTTAAAAGGCATTGTATAGAGCACTCTGCCTCCAGAAATGCCTTATACCCCTATATGCCACTCTGGCATTTAGGGGGTTAAAAGGCATATTATGGGGCAGAGTGGCATATAGGGAGGTATAAGGCATTTCAGGAGGCAGAGTGCTCTATTAAATGCCCCCTTAACGCCACTCCAGAAATGCCCTATGCCCCCATTTAACTAACACACACACACACACACTCTCTCCCCCCCCTCCCCTCCCCTCTCCTCTCTCCCCTCTCTCCCCTCTCTCCCCTCTCTTACCGGTGCTTCCAGCCGGGGCAGCGGGTTGACGTCGCCTTCTGCTGCAGCCGGAAGGAGGTGGAGTTGGCAGCGGGGGTTTGTATGCGTCCGTCGCGTATACTTTCCCCGGCTGTCAGAGATCAGAGATCTCTGACAGTCGGGGAAGGTCTACGCGACGGACGCAGACAACCCCCGCTGCTAGCCACACCTCCTTCCGGCTGCAGCGGACGTTGTCTACGCGGATCGCGTAGACGTCAACCCGCTGCCCCGGCAATACAGCAGGAAGCACCGGTAAGTGTGTATGATGGGGGGGGGTGCGACAGGAGGATCCAGGTCCCCTGCAGCGGTGCGGGGGATCTGGATCTTAGTCTCCTAATCAGACTCTATTTGAGGTCTGATTAGAAGACGACCCCGATTAGAAGACGAGGGGTATTTTTCAGAGCATTTGCTCTGAAAAAAACCTCGTCTTATAATCGAGCAAATACGGTACTACTTTTTTTTCATTTAATAGCCGATCCGGCTTGCCATATTACACTTAAAAAAAAAAAGTATTAAAGTAGCGCCGGCCGGCGGCATCAGCACCCAGCGGCCGTTTAGATTAGATTTCGGGTGGCCTGGGGGCAATTGCCCCCCTGCCCCCCGGCCCAGCCCGCCCCTGTCCATGAAGAGTAAGATTATGGTGCCTTCCTGGGCATCGTCGTTTATGATCCATCTCGGGACGTATGAGAAGAGCATCGATGGCTTATTTCTCTCACGCCAGAAACATATATGTGAGCACTGTGACAGAACAAACACGACTCCTCATCACAGCTGTTCGGCTTCATGAAACATATCCGTATGTTTATCTCAAATAAATGAGCGCTTGCTGTACAACAGATCTCACCCTGAAGCTCAGGCTGAAACATATACCCCGCCGTTAACATACAGACAATGCATAGCCATTTACAAATCTCTGCCGTATACCTGCTCACATACATAAAACAGATGTCATACATCAGCTGCACATCTATATATTTCTATGCACGATCCCTGTACATACATAAAGCACGCGTATTAATCTGCGCGTCACTGGGTTAGATTAGAACACTAAGTAAGAGAGGAGGAATGGGTTATTCTCACATAGAACGCCTTCTAGGAAGATTAATCCCTTTCCCATACAGCTAACAATCTAAGACGGATATGCGGGGACTGAACTGATTTGACGCTACAAAGTAGCTAGGGAACAAGAGGTTAAAGCCTCTCATTTATAGATTTGAATTTGGAATATGCGTGGATTAACACAAATTCACTCTGTTTCATGGTAATAAGGGTCATGCATCACTCAGCTTTAAGAGTTTCATTTTAACAAACACCATTCTAGCAAGTTGTGCATCCCAGGGGGCGTAATCCAAATCAAATACCTTTAAGAGTCTTACTACTTAAACTATTTTGGGGGGTTTATCGCGTCTGCAGCATGAGGCCTCATTTTCATATCGGAACAGATGGACCAAATTGTCATTAACAGAATCTGACAACTCTAAAACTGAAATATAGGCGCAGAAAGGCATCCGATGAATGATATCAATGTTATTGCAATGAATACTAAAAGAACTAATAATGATCGCTAAAAAGCAGAGTCCTCATTTGAAGCCCTGTGTGTTTTATGGGTGTGATTCTGCCATTCGGAATGTGTTCCGGTCTAATATATTCCAAACCTTATGATGATACCATAGTCAGGAGCCAAGTATTTGGAGAATTATAAAGAGCCGGCGCTAAGGTGTCTATAATGAGGTCTAATGTAGTTGGTCGGCTCGGCGCCAAGGTACAGTATCCGTATTACTGCGAGCATTATAATAAAGATCTACTTTACGTGCCTCAATAAGTATTGGAATAAGATGCGGAGATTCATATTTATGGAACGCTTTACGTATCTGTCTAGCAGTTTCTTCTCTCTATATATATTTATGCTGGATATTTACATTTTAAAAACGGTGATATTTCCAGCAATGTCAACACGATAACAGTGCAATCGCTCATTTGAATACAGGTGTTAATGCGAATCCATCAAAATTAACTCTCTGCAGCATTTCAGAATGTTTTACTGTTTAGAAGTTACAAAGTTCTCTCCTGTAGTTAGAAGATAAGAGAATGCCGTATATGTTTTACAATACAGGGGTCAGGGAAAGGGTAGCTCGACGTACAGAAATGTATTGATGACTTACATTGTTAACGAGGATGGGAGCTTTTGTTGGAAACACTGATATGACTATGGACTATTTTCTGGTGACCTACAGGATGCGCATATATTTCCACCGTCCATTCTTACCTTGTCTCTTACTTTCAGCTAGTAAGGGGATTTTGGCTGCTTGGGGGATATTTATATGTTCCGATGACATATATTTACTTCTAAAGACCATGACCATTAAACCACCGCCGATACACGCTTCCCCGATATGCGATTTTCTTAGCTCACAACCGAACGCAGTGAGTTGAGTTATAGTTCGTTTTTAATTTAAAGATTATACTTGCTTACATTCCACTTATTCCAAAATAATGTTTTTCCAATAAAGACCACATAAAGTCCAGTAGGCAGCCAATGGCAGCGTTTGTATTTTATCAATATACAGCATGATAGATACATGCATACGACGGGTAAATGAACCAAAAGAGCAGAATGTCACATAATAAAAGACTATTAACCCCATGAACTAAAATTACAGTAACATGTAAACAAAGGTCCACCAGATGGCTGGATCCACCACTGTTTTCAACCATATTTATTAGCTGGAAGCTCCGAGCAAGAAGAGTGTTAATTACTGCGCACTGTTGCTATGTGGTACGATCATAGAACAGACTGAATTAGAATATAGAAAAACAAGCATCTGATTTCATTAACAAAGCCTCATTTGGAGAAAATGGGGGGAAAACACATCTTTAACCCCTGGCCTTAGTTTAACATATGGTTGGGTAAGTGGCCCACCTGCGTGTTGATACGGTATACAAAGTAAAAATAACAGGCAGGAGGGGAAGGCCAAACACAAAGGATCAGTTAAGCTATTACGGAGGAATAATACAGTATGTAAGGCTGTATGTGCCTCTGGTAATGTGCCTGCCTGTAAATATAAAGATAAAATAATAAATAAGATATAAGTGGGTATAAAGCTGTACGATACAAATGGTCATCCAGGTGCGTATCTTCATCTGTGGACCTGGGTATATATATATATATATATATATATATATATGCATTACCTGAAAATGGGGACCATATAGAAGAAACAGACACTGTGGCCATTAAGCATAATACAGACTTCAACTGTATGTTAAAAAATGATTCGACATTTGTGTGGAGCTCAGGAGACATTAAATGAAGAATACCACCCAGCCAGCTTTATATAAGGTACCCTAATGAAAATAAGCCATGTTTCTGCCCCAGCAGCTCTCTTTTAAGTGAGAAGGGCACGAGCGTTTACATCTGTATCGTTTCCACAACAATACACCGTGATGAAGACAAACAATCCGAAGTGATCTTCACTGGATAGCAGCAGGTGAGGGAGGAAGAGTTCTATAAATACATCTGACTTTATTAGCACGGCATGTGAGTAATTAAATGCTCTCTCCTTTAGCATCTGTGTCAACTGACAAAAATCATTTGATCACATTTGACAAATGTTCATTAGGTAAAGGAGGTTTAAGCCTGGCGAGAACAGACAGCTTCAGTGATGACCTAGAGGTGGGAAAGGACCCCTCACTTTAACTTTTGGGGTAACTCCAATTTACGCTAATTCTGTAGACGAGCCCTCGAGTGGGTACGGTTGTCCCCCAGTTCCACGATTCTGGTTATAGGTATTATTCTGTGTTTAGAAAATGTACACCTGTCTACATTTTATGTTTACGTTGGGAGTTATCCCAATGAAAAGCTACAAAAAATGTTAAAAAAAAAATAAAAAAAAAAAATACCCACACTACCTGGAAGCATCTATATGAGGGCAGTTAAACCCTGCTAATTGCTTCTAGCTCCTACATCTCACTTCTTACGCTGATTTCTATAAATATACATCGGTTCATAGCTCTGACAAGGCAGCAACATTTCTTGGATAGCTTATTAATGAATCAATTCATAACCAATGAATAATGTGGCACATACACCCCAATAACTGCGCCTGGACCCCCCAGAAAGGAGCTGCTGCTTAGCAGAAGAGCACTGGATACCCCTACTTGCCAAAGGATGCTAGGGAGGATTCACCTCGTCATCCCCTTTCTTAAATATTATGCCACATACTTATTAATAGTGAGCCAATAAAATCATCCCCGCAATCTGCTAGGAGAAACTCGTCTCCCCAGATGGCCTGTGATATTAATGTGTGACAATTTTAACAGTGAACTAAGACTGTTTTATAGAACCAACATTTGTTCCAGTGTTTTTTATTCTCAAGATTTTGACACAGATGGTACAAATTATTCAGAAAAACAGAAATGTTCATTTAGAAGGCTTAAATATGTGGATTAATACAGCACATCCCAGTCTTTATTTCGCTGCGGAATATCAGCGTTATGTGGTTTTATGCCCTTTTACTAAACATTTGCCGAGAGATGTTAATAGCTGGAGTCTTTAGAAATACTGAAATCAGTAAAACGGCATCAGCCACAGGTGCCTGTGAACTACTACTGTGATGACTCTCAGCCGGCTACCAGCCCACTTGTGTAGTTATATTATTTACTATAGTAAGCAAAGTTTGTTTCTTAATAATATAAGAAGAAAAGCATTTTGTTCATAAGAAAAGTGTGGATTTGTTCCAAAACATGTATAGTTCTGTGTGTATGGGCTGATATTAACAATGTTACTAATTATTCTGATGTGCATAAATAATCGGAGAAAAAAAGGAAATGACTCAAGCCATTTCTTATTGTCTGAGATCTGTTATATACATTATATCTTTATAGAGCCTTGGAGGCTGGAATTGCCCATCACTGAACTGAAGTCTCTGTGTGTTTATATAGAATGTTATGAAAGAAGTAACACAAGATATAATTGCTCTGAATAGAACAGGTGTCAGTTGCTCAGCTCCTCCAGTCTTTTTTTTCCCCCAGGTTCCGGGGTTCATGCTCTTGTTTTGGATACTAATGTATTGTACCCTCTTTTTGTGACCCGGTTAGACCATACTGATCTTTGTGCTTGTGATTATAAGATAAGATACACTATACAACGCGGCCAAGAATATCTCAGTCTGAAGGTTTGGTTGTGATGGTACACAGTCTCTCAGATACCATCTGCTTCGCGTCGGTAATTATATTTTATGTAACGAAATGCGCTGTTTCAGGTCTCTAAATATAAAAGCAGGATTCGGTACATACTAATAGTAATAATACAGAGACGTAGCTCCTGGCTTTGGGTGGCCTTGTGGATTCATACTATTAAATGGTCCTTGTTGGCAAGCATTGTGGAAATAAAGAAAGGACCATTCATATATTAGGGGTATTCCCTGTGCCATTCATATATTAGGGATATTCCCTGTGCCATTCATATATTAGGGGTATTCCCTGTGCCATTCATATATTAGGTGTATTCCCTGTGCCATTCATATATTAGATGTAATCCCTGTGCCATTCATATATTAGGGGTATTCCCTGTGCCATTCATATATTAGATGTAATCCCTGTGCCATTCATATATTAGGGGTATTCCCTGTGCCATTCATATATTAGGGGTATTCCCTGTGCCATTCATATATTAGATGTAATCCCTGTGCCATTCATATATTAGGGGTATTCCCTGTGCCATTCATATATTAGATGTAATCCCTGTGCCATTCATATATTAGATGTAATCCCTGTGCCATTCATATATTAGATGTAATCCCTGTGCCATTCATATATTAGGGGTATTACCTGTGCCATTCATATATTAGGGGTATTCCCTGTGCCATTCATATATTAGATCTAATCCCTGTGCCATTCATATATTAGGGGTATTCCCTGTGCCATTCATATATTAGATCTAATCCCTGTGCCATTCATATATTAGGGGTATTCCCTGTGCCATTCATATATTAGGGGTATTCCCTGTGCCATTCATATATTAGGGGTATTCCCTGTGCCATTCATATATTAGGGGTATTCCCTGTGCCATTCATATATTAGATGTATTCCCTGTGCCATTCATATATTAGGGGTATTCCCTGTGCCATTCATATATTAGGGGTATTCCCTGTGCCATTCATATGTTAGGGGTATTCCCTGTGCCATTCATATATTAGGGGTATTCCCTGTGCCATTCATATATTAGGGGTATTCCCTGTGCCATTCATATATTAGATGTATTCCCTGTGCCATTCATATATTAGGGGTATTCCCTGAGCCATTCATATATTAGGGGTATTACCTGTGCCATTCATATATTAGATCTAATCCCTGTGCCATTCATATATTAGGGGTATTCCCTGTGCCATTCATATATTAGATCTACTCCCTGTGCCATTCATATATTAGGGGTATTCCCTGTGCCATTCATATATTAGGGGTATTCCCTGTGCCATTCATATATTAGATGTATTCCCTGTGCCATTCATATATTAGGGGTATTCCCTGTGTCATTCATATATTAGGGGTATTCCCTGTGCCATTCATATATTAGGGGTATTCCCTGAGCCATTCATATATTAGGGGTATTCTCTGTGCCAATTACTGTAGAGCTACAATGCTTGGATGTATAGTGTACAGAGCATAGTTTAAGGTTTTCTTTAACGGACTTGGCATTCCCATGTTTCATAAGGCTGTGATGACAGAAAATGTCCCCGATATTTATGGCCACTCTGTATCCACACTTATCCGTATGGGATGTGCAGCACTAGGAATGGTGAATGGGGGATGTAAATAACGTCTCAGAGCCAGAGCTGCGTATGACCGCATGACGCTATGGAGACCTGGGCTATGTTGGAAAGCTCCTTATCATACAAGATGCAACTTAACCGTAGCAGTAAATTCCTAAATTTCCAAACCCCGGACCCTGAGGTCAGGAGCCAAATAACATGAAAGTAAACTAATAACGATAGGTGAAAGCTGTCTCGTGCGCATGCTCCTGGCTTTGGAACATAATTGTCTGACACATGTCAACAGAAGCCACTACCCATGGTCATAGAAATGGAGGGGCTCTGCTAAGACACTCCAAGCAATATTAATACTCATCCTCTATGGGTTTCTTTACAGCTACAAGGGCCCCAATGTCTCCCCCTGACTGCAAACTATTGGGGACTGATTTGTCCCTAGACTGGAGTTTATTTATAATTTTATATATATATATATACACATATATACATATAACACTTTGTAAACAGATGGAAATGGTCTGCACATTGCAAGCCTTCTTGTTTTATGAAAAGTCCATCCTGCCCATGATGTTTATTGGCTTTTCTTTTCAATCTACATTTTATCCTGGTATTTTAACAAGTCTGCTTACTCTGTATTATGAAATGTTGTTTCCATTAGAATCAATCACTTCTGTGCAATTAAACCACCAGTGTCACCATTGTTGTTGTTATGAAGTAAACCATGGTAGATATATTGACATCTGTCTACTGTAAGCGAGAACAAATTAGACTGAGAGGGCAGAAGCCAAAATGTCACTGATGGGAGCCGATCGCTCATCACTTAGAACAATGAGTCATTTTCTTAGCATTTGGGAGACTGTCCTTGGTAAAACAACATAAACACGTTAGCATTCTCCCAATACAAGCATGTGAAATATACCCCATTTGTGTACCCAGCTCATTGGACTAGCCCGGGAATGTGACGTGACGGGTACCCCATACACATCTCGTTAGCTCCACCATCACCATGTTTTGGCTTTGCTGCAGCCTGGTTGTCTGTCTGCGTTTTCTCTCCAAGACAGACATTGATGCCTCATGGAGTGCGAAGATGCTTTACCCTACGACATGCTCTAAGGTTTCTAACATCTTTCATGTGCCCAGAATCCCTGAATGGACCACATGACCATGTCTTGGACGGATGTGCATGTCACTGCATTGTAACACATTATCCAAAACTGATCTGTCTCCCAAACTGATTAGTTTCTAGATTTCTAACGTACATATCGTATGATTTCCCCCGTTTCATATGAGACGCGATCGGTCGGGTGCTGCTGCATTTCAGTCGTTGGGAAGTACCGGTAATACAGAGTAACAGAAGTCTGCAGAATCTCTGAACTCATAAGCTCTAGCAATAAATATTGATAAATAGTAACTATATCTGTTCATTGGACTTTGTGTTTTCGCTATGTATCAGCAAATAACTGACTTAAATATTGTTTGTTACGAAACAGATGTCAAACAAAATTGTACCATATGTGCTATTTTTTGTAGACATACAGTACTTTTAGAAGAGACATCTTCATAAATATGTAATCACTAAAAGCTCACAACTTGCTTTTTTACATACGTGGGTTTTTTCTAGCGTTTCCTTCAAAGTATACTTCAAAAAAATTTGGAGAAAATGTTTACGTGACGAAGGCTTTCCAACTTTCTTGGGCATTACATTCTTTTAAGTGAAGCGAGTGACAAATGCAGCTTCTACAAAATAATCATTTATACGTTTCTGTGTTTAAAGTAAGAATAAATTATGGACAGGCTACTGAGCAATAAGTAGAAGGAATAGATACAAAACTGAGAAAAGCTTTTTTAGCGTTTAGCATTTTGTTTGTAAAATCTTCATATGCTATCACTTGTTGCTTTCCCTTACTCTGTGAAATGTGCTCGCTGCGCCTGGTAACGGCTTAAATCTTTAAGCAGAAAAGTACTGTCTAGGACAGCAAATAAAATGATAATCTTTCGTATAAAGCCAAGAGACATTTCAACCTTTCCGAAAGACTGACGTGAGATATCTTTTAGAAAACCCTCTGGGTGTAAATATAGCATGCTATGACTATGGGCTATGACTATGGGCTATGACGATGGGCTATGACGATGGGCTATGACGATGGGCTATGACGATGGGCTATGACGATGGGCTATGACGATGGGCTATGACGATGGGCTATGACGATGGGCTATGACTATGGGCCCACAAAACATAATCGTTAAAGGGCCGTGCTGTAGCCTCTCGACTTGGGCATACAGTAGATAAAGGTAAATCCATGGAGGTTTTGGTCACTGAGCCTGTGGTCTCAATTATATTAAAGTATACACAATACATTTTAGTAGTCTGCTGCTACCCAATTGTCTCTGTTGCTTCACATGCCCCTGTAAACTTTAGATTGGGTGCTATTTATATTTGAAAAAAAGTAATTCTGGTGCAAACTTTTAAAAGTAGCATTATCGCCATAGCAACCAACAAAATATTCCCGCTAATCAGAACATTCCATTGGTTGCTGTAGTGATAAGACCATTTTTAAACCTTCGCACTATCTTCAATCTTTATGAATTACCCCCTACGATCTTCAAAATGAAAATTTAGTTCACCTCCTAAATTCGCGAGACTTTATCCTGATTCAAGACCCCGTTTCACAAGTTGGCAGCGTAAACTTTTTGGTATCTGTTTTAGCCAAAAAGGATTGCTCCCAATCATTGCGCTCCGCTTCGTTCACACTGAGTTTTATTAGGTTTCTGCTGCTGATATTAAGAAATCCATAATTAAGTTCATGCATACAATTGTCAAGTAATGCGAGGTGGTTGCACAAAATATTGTTTCTTCGTTTACTTAATTAGGAAGAGTAAATGTCATCTTTGTAAAATGAAGCTCTATACCATAGCAAATGATTACGCTGCATTGTCACCGAACCTGTTGTACATTGTCATCAGCCCTCATACAAATGTTACAACTATATAGCAAATTAAATACATGACATTGCTCATAACAATTATTTGTATTTATTATTTTTCTTGAACTTTTAATAACAAAATCAGCTGCAAATGAAACTAAACTAGTTTGTTGTTTTGTGTTTTTTTTTTTCCCCCTCTTCTAGGATAATTAAAGAATATTAAACCAGATACATCTAATCTATTTTAGGTAACAAATGCAGATTAATACTGACAATTTAAGGCAACTTGGATTACCACTGGGGTTTTAAAGCAATACCGAGAAAGCTAGACATTAATGTGGCATGTAGAGAGGCTATTTGCTGCTGATGTTTTAAATGATTCTCTATTTCATTGGTGCAGTCAAACCGAGTGGTATTTTTGCCTTTAATTGTTCCATAAATAACACAAGAAATATCTCCATGTCTGAAGCCAAAAGCCTTTTAACGGGGAATGCACCAGCAGTCTGTAGAGCAGTTCTTATGGATTCCTAAATGCATATGATATCCATATTACCCAACTCCTCGAGGCACACAGGAGCTGCCAAATGCATAACCTTATTTTTAGGTGTATTAAACTAAAGCTTTTCTTTAAAAATCTGTGTTTCTAGCATTCAAAGGAGCCTCACGCAAACATACAATGGCTTACGGGACTGTCTCATGCATTAAGGTCTTGGTAGGATTGCATAATTCACAGCCCACTATTGATTTATATCACAAAATTGGATACGTTCAAAGACGAAATAAATGATAGGAAAAACATTTTTACCATAGAGACCCCATAGAGATTCATCCTACATGAAAATACGTTGTTACCTCTCACCCCTTTAGAAATACTAAAGTTGTTACTCAGGCCTAGAACCATTCATTGTGCTACTCATCTTCATACACCATACACATCTATAGGGGCCATAGAGACACAAACTGTCTAAACACCCCAATTGTTACCCGCTGCATGCTCCTATAGACCTAACTGGCACTTATATGGCTGTGATGTATGATGTTCGGGAAAACAGACGCCATACACAAGTTATCTGATTTAATGGTTGTACTAAAAGGTGAAACAATAAATCATGCAATACACAACACACATTTTTCACACCTTCCCACCTAGCCTTCTAAGAGCCAAGGGGTAAGCTGTGACACTTGCAGGGTTAAAAATGTGCAGGAAAAACCCCTCAAACAGGTATTGTAGGATTTAGTAAGATACGGTTAATTTAGTGTAAATGATGTCTGGTTTTTAGGAAATGGGAAAGTGCCGGGGACCCGAGGAGCTGTGCTCTCTTTGCCTCGTTTTTGTACTTTGTGCTCTGCGTTCATTTGTTAAAATGCAACAGGAATGAAGCAAGTGAGACAGATGAATAATCAGGCTTCTGTCACGGCGCACAAATAAATGGAAACATCTTGATCTCGGTCATAAAGGATAAAGAATTTAAAACTGCCATATTTTTTAGCAAGCATTATTTCCTACGTGCCTGGAGTAGAGCAGTCATATGGAGATGATGCCTACCATGTCAGCCTATTCATTACCTACTTCCCTACATCGCGGCCATTTATCATAAACAATTCATGAAACAAGGTTGTATGGTGATAAGGAAATTAATGTAAGAAATTACACCAGGCGGAACAATTTACGCTGAATGTAATCTTTCAGACCATGTTGACCCAAAGGTTTTTTTTTTTTTTCTCTTTTCTTTGGCAAAAATACATTACCTACAATCTAGCCACTTAATTCAGCTAGGTTTTGGATTTTTCATATTTTCTTCCGCTAAACAAAAAGCAGTAAATCTCCAGTTATGTCACTGTCATTATCTATCGGCAGAAACATAAACGCATATAAAAATTTAAGGCTGGCCCCGGGATGCATTTCTATGTCCACCTCCGGCTTGCAGGCTTTTTTTTTAGTCTACAATTAATTAGCCATGCATGTCGCAGAGACCTATTTACAAGCAGATCGTATTATATGTCATAACAAAATTGAATATGGCGTTTGTGGATAAATACACAAATTGTTAATATTCTATAATATTCTTTACAGTGTCAAAAAATGAATAACCTGTCATGCATGAAGGAGTTAATTGTGTTAAGGCTACATTTAGTTATTGTAACCATTTGTATAGTAGAACACTGGAAGGGGCTGAAAAGGTAATGTTTTGTGCAGATGAGCTTGTTGGCATTCAAAAGGTTAATGTAGGTAAAAAAAACAAAACATTTATATTCCCCCCCCCCATTATTGTTAATGGATAGCCATAAATATTTACCCTTTTGCATTAATTTAGCTGAATGTTCCGCACGTGATTGATCTGCTGCAGGGTCCCGTGTTTATGCGTAGTGTCAGTCGGTAATATTTGGAGTGTTGTATATGTGTATATATATGTATACTTGCTTTGCTTAATATATTAATGTGCTCATTTCTTTGGCATGTCTGCAGCTGCTCACGTGTGCGCTCATGCCTAAATATTACCCACTAACATACCATACATATTTTTTTAGCTGGTTTTTTTTGCTTTGTGTTTTTGCACTGCCAATGACAATAGGCAAGCAATTTAATCTGTGTTTCCCATAACATTATTTTACCATGGATGAGTAATTATGTATAGCTTATAACTGACTCACCCAGTTCTCCAAAATAGCTCTGTGTTTTATGTGGGTTATGATTTATGGTTATTAAAATGGTCTCCGAATAACTAAAAACATGCATTTTCTTTCAAAACACCCATACAATGGTGCAAAGAATAGCTGCTGCTGCTGCTGCTGTGTGGTTTTTAGGGAGTCTGCATCACTGGTTTGTTGCACAATTGCTGAGAACGCATTCATTGCTGGGGTGTAGCAAGGCTGCTGTAACCTGCCCTGGGTTCCAGGGTCTCCCCATAATGGCTCTAAGGAGAGGTGCCCAAGGCACATCTCTTGCATACTGAAAGACGCGTCAGATTATGTTTAAAAGCGTCCCTCTCCTCGTTTTTGGCATGGGGGCAGGTGGATCATTCGGTGTACCAGTCTGTATGAGGCTGAGCCACTCCACCTAGGAATCAGGCTTCCGTAGTCATGCCAGGAGATCCCGAATGGCGCCGCAGGAGAATGACCTCGGAAGCCTTCTCTCTAAGCCATTATCTCTAGTGCTTGTTGATTAGTTCTTGAATAAAAATGGCCCAAATGTACTTCCCCCCCGATGTTAGCAATAGGCCATTTCTGTGTTAATGCTGATTACCTGAAAACCCCCCCAAAAACTGGGTGAGAGTAAAAGCAAACTTCATTGTATGGCGGTTTGAATTCTAATACTTTTTTAATTATTAGTCATAAATTGTTTCCAATTTTCTGAGAAAATTAGACTTGGTAATTTATCATTTCTTGTTTATAGAGTACAATTTGCTGATGAAAACAATGTGCTAAACTTATTGATTCATGACAATTGTTTAATTATTTATCATGGCAGAATTTTATTAGCATTTTTAATATTGCAGATGTGTACAAAGGCTAAGAAGTTATGCGCAGCCTTTGTTTTGTGAAATTAAACCGGAATGACTACGTTGTCAGAACAGAAATGTTACAGTATTATTAATATGGTGCCGGGCAACTCTATGTACATTTGTTGTCTGACCTGTGTAAATTCTCATATCAGACAACACGCATTACCCCATGTGAAGAAAAAGCTTCTCAAATCTTCAATATTCAATAATAACTTGTCTACGCTGTTTACTGTTACAAGGTAGACAATACCTGTACTGCTTGTTACATTGTTATAATTCACCCACATGGAATGATAGTCTGTATGGACTTTTACAATAACCTCACCACATTGTTTCCCTTTAAGTAGCCCCTGAAAAGCTGGACAGCAATTAGTTTAGTAATTAGGAGTTTTTCTCAATGTCAAAACAGCTTGAGGGGTTTTTGTTGGTCGAGGATCTTTTAAGCAGCTTTAAAATAAATAAATACATGTGATTTTGTTTATTTGTTGCTTCTGCATATTGTTGTCATTTCAGTAATGATGACAACACTAGAAATAGCAAATCTCAATAAAGCTGGTGCAGCCGGGTTCAATATTTAGGTGCCTTGGATTCACCATCAGTAATGGCAACAATTTGGTTCAAGGCAAACCCTTCTTAAGCCTAAGGTTTATATGAGATTTGGAAATAAGCAGGGCCCAAACAATTCTTTGTCACGCCACCATTCTCAATACATTACGATATGTGTGTGTGTGTATATATATATATTATATATTATATATATATATACACACACACAGTATCTCACAAACGTAAGTACACCCCTTGCATTTTTGTAAATATTTTATTATATCTTTTCATGTGATAACACTGAAGAAATGACGCTCAGTATCCACCAGCTCCGTGATGTCGTCATGAAGGAGTGGAAGAGGACTGGCAACCTGTGAAGCTCTGGTGAACTCCATGCCCAAGAGGGTTAAGGCAGTGCTGGAAAATAATGGTGGCCACACACTTTGGGCTCAATTTGGACATTTCCACTTAGGGGTGTACTCACTTTTGTTGCCGAGGTGTTAGACATTAATGGCTGTGTCTTGAGGTATATTTGAGGGGACAGTAAAGTTACTCTGTTATACAGGCTGCACACTCACTACTTTACATTGTAGCAGAGAGTCATTTCTGTAGTGTTATCACATGAACACTTTTGTGAGATACTGTTTAGAGAGAGAGAGAGAGAGAGAGAGAGAGAGAGACAGCATCCTTGAAGTAAATTGCTGGACTTATGTAATAACTTTCTCTGGTCCTGTGTGGCCAAGATCATATATCTCACGTGGCAGATTGATGATCTAAATAGAAGGATCTAATGGTAATAATGTTTACACAGTGGTTAGAGATTAAATGTGTATTCTCCCTGCCTAAGAGACGACTAGATGTTAACCGATTAATTTATTAATGAATACCAGTCAATGAGAAGAAAACACATTCTGTTAACAGGCTCTTTCAACGCCGATCACTGCCTCATTAACCTGGTAAGGCGCTTTTCCGAACACCATGGAAAGCAGCACAAAGATCCGTGTATAATGGCAGTTGGTCCTTGAATGAAACAATGATTAACAAAAAGCACAGAGATCTATGTACCAAGGTAAGGCTGAGGAAATAAAGGCGGCAGCTCTTGAACTCCCCTCCAGGTTAACAACACACATGGCTGTGCAGTACGATTCTTTCCCACTAATGCAGCGAGATTTAATTTTACCCCTAGAAAGCCATGCAGTTCTCATGTACAGAAATATCTACTACAAGCGCTGGTTACTTCCATCTCACAGGATGATAAATGATGCACGGGGCTGATTGTTTAGGATATGATAACCCAAATGGACAGCTAGCAGGTCATGCAGGGAATATTTCGCTAGCACTAGTTATTTCAATGTCCTGTCCGCATCGTGTCCCGTGAAAGGATGTTTTATCCATAAAGTCGGTCTCTGTTGAAAAGTTTTTAAACCTTTGCATGGAGCGTTACCACTGTAGGAAGCGACACAAAAAAGTGGTCTCTAGCTAAGAACCTGTCAAGATATCGATAAAGAAAGGCAAATCTCAGAAATAAGAATAATAAAGACCATGAACACAGAGTATCTCATAAAGAGTATGTCATCTCTGTCGCAACAACAACTAGAACTGGAGAAGGGGGATTTATCAAATACATTTGTAAAGGTAGGTGGGAATGTGTAATGCAAGTGAAATCTGATCTATTGGGTGGGATACGTTGTGACAATTCCGCATTGGCTGCGATTAGAAAGATTAACTGTTTTTGGTAGAGCTAGGACAGGCAAATTGAAAGGTTCAGTTCAGATGTTAGCGCAGGCTTATTTTGTTTCATATGTTGGAGGTTTCCGTGACCTGTGTGTCTATATTGTATTTCGTACAATTAAATACAACTCAACTTTTCCAACGTAGAACGCGCACACTCGACTGAATGGTAGACACAGGACTGTCGAACGCATTAGACACGCACACCACCTACACATTAATGCTTATATGAAAGCGCAAAAGCACATGCTGTGCAGGGAGGATAGGCGTTTAGAAGATCCATTAGGGAAAGTCAAAACACTTGCAAAAAGTTATAACGCTATCCTGAAAAAGGATGCAGTGTTATTAAAATGATTGTACAGTGTTCAGGGAGACAGACCAAGTAACATCATGTGCGCCCCGTTGTCTTGAATACAAACACAGAAAACGTATAACATGATTTCATTGTTCTTTAGACTGCTGGAAATTATGCATAAAAGCAATTTGCATAAATTATAGGAAACAAATTATTTATTTGGAGCAAAGCAAGGCACGATACCCATGGACGCAGATGGTAAAGCAATGACCAAGTCTTAGTATCACTGTAATGCCAAGTAAATATGACTGTGCTTATGGCCTAGAAATATTAGAGCCAATCTACTAAAGGCGTCTGCACACTCCGCTGCTCAAAGAAGACCAGTGGTCTGCACGGAATATCAAGCACATTATATCCCAGGGAACAGACAAAATAACCTGCTATTACAGAATACACGTGCCAAAGGCTTCTCTGTTAAAATACCTGCTACATGATCACGCTATTATTTAAACAGATCTTTTAAATGTTGATCGTTACTCTGTTCCCTGGTAATAATTTTAAGGAATGAACTGAAATTTGATATAGTGCGTTTATGCATTCCCTGCCAATGTCTGCATGCACTGATCTCCCCTCTAGAATGCTTTGTCAGATGCTCTTAATTCCCCATATGATCGCTGTACACATCTTTAGTGCGTAATATCTACAAAGTGTTCTAGGGGGTGTAAGCAGAAGCCATAAGATGTAAGGAATGGCTAGCAGATAGACGATCATTCCCTGACAATTCCCAGTGCCTCCTGGTGTTGGTAGGGTAATCTCATGATACCTGGCCATGAAGGGGTGCTAGTGCTCTTGGCGTTGGCAGGCTTGGGCTCCTGATGTACTACACATGATTGCTGGTGATTTGGGCAATCCTGCAGTAATTCCCGAACAATCCCCAACCAGTCCCTCCTCTGTCACCAGTCGGAGGCACGTGGTTGCGTGTGCTGGCAGCCAACTCATTGGTTTTCATCTCTTTCGTTCCCTATACATGTTGTAAATATATATTTCATTAATTCTGCCAGTACATTATATATATGTGCCAGAGCAGGCTCATCTCGAGATATCTGCTTTTTTTTTCCAAGACAACTACTAGACAAATTTTGCCATTTATGCACAGATATTTTTTCTTAGTTTACTATATTTTGTGCTACTGCTTTGCTTTAAAATGCATAATCTAAATGTGTGTGTATGGCTATGAATATCACATTTGGAATATATTTATATACTCTGTCTGGTGGCAACTTTTCCCTTTATTCGACTCACGAGACAAAATACTTTTCTTCTCTCTCTTACTTGTATCTTCCAACTGCATTGATCAATATATTTGCTTAATTCACTCCATCCAGATATTTATTACGTTCCTGCATCGTTTCCCAGTGTGACTGTAAAGCATTTTGTTACTCATCTGCGTCGAGAATGACAACATATACATAGACGGAGTAATATTATGTAGGAATGAATCATATTGGGGTAGTGTATTGCCCAATATATCTAGCTTGAGTTAATAAAAATTGGGAAATAACTCCCGCGAGAAGGCTGGAAGAGAATGAGAAAACATTTGATTGTTTACCTGTCTGCATGTGCAGCATTAGAATAAAGGATTGTTGGAAGAGAATACACTAAGTATATATATGACTGAGAACGCTGCATGGTATCTCATTCTTACGGTGCTTTACTTTCCAGAGTTAATATTGTGATATGTCAGAGTTTCTCAAGCATTTCTCCAAACAAGTTTGAGCGGAAAAGGATTATTCCAACCATGTCCCCCCAACTGCATCTGTTTCCCACCAAAACGCATTTGACGGCAAGGAGGTGTTCATGTGACATTGGTTAAGGAAACACTGCAAAAAGGATCTGGGCAGATGAAAAAGCATTAGAATTCTTGCTATATAGTAGGAACCTTGTATCATACATCGTCAGAAGGCTTGGGCAGGTGGATCCTGGCCTTACTATCCAGAATGGTGTCATTGAACTTGGCCCACATATATATATATATATATATATAGAGAGAGAGAGAGAGAGAGAGAGAGAGAGAGAGAGAGAGAGAGAAAATGCAGAAAACAAGGTGAATTTGAAGGACAAAGATAGCCAACCAGTAACTTCACAGATGTTGTTAAAGTATAACTCCCACGTGATTTGTAATACGATAACCTCTGCAAAGCTGGCTTTAGCTGGAGCTATAAGCATTGGTTTCAGTGGGAAAAGCCCCTTTAGACTGTGGTCCCATTCCCCTCTAAAGGTTGGGCTTTGAGCTGCTTTGATGAAATAGCCCTGGGATTTCTTTATCAGACCCCCGGTACATTTCTATTAAAACACAAAAGTCACTTGAAACCAATAATGACATGAATAGTTCCGAGTACAGCCAGTTTATATCGCGTCCTCATAGAGTTGCTCCGAATTAAGAGTTTTTCCCTCTCTGCTGAAAATCCTTGGTGTAACCGGCAGCCCGCAGAGAGCCAATTCACTCACTACTAGAAAATTAACATTGGAATTAAGTGACCTGAGGTAGCAAGACATTCGCTAACTACTCCAGCAAGCAGTCACCTCGCAGGTTAACGGGATAAAGAACCCAGTCATTAGAGCGGCTTCACAAAGAAGCAATTATCAACCTTTAGAAAGTGGTTACAAATATGTTTTTTTGTAAAAAAGGACTCAGACAAATATTAGTAAAGGCAAATTATAGTACTTATGAAAATTAATACCTAGTAAAGACATTTGTAATCTACACAAATCGTCAACAAACGGTATACATGAAAACCCCCATGGGAGGCATATCTCAAAGGAAATATATAGCCATTCTCACAGTGTTTCGTTCAAAGACAACCTGAGGGGAAGGTTAACAGCTGAGAGTTTTTCAAAGCGCTGGAGTAGATTTTTCAAGTCGGCTGCTTGTTAGAACAGACAGAGCTGAAGGAAATACACACAAACGCTGGCATGTTTCAAGCACAGCTATAAATACAGAAAGAGGAAATTCAAAGTGTTTGACAATCTCTTGAGCAAACTATTTTGCCCTTTTCTTACCTGCTGTAAAAAAACAAAAACCTCAAAACCCAAGTCTGCCCGTTGACTACACTGCATAGACTCGTCTATCTTTCCCTGTTTAATCTTTTTATTTAGTGTTTATGACCCGTAACAATCAAGCTCACATTATCCAAATGTATCTGGTAACGGTAACAGCGGTTTCCATTAGGATCCCTAGTCCATGATCAGGGCTCCTCCTAGGGCTTTTGTTGAACTATTGATGGACTGCTGATTGCAGGACCCTCGTCTCTAATGCCTTATCAATAAGAACTGCATTAATCAATTATTAATAACGATATGTACGCATCACAAGGCATCTTTATGTATGGTATCTGTTTACTTTTCTTTTAACGGCCCTCTGTCATTGAGACAAGGCATGCTTTCTGGGTTCCTCGGCTAACTATCATTTCCGCAGCAAACACTCAGAAGCCCCCTGAAACACGCTAGTCCCAAAATATATGCCAAATGTGCCCTCGCTCTGGCCACCAATACCTGCTGGTATTGGATCTGAAGATCTAAAGCCATTTACAGTACTGGCCTCAGCAAAGCACCCCTAAAGCTTGGAACCCCAGAGCGCTGTCTCATTACCGATACGGATGCATTCACATGAAACCGCTACGCTTTTATCTACCTGAGCCCAGAGACTGAAAACCCTGAACGGTACAATCACAAGGCTTCAAATATCATTTTTGTAGACATCCTTTTCCCTTTCCACTATATATTTTATATAAATCTGCACGATTCCGGTTGATGCTTATTTATGGAGATTCAATTGGATGTTGCGACCTTGTTTTTAACAAGTAGAATATGATACTTTACTGTTTGATAAGAATAAATCTGTACAGCATAGGACAGTAAAAAATGCTGAATGTCTCGAAGGATATAATCATTCAGAAAACTGGCAAAAACTGGAGAGCGCTGGATCAAAGGCATTGTTACATATTCTCCATAGGGATACTATTGAAAACTATAATCATTTTTATTTCCGGACTCCATTTTTCCCGGGTTGGGCATCGCACAAAGAATCGCATTCACCGGATCGGTGAATGGGGCAATCTTTCACCATTTGGTTGAGAGCCAGATCCGTGCGGGCACAGTTCTCATCATGGCTGCACACAGAATAAATACATGTTCCGGGATGGATTGCTCCAGAAACCTGCTTAGAGTGACCTCAAGCTGCGTTCCTCCAAACTCCAGTTAGTGTTTCACCATCTGTAACTAATCTACTAAACTAGTCGATATCCCTTTAAGGGTGTTCTTTAAACACTCACGGCTTCCGAGATTGGATCCTATGATTAGCGACACAATGGAATGATCAAATTGCACACATGGCAATGAAAAGGTTAAAAACATTTTTTTTTTTTTTGTTTGTAAATTTGCCTCAGAAAGGAGTAGCTGACCTTCCGCTCAACCCCAAGACCTCATAAAATACACCATCACTTGCATTATAGATACATTTAAATTGTAAACCCGAGGATAGGCATTTCCATTTCGGAGCGCTTCATACATTGGGGGCTATAAATAGACTGTTTAAAGAGTGGATAAAATCAGGATATGGAAACACGAAGTAAAAAATCCACATTTTCCTATGTAATTAGTGTCTTGCGCTTAACTTAAAGCACCCTCTTGATAGGCCCATTGTCTTGCCTTGATTTATAATACAAATTAGATTAATTCATCTCAGTTCTCTCTCCAAGCCGTGGTGAAATACACTAAAGGTCACATAGAAGACAGACCTTGACATAATAAGAATTTGCTCACATTTTAATACCCCTCCACCCCAGCCTGCAAACACGTAATAATAAATTTAGCTAAACAAGCAAAATAACCCTACTGGTTGGTTGGTTTTCTAGATAGCATCTACATATTTTAGAAACGAACAACCTTCTAATGGAAATGAATAAACTACTCAACCATAAAGTTGCTATGGAAGATATGCTTGTTCTCATTGGAAAGGGCATCTGCTATCTGCTATATTGATAATACTTTTCAAATTTCATCTGCTTTTGTTTGCATTCTGTGTCGTCTGTTTAAACACACTGGGAATAATAATGAATCCCAGCATTATCTTCACTTTTTTCAAGGCCGAACATATAACTTTATCACAGAAATAATTAAAATTCTTTGGCACTGTTGTATTATTTCCATTAAACGTTATCAAGCAGTTACAATAAACCAACACAAGTCCAAGGCTGGCCCATAGGCTGCTTCTAAAATCATTTCATTTGTCCCAGGGTAAAACACATGAATCTTGTGTTTGCAGGGTCAAGCGAATCAGAGGTCTTTATTATATTTATTTTAAAGAATATCAGCTGAAGGCAAACATAAATAAAAATTCTTACTCACAAAAAAAACACCCTAAAAGTTGTCTAGCAGCCTGCGCTATTCAACTTGAGAAATAAAGAGATTAATATTCAAAAATAGATTTGCATGGAGGTTTCATAAGACAGATGGATGTTTGTTTCAGAAATGTGTAAAGAAAAAGTAATTTAAAAGAGACAATTGGAAGAGGCTGCTTTCAATGCCTTTTTTTGTGGAAAATAGATAAATGAAATGTTTGTCATTGACAACATTCCCATTTTGTGAATCTTTCTTTGTAGACGCCTCGTTCTATTGTTATTCTAAATGGGTACCATTGGTGTCAAATATGTTTAATTTAATACTCTGATTACTACTTCTAAATAATCCTTAGCTATTTAAGAAATCACCAGCGCTGATGATTAATAATTTCAAGCTGCAATGAATAATTTGCTCACTTAAAAAAAAAAAAAAAAAAAAAAAAAATTAAAAAAAGGGAAGAAAAAAAAAAAAAAATCGACATAGGTTTCACAAATCCGCATCTGGAATTCCTTTGTGTAAACTTTTCTTTTCTCTTATTAGAACATCTGCTAACTTACATGTAGGCAACAGACTATTTAAAGCAGAGAAAGCACCTTTTATTGAGCTACAGATGGGCAGTCTAATGACAGAAGACTGCCAAAATATTTTCTTATCCCAAATCAGTCATTTTCATTATAAATGATGCTTTGATAATAATACAAATATCTTGTTTAAAGCTCAATGAGCCGGTAGAGTCATAAGCACTGAGTAGTAAAGTGCTCCCGTTGGTCTCTTGCACTAAAGAAAGCGCATTACTGTGACACGCACAAAGCCAGGGATTTTTTTTAAATGCCCTGAAAGGTTTTAGCAGCAATCACCTCTAATAATTACTTACCGTTATGTCACCGCCACCACATATGGCCCATAGCTGAAATCCTTTAACTTCTTCCATAGTTGAAATCCTTTGGCTTCTGATCTATACAGCTAAAAGCACCGCTTTATGGGTGGCGTCGTTTGCTGCCCACGTATGGCATGGCAAGAACATTGCAAGTCCTATCGCCTGACCGCACGGCCACACGCTAGGGTACGGCCATTTATTTTAGGATTATTTCATGTCTGTTACACCATCAGTATTTGTACTATGAAAACAGTTAGGTAAAGGGCTACCATAATCATGGACCTTCATCATCATAGCATAAAATCATGTATTGTTCTAATAACAGAAAAAAGAACCAGAAGGAGTAGCGAATGAACTGAAATGGAAGTCGTGGTAATGCGCAGATCACTGCCCTTCCGCAGGAGTTATATCTGTTTGATTCCCATCTCTAGACATACATGGGATAGACATATGGTTCCTAAATCTAAGAAGAGACCAATGGATGATTAAGGTTGGAGTCTTTACAGCAGGAGAAATGGGCGACTAGGCGGGGTCCGAATGGGTCTGCCAGCAAAATGTTTCTATCTCACCTTGTTATTAATGACTGTGCGTTTGTCTGGCTTTGGATAAATGCTGAGATATTATAGATTTCAAAAATCTTGAATGCCAAATTCATGGACTTTCCAGGTGACGATTTACCTTTATTTTAATTTAAACATAATATTTTTAATTGAATATCTTGAAATGTTGGAGGATACGTTGTGATGTTCTGACATTTTATTTATAAATGCATTTTTATATGAATTTGGGAGCATATTAACAGGTTTAGGTAATTTTGTGTTAAAGTACGGGATACAGCAATAAATACACAACTTTCCCTAGCATGAGATTGCTGGCTTGGAGAGCGTTATTTCCTCCAATAACCGTAACAATTGAGTGAAGTTTCCCTGATCAGCATATTTCCCTGGTGGCTTCAGCTACACACAATGTAAGGGAATCATTTGAACACAATGTAGAGCTTAACCCTGGAAGCATGGAAAAATTAAATAAATAAACTATAAAAGGCACCCAGCTGTAGAAGTGTAAATATGGTGGCTTTTCTGTGCATTCCAAAAACGGTTGAGTTTAAATTGCAGTTGATTCTGCCAGAAACTCCAAAAACGCCCTGCCTAAAGTACAGTATTTACTCTATTGATGGATTCCATGTAAAATCGAATTAAAACACCACCACTGGTAGCCATATCTGCTCTGAAACATAATGTATGTCTGGGCAAAAAAGTGAACAAACTGCAATTGCAGATGAGTCTGTCGGTGGCCGGACAAATCTAAGTAGAACTGATGAGCAAGACAGGCATGTATCTGAAGACCAATACAAGAAGACATAGCATTTGGGTGCCAGCGGCCATGGCTACCTGGCTCTTGGCCTTTGACAAGCGCTGGTTGTCCAAGTATTTTTTATTATTCTTCTGTTACAGGCTTCCAGTTACAGTGTGCCAGTGCTGCATGTGTTTCTAGCACCAAATATTCACTGCAATGGCAATGTGCCTTATTATAAGAGGAGTAGATGAAGGAAGAATATGGCGCACCATCCTCATACTGCTGGACATCGATTTCCAGAGCCCAACGTAATACAATCTAGAATATTTCCATCGTGCACTTCATAGCATCACAAATGCTTCTTCGCTTGGTTTGTGCCATTTCTTTTACGGAGTTTTACTGAACTACTTGACCAAATAGTGTCAGACACATGAAGGCTAAAGTGATGACAGTGGGTCTGCGATCAAACACCATAATGCATGAAAGCTGTGCAAGCCCAGGATCTACAAATCTCTCATCTACAAATACAAATGTTCCATAAGTTGCTTTAGTGAATGTCACATTGTTACAATCTCTCCAAACTGTATATTAGAGTTAGGCCAGCGCACATCTTCTTAAACTAGAGAGAGCGGCTCGAAGTCATTACGTAGGTTAGCCTCCTTTTTTTTTTTTTTTTTTTTTTTTTTTAGAAGAGTTCACAGACAACCACGAAAAATGAGGAAAAGTGTAGATTTCTTTAACATCTAAGGACAACCATTAAATGAATACATTGCCTCTCCCAACCCTGTCAATTATTTATAGCTCATATGTGTTATAAATATATTCGAAGGTCAATGCGTTTTATATATTCCCTCCCAGTTCTACCTTTCTACGGTGGCATGAGTTACATTGACGTCCTGAAATAAAAATTAAATTGTAGTGGGACATTTAACTCAATTTAATTAAAATAAAGAGATTCTTGGCTTGATATGGGGAAATATTTGTATTTCCAATTCTATTTGTTAATACATTGACATATGTGCTATTTTTTTAAATGTAGCACTAAGTGCACTTTCCGTCAATGCCATAGATTTTTTAATAGACTGAGAAAATGCATTTCATTTCTCCTTATTTTCCTTCAATACATCATTTGGTTCTGCTTTTTTGCCTGCATGAAATTCATTTTCTAATGGAAATATTTGTTTTGTAAATCAAATATGTATTATGCACAAAATGCAAAGTACAAATTAAATTATGTTAATGAAATGAAAGAGATATGAAATGCATATTTCATGGACAAAACATAACCTCAGAAAGCAGCCATTCCTTGATAAAATCTTTAAACACAATCTCATTTTCTGACAGACATATTGTTAAAGTAGATAGCACCTCATTTAAATGGTTCCCTTTAATATTAGTGCTTAGTATATATAGGATTGTAAATAACATTTGGGATGAAAAACCAATAATGAAATACTGTCTTTAATAGTTTACCATTGATGTCAGCATAAAATTTGTAGTGGTTGAATATTGGAAATTGGGAACTGCTCGTATATACTCAAAAGCTGTAAATGATTGCATATTTAAATTGAGCTGACTATAGCAGAGATGTTATAGATATTAGTTATACGCGGAGAATATGCTGACCCCACATTATTTGACAAAAACACAGTTTTAAATTATATATTGGTTACACTTAATGAATAATAGATTGTGTAGGTGTTGTTTGTCTGGTAATAAAGCTGATGATGTCGTGCGCGTGTAGAGGATGCTTCAGTTTACCAATCTACATTAAATCTGCCGCAGATGATAAAGACAGAAGAAAAAAAGCCATATATCATATTTCTGTAATTGAAGCCCTGCAGTGTAAAGGGTTTTAAATAATAATTCCAGACGTTACTCGGGATGTTTATTTGCATGGACACACCTACGGTGAAACGGTAATCTCTTCTACCATGATTGAGAGAATACTTGAAGGTAAACTGAACTTTAAACTGTGGGAAGAATGCTGCAACTATATGTGAATGTGCCTTTTACCCGCGCGCTTTCTAATCCCGTTAAAGACACACAAAGTGCAACATGAGAGCTATACTATGTTCCTGTAGGGTGCTGTAAATTTACATGCCAGTGTATTTATACACCCTAAATATAAAGCTGGAATAACAGTGCTTCTGAATGGTGGGTAGAGCGCTATTTAGACTTTATTTAACCAAATGCTAACAGGTCAATCCTACTCTATTCCAACCCTTTATCCAACGAGTACCTCTCACTGCCACTGCTTAATACCGACTACCGTTCATTTCTTACTCCTGATTCCAAGAAAAGAATAATGAATCATTTATTTGTAGACAAAGCGACACCCACACATGTAAAGCTTTGAAAGCTCCATACCTAAGACTGTTAAAAGATACACTCTGAGGAAGCCTGTGCTAGGCGAAACGCGTTTGTGTATTATTTTATATTAACCCTTTGTTGGTTTTTATTGTTTTTTATTACCAAAAGTTTAAAATAAATAAGTTTTTTTAAAAACTTTTTTATCTTGCTCCTGGACCTTTTTTAATTTATAAGACAAAATATCTTGTCAGCCACAACTATATCCTTGGTGGGGATTTTACCACCTATGCGCTGAGGAGTGAGCAACTCTATCATTGCTCACCAAAAAGGAACTGTGGACACTCCAGACTGCTTCAAAGGCTGAGGCTAAAGAAATTCCAAGGCAAGGATTATACCACCTAAATGCACATCTTGGGGCTAACTGAAGAAGCCCATATTACATAGTGCTGCCAAAGAAATCTTTAAGGCGAGGATTATATCGCCCAAGCGTATACTTTGGGGCTAACTGAAGAAGCCCCTACCAAATGTGAGTAGCCCTTTTTGGCCTTTATTTCAAACACAAATAAGCTTTGAGACATATTGCACTATTGTGTTTTTTTTTCTTTTATATATCTCATACACATCCGTGAGAGCGCAGCCACTAACCCCCTTGTGAACTACTCTACCTGTCTAAGCCAAGAAGAGGAAACCTTGGCAAGTGGTTCTGCTGCTACATCATCATCTATAATAACTTTGTTTTAAAAAGGACTTTTTTTTTTTTTTTTGTTTTTTTTTTGCTGTTGTTGTTGTTGTTGCTTTTAGCGCTTTTATCCTACCCCTTTTAAGTTTACTGTTAAAAGTTAGACTTCGTCGACGTAAGACTGAAATATTGTAAAAATATAGAAATATAGTCTAAGTGATAGGGGACTAGATGTGCCAGTGAGTAGCAGATGGTGCAGGTGCATAATACCCAGTTTTCAGAGGAGTTGTAGGTTTGCATTGTTTGTATAGGTTTGATACTCTGTATCTTTTTGTTTTGTAGCAATGTAGGGTTAAATGTCCCACTGTCATCTCTATTCTTCTCCTTCCAACACTAAACACCAGCTTCCATCTCAGTGGCAGAGGCTTTGCTAAGGTGACACGTCCGTCTAATGTACTTGGTTAGACTTTGGCTCGGGCTCCGTACGGGTTGGGATGCTGAGTTCACAGCTGGCATTTTCTTCAGAGAAATATTGCACTCATTTAACGGGAAGCACACTTTTAAGATGGAAACCTGCTTTGTCCGTAGGACGCTACTGTAAAATCCATTATTTAGCAATAACTTTATTATTAAACTTTTAAGTTCAAATCTACCATCATACAGTACTCTTGTCTGACACATTTCTGAGTGGTTAAATCACTCTTTTTCCCCAACCTGCTTTATTCTGCTAGTTAGGTATTCTTTTCTTATTTATAAAGAGGAGAATGAGCATCTTTTTACCCAGAGGCATCTGCACAAAACAATCATGATAACTGGATTATTAATTTTAATTTGCAGTTCTTATTACTGAACCGGGAACATGATATTACTTTTCCAGTGCTTCAATATAATTTATATCTTAAAAAAAAGTGTTGAGTTATAATTAACATTTATTTGAATTTAACGGGTCATGTTTCAATATCTTTTAGCGAGTTTAATAGCCTTATGCAGAAAAATGGCATTCCAACATATGTCCAGCCAAAATAGAATCTCGGCAATATGTCACTCAGCTTCATTTCCTAATTTCCTACCATATAAAACTAGCGTACTTTTACATGTTAACTGGTAATTCTCTAAATAATAGGAAAAGAAAAAAGAGTGATGGGCATATGACATCTTGCCACCAACCAAGGACACGCAATGTCAAACATGACGGCTGTTGCCACTCTGAACCAGCTACAGATGGCAAATCTTTGAGAGGAGGCTAAGGGGCTTATTAAAGGATTGCCGTGTGGGTGAAAAGCTGCTTCTATCTGCAAATAAAAAGACATACTGAAAGAGAGCTGGAATTAATCTATTTGCTGCTAATTTCATATACCTTATCACAGAGTATGAGTTTGTTTGGTAAAACAGGTCCCCGTGATACATCATTTCTCTGTATGTAAAGGAAAATCTCCCCGTAAACATATTTTGCCCTCACAAATTATATTTTGTCTCACTAATGATCCTAAGCAATTAACGTTTGTATGAATCATTCCATCATCTAAATTCCTCCTATCCAACTTCTACCAATGTATAGGTTAGGATAATATGAAAGTAATTGTGCAAATAACATCGTATAAAGGTACACACAGCATTATTACAGACCAGGGCCGCCATATCTCGCTGCAGTTATAACTCCTCTTGGAATTTTTTCAACTCTTTTTATATTCTAAACTTGCCACCATATAAAAGTGCTACTGGGACAGTATGATTATGGTGTGAGCCTTCTTCACAAAAAAAACAGCAACATGTCTGAAGTGATCTATTCCCGACATATTACAGGAGGTTTTTATTGTACAAAACTATAACTCGGGGCTGCCAGCGCCCCCTCAAAGTAGGTGCCCTAGGCGAGCGCCTACTTTGCCTATAGGCCCTGATTACAGGATACGTTTAAGGAAGGGGCGAGAACTGCTGCTCATCCTTTCAATAGCTAGATAGTTAAAACTGTACAACTAATTCGGCCCTTTAAGCATATATGCCATTGGTATACTATTCTACAGCCAAGCTCTGTTCTAGAACACTATCATCACAGCCCCAGAAACAGTCTTCTCTATGCATTACTCATTGCTACACCGCCCTTTGAGTTGTGCCATTTATTTTCTGTTATAAACACACTTCCAACTCCAGCATCAAACAATAACTGTGACCTTTATGTGATTTGCTTGGGAGGTAATTTACCTGCTTTGTTGTGACAAAGTAATATACCTAGTGCCAGGTCACAGGGACCCGGTGATCATCAGCGGCTTCCCACATAATTATTAAAATAGCTATAATGTGCAGCATACAAGCCGATAAACATTATGCCAACCAGGCTCTGCTGGAAATTACAGTACATTTTATTATCACACAATGTATTATTTTGTTATCTTATTTCGGGGTCTAAAGAAATAAATAAATCTTCAAACAGTCCATCAAAGCACTGACAGAAAGGCTTAATTTATTTTTTTTCTTCTTCCAAGGAGTTTTACCTTCTATTGAACCAAAATATATGGGTTCACTCACAAATATCTTATTTCATTATATATAGGAGACCCTCGTGTCTTTTCTTCAAATGCATAATGGAGGTGAAAGATTCTGAGGAGGAACTTACAAAATATTAAATGCAACAAAAATTAAACAGGTTTGTAGACATTTTATGAACTCCAAGCCATCACTTAAATGGTAAAGATAACAATAGTACTGTGGACAGGTTCAAACAACCAATCGGAAACCACAATGTCACCAAACGGGTCCCTAATTTCAGCCATGATTCGGAATACTGTGATCAGTGTAATTGTAATTAACATGCTGCTTACACGGGCCACGCAAGCTTAACAGCTATCATTACTAATTGACTATGACTTCATCAGGACTAAGTGGCTCGGTGTAGTCCCCCGTGTACAATTAAGAAGACCCGCAGAGCAGAGCAGCCATGTGTAGAACACCACTTCCTTTCTCCGGCAGGAAGCTACAAAGTATTCATTCTACATCATGTCACTCACACTGGAAAGGCTTTACCTCGACAATCGCAGGGTGATGTACTCCACGTCTCCCATTCCCTGAGAGGAAAGTTCTTTAGAATAAAGAATGTTGAGGCCCTTTGTACAAAGAATCATTTTTATTTATAAAAGTACGTCTTGACGCATTGGTGTTTGTTTAAATATGGGCTGTGTTCCTTGATGTATCCGTGACGAGGCAACATGTACGTGAAAGTGGGATGTACAGCAAATGTATTTCATTCCTCAAAAACCCTTTTTTAGATTGGTTTTGGGTTTGTAAAAGATGAAGCTGGAAAAAAGGCAATACTACAAATCATCCAGTGCTTGAGATCCACTAAGGTGAGGTAAATGAGAGAGTCGCAAGAAATGATATATCTAAAGACATATAAAGATAATTAAAAATACAACTGAAAATCCCTTATCCCAGTCCCTTTGTAGGTTTGGGGGGTGCATAATGCTAACTGCAATGACAGGTGAAGCTAGCTCCATACTTTGTCTAACAGGTGTACATTGAGTAGTATTCCTTTTCAGAAGAAGCGTTAAGACGCTTGAATCTCCATTAAAAGATACGGCCTGTATGGTCTATAAAGCAACCCCCGGAGTTCCCTAAGCAGAATGTGCCGGCCATAACTCAGCCCTGACCGGTTGCCCTGCGAGTTCCGCGCAGTTCAGAATGCCAGCGTCTCTCCTCACTCCCATGCCTATACGTTTGGCCGTATTAGTCTGCTCCTGCATAATCTTTATTGACTTTAGTGCAGCAGTCTATTGATTTTAAAATTCTTTTACTGTTTTATGACTGCACGTCTGGCAGTGCTCCCAGCTACCTTTAGTACAACAATTTATCTGCCCAATCAGGTTCTGCTGCCTGCTGATGGGAGACTTGCAAATACTGTGAACCGTCCAAAAAGTGATGGGAAATGTTGTTCTTTGAAAGCATCCTTTTGCAAAGCGACACTGGAAAACAGTCAATTAGATGAGGTAAACCTGACACGAATCCACTTTTTAGCTCCGTGAACTAATCTTAATCTTTAGCTTTTCTCCCCGAGGAAAAGATTTAATGTAGCCAAGTAAAATAGCCAGACAAAAGAAAATCACCAATTCAAGGTAGGAGAGGTTTGCTGCGGCACAATAAAATATCAATGCATGTACCTGATGCACAAGTGCCTACAAGGTCCAGGACCGGTACATAAGCCGTACCCTGACAGCTTGATCTGCCCATGGATTTCTGCCCCATGAGGGATAGTAATTATTAAATACAGATGACTAATCAGAAAAGAGTAAACATTTGTACAGTATTGTTTGGTATAGTTTATAAAGTGAGTTTGCGCTTCAGATGTCAACTGCTTTACATGCTTTACTTATGAGATATTTATAGTTGCTTACAATGTATCACACTGGTGTTTAAGAACACAAGAAGTTTGTGGGCAGATTCAGTATGCTTTAAGTCTGAAAAACCTTTGTTCTCATATGTTACCAACAAGCAGTTAAAATCCAGCTTTGTTGCCTCCAGCTTCTATTATATGCTATTATCATGTCTCTTGGCATCTATTGAAACCCCCTCCTAAGAGTTTTTCCCCTCATGGGTGCCCCATCCAAATTGTGGGGCATAGGCAGAATAGATGGGGCTTGTCAGGGAATGTCGGAGGGGAGAGTCAGTTCCCCCTCTTGTAGATGCCCCCCCCCCGCTGTCCTTTCCACTAAAGCTGCCCCCAAGTATTAGTAACTGCCGTTGTCCAGACAGCTCCCCAGAACCTAGATATCCAAAGTAAAAATATAGCTCCAAACCCATGTTTTCAAAATTCTGTTAACTTTACACCTGCAGTATCTCAGTCACCACTCCATAAACCCTATCTGGACTAAATGGTCAGCATACGGTCTAACAGATACAAATGATTGGGCATTCACTAAATAAGCATCATCTCTGTACGCCCCTTGTGAGCAGGGACCATTCTATAGTTTGTAAATGCACTTTATATTGGCAACATTCTCCATGCTGTCCAACACTAAAGCCTGTGGTTGAATAAGTTGCTAAAATGTTCTATGTATAATAATAATGATATTGACTTTGGATATATAATCTTTGTGGATCCTTAGCTTCCTACAGTAATTAGTAGAAGCAAAGCGACCCTAGCTATGGCAGTGACAGAACAAAGTGTGACTCGAAGCTACCGATGGTTTAATTAGCGACATGTTTCTGTATTATACCTCACACCTGATGTTTCAGGTGAGAGATTAAGGCCAAGGTCACTAAACGCTGCTTCGCTGTTTAACCTGAATCATTGTCTCACTGTCAGTATTCGCTAAAGGAAAGGATGTGTAAGCAACCTGTACTTACACCAACAATAATACAGCATTCAGTCGCTACGGAGTAAGATATAAATAGCATAATTAACAAATGAGTCAGAGTTACAAGCATTCTGTACGTTCAGCTTAATTGTCGTCTTCTAATCTTTTCTGCTGATATTCTTATATAACCCAAATAAACACAATGAGGTTATAGGGTATATGACTCAAGGAGCGGCCAAATATTTTTAAACCAGTGTGTAAATAATATTGGTCATTTCAGCTCATTATACTGATTGCACAGACATAAATACACCCACTATGGCAGAGAAAGAGATACCAGCCATGTCTCTGGACATGGTATAATTCTGCATAGCAGCCTTTGATCCACAAATACATTTTGGAAGACTTTCATCGCATTCATATGGAAGTATTGGAAGAATTATGGGTTTGAAAGTGCTGTCTTTGCTTATATTAACTGATCATTTTGCTTCTTGTTACAATTTTCATCAGAGTGAGAATGGTTACCGTCTCTACAGGACAAACCTGGGATAAGTTGCCACTTTAGAGCATCTAATTGTATCCATTACTTGATGTGCAAAGTAAAAATAAACTACATCATCTCCCCTTTCTTTCATCATTTTACCCAAAACTTTCACACTGACATAAAGTTGCCGAAAATTGTTTAAGACAAATACATTTTTATTTAGTTCAACCTCTATAAGAAAACTCAACCTATTGCTGACAATTCACAACGTATTGGTCACTAAGGTCTTACATGCCCATCCTTTGTGCAGATCGTACGTTAAATGCCAATGTCAAAGAGCATGCGATGTACCCCAGTCAAATTTCAGAGCAGAATTTTCTGTGCATAGACTGCATTATATTCCCCATCCTCTCATGCCATCAAAGCTATAATATCAATGCCTGCCCTCCCCTATCTCTACTAATGTCGTCCACCAGCCCCAAAGAGCACTGTTGACGCTTTCATTTCTAGCTACATGCTATTCCGCTACAGTAAAATACTCAAGGATGTGCTATTTATTTTAATCAAAGATTGGCAATAGTTTGAAGGCAGCTACTTCTGAATAACCATTAAACTGTGAGGAATTCAAATCAATAATCTAATATTTTACTAAGATGCAGTAGGCAGCGTCATTGATTTGCTAACCAAGGCAACTCACATTAGAAAATACACTATTGCAAAACCAACCACAAGATGACCTTATTCCTGTCTGCGCACGTCTTGCTAATAATTGGCCAAACATGAGTGGAACGGGACACTTAGGGGGTTATTTATTGAACTTTGATAGTGCTGATGTGGGCACTCTCAAACAGAAAATTCTTTGAATATATATCAGTTTCATAAATAACCTCCAACGGGTTTAAGTTCAATATATCCCAAGAGGCAGCGTACTTTTGTTTCACTGCGGCAGGTACACAGACACAGCCGCCGGGGTTTGAAGTAGCAAAAACCCACAGCTTTGTGTAACCTGCGGATGAGTCAGTAAGACAAGAACTGAATGTAAAGATTGTACCAACATACACAAACACTGCATCGCATGGCCCGGTCTATATATTTTTACCTGACAGATTCATATACATTCACCATGGGCATACCATACTCTATCTAAATGACTGATTTACGAGGTGGCACTTTAATCGTTAATGCCGGCCACATGGACATTCAAAGAACAAGGGAAAGCATACATATCATACGGTATAGATACCAGTCTGGGGAGGAAATCAAGGTTTCTTTGAAAAGAAGGAAACGGGTATGTATTGTTCGGTTAATATTTAGAGCTGTTTTTGTTACAATGTATTCATAAAACCTAAACGTTCCGCAGCGCTATACGAAAGGCAAAACAGACAAAACAGGCAGAAATTAGTAACACAAACATATGGAAACTGAATGGCAGGAGGGAACTGATCACCGGAGCTTACTATTTCAAAGAAACAAGCCTTGTAAAGGAAAAGGGAACCGAGCCATTTAAAAGGCAGCCAGCAACCTGCCAGACATATTATGTTTATGTGCCGTACATCATTTGGTGCATTAACTGGTGACTACGCTTTGCCCTGCTGGGACTTCACCAGCTCACCACGTCCCTTGAAAGTGCTGCCAGTGGTGAGTCACAAAGTCATAATGCCGATTGCTGCTTAGGGCTGCTTTCCCCATATACAGTGACTCCCTTACACGGGTAATAAGAGATGTGAGCGTCACCTGCTACCGAACTTCCTAAAAACTTTCTTAAAGAGCCTCTTAAAAGCCCAGCCTGATTTTCCTTTCTTTCAGCGTCTGTTTGTGCTGGAAACATAACATACGGTATTAATATAAATGTACTTCAATACACACAGCTCGGAAATCATTTTTAGGCAAACAGATCTGAAAAGGCAAATTTCCCCACACGTTAGATGTACATATTTCTTTCAACAGGGGCTGCTTCAATGATGTACATGCGTTCTAATTTTGTCATTCAAACCATCTGACTACACAAGCTATACAAACAAAAGCTAATTTACTTCAAGATGTTTTAAGTCATAACAATGAGTGATGGCCGAGGTACTGTAGAATATTTAAATGCGTTCTCTATAACACGCCGATAGAAAGACAGACAGGCTTTTCCGACTCTAATTACAATTTGGTCTCTGAGAAAAAGAAAAAATAGGTTTTCTTTTTTTTTTTTTTTTTTTTGTATTCTGCATTATTAATTGGCTATTTAATTAGAAATTCTCACAGCTTCTGATATTGGGTAAAATTGTACTGCAGTAAAAAAAAAAAAAAAGGCTATCTTCCTCCTCATGCCTTTTTGTATCATGTGAAGGTCAAAATAAGATGTGATTGTTTGGCACAGCAGTAGTGAATTATGCCACCCAGACAAGCTTTTAACCTATGTGCCTTCACTCTGAGTGAGACACACGAGGATATGCTCTCCTTAAACAGTTCTCTATTGAAGAGGATTCAATCACCATAATGAATTTGAGGCCAGGCAACAATCTTCTCCACTGAAAGAATTTCTAAAAGATTATAGAATTTGTAAAACGAACAGCTCACAGACTAAATGGTTGTGTGGGTGAATCAATTATTGCAGGGCTCACAGTAGTCATAATATTTAGTACATATTATACAGTGTTTCAGGTACAATAAGATATGGCCGTTTTTTTTTTATCCCCTGTCTCTCTCCCTTCATGCAAGAGGTGCAAGAGAATATGAGCAGCTGGCTAAGTGAATCTGGGAAATTGGCTCCTAGTTTGTATTAAGCGAGTAAATGTAAATGGTAAAAAAGGCATTTTGTTTCAGGTCTGTGGATTACAAGTGTTAATTGCATGTACAGTTAAAGTAACCAGTTAGACCCTTTAATTTTGGGTTATGAATATTATTTTTATTATTAAAATACCTACTATTTTTCATATTATTAATTATAATTTAATAAGATTAATTATTATTGTTTTTATTATTGTTAATTATTATTAAATATATTATACTAATATTATTAAAATTATAACCTTTTTATTTCTTTTAAATAAAATTATTTCTATAGGATAAATCCACTGAAAAGAAACACAGTATTATTTCTGGTGTAAAAATGTGCGTATGACACAAAAAATATACACAGGGCTACGCAACCGTACACAATACTCACCAGCGCCTCATATCGGTGGCAATTTCAATGCCACGAGCGTATTCAATCATTTGAATTAATAAAATAAGGATCAGAATTGCCCAAATCATCTCTATAGTCTTACATATTCTAAAATTGAATGTATATACAAATAAATAAAATATGTTGATATCTATTCTTTCATGCTCAAACACCATTTTCGTTAAATGGCTCCTAATTTGTTTGTCAAAATTAGGATGATAGGTTAAATTTACAAAACTGTATAAATAGCAAAAACAATATTGGAATATTATTTTAAAGGACAAAATAGTAGGCTAATATAATCTGTTGGTCACTGGCCATTATGTGCCCGCTCATGGATATAAATTCTTGCTTGAGATGCCACATTTCGAGTAATCTTATAGCTAGAGACAGAGTACAATAAACCTTATTGATTGATAGATTGATTTTAACAAGAAGAATCTCGTCCGTAATTCCTTCTGCCTTTTAATGCCCTTGAATTCTTGTGTAAAATCGTTTATGAATCAGACCTTTTGTTTTACAATATGAGATTTTTTTTTCACAGGCATATGAAACTTTATATAAATGCTAATATAACTATTCACGGGTTCTAATGATGGAAATTCTTGTGTTTTAATTACATGGGGGATATTTTGGATAATGTCAGCAACTATATCTTTGACGTGATTGCTTTCATTGTAGAAAAGCTGAGGCATTATTTTTAATTTGTGATATACTTCATTCTGCAGAGTATGCTTGAAAAAGCTACATTTTTAGAAGAAAAAAATGACTATTATTTTTCTATATTTATGACTGATGTATCATAATGTATAATAACTTACAATTTGGGAACCAAATGAAGGTACATGTATATGGGGGGCTTTTTTTACCCACAATGTAAGACCTCCATAATTTTTGCATAAAGATGCTAGGATGACCTTACCTGCCGCAGAACCTCTTGCTCAACGGCAGTGTGTTTGGTACAGCTGAATGGGAACGGATAGGTCTATTTCCCAATAGATTCTACAGTCGTTTTACGTTATGCACTTGTCTCTGGAGTGGTTAAGTGGTTTTTCATGATGGTCCAAATCAATAAAATCTCACTAGTCCAGAGAATAACTGCTAGCATGGCCTGAGGAAGAGCTGTTAGCAATAAGATATCATTAACCTCTTCGCTTAGTAGACAGGGACTGCTTTGCGCATTTGGAACTTTTCACTGCTGGGATTGCAGAATGGTCCACAGCAATGCATGGAATGCCAAGAGTAAATGTGTTAACTCCTGATTTACTGCCGAGGTCTTGAACCAATGCAACATGCCAAACCAGTTTCCATATTTATGCACAATTCAGTAGCCAGATAAACAATTTTAGTAACCCACTGATTTTTCATGCACCTTGGAAATATTTAATTTAGATCAATATAAAATATCCAATGGAATACCCATATCGTCAAGTAAGAGTAGGTCTCGTTACTTTAAGACACTACTCTTGGGGAGTGTAAAAGCAAACCTTCCCGATTATAGTTTTTGCATTAATTTCTGAGAAATCAATCATGAAATTGTTGAAGCCATGTCTATGTGCAGGCTGGACCACTGAAGACTGTTATTACTTTAAACTAAAGTATTAATTTAGTGAACCTGTAATAACAGTATCAACTCTCATCAAGAGAAAAGAAATAATGATATATTAAAATGTAATTTGTAGAACATTACAATAAATGTATCTAAATTCAGCATGATTCGTTTAGTTAGTAAAACCATTATATTCGCTGTATATGAAAAATACTTTCGTACAGGTGTACCACGGGAACACAAAAGACCCTGTAGCATGAAATCTGGAATAAGACCCAGGAGGCCATGGTGGGTATCCAGAGTTTAAAAGCGTTTCACTCATTATTAGTGCACTTCTTATGCTAAATAATAACCGCCATGGAAAACAAGGTAAGAGGCAGCAGAGACCTTTGGCTATCACATACTAGCCAAGCATGGAGACACGATGTGCACGCTGTCTGGAGACAGCTTAAAACCCACAAATAAAAAATGGATGTCAAAATAAAAATGTATATAATGCACACAGTGCGGTTCCTATTTGCTATTATTTTTAATAAACTTTTCGGTGTTGTACAGAGACGTTTATTAAAACACAGAACCACGGGCCAAAATAAATCTCTAACAGAAATGATTGTTATATGAGAAGCTTCCTCCACCAAAAGTAATGAGGCATTTCACACAAGTAATTCCAAATCTTCCTTGTGTGTCTCACCCGTGTGTTGGCAATAGGCTTTCCACACAACGTTTAGATCGCTAATTTATGTATTATTGGCGATCCCGGCTCATTTTGGAATCACATAAAATAAAAAGTTTAGCCTCCAAGACTCTGAGTGCTTTTGTATCACGTTGTTTTAATTTAAATTGTTGTATCACTTCCATTCTTGTGATGGTGTTTTCAAGGACATTTAGGTCTCTGCATATAATTAGAGGCTAATACTAGTGTATTTAAAAAAAATGTACAGCAAAAAGTAATCAGTACTTGGTAGGGTTTGAAAGGGATTATAAAACAATACTCTTTTGAACGTGTAAAGATTAAAATGTCATAGGAACTCTTTTAAAGGGTTTTCACTCCATTAAATGTTTCAAACAGGTTTACAAAGACTTTAAAGTAGTTGGTGAATATCATGGCTATCCACAGTAGGGGGGTGTTAATGAGCCCAGCCTTTCCCTGGTGTTTGTGGTGGGTACTGTGGTGCCATACATCCTTTAACTTGTTCCTATACATTGTGTAAAAGCTTGTAGATCATTATGCGGAATTAGGCCGGGAGAGAATAAAAAAATTACCTTTGGAACTGAGGCTTTGTTTGTACCAATGGAAATCTGCCTTGTTGTTCAATGACGCCACAAGTTTGGTGTACGGCCATTCTGGAGAGGAAATGGTTAACACAAGTGATTAGATTGAGGAACAATGAGCCCATGACAGAAAACGCACGTTTTCAGAATCCGCAGAGCGGCAAGACAAATCTTAAGACTCATACAGAAACACAATAAAGGGCACATTTGGAAGGTGACATGCAGAGAACGTTGCGCAGACACACAGAACCAACTGTTTTATGGCCACAACACAAACTGTTAAGAGACAATCTTGAGTGAAAGCAATAAGACCCTCATCTACTGAAAAACCCTACGCTAATTCAGATCTAAATTATTACCCGTCTTAAGAATGAGCAGTTCTGTTAAATTCAGCTTAATTTATAAGTTAGGTACTGTCATCTGAATCTATTAGCAGTTTATCTATGTGACTTCTAATAGAAAGTGCGTGCAATTGGTAGAAAGCCCAAAAAGAATTGCTCTCTCTTACAGCGCATTATCCAGATAAGTACAAAAATAACTTCTGGCTGTCATTTGAGCTTTGGCGCCAATCCCTCACTCTTTATCTTCTGTCATCGAGAAACAGGACAGTAGAATATTCTTTTGAAAAGAAAGGAACTGAGTTCTTTTTCTCAGGATATACATATCCAGCCTGCCGAAACGCTGAATGATTTACAATCGCATTTCCGGGGTGGGGGGGGGGGGACGCAAAATAATAATAAGTATCAGTAACATACTTAACATCTTTGATACATTTTGAGTAATAAATATATGTATCCAACAAGAAATGTTTTAGTTTGGTTTCAGGCTGTTAAGTGATAAGTCACCTTCCAGTCCTAACTGTCGTGTTCTGTTTGAAAAGTATCAAGCAAACAAAAGAAATTTGCTGCGGAAATGGCAGCAAAACCGTTCCCATGAATTCACCCGCCAATCTTAGATTTTGACCGATATGAATACAAATCTTATTAAGTTTTATTGTAACGGGCCTGGATTCTATTGCAAAGCGGTAATGTTCCCTGACTGCAGCTACGCTAAGCTGTTAACCATTTTTTTCTATCAGCATTATAATAATATATACCGATATATATATATATATACATATAACCATAATGATCCCACATTCATTATGCTACACAGTGATTCCTGCTTTATTCTCAGCTTGCTTTAGGGTCCTTGATGGGAAAGGAGAGGATTATGTAGGTCTTGGTACATGGGTCAGAGGTAAGCTTATACTACGAGATGAGCAGTTTAATCATGGATAGAGATGGTAACTGATAATAGTACTTATGGATTCCTGATTAGGAAGCAGGAAAGAAAGAAATAATATAGAATATAGTGGGATATCTCAGGAAGCTTGTTTTTTACATAAATCACATACATTTACAGGTAATGTATTGAGAAGCATGGGGTAAATGGTGCATACCCGGTGACCAGGCCAGGGTACTACTCATGTATATTCAGAGGTTCCTCTTACATTATTTCATAGTATAAATATACCCCGGATGTCAAAATGTCTATCACGTGCAGGAAGACATAGCAGACTGGTATTTTATAGAGAAGGGTGTATAAGTGAGTAAGGTGCCCATGCCTGGGTCTTTATGAGTCTTTCATGGAGTTGCAGCCAAGGCTTTCAGCTTACTGACTAATTCCATGCACACCATTTTCACTTTGAGTGCCTCCTTTGATGCTGTTTGTATGGTGGCAGGTCCCTCCGGTGTCTGATATATACAATATATATATATATATATAAAATACATGTACTTGCCTCGCGGCTTCGGCCAGTATACACCTGTGCTTCACGGGGTCCACAGCCGCGGAAAGCTGATAACTCTGTAGGCTGGACACACAGACAGGGAGAAGGTCAGACAGACACACAGACCACAGCACAGAAACAACCTGAGAACAAGCAGGAGGTGCAGGGCAAAAACAGTAGCAAATGTCAATGTCAAGACAGCCATGTCTCATATTACAGTCTATACCTATAGTAAATATATATATATATATATATATATATATATTCATGGTATATATTTACATATACTAATTAGTATATTTACATCACAGGCAACATATTATTAGTTTACCTTCCAGAAAATATAAGTTTACCTCACATTGTATATTTACCCCACAGACAGTGTATTTCCCTCACAGACGGTATGTTTTTATCTCACAGACAGTATATGTTTACCTCACAGTCTGTATATATTTACCTTACAGACAGTATATATTTACCCCACAGACACTATATTTACCTCACATTGTATATTTACCTCACAGACAGTGTATATTTACCCCACAGACAGTGTATATTTACCCCACAAATAGTATATTTCCCTCACACACAGTATATATTTACCTCACAGACAGTATATATTTACCTCACAGACAGTATATGTTTACCTCACAGACAGTATATGTTAACCTCGCAGGTAGTTTATATTTACCTCGCAGGTAGTTTATATTTACCTCGCAGGTAGTTTATATTTACCTCACAGTTTATATTTACTCCACAGACAGTATATTTACCTCACATTGTATATTTACCCCACAAATAGTGTATTTACCTCACAAACAGTATATATTTATGCCTCACAGGCAGTATATATTTACCACTACAGTGCACTGTACAGCCGGCTCCCTCCAAGTTACCCGTTGCTGGGGTATGAAGTATCACTTTCCCAGAGGCTCCCTCCTCCACCGCTGCTCCTGGATCCGCCCCCTCGGATTCACAGACTGATGGGGGTCACTCAGCGTGTGATGTCATGGGAGGGAGGCTGGTAAGGAGGCAGGGGGGTAATAGACTGGTAAGGAGGCAGGAGGGAATAGGCTGGTAAGGAGGCAGGGGTAATAGGTTGGTAAGAAGACAGGGGGCAATAGGCTGGCAAGCAGGAAGGCAGAGTACTAATAAGACCCATAGAGGGTGCAGGGGGAATAGGCTGGTGAGGGATGGGGCAGGGGTTTAATAGACTGCTAAGGAGGTTGCTAGGTTGGTATGGGGGGTTATGGTGGTAATAATTTTAATAAACTGGTAAGCAGACTAAAACAGGAGCTGATGGAGAGCACGTTAATAAGCCCCTGCCAGGAGTATTATGCCTTGGAGTTTTGCCCCCAAATCAGAGGAGGCAAATGCCACTAATATGTAGTTTCCAGCTCCAGGCCCAGAAAACCCTTTAACCCAGCACTGCTGGTCAGGGTGGGGTGCCGTGGGGTGATATATGACGCAAGGACCCCTGAGCCCTCGGACTCCTCGGGTGGGATCTCTGCAGTCCCCATAAAGAGCTGACTAGAGTGAAGTCCCATTGCGGTGCCGGTACAGCTTCCTCAGCACCATGAACATAGGAATATATGTTAATGGCCACTGGCAGAAAGGTCACACGCGAACTGAGAAATAAAGCGCGGAGATCTCCAGGACAGCCTGACACGCTCAGAATTTAATGTCCTAAAAGCCATCATTCAGTATTGATTGCATACATCTAATATGACAGAGCCGGCAGCACGAGACCTTTACGGAAAAAAAGGAATCTCCAAACTGCGGTCCAGCGATACACAGAGGAACATCCTACCCTTAGGGGACCAAGGGAGCGGAGTCTGCCCCTCTTTTGCCCTCTGTTAATCCCTCATTCAAATTAAGAGATTCAGTACCAGTAATAATTGTTATAATAAACACTATTCACACACCTTGCTCCGCTGAAAGTTTGCTTGTCATGGCAGACGTATCTTGCTAAAAAATTTATCCTAATAATTTAGAATTAAGTCATTCGTCTACCTTGGAATATGAATTTTCAGACTAAGGCTAGGTTTCCACTTGTTTTTTTTTTTTTTTTTTACTAACAACGCCCATAAAAACGCCAATTCAGCCACACGGCGTTTTTTTTGTTCTTCAATAGGAAATCGCACAATGCCATATCCACTTGGCGTTTTTCGGTTTGGCGTTTAAGTAGAACTCTACCAAGGAAATGACATCAGGAGGGGGCAGATACTTGCCATTTATCCGAATCCCTTTTAGCTGGGTGAAACGTCTAACTTGTAAAGGCTGGAAAAACTGCCTAAGGTCAAAAAAAGCAATTTCCACAGAAAGGCTAAAACGCCAGAAAAAACTCCAGAAAAAAAGCCAAAACGCAGGAGAATGCGGTGGCAGTTTTCTTGGCGTTTTTCATCAAGAAAAAAAACGCAGGACAAAAACCCAAGTGGAAACCTAGCCTGATACTGCAGTTTTTTGGACATGAAAAACTGCAATGCTGCACTTTTACTGCACTTTTTTTTTATATTGCAAACCTACAGTTGTACTTCAATGTACCGCAGCTTTATTGCATTTGTACTTCCTTACAAAAATAACTGCAGTAAAACTGCAGTACAATGAAGTACAAATGCAGTAAAACTGCAGTAAATGTGCAGTAATACTGCCTATTTCCTCATCTTCTACAGACGTGGTAATGAAGCCATTATGGTTACTTAAAACCCATTATAATTGGAGGGATTTTGGAGTTCGTTAAACGGCTCTCTTTAATTGCAAGCACAGCTTTACAAATGAATGGTGCCGCTCAACTCTTATCAGCATTAGAACGCCGGTGTGCTATCGGGGATATGTCTGTAGGGATGCACTTTAGTGTGTCATTATTACAGCTGTGGACAATGTCAGGAGAAGACGGACCATAAAGCGAGACGTGAGGTTAGGAAGCCGATCTGGGTCATGTGATTTACTTTACAGAGAAAATTCCCTTTCTTACACGACCAACGCTGTTCTAGGCTACCCACCGTTTGAAAACAGACACAACGTATTCTTTCTCTGTTTTGATTTCCGTTTCCTTGTGGTTTGATTCGGGTTTGACACATATTCTAAGGACCAAGGAGGCCTGCTATCAACTTTTGCAACAACAGTGAGGAGCTTTGATCTGATAAAATGAAGACAGACCGAAGAGATTTAGCATTTGTTTGGGATGATTTGGTTAATTACACTCTTCAGTTCGTTGGTACAGACCGTGATGAGCTTCACATCATGCCAGAGATACTTTAACATTGAAATGTGCCAAAGGAAAGCGCACAAAGTCTCCTTAAAGTAAGGACGTGATCTTGGAGATCAATCAGCAGCTGCTGGAAGGATTCAGTGTGAGAATGTTCAACGTCATCGTGTTTAACCCCAACAAGCATCCATTGATGACGTCTTCTGAAATCTAGACTTGTTGGCAGGTCAGGTATTCGCTGGACTAAGAGAGCGATCAACGAAAGGTTCAGGTTATGGCAATTAGGGATGTCCATCAGTGTTGCTTGGACCTCGTTTGGCCAGTACCGTTCTTCTGCTAAAAAATGGATGTGTTTTTCCGCCTACACTTTAATCTAGAATTAGTAGTTTCTTCAACCCCTTTTGTCGATACCACGTGTTCATACACGTCTCGCCATTCCCGCATTCTTCTTTGTCCCATCTGTTTCTTCCGGAATATAGTTTGTGCCGTACATTACATTATATCTATAGAGAGCTAGCAGATGCCGTAGCGCACTATATAACATTAAGAAGAAGAGCTGCTCCTGTGAGCTTACAATCTATTGGTAGGTAGGGATAACGTTATGAGCCGTTTGATGCCGTGATATGGTCGTTTGCCCCGTTTCTGTATTTTCCCTGTCTTCCCGTTCGTGGGCTTGCGTTGAATCCGCCGCTGCTTTCTGCTATGCTGTGGGCTGCTGTTGACACTTCCACATTAACGTTCCTTTTGTCAGCCCCGGCAGGCTAAGCAATTCTATCTTAAGGGCTGTTCTTTATTAAATTTGCAAGGTACAAAACTGTGACTGACAAATATTCTCTATACTTATCCCGAATGCATAAATAATAGATCTCTATCTGCAGCGGTAAAGATTAAAAGGGAGGTCAAGTTTGAAACGCAGTCATTTTCATGCGCTTTGCTCCAAGATCTTCAGAAACATTCAAATATATTCCGGCGAGAACATTTTTTCGCATCTTTTGATAGGTATCCAGAACGTTAACATTATTTCTGGAGGACGGAAAGAATTTTTCCTGGTTGGCGTGTGTCTTATTAAACTTTGCAACCGAATCTCTTATGTGCTTTTATTTGCTACCGGTGACATAATTTCTCCCCGCCAACCCCCTCCTTTTGCCTTTTTTTTTCCCTTTATTTTTTTTTTTTTTAAGGCCATTATGTATGATAAATAAAACAATGAGATGAAAACAGTGAGATCTCTCATCAATGTCTTTGTGAAAAGGGCTCAGATAAATGAGCTTCAGAATCAAAGGCAGATTACATGGCTGACCATGTATCATCCACTGTGTATTGAACATAGCCTTTGTAAGGATAGAAATGCAATAAAAAGTGGTATTGTGTGCTGTGAAAGGCTGTGTGGGTCTGTGCATGACTAATCTGTCTTTCTGCATTATTTTATTCAATCTTCTCTGACTTTATGCCTCTGACATTTTTGCTACACTCAGTAAATTTGAATGAATAGGCAATTTTAAAGAATTTTTTTATAGGGCTTCGGAGGAGTCATAAGCAGACTGTATCTTTGTTCCGACTTAACAGTTTAAATGTTTCCTTTGTCTAGGTGTCGTTGCGACGCACAGGCTACGGCGTCAAATCTCACCTGATATTTTATTAAACAATGTTTCTGAAATGTTTGCGTTGCTCGAGAACACAGGGAGGACGGGAGGAAAGCCCGTTTGTGATGTACCTTTCAAAGGGGGAGCTGGAAAAGATATTGCCCAACTTAAATAGGTTCTTCTATACCCTGCAGAGGTTCGCCGGGTGAGACTGGAAGAGAACAGGACATAAATCACGCTGTTTAATGTGTTTAGGAAATACATTGATGGAAGCCGGAATGATGACGGATATGTAGCAACGTGTCCTTGCGATGCTGCCGTTCCACTTGGACAGCATAAGATTAAAGGGCTCTCTGGATGTTTACGGCGAAGGGTACAAGCCGATACATTTCACTCCGGTGTGAGAAACCTCTCCAGCTTCCATACTACGCAATGAAGTCTATTTACTAAGGTGCAGAAAAGAATCGGAGAGGAGAGGCCCCCTTGCCTGTTGCTACTTAGCACTCCTCGACTTTGCCCTTTAAAATGGACTTCCGAAACCGATCAGATAATCCAAACATGATTTTTTTTTTTCTTTTATGTGGTTAATGTGGAAACACAAAATGAAAATATATTTATATACATTTATGTTTATTAGGTTTAAATAGTCATCATTAACCTGAAATTAACATGTTAGATATACACAGAGCTTCACAAACACCAGGTGCTGGGGGTACCGTAATTCCATTGTTATTATTATTATTATGTATTGTATTATATAGCGCCATCAGATTCCTCAGCGCTGTACAAAGGGTAGACAGGACATAACAATTAGTGTGTAACATAAGATGACATACAGAAACAACAGGTGAGGAGGGCCTTGCTCAAAAGAGCTTACAATCTATTCTCCTGTATAGAAGCATATCATTCAATGATATTATGGCTTCTTTGAGTTGTTTGCCAAAATGCCATTGATGTTCTGTATGTTCGCTAGAATTTGCAGTCTCTGTAAGTATGTTACATACTACTTCTTATGTCCTGTCCAACCATTGTACAGCGCTACGGAATTTGATGGTGCTATATAAAATAATAATAATATATGGACAAGGTATCCGAGAGCAAAACCATACGCAGCCACAGACTGTATATTTTATCATTACAGCCTTTATTGTGATCAGTTTTCTCTCCGGCACATACGTGGTAGGGTAAAGGTATTAATTATTTTCCATTTCTTTAATTATTCTTTTTGGATTTTTTTCCGGCGTTATCCCATAATATTTCCAGTGGAAAGGATTGACAGGAGAGACCTTGAATGAGGGGCAGGGGCAGACTAGACTGTTTTCTCAGAATCGGGTATGTAGGCAGTTGTCTTAGCCGGTCCCTGACGACATGACGATGTGATTTTAATACTCATATAATAGACGGAGCATTTCCCGGTGAATTACATCTGTCAGGGGGGAGCTAAGAGAGACACTTCCACCCGCTCATGAAATCCTCTAAGCGCAATTTAACACTTAGGGAGGGAACGATATGACGTTAAAGTCAAATACGACACTAATCAGCATGCGTGCTGCCACGGCACCCCGGGCTGTGTATAAATTATGACAGCCCCATTTATCCATTTGTATCGCATCTTCTGTTTGAAGGAGGAGAGAGTGAGCAAAACCTGCATATTTTTCAAGCAAAAGTTGCGAGCCATCAAAAAATATCTATGAAACAAAACAGAACGGTCATTGTTTTAAAGTCAAAAAAAAAAATCACTTATCTAGTAAAAAGACCTCAATGGCATCACGGAGCACAGATTACCGAGCGCCAGCCTGGATCCGACACCATTAACGGATGAGAAAGTGTATCCCAGACTGAGCCAGGATCCCTTATCAAACTTTTATTTACTAAACATACATTCACTGATTATGAATTATGAATGCTCCAACAGGGCGTTCATCTCCGCCTGCACACAGAGCCCATCTACGAACTAATAAGACGCTAAAAGGACTGATTCTTGAACGAGCGCTTATAACGTGCTTAGAATTCTCCCTGGGTTTAGAGGCAAAGTAGCCTTCGAAAACTTCCCCTAATCCTTTTGTAGATGGAGGGGCGGTTCAGACACCTTCAGCTGCAAATGGGATGAATTACCGCTCTAAATTATAACAATACAATTAATCCCAGGATTGGGAAAACAAGACCCGCGAGGAGTTATTTCACAGATCTTGAGAAAGCGAGCCCTATGGCGGACGTAATTACGGTTTCGGAACCTACAAGTGGAGCGTATGGAGCCACAAATAAGAGCTTGTTGGTGCTGCATGCAACTCGAGTCACAATCGCGTAAAATAAATACATATAATATAATAAGATATTATTATTATTATTATTATGCATTGTTTTATATAGCGCCATCAAATTCCGTAGAGCTGTACAATGGGTAGACAGGCCATAACAAGTAGTATATAACATAACAATTTTGACATAACTAAATAAATAACAGGAGAGGAGGGCCCTGCTCGTAGAGTTTACAATCTAGATGATATATACATGCATACATACATATATATATATTTTACTCTGCTGAAGTGCTACACACATTTCAGGAGACCAAGTAGGGGAAGCAATGCCGTTTACCCTTTACAACGTATATCCTGCTGTTACTGATACTTGGACCGGTATCGGAATCCCTGCGATGGACTATAAGTCCAAGAGAAGAACATTTGCCTGCGAAATCCTCATAGACCCCCCCACACACACCCGCTCAAGTAAAAGTGATGTTTTTTGGGATACTAAAAAGAATGGAAAGAATCTACTTAAGAGAATTACATTAGAATAACTAATGTATTTAATGAAACTCTAGTCCATTTAAATGTTTTCCCTTTACATACATATGTGACAACGTATACATAAAAGAGCCGCGGTAGAACCACCGAAAATCAACTCACAATTATCACAAGCACGCAATTAACAATACGGCGCCTGAGCCAGGGCTTCGTAATCGTTGGACCTCTTTCACGATTCTTTAGGGACGTTATTGTCGCTGGCTAAATGCCACCATATTGAAGGAAAGTCAATGTGCTGTTATTTGCAAAAGGGAGCAGGCATTGATTATGACAATAGTAGACTGATAGGACTTACCAAGGGATAAATATCCGACGTGATGCTGGGATATATTGTAAAGAACAAAATTATTAGTTAAAAAAAATAAATCAATGTGTGTTTATGAGGGAAAGGTCTGGCCAAACCAGCTTCGTGGGCTGCAAAAGCAGGTTGGAGCTTCGATCAAAGTAATGGAGCGGATTTCCAAAAGGAATCTCGAGTCTCTAGAAAAGTTCCCATGGCGCGGTAGCAACATCCAGTTCCAAAATGTATCCACATTCAACCTATCGGGGGGGGGGGGCAGAATCTAACGACAATTATAACATTCTGAAACTGCGAAAAGCAGAGGCTCGCAGGGAACAGGAGATCGGCTGCAAACTCGTTCCAGAAGTTACCTCTCAGTCCCGGGCTACTTTTATCCGAATTCTAATCTGGAGGGGAGCGAAACCCCCGCGCGACTTTCCATCGACACTCCCAGGTAACAAGTGGAGCCGAAAATACTCCTTAAGCCGTCACTTCTTTCCTCAAGTAGAAACAGGAGAGATTGTGTAGGAATCAGATGGAATTACACCAGCTTCTCCATAATGGGAGGTGAGATAGGTTAAGACAAATGAACTATGCATTGTACAGGGCCAGCTCGGCCATTGTTCAAGAAGGATAACCCACGGGGTAGGTCTTTTGTCAAGCAGCAGAGCGGTTACAGTGTAACTTACAGCTTTCCATCTCATTGAAACGTGCCATTTAGTAACTGAACCCCTAGAACGGGTCGACGATGTATATAGTAACGCCTTATAATCATATATATAATCACATTAAGATTTACCAAAGCCGCACGCTCGAGTCTCCTTGGGTATGCTAAGGGTCGGGTGTCTGTGTCGCTGCGTCCAAAGCACATTTGTCACAACGTTTTCAGTCTCAAAAATTCAGGTGCTGCTGAATGCTATTAACTCGCGGATTAACACGGATGTAGTAATACAATTATAATAGTTTTTACACCGCAGAGTTTAACAAGGGGCCCTGTAATGAGAACAGAATTCAATAACGATAAGGGCTCAAATCCCCAGTGGGATATTTTTGACTTCAGGCAGGTAGCCCTTTTAACAGACACAGTAAAAATTTACGGCAGATTAGCCGGTGCCCGAGAAATCTATTCCTGCATGTAGCTGGCAATGTAACGAGTCCGCATTCTACACGTCTGTGTTACATTCTATCCGCGATCACAGACAGTAATAAACCTTCACAGTGACTTTCCTCCGCCATATGATTGAAAACACGCATTGCTCAGGAGAACACCCAGAGTCGGAACACATTACAGGTTACCGAGACCCGAGTCGATCAAGATGTGCATTTACATGACTGATGGAAACCATAATGCCCCCCCCCCCCGGTAATATAAAACAGGCGCTATTACAATTCAGCCCTGTCCTGCTAGGGTATTCAATGTATTTAACTAATACTACTAACTACTATTTATTAAAACTACTTATACTCTGCATAATCCCCCCCCCAAAAAAAATGTGCCCCTTTGACCCCAACCCAGCTATTTGCTTGCGGCCAAAAAATTGCTCCAATGCTGACTCAAGGGGGCTAGCACATGCACGGAAAGCTTCCCACTGATTTCAATCGAAGCATTTTCTTTCAATCGACTGATCAGTAGAGCGAGATATCATAACACGGACGACTCATGCCGTTGCAGCTCAGGAGCTGCAGCTTCTTCGTTAGGTTAGTTATCTTTTTTTTTTTTTTTTTTTTTTTTTTTTTACTTTAGTAAATGCATATTACTTAGAAGATACTTTGTAAACATGATGTACATAGAGATGTAGAATGTTATTCCAGGAATATTATAACCAATTAACATCTGAGTGCAGTGTTCATAATATTATACATAAATAAATATACTTAAAAAGAGAGTTAAGGGGACGTTTAACTAAACACATCACCTGGCTGTCTCTGTGTTCCCCGTGCTTCATAAACTTCTAGGATGCAGCTTTAAAAATATGTATATTTCATCTAAGTGCGGAAGTATCAATTAAAGAATTAAAGTTAATGCGCTTCATTTTCATCTCACATAATGAATATATTATCCAAACGAACCAATCTGTTTTCCAGAGAAAGGCATTCATTATATTAGCAATCAAAGTGTATACACACAAAATTCAAATGTACGAGTTATAACATCCAGGCAATAACCAAAGCACTGTCTATTTACGGCATTTCACCGTTTCCGAATGATTCGGGGTTAAAACGGGAAGCCTAAGATTCCAATTCCAATTCCAAACAGAAGTTATTGGAGACAACCATAGATAAGATAAATACAAGCCGATACCTCCGCCTTTACAAATATATGTGTAAAAGTTTCTGCAATTTAAAGGAAAATGGGTAGAGAACCCCAATACTCGTGGAAAATATGTTATTGGCCCAATCACTAATATAACCCGCTTCTTACAGATTCGTACGGTGCTTTTGCGCAGGACGGACAGGATAAACGGTTCCGATTGCTTGTTACATTGTAAATCAGACTAGTGGAAATCTGATTGTTTCTTGTTTTGTATGTATTGTAGATGTATGGAACAGCCTGCCAGCGGTGGTGGTAGGGAGAAGCATTGCTTAGAACTGTTTCTCCCTTTTCCGTTCTGAAAGCCCGTTTCGAATCCTTTTAAAGCTTTAAAACTCTACAACAAAGTTAACCAAAAAAAAAAAGTGCCGTTTTCTTAGGACTAAAAAAAAAAAAAAAAAAAAAAAGCTTCATAAAAAGCTTTATGATGCTCTAGAAAAGCAAGCCATTCTTCTATAACTAAGAGTAATATTTTGGGTTCCTTTATTAGAAAAACAAAAGAAATCGCCCCATAAAATGTTTTACTCCTTCGAATGAATCCGTGTTCGTGCGGGTTATACCGTCCAGGAAATGTAATTTGCATTTTTATAACCCTGTTACTTAAAAGCGATTTGGTAGTGGGAAGGCCCCGCTCCAGTGTTCATTGGGTGCTTTAATCCCAGCCAGAGCCTTTTTATGCCTGAGAGCACCTTATGATGCTGTAACTAACCTCAAACCTTTAGCAGCGGGAGGCAAACAAGCCTCCAAATCCAGCAATGTCATGCTTTAGACACACACTCCGCAACAGCATGAATGAAGGGGGAAAAAAACTGGTTGCCTTGGAAACACTAGAGTCTTGGTAATTATTACTGTAACTGTGTCTGCACACCCCACCTATAACAGAAATGAATAATAAATTTTAATCAGTGAGTGGCAGCTTTCTGTTGTTGCGGTGTGCTCGCCGCTGCTCCCTACTGGCTAAAATGATGAACTGCGCCAGCGACAGATTTTTCTTCTTCCCCTCTCTGTCCTCCTGCAGACTGGGTGTTATTTCTAGAAAACATTATCCCTGGGTAACTCTACCACTTCCGCTGGAAAGCTATTCTACTTATTCACCGCCCCCTGTATTGCTACATTACGTGTAAGCCGTGACCTCTTGTCTTTGCGTTTCTCCTTCTTCTGTATTTTGTTAATCTATGTTGCTTTTAAATATTTGCTATTCAAACTTTCCAGCCTTGCCTCTCTGTTTGAACGACTTTCTCCCTTCCCCAGATCCCTCTAGATAGTAACTTTGGAGGCAAGGCTCCTAACAGCTTAGTGCCTGGGGCTGTCCATCAAACTAACTTTCATAATACCCTTCACTGATGTTATTCCGCCCCGTACAATTCTTCTGGTCAATGCCAACAAAACGTTGCCACCTTTACGTTAGCAATGTTTAGTGAACTTGGCCTACAGGCAAATCCCATCGATAGTGACACAATTACCTCTGTTTAAGTATAACGGCAGGTTTTAGCGAGCAGACAGAATACCGTTGCCCTTTGGTTGCCGTTACACTGGCGCAAACCCGCTATTAATCTGCTATTGTAAGACGAACAATTAGCAAAGGCAGTTGATCTATCTTTTTGTCGACTCATTTGCGGTATTTCTGTTGCTAGCGGTTTATTTATAAATTAGGACACTCACGATGATTTAGTGGATGTGATTTAGAGGGCTCTGCTGGTGCTGGCAGGATTTGCGTATCACGGGGTTAATGCGGGTTACAAGGCAGCTATTTGTAAGACGGGGAGAAAAAAATACTGTGCGGAGAAGACACAGATTCACATCTAAGGACTTCAACCTATTTAATCTTTTACCCGCGATATCAGCGGCGTCGGATCACGCTCACGCACGCAAAGGATCCGGGATCGTTATCAGCTTGTAGAATTAGGCGTAGAAGTGTCTTACGGATGTGTCACGGAAGTTCAAGGTAGGAGTCTGCGGTCTGAGCTCTTCCAACTACTAATTTAGGAGGGTTGAAGGAAGATTCTCTCCCAAAAGACAAAAATATGAAAAGGTCCTGTGTGTCCAATAGTTTTTTTTTCTAATGTAAAATTTTTGTCCTCTGGAAGGCTCAACAAATTCCAGACCTCCTGAAAATGAAACGCGCGTAGCCCGTCCCGTGGTGTTACGGTTAAGACGAAGAGCACGGCGTTTAGGACAGATGGGGCCAGCTTTAATAATGAAAATAAGAAACATGGAGCACAATGACCAACATAACCAAGCGATGCTAGCTCCGGTACTTTGTTGAAGACATAAATAAGCTGATATGCCAGTCCTTGTTCTTGCTCCATGAGGCTCATCCAGATCCAAGACAAGAAGCATTAGACTCCCCAGGATATTGGGAAAGGTGGGTCACAACCTCCATAGCTCCTGAATCCGAATGCCTGCAAGAGTCCTAAGTTCTAAGTTTCTTCACCGGGGACTTGAGTCTCGCAACATCTTCAAGCACGTTGACCTCCGGCTGTCTGCTTCTACACGAGAAACCTCTTTGGCGTCGCTCTTGCAGATGTAATGGTCCGACGTGCGATTTCCGGCGAGGCGCGGGTTAGTAGGGTTTGTGTATACAGCTCAGATATAGACGCCATGCACAAACCTACTTATTCGGCATCAAGTTTCAAAGGTTGCAGGATAAGGTTGCGCGAACATTTTGTGCCTTATTAGTATCTCTAAATATTAGAAATGTATCTTCACGGAGGCATTAAATGCTCCAGTCAGGATTATTGGACCGTTAAAGGTCATTATCGTCAGAGAGGGGAATCAGAATCCCGTCAAAACATTTACTGATTGACACCTAATTGGACTTGTTATTCCACCCAAACAAAAATATGTTTCCTGTTGTTCTAAGAAGAGTTTGTGCTTCAGTTCCAATGCCGTTCCCGGTCATTCAAACAGCGGCTCTGTTTACCCTGCTTTGTATTGAGGGAACTGAAGCGGTCCGCCGGGTAAAACAAAGACCCCAGATGTCGGAATGCTTAGCATTTTTATGATGTGTAGCACGGCAGCTTTTGTTTTAAATTAAAAAAAAAATTAACCCAAAAAGATAGGTACTGAAATCCCACAGACTTCATCTATATGCATCTAAAACAGTTCTTGTTGGGAAATGGAACATATTCACGATTACCCAAAGCTGTCTTCTGAAACTAAAATGATATATAAGATAAGCAAAAATGACTACTTACGTGGCATGCGGTAGCTTCCATGATCAAAAAAAAATAGCTCTCGGAGACAACAAAAAGGGCTTTAGGATTAAAAGTTGGAATTTTTAGCATCAATTATAAAAAAAAAAATAAATAAAAAAAAACTGTCAGAAAAGAGTTCCTTGTTGCTCTCAGACATTAAAACAAAAACATCATTTTATATTTCTGCTGGTGTACACTTAACAAAGATTGCCCCAACAAAAGGTTTTCTCCCCCGCGGAGCGGCGCAGCTGCCTACACACTGAAACTTAGCAGCTTACAGATCCTGGCACCGGAGGAGACGACGTGTCACGCCGACTGTGGAACTAAACTCAACGCAAACTGGAAAACCACCCCGTCGCTCTTGGCGAGAATAAACAGATTACGGAAACGAAGGTAACTTCAATGGAAACGTAAAAAAAAAAAAAAGCACAGATACGCAAGGAAAGCAGGAACAGAACGTCGCGTACCAAAAGAGATCCATCGGGACGTCCAGACACGCACAAGTCTGTCCGAAAGGGAAAGGATTCGCTAAACCGGGCGGCCATGTCCGACGGAGGGGAGCCGTAGACTAAAGACAACGTTTCACGGGTTACATAGTGAATTTTAAGTAATCTAATGTACAATGGATGAAAACGCCTAAGTAATACAAGATTAAGAAATCAAGACTCATTTCAGAAGTCGATGGAATCGCCCCGTACGCCTGGTGAAAAAAGCAGCGCGTGTTTCTATACAGGGGAAAATATTCAGTGTATTATTTTTTATTATGGCAAGCTTATTACCGGAAGAAGACATGTCGGGGATTCTGCTTGGCCTGACCAGTGGTAAGAGCCCCCCACCTCGGCCCTTCTGGACAGCCTTCATCTCCATCGTAAGGTAGGAGATGTCTTGGCATCACGGCTAGACTTTGCCCAAACAGATCTAGATAGCCGCTGGCTGCTCCCGATTCATTAATGCGTGAGCCGCCGTCACGAACACGGAACGCTACGGGAAACACGCGGAAAACACCCAACACAAATTCACAGTAGAAACTTTTATTTAGCTTTTTTTTTTTTTTTTACATTAACCATTGTGAAAAATAGAGAAACGATTCACGAGAATTTGTATTTTTCTGTGGAAAAAATTACTATTACAAAATACCATTTTCTTGGGTGAAAACTCAAAAAATTGTGTTTTTTACTGAAAATTCCCACCATGAACTACAAGAGGGCGAAATTAAGGAAAACAAAACAAACCAAAAAAAAGTACAAAAACCCATTTGCTCCATTTGCCCTCGAGAACGTTACTTATTCGGTTTTAGTCTGCAAGCGGAAAGGAACACAAGATATTCTGAACAGATTACTGATCGGACTTGGAAGGTTTTAAGCAGCACTTAATAGATATGGCCCTGGTCGCGCTATAAGCAGGACGCCATCCTGACTTCCCCGTCAAAGCTCTTAACGAAAATATTCCTCCCAACCTAGCGCTATGAGATGCAGCGTTACGTTGTCTGTAATAAGACCTAACGGAGCAGCCAAATGGGGGACGCCATGGACGGTCCGTCGGGTGTAATCAGGGGTTAGAGGATGAGATTTCTCGCTACAATAGACATGACATAGGGCAGGGGCATCCAACCTGCGGCCCTCCAGCTGCTGCAGGACTACTTCTCCCATTCTCCTCAGCCAGCCCCTTAGCTGCACCATGGGAGATGTAGTCCTGCAGCAGCTGGAGGGCCGCAGGTTGGACGCCCCTGACATAGGGAATAGTCACTGGCGCTGTCAAGTAATCCTTACTGTAGATTTTTACTGATTTAAGGAGTTGTTTTCTGGGTGCCGATGCAGAAAAAGCCTTTCATTAAACTCTCTGCTGTTGCGACACCTCTCATTGCGCCGTGCGAGGTCACGAGTCTTTGGCACGTGGCTCTGGTTCACAAACGAACGTATACCCCGTGATAACACAGGTATGTCTAGTGCCGACACACATAAGCATAAAAAGATTGATCACCTCCATATGTTGGGTCCCAGGCTTCTTGGGAACCCTGAATGTCATGTTACATGGCTAAGAGGGTGACAGACAGGTAATGCCCGTCGCACGTTAACGATGAAAAATAAATGGAAAAAGTATCAAAAACTGCGTTATGGCATTAGCTCATCGATGGCTCCGTGACCGTGTCATGCTAGGTCCTTCATATTGGATGAACCAAGTTATGGGACACGTTGCAACTGGTCATACAAAACGTATGTATGTGCACAGACAGGAGCACTTAGCCCCGTGCCATGGTTTAACGCATGGTGGCACTTATTGGATCAAGTCTACTCCGCAATTGCATATTCGCTCACAAAAAAAAGAAGAGAAAGAAAATGGCTTTTTGAAAAAGCGAAGGAACAAAATTTAACAGAGGAAAGACAAAAAAACAAGGAAATTAAAAAAAAAAAAAAAAAGACATCAGGTTAACCTTTTTAACACAAGAAGACCCTGCAGCATAGACCCCCTTAACACCAGCAGAGCGGCCAAGTCCAGCCCTCCATTCTCTTGTCAGTACCAGAGAATGAGGATATGTTAAAAACCAGGTTAGGGGCTATTTTTTCTGTTGTATTCTGGTGGCTTTGAATTTGGAAACCCGTTTTGTGTTTTCGGCGGGGGTGTCACAAGACGGCTCTTCGGAATTGCGCTCTGGGATAGTGGGCAGTGCCGGGTGGGCAATGCTTGTGACCGGTACTGAGAAGGAGAAAGGCTCCTTTTCCACCACGGTTCCCGAAAAAGCCTAAAACATAGAAAATTCACATAACTCACGTACAACTTTATAAACACACCTGGTTAACGGTAACGGCACCCCTCATTCTGAAAAGGCGCAGCCAGTTATACAGAGAAACAAAGAATACTATAAAATAGGGCAAATATGCAATATTAATGGACCCAGTGATGTAATATGGAGGCTGATTAATACAGGGGTTGGGAACTGAATACATAAGACCCCAAATAATAAAGGTAATTGATAGTTCATTGGCCCCCAAACTGGCCTTCGTTACTAAAGTTACAATATCTGCAACCTTTTCAGAATTTGAACCAGATACAGTAACAGAGTAACACGCCGTCCCATGAGAGCGCACACTTCATCTCTGAGAGACTCTCTCACCTCCAAGGGTCCGAACACAGGGGACAGCTTCTTCTGCCCTCGGTCGTCGCGGTCCTGGGTGCTGTCGCCATGGTCACTGAACGGGCTTTCATCAAAGCTGCAGTTCCTTTGGTAGGACCTCCGCTCCTCAAACTCGGGTGCGCTGCTCTCGCTGGTATCGCTACATACGCTGTTCTCTCGGCTCCGAGACTTCATGATGGATTTTCGGGGTACGTACTCCCCATTTACAAGATCAACAAACGCCCTGTAAACAAAACACAATCCCTGCTTTACCCTGTGTATGGGGTCTCTGCGGGAATCGGCAACTTTCCACATATTACCAGCCGCGCGAGTGTTTTAACGTTACATTTAGCGGCGCCAGGTCCCAGCCTACGTCTCCTAATAGTACATCTCTACCTCCCTACCCACCTGTATATGTCTGCTGGTGTCTTGATGACCGGTAGTTCTGGGGCGGCGTGGCCGTTTCCGGAGCTGTTTTTCCGTTTCCGTTTGGCCTCCTCCTTCTTTTCACTGTATTTCAAAGTTGTATTTTTTCCAGTGTTTATCCTGACCTGAAAAAGGTAAATTATTCAAAAGAGTAAACGTTTGTCCGCTGAATTCAAACATGAAAAAAAGGAGCCGGATTCATCTTGAACACAGTAGCATTAAATAATGGCACCGAGTCCTTTACAGGTACGTTTTCTACCTGCATTCAATCAGGGGTATAGCCTTACTTGAAGAGATACACATAAACAGAACGCACCCTTTTTGGTTCCACAGTATGTTGGAAGTGTATGGTGGCCACCGCGTTTTTACAGCTCCCAGGGTCCTCGTCGTCGTCACTGTGGTGGGAAGTTGAGCTGTTGACGTGACGGCTGCTCAGTACGCGTTCTGCTTTTGTAAGTTTGCCCTGAGTATGCGAGTCTTCCACCTCCACATTGAGGTCTGTTTTCCGATTCTCTTTGTCTTCTTCGGAACACAAGTCGCTCTTAACCCTGAATGTCTCCTCCGTCCTGCAATATAATACAGGAGGGGATTGAAAGAAAGAACCATTGCTTACCGAGGTTCTTATCATGTAGTGTGGTTCATGTCCACCTGTGGTAGGTGGTGGATCAGCGTATTCCCTGTGTCAAGCAGCCTTGTTACTGAGGAGCGACATCTACTACATTACTAAACGATAATCAAATCCTACAAATGAGATCCGTAATCCCTCCTGTTCCAAACCGCATGAGCTGTGGTGTTAAAAGTATTTACCAGGAATAAGTGAGTCCATGTATATGGCCGGGTCACTTACTCGTTGAGTTCTCCTTGAAGTTCCTCTTCCTTCTCCAGTTCCTCCAGCCTGGCCCATAACTCTGCATTGTCTAGAACACGCTCTCCTGCATGAAGCTCGGCGTCGAGAGGGTCTGCTATCTTTGGTTTAGAGTGAGGTTTGTGCGCCGTTCTCGGTTTACCTGTGGAACGTTGGCGAAGGTTGTGGAATGTTTACAGTAGAAACCAGACAATCGAGGACGTCTCTAAAAAGTCATGTTTTTAATGGATCTAGAACTCTAATTCTTTAATAGAATCTCCCACCTAAAGCAGTAGGTTCAGCCTAGAACCATTGGATCCCATTTCTACCTTGAGACACCCTATCCGGAGACGTGTGAAAGGAGTAACCCCCTCAGGGCCAGTTAAAGGGCCGAGTCCCTGATCCTTAGCCGTGGAAAGGTATTCGGAGCGGCAGCCCCCCTCTTCAGGAGCGCGTATCAGCGCCGCCGCTTCCGCTGATTATGCAACTCGTTTATTTCTATTGCCCTCCAAAATCTTTATTCTCATTACAAGTATCCAGCTCTGGTAATAAAAGATGCAACAGAGAATCTTTCTCCGGCTTCGCTATGAATTTTAATCCCTCTTAAAACAATTGGCCGTGATAGCGGAGAGCAGGAGATCAATGCAGCAAAACAGACAGCTGACACGCGAGCAGGCGACGCAGGAGGGGGCGAAATAACTCACGGTACAGATATATATTTAGAATACATGCGTGTAATCGCTACATTGGCACTCGCCATGTACGCAGACTCTCCCAGCACACGCCTGACACACACCTGTAGATGGCATGCACCCCCATCACACAGATCAATGCATTTCAAAACCTGTTTAATGGGAATATTGGACGCGTGAATGGCATTGAAGGCGCATAACACTGTATGGTCCGGATACACGGTGTTAATAAACCTGCGTACCTTTTGTTACTACCGTCTCTGCTCCGGCTTCTTCTCGAATATCAAAATAATCCCCGTCTTCCTGCAGCGAGTAAAAGGAGGCGTTAGTCGAGTGCTTCGAGAAGCGCGGATCACGTGGCGGCCCCTGTCCGTCGGGGGGCGCTCGCGCCTCCTCACCACTCCCCATTATCACTTACGCCGCTCATTCTCTGCAGGTCTTTGGTGAATTCCACCCGGGACTCGAAGTTTCTTAACACTTCTTGCAAATCGTCCAGTGCTTTCCTAACATCTAGAAAAGGAAAAAAGATGAGTGTGAGGGGCTGCCCGTAACACCCCTAAGACACGCAGGCATGGGGGGGATTTGCACGTTACTATTCTACTGGCCTATTACACAGAATCTTATTGAATAAGGAATATTTAAGTGATAACAAACGACATTCTAACATATGCAGAGCTCCGGCATTTAAAGGGTAAACCGAAGCCCAAATGAAGTTCTTCAATGCGCTTGACTGATAGTTTGAGATGAATCTCGTGTAACGGGGAGGGATTCATCATATAACTGTGTTTGGGATTCCTCGATCTGTAAATGCACCAAATGGTCATTTCGGTTGCTCTAACAAAAAAGATTGGGGTATTCAAGTGGTCTTTTATTAAAAAGAGAGAACTTACAATTATTTTGTGGCAGCGGGTCATGGGAGTTATAATCCAGTAACAAGCAGCCCTCCATATGAAATCACCCGAACCATTTAATACACTTTCTGTAGGAGACGGTGTTATGTGGGGGTAAAGGCAGCCCGACATACGACATAATAGGGGCCCCTGAAATCCCATACATTAGCCCCCTACCAGGCTGACAGACCCCCGAGGCCCCATTAACCACATCGCGGCGTGAGAAGCAGCAAAAGGTTCGCTTTCCAGAGGCTGCGGATCCAAATTTAAATGTATTCTCGGCTTAATGGATAGAAAACATTTTCTCAGCAATCTGCACCTATTTACGTCCCGCCATGATATTGAAATGCCTTTTTTTTTTTTAAATAAAAAATAAAGGTGACTTTAGCAGAGTCTGGGTTGCAAAAAGCCAAAAAAGCTATTAAATTGAGTCTAATAATACACTTCAGGTTTCAAAGAGAACGCTGTAATTTTAGCTCTACACAAACGATGAGAGTCTTGTTACACGTTACACGTTACCTGCCACAATGCCCAGCAAGCAGAAAGGGTCCGGACGGCTGCGGGACCCCGGGCTGCGGGCGGCCAGCGGCACATCTGCCCCTGTCGGCTATAGAGAAGGTGACCACGGAGAAAACGGGATGGATGAAGCGCCGTTTTCAAGGCAAACCCTAGAACATTCCATTGGTTTTCATGGCTTCATTCCAACTTAACAACCCGAGCTATTCTTCCCTTCTAAAAACAAGTTATAACTGCGAAGCGCCATGTACATAATGTACACGGGGAGCAGATCCACTAAACGGTGCGCTGGCCTCACAGCCTAGGGATATAACACCACGGGTCCGGCAGCCTCGTGTTAAGACAGGAGTTTCATAGCCAAACGTATGGGTCAAGGAATTTACCAAAACGTAAACGCTGGTTGAGGAAGGCAATCCGAAGCCGTCCGAAAACAAACAAAATAATAATCATTTTTTTAAAAAAGTGCTCGCAAACCGGATTAGTCTGTACCTTTATTGGACGCGCTGCGGAGGTACCTTGTAACTTATTGAAAAATTGTGCCTGCTCCCCAGGCGGATCATAACGTTTCACGTTTCAAATAAATTCCAATCGTGTATTTTCTGATTTGTGCAAACGCCATACTTTTTGCCCTATAAAGCAAAGCGGATCTTGCCGTAATCTTTTTAGTAAACCAAACGCCGCGTTTGTCCCAAATAATCAGCCACATCCATCGCTTTCCCGGGTCTGAGATTTGATTTCAACTTCACAGGAAACAAAATAATAATAATAATAAAATAAATAAATAAAAACAGCAACTTTGTTTTCCTGAGGGCAGCCGGCGCTTAAAACGGAAGAATTTCACCCCCTTTCACCCCGCAGTGTGTGATGCCTGAAATTATATTCATTTTACTCGGAGATAATTGGGCTTAAAAATTTGGCGCGTCCACGTAATCGGATGCCAGGGAATCTGTTTTAAGCGGATACATTGTAACAGGGGCTCTTTTTTTTTGGGGGGGGGGCTTTATCTCGTTCTGAGGGAGGTGGCGACGGGTTCTCTGCCCCAGATCTGTTTTTAATATCGGACGTATTCTGTCCACGGGCCCGAGCGGATTCTTTTACAGCCCCCCCCGACCCCAACGTGTGTTTATTTTCCTGTCTGGTGCACTAATTCCAATGCTGCAGCAAAGATCCGCGCTGTCCGGGTACGGCCCCACGGGCTACAGTGACCGCTAAGCAAATAGTCGTTTGATATCGTGCCTCTTTTCATATGTCACATTCCCTCCGAACCGGTCATCATCCCCAAAATACCATAAATCTGAACGGAGATTTTAAAAACAGCAAAACATTTTTGGGTGGGTGTGAGGGGGGTTAAATGTATGGATTGTAAGAGAAGTGAGATCCGTGAAAAGCACTCTTCAGAAATTAACATAGAAAATGTCAATCAGTTAATAATATTTGGCAGAGAAAACACAGAGTGTGATAACCCCCCCCCCCCCATCGTTTCAGATCACACGACACCCCCCCCCCTCAAAAAAAATAACATAAACCCGCAGACGGGAAGCAAACACGCTTTTTCCTCGCGCCGGTCCTATCCAGACAGACAGCTGTTGCCACTTTTTGCAATGAACGGGTTACAAAAGAAGGGGAGGAAAAAAAAAAAAAAAAAAAAAGATGGCATTAACAAAATGAAAATTACGGTGTAAACAGTTCATAAAATCTCACAGCCCTGATGTCGCTGTAGATCATTAAATTTCTGCAACAATTAGACCTTTTCTCACGGCAGCAAATTGGACCGGTTGCCATGGCAAATCGGAGCCCTTAAGTCATATATCTTTGATTGCAGAAAGGTCAGACTAAGACAGCCTAATAACTCAAGAAGCTGTTTGACAGATTTCATCGGAGCATGGTCACATAACAGCAGAAAACTATGTCGGCAGTTGTTAAAAGCAGAGGGTCAGGGAAAAGGTTAAGGTTACGGAATGTTTTTGCTTCAGTAAACTCAGTCAGATAATGTGTCTAACCAGCTTTAGATCTAAAGAACATTATTTTAGGTAGGAGGTCAAATCAATAACTTTTTTTTTCACCGCAGCAAGTGGGAAATATTAAATATGGAAGCGTGTGGGGGGGGGGGGAAGTAGGTATGAGGGTTTTTTTATTATTATTATTATTTTTTCCCCCCCCAGAAATCAGGCTGCTTATAAAATCCCGGGGAACGGAACTGAAATGTTATCAGTGGAATCCTTGAGTTGACAATGTCTTTAAAATTCATTGCTCATGGATAGTGGCTCATGAAGGGAGAATGGCGGTAAATCATTGGCGTGGAGATTTCGCTGTAGTTAAACGAAAAGGTTACACGCTATATTCAATGCACTACCTGAACAATCATACTAATACGGGGCCATAAATAAGCAGGAGGCATCTCATCGACCCCCCCCATGTCTCGCCTGTGTATCCAAAATGCATCCCTTGGAACTTATTAACAATAACATATTGCCCTTGATTGACAGAACCCACTAGACAAACCTTTTTTCCCCCCATCTAGACCCCAGTTCTTGCCCCGTGCATGCCATCAGTTCTGCCACCCCGCCTTCTCTACTCGCTGCCCCTCGCCTTATCTACACCCCAGGCAGAAACCTACTTACATAGGGTACAAAGCGGTTCACCCAGCTCCCCTTCAGCCTGGTGATATTGGGCAATCCAAATGGACCCAATGGCCCTCATCTGCCGCCGATTCTAAATATTTTGTTTCTACGGTTCCTGCCCGGCGCTACATGCCCCCAGAGGACCTCTCCACGGCATCCATGCACTCTCCAGACAGACGGATGCCCCGATGGGGACTAATCACTGTACCTTACACACAATTCGTGGACATTTTAACAATTTATTTAGCCCGTAAGATACCTTTTACACCAAGCGCACAATAATCATTTGCTGTTAGTTCATAAAAAAAAAAAAAGACTATTTAAAATAATCCCACAGCCGGAGACGGCAACCTCGTGACATTTATTAGATACGCAACAAAAAAATGAAGGAGAGAGGCTGTTCTTTGCAGCACTGACAAAAAAAAAAAATCTATAAAATTAGAAGCAATAGCAATTTACATACTTAAAGCCAACCCCCCCTCCCCCACAGAAATCTTTAGGAGAAAAATATATCAATACCCAAACCGCGGTGTTATTAACAGAAATGTGCAATGATTGAAACCTCAAAGGTAATTAAATATGCAAATCTATCGGCCACATGGTGCAGCTGACAGCTGCCTAGTACCTTGCCTGCTTCCCAACCCCTACCCCGCCAGCAATCACTGCCCCGCTTGCAGGGAAGGGGTTAAAAGACGCTGAAGGATTTATAACGAGCTTTATATAAAGCGATACCTACAGCCTGGTGGTTGGGATCCACCTTGTACTTAATTAGCTAAAGCGAGGCCGGATTGCATCTACCCCGACGTTCCACAATGTAAACAATCCAGCTCGAAAACCTTTAAGAGTCATCTGCGAATCTCAAGATCAAACCGCAAGTGCCTGGCGCAGCTGGGAATTCTTAAAAGCTTCAAGTGTGGATATTACAGTTCGGAGGGTTTTAGCCTAACATCTAAACACAGATCCTCGCGAAGCGCCGTCAACGCCTTCAATTGCCTCTTGTTTCTGTCCAAAGCACGCGTGGAGGCTTCTCGTCGGACGGCACAGGGAACCCAATCGTACCGTCAATGGGGGCAAACTTTCTCCAATGTTCTTACAGATTCTGGTAAAACCGAAAACACGTCAACTCCCCCTCCCCCCAAAAAGTGACGATGAAGCCTTCTTCTATAAGCCTTACCGGTTACCATGAAGCCACGATGGAACCTGCCCGTTCCTTTAATGTCCCGATATCATGCCCAACAAACAACTACGTAAAAAACGTTCCATAAGTATGAGTCTACACCTTTAAGAAAAGACCCACTTCCCGGACCAACCACCGCGTATTTATTGTAAATCCTAAATAAAAACAACAAAAAGTTATTAAACATGTTATTTCTTTATTCCTTTGGCAATAAAAAATCTAATTAAAATCGGAGCACAAAGTACTCCGTGGCCCCTTATTGCTTTGTAATATCACAGGTTTATTCGGAAACCACCTAAAATATCTTCGCCAGTCAGTGAAAACATCACAGAGGTTCTTTCTGGTTCCGACAAAGGAGTTCTTTCTGGTTCCGGCTTGCTCTATAACTTCTGGAGGACCACGGCTCATTAGAGTACACGTCAAATTTTTATTCAATTTTCCCACATATAAAAAAAAATGTTGTTTAAAAAAAAAAAAACCTTTACTGGGTGAGATGATTTTGTGTAAACAAGTAGATCTTATTGTATTTTCTTGTTTAAAACATGAATGTTTTATCAGTTTTAACAGAGAGAGATCTGGGAGATGGCGCACCTACTGCCACATGCTCTGGAAACTTGGTCTGATGGCGGATGTTGAAGCATATTGGGATCATCTGCTGTACAGACACAATATCGGAGCCCACAAGGGTTTTTGGCAGGGCAAGAAAGAAACGTCGGCAGCAGAAACTTCCTGGCGAATTCTTTCAAGATGATCACAGGAAACGTGTGTGACGTGACGGACGTGGACTTATTAAGAACACTGATTGAGTCGAGCATCGTTCTAAACATTCCAATCATCTCTGGACACCTCTACCCATTTAAAGTCATACTCAACGGTCCGATCACAAACGAGAACGTGTTGCAACGGGTCTGGGATGTATAGAAAGTCAAATGAAGGCAATGAAGACAACCATGTGCTGGGGCCTCCACCCATGAGCTGGGGCCTCCACCCATGAGCTGGGGCCTCCACCCATGAGCTGGGGCCTCCACCCATGAGCTGGGGCCTCCACCCATGAGCTGGGGCCTCCACCCATGAGCTGGGGGCTCCACCCATGAGCTGGGGCAGATGATGCTACCCAGGTCGATGTGAGATTTCAAACCCATCCTAGAAAGTTCGAGACTCTCGTGCAAGTTCTTTAAACGTAAAGGATAAAGGTTCTAGACTCTCGAGTAAGTTCTTTGAGCATAAAAGATGAAGGTTCTAGACTCATAAGCAAGTTCTTTGAGCATAAAAGATGTTGTGCCCTGTTTCCACTTGATAAAGACGTGAAAATTTTATTGTTCTCCCAGCCTCGTGCCAGTTTTTAGTTTCCAAGAATACATTTGTTCAAGAAATGTTTGCGGATCTTTTGCGAGTAGTTTTTTTTTGAAAATGCAAATGTCCGATAACACAAGAAGAATAAAGATGATCGTTTTTTCTTTCTTTGTGTGCTTAAAAAGCAGAACTTTTTTCACATTCCGAATGGAACGCAATTTATTATCCCCTATTGTAAGAAGACTGAAATTAAAAGAGAAGAGCGTTTCATATATAAACACTTTAAAATCATCGTGCATCCGGAAACTCCGCCCAGAATTATAAATTACGAACAAGTGATTTCCCTGATTTGGCTCTAATTGTATTTTCGGCCGGGCACATTATCCAACAGGTTTATTAACCTCGCAAAATGTATCTTCGCGTTGATTCCAGATAGCATCTTATATCAATCAATGGAAGACAGACTTGCAATACTTATTTCAATAATCCTGGTAATTTGCTCTTTCACGAAAGGTTTTTCCCCCTCTCCTGCTCCTCTCCAGATGATTTCTTTTCTTATGCTAAATAGTTTTGAGTATTTTTTGCCAGGATATTTATTCTGTAGCGTTGCCTGTTATTTCTATTTTTGGAGGAGAAATGCAAAGTCTTTAAAGAACTTTTAATAGCTTAATATGTTCAATGCATCTTTATAAAGTTTTGGAAGGCAGTGCAGTAGAATAGAAAGGATGCAATTATGGCCCTTTTTTTTTATATCACGAGGCAAAAAATATGACAGTGCCGTGGATTTAGCAAATGTCTTCCAGACAGACCTGTGAATACCGGGGGTGTAGTAACAGAGACAAAGCAAGTCGCAGTACAGGCATCAAAAGTTTTTTGTTCACGTGTCTCTTAAGATGCTGGGGTGCTGTGATAACGTGGCAAGAATGAAATCTTCATCGCGCGTCCCGCACAAAACTAACTTCAACCCCCGTAGTTTCTAACTAGTCCAAGGACTTTGCCGGCTCCAGATGTCTTACCGGAAGCAGATACTTGCCGTTTAGCAAACCGGATCTAGGTGCCTGGCCAAACAGAACATTTGGCCTTGTTGGTTGTACAGTTACATTGTTTCTTCTCTTTACCAATAAATGTATTATTTCGGGACTGGAGTGAGGCTCTTGGCCACGTGTCAGTAAAGCTTGGCAAGTCGGCGTGCCCGAGCAGAACAAGGGTAAAGCGATTAAAGTAAATGAGCCACGGATCACCCACCTATCCCCCAACCTGCCTTCCAAACGTGCAGGAAAGTTCACTATTACATGACAGAAGGTCATATTCTAAAAGAACGGTCCTATATGGCGGAATGTGGAGGATAGATTACCCAACCCAAAAGTGATCTACTTATTCGGTGGGATAAAGAGAGGTCGGGAACCGGCATCAGAGAAAAGACCTATCAATTTTAACCCGGAACCCACGAGAAACAGCAGGTCTGCTATCATAACGTTGCGCTTCAGCACTGAATCTTTGGGAGGAGAAGAGTTAACGTCCGTACGAAAAAGCTGAGCCTGTCATTCGGAGCAATAACAGCAAGACGGGGCAAACAAACAGAAACGCGGAACAAAACATGTACTTTTATTAAGGAACTCGCAGGCAAAGCGGACCCAGCTTGTAGTTAATCAGCCCGATTCTGTGAAAATATCAGCGCGGCTTCGTTTCCAGACAGGAACCAAACGAGCCTCGTGATAACACCCGGAAGAAAGCGCCGTCTAGGATCTTTACTATTATGTGCCACAGCAGGCTTCTATACAGGAATTCTTCAAAAACAAGACCATTTGGGTTCTCACCCGAGTATCAGCGCTGTGATGAGATCCCAATAAACACGTATTACAGGTTTTAGACACAGATGTAGCCATTTCTATGGCTTTACCTCCAACACATGCTGGAGACTTCAGCTCTTGCACAGAGGTGTGTATATATATTTATGCGTATGTACATATATATATATGTATATATGTATGTATGTATGTATATATACAGGGCCGGCCCGACAATGGAGCCAAGTGGGCCAACCGCTCCAGGCAGCACTTTTGCAGCCCCAAGCCTTTTTTTTTTTTAAAGCGAGTCTCCCTGTTCGGTCTCGGTGCCGGCTTGTAATGCTGAGTGGCGGAAGATTTACTCATAGCCGGCACCGAGACCGAACAGGGAGACTCGCCGCAGGACTGCTGAAAGGGGGGGGGGGGAGAGAGGAAGGGTAGATAATGGGGGGGGGCGGCAGGGACGGAGGGAGAGGAAGGGTAGATGGGGGGGGGGGGCGGCATTTTAAAATTCGCCCCAGGCGCCATTTTGTCTTGGGCCGGCCCTGTATATATATATATATATATATATATATATATATATATATATATATATATATATATATATATATATATATATATATATATATATAGATCCTGTGCACGCACGTTCTAGGTCACGCATTACATCAGAATGAGTATCACGTGTTCCCTGTAAAGAACGCACACAAGACTCTTTAAATAACATCCTATTTAAAGGAACTGTTGGATGCCAATGAGAGACAAATTGTGTATTCCCCTCTGGGAATCGTATCAAGGCACAGGCAACATTCTGGAGCCTGATTAACATCCTCCTTAATCAAGAGGGGAATGTGGAGGGCCGGGGAATACGGTAGCAGTTATAAAAAGAAAACGCTTTTACTCGTAGACCTGCGATCCTCAGGCTTAACTTCCCCGGGAGCAAATCCAGGTGGCAACACTGGGTCCGGCAACCGGGATTATATTTGAACGGGGTTGCTTTAAGTGTAGTTTTGCGCATGTACGGATTTACATGCAGTTCTACTTACGGGGCGGTTGCGTTCCTAGATCATGATCAGTAGCTGGCAGTGGGAAGAAATAAGACATCTGATACATTGTGTTGTGTCATCTAAAAGATTGTTGGTCTCTGGGGTCATCCCTGGATCGCTGATAAAGGGTGTAAAGTGGAGTAACATTGTTTCGCACCGCAACCGCATTGCAGGTGATTACATGTTTAAAAAGACCCAGTTAAACTATGCAGGGGGTAGAGCTACCTTCAGGGGAGTAAGAACGGACGTCGGTACCAGCCCCTTCTGAAGACTGCTTGTCTATTTAACAAAAACTTGTCTTTTGTTGCTAAAGGCAGCGAATATGAATACCGACAAGCTAAAGGCCAGTGGAACTGAGTGCTACAGGGATATGACTCCATGCTAGATTTTGTTCCATCTCCCGTAGCCCCCAGTTCCTCCCTTTCCTTTCCAACCACTGCCGGACCGAGCCGTGTGATACCAGGAGAGAGAGAGGGACTTGCGTGTTTTCAGAACGTCAGAGGTCTGGGACAGTGACATAAATGTGAATCAAGGCAAAGAGTGATCTTTAGGCAGATATCTGAAACGTATATTCTGTGAAATACATACGTTTTTTCCTGTGGTCGACCAGAGCCGAGGCTTCTTTCGCTGAGCATTTGGCAAACCAGTTGTCGCCAAGTAAAACTGTAATCTCATTTGTCTGGACAAGTCTCCCAGGCATGAAGGCAAGTGGCCCAAACGGTACCTATTGTAAAAAATAATGAAATATCATGACCTCTGTGTCTGTGCCAACAATAAAATCATTAAACTTGGAATGAAATTCAATCATAAGGAGCCTAAAGGTTAAAAAAAAACATAGCGATTGGGAGTTGTGGGAACAAAGTCCATTGATACATATCTTAACAGAAAGATGAAAGGGCAGATCTGCTCAACGTTCTCCACAAGCGTTTGTGACAAATCCGATTTTACCCACCATGACCTCGTAAGACAATTTGTCCGGCAGCGTGTGGAGTCGCTTTTGAAGCGCGTCATAGTCGCTTTCCACCTTCTTCCTGAAAAGAGAAAGTACCTCGGGTCACAGGGGTTTCCAACTTCCAGAAGCCACCGTCCGCAGCTGGACCGGGAAGCTCAGGGTCCTCCACGCTGCTTCCCTCCTCCTGGAACCCACATCGCATCTTTCACAACGTAGGATTTAAAGAGCAGCCGGTATAATTCTGTTTTCATTTCTGAATGTCAGTTGGCACAACATAGCTGACTTTTAATATTTAAAAAGGCTTGGATAGCGGAAAGGTAGTCGCTATGGGTTTGCCGAGACGTTCAATCAGCAACAAAACCCGACTCGTGGTCCGCTTTAACGGGTCTTACGTATCCACGTTGGCCAAAAGCCTCTCAAAACGTTGGCCATTGCCTGTGATTTATTCGGCGACCGGGAGAAAATGAAGACGCTGCCACAAAGTGACAATGTCACGCGGTATTTTAAATAACTATCTATATCCGCTATATTCCTCCAGTGACTGCATCTTAAAATCCGGTATATAAACCAAGCGTCAGTGGGCTGATGGAAGGATGATCTCTAAACGGAAGACACCGCCGTGCTTCATTATCCAGGAGAATAAAATATTGAGCTATAAACCATGCGGAAATAAACTGGATGGGGGGGAGTGCGCACACACAAAAACTTTATCTGGATGTTACACTTACCAGTGCTGGATCTTTTCTTGGCAGCCGCTGACCACCTGTCATTAAAACAGATAACCGAGCGTGAAAAGAAAAAAAATAAATATATATATATATAGATATATACACACCGCGAATATCAATGCATCAAGAAACCCAAAGCTTACAGATTCCGCGGCGCTGGCTTCAACATTTTTATTTGTCAGAGCAGAGACCGGCGAGCGTTAGTTCTGAAGCAAAACGCTTTATCACATCCTTCTAATGCAAGCAGATAACGGCGGAAAACAATGTAATTTCTCCCCGTTTGCCATTCCCGCACACTATCTTGCTTCGGCTGATATTGGCGATATGACACGGGAAGACATTTGCTCTGAATTTCCCTTTTTTTTCCCCCCCATAAACTGAATTTTAAAAAAACGTCAATTTTGATAAGAAAGGATCATCTTAAAGCCGTGAGAGGAAGAAGAAGACGTCGCTGGCTTATTACAAAGTGCAGCGAACGCAGCCCATGGCTTTTTCATTCGGGAGGTAAATAACAGCAACAAAAGTGACATAATAAAAAGGTTAATTCCGTTATTAAAAGCAAAAAAAGGGAAATGGGGCGTTTATTAACAATATCACAACTATTATCATGATTTACGGCGCAACTACGTCTTTATAAAGGGAGCTGCCTATAAAGCTCCTCCAATGAGAGCACAGATACCGTTCGCTGTCCAATGAAACGGTCGCAATACGCCAGATTTCCCGTCTGTTTGGTGAATGGTAACTCGTTTCAAGCAGCGGGGTTTTCTCTTTGCACATCTCCGGGGCACAGAAAGTACTTTTGTTTCAAATGTTTAAGGAACTATATAGGTAAATGGAGGGTAAATGTGGGTGGATTATTTAGATACCTATACAATAGCCATTAACCCTGGAGGTGCTGTGTGTAATAGAAGACACGGACATCCTTTGTTTGAAGGTTATTGTTATTATTTTACTATATTTTATACAATATATAGCTCTAAATTCATTGTAAAATAGGCTCTCTCTCTTTTGTTGGCATTAAGTTACCCGAATAATATAACGTAGTTTATACGTTATTATAACGAAAGGGGAGAGAGAGCGACAGCGAGAAAGGGGAAAGAGAGCGACTGCGAGAAAGGGGAGAGAGAGCGACTGCGAGAAAGGGGAGAGAGAGCGACAGCGAGAAAGGGGAGAGAGAGCGACAGCGAGAAAGGGGAGAGAGAGCGACAGCGAGAAAGGGGAGAGAGAGCGACTGCGAGAAAGGGGAGAGAGAGCGACTGCGAGAAAGGGGAGAGAGAGCGACTGCGAGAAAGGGGAGAGAGAGCGACTGCGAGAAAGGGGAGAGAGAGCGACTGCGAGAAAGGGGAGAGAGAGCGACTGCGAGAAAGGGGAGAGAGAGCGACAGCGAGAAAGGGGAGAGAGAGCGACAGCGAGAAAGGGGAGAGAGAGCGACAGCGAGAAAGGGGAGAGAGAGCGACTGCGAGAAATGGGAGAGAGAGCGACTGCGAGAAAGGGGAGAGAGAGCGACTGCGAGAAAGGGGAGAGAGAGCGACAGCGAGAAATGGGAGAGAGAGCGACTGCGAGAAAGGGGAGAGAGAGCGACTGCGAGAAAGGGGAGAGAGAGCGACTGCGAGAAAGGGGAGAGAGAGCGACTGCGAGAAAGGGGAGAGAGAGCGACTGCGAGAAAGGGGAGAGAGAGCGACAGCGAGAAAGGGGAGAGAGAGCGACAGCGAGAAATGGGAGAGAGAGCGACTGCGAGAAAGGGGAGAGAGAGCGACTGCGAGAAAGGGGAGAGAGAGCGACAGCGAGAAATGGGAGAGAGAGCGACTGCGAGAAAGGGGAGAGAGAGCGACTGCGAGAAAGGGGAGAGAGAGCGACTGCGAGAAAGGGGAGAGAGAGCGACAGCGAGAAAGGGGAGAGAGAGCGACTGCGAGAAAGGGGAGAGAGAGCGACTGCGAGAAAGGGGAGAGAGAGCGACAGCGAGAAAGCTACATCTTCTGATAATTTGCATATGGGTCTGCATAGTAATTTTACAATAATCTATATTCTCACAGACATACTGTATATACTTTACAGAAAAATACTGAATAATCCCAATGCCGATTCTCTAGTTCAAAACACGTCCACTGGCCGGGTTTTACAACAACAAAAAAAGATCCGTATGTAAGCATACCATGTGGTGAGACAAAAAAATCATCAATCAGGGTTGCTCTTTGACGGTGCCATTTTGCTCCAGCGGAAAATGATGCTCTGGTGCCCATTTCACGTCACCGACAATAGATTTATGCCAGGCTGGTGTAACATCTGCCAGCACATTTGATTTTTGCATCCAAAAAGGTACACAAAGCTTCCACCGCTAAACAAACAGCCCCTCGGATCCTACGGGCATGAAGGATGATTCTAAAGACCGCAAGAAGTCTACAGCGTGTAAGCCTCTCATAGAAGACATGTCCCGTCCCGCAATACAGCGCGCTCCACGCCGACGAAAACATATTGCAATCATAGCTTAGAATAAAAAGGCTGAGACAGGCACCTGCGCGGCCGATACTTGGTTCATCCATCACATTACCGGCCCTCTGGAGATCAATGCATTCTGTCACTTATTGATAACAGAGCTGTTGATTCAAATACATTCATTGCGCTAAATGCAATGGAAAAGCATTGTCTAACAGCGATAACAAATAATTCCTTTTTACAAGGTTTTTTCCCCAGAATATATATATATATATATATATAATTTTTTTTTTTTTTTAACCTCCCCGTAGAAATTAGGTTCTGCATTTTTCTCACGTAGTTAATATAAGTAACCGTCTCTATCCATAACTGATGTCTACAGAAAAGTTGAGGAAAATGAGCTGTAATAAATATTTATGAAAGCCGGCACACGGAAATATCTGAAAACATTACAGGAGATTGATTTTAAGATTATTTTTTTTGTATATGACGCGTGCGGGACGTGAGAACGCAAATCCGCACAGCGTAAGGCTTGTAAATTGGAAAAGTAAAGAAACACATGTGAGCGGGACAGGCGCGGGGTGTTATGAACAATAAAAAAATATAATAATATATATAATATTATAATATATATATAAATATAACTGTTTAAATGTCCTGTGCCTGCCCATGCGCGAAGCAATACAGAAGTCTTGGAAGATACAGAAGCGGCACATTCATTAACCTCAACACGATAATCCTTTCATGGCTGCATATTAACTAGTTACATATTCATAATCACTTACATTATTTAAAGGGCCGTCTATGAGATTTGCTAGACTATATCCATTAACTACAGTGATAAAGGTTACAGAAGATATTTTACTTAATGTTTCCAAGAAGCTACTTTAATTAGCTAATATGCAAATGAGGCATATTTTTTTGACAGATAGGGCCAATGCCAGCGGTTCATACGTTCTTTCTATAAGCCATTCGCGTGCAAATAAAACACGGAGCCTTCAACTCATAACATAGGGCAGTCGATGATGTTACAATAGGATTTTTATTAACCAATATTGTAGTGTTTCCTACCGATTACGATAGCCAGAGAGAGAGCGCTAGATTTATTCCATGTCTGGATACCCATTGCTGTTTCGTAGCAGGATAAACACCAGCCCTTAACCAGAACTTGTTCTAAACAAGAAGGGCGGAAGGGTGAAAGATCACTTGTATGGGATTTCGGTCCTGTAACTGTGAAAAGGTATTACCCCCGAGCCCGTTCAGCTCCTGTACCTGCGTCACCCCAGCAGATCACAGCCTCGTGCATTCTAACAAATGTCCACCAGGTGGAAACAGTCAGCAAGTGACTCGCAAGTGTTTAGTAAATAGGCTATAAAGCAGCCAGCTCCTTCTATCCTATTTTAAGAGTGTAGAGCAGCAGACAAGTGTCTTGGCTACCTGCAATGGCGGCCTCCGGTTATCCGCGTAAAGCAGGTTAAAAATAATCAGACGATATGCTCACCGCTATATATATATGATATGATATATATGATTAAGGTAGGCTCCGTCCACCTAATTTATCGGTTTGTCTTAGTCTGTCAATTCTAGTCTTGTCAGACCCCTTGAATATATGTTTTGTAAATTGTTGGCGCTATATAAATAAAATATAATAACAAGACCTTTCATTAGAACTTTCTACCTTGTAGCCGAGACGCAGTATGGCCGAATGCAATAAAACAACAGGAGATACAGGGTGTAACAATGTTGCGGTGTATCAGGATAGGACCCGCAGGCTTCCTACCAAGAGGATAACTTAAAGCCTAACGTAGGAAACTCCATGTATTAATACACATTTTTTTTTCTCTTGACCAGTTACAAACACCTTCCTGGCTCCCATTTACTTTACAATATGTGTATTTGGCAGATTTTGGGGCTTCAGTTGCACTCTGATTCCGTGTTTTCATTTGCGTTGGAAATAAAATGTGTCCTCGTAATGATGCATTAGCGTTTCTCAAGCAATGTCTAAATCTAATCTGTAAATTAATTTTATCTCCTGTATGATACGCTGATGGTGAAAGAGCTGGAATAGAATAATTAAAATGTCTCTTCAACTTGTGCCTCTGGAAATAAAATTAAGCACTCTTTGTTTTCACCTAAGAAAAAAATAAATACATACATATTATTCCCCAGGAGAGAAACGGATATTGACAAATTATTCCGGTCAGGAGCGAGGAGACGGCTTGGGGGATAGAGTGATTATTAATGCGCAATATTCTAATTATTATAAAACCGACGGGAGAGGAAGGATGCCGTCTGAAGCGTTCGTAGAATGGACACACGGACATGCGCACAGTTTAATCACTCCAGAACCCACATGTAATTCCCACTGACTCCCACCCCGGGGGGTTCCAGTCCATAGACTTGGGCATAGCGATTCGCATGAATTGCAAAGTTACCAAACGTTAGTAAATTCGAGGGTTCGTACGAAGCCCTGAGGATCAGGGACAGGACGTTGCCGTCTAAACTAGTCACCAACCCAGCCGGTTCACAGACAGGAGGCGTCCTAGCATTTCACAACGCATGGCACAAGAACAGCCCGACAACTTTGACCCTTTTATCCTCCTTAGTAGCGAGCCCTTGAGGGTCTCTTGTGATCTGAGTAATTTTGCTGTGTCTGGTATATCTTTTGTCCTTGTAAAGCAGTTGGACCCATGGGCCATTCTCCTCACGCTCCGTCCCTGAGCTCCGCTGCATGTGACACTCACCCCCTGTGTTGGGTGAAGACAGCTCTCCCAACTGTCCGGGAATTCAAGAATGCAAAATGGCGTCATGGAACTCTGTGCAGCTGGTGTAGCAGAAATAGTAGGCTAGAACTATGCAGACCCGCTCCCATTTCTACTAAATGAGTCGGTGCAGACCAGTTATTCACAAAACAGCAGATAACAAGGTCAGATTTACACCACCCCCCCGGTACATTGCAAGAGGCAAACTGTTTACGCCTGTATCGTTCAAATGTTATCCTTACCTGAAACACTTCTCTATCTCTAATAATGGGGTGTAAGATCTACGTTAGAAAGAAAGAACCGAAACAACTACTACTTTTCACTCTCCTTCCAGCAGTCAAATTAAAATTTTATTACGAAGTCAATATGTTCATTATATCAACAAGCAACTGAAACCCTTAACCCCAAAGAGGCAGCTGCGATGCCTGAAAATACCTGGAGTCATGCAATTATACTGATGTCCCTTTAAATGAATTAACTGTTTAGCTTGGCTGGAATCAAAGCAAAGGGTGGATATTTAGTGACCCACGAGGGCTGTGGATACAACTTATTTCTTTCGTGTTTGAAAATAACGGAGCTATTGTGCAAACAGTTAAGAAAGGAAGTCTCCGTGGATTCAGGACTAGTTCCCCCTCTCTGTGTTTGGAGGTTTAGCTGCTGAGACGTTCGCTGGCATAAGGAGGCTTAAGGATCGTCTGCAGCAGACAAACGCAACGGCTTTGCCGCTGCTGGGTCAGGGCTGCTGTGATTAGGAACATTTATAAAACATCACATGGAAGTAGATACAGAAAACAGACATTATGTGCCGAGAAACATCAACTCTGACTTTGTATCGGTAGGTCCGTTAGACGCCGGGCGGAAGGTATACGCCTGTACTGAGGTCTCATGACTCGAGACACGAATTCTCACATGTAATTTAGCCGCGGCCTTATTGGTGGGACTGTGTGACCTCTTACTCGTGTATTCACGTCTAGCTGTTAAGATAACTTTTACCCCTACGGCATTCTCCAGACCAAAAACTCAAACAACCAATCACGCATTTGCTAAAAATCAATTGAGCTGCCAATGAGTTCCAAATTCTGAGTTTCCCGTGACGTTGAGTGATACCACCGCTGGGGCAACAAGTAGTGAATGTGAAATGAGAGTTGGTAGCCAACATGACATGTTATTACCCCTGTTCTGCATGTCAGGGTGCCAGCACTTATATATATATATATATATATATATATATAGTGTTATTACCCCCATTCAGCATGTCAGGGTGTCATATACATATATATATACACACACACACATGTAGTGCTATTACCCTTGTTCTGCATGTCAGGGTGCCAGCACCCATATATATAGTGTTATTACCCCTGTTCTGTATGTCAGGGTGTCAGCACCCATATATATAGTCTTATTGCCCCCTGTTCTGCATGTCAGGGTGCCAGTACCCATATATATAGTGTTATTACCCCCTGTTCTGCATGTCAGGGTGCCAGCACCCATATATATAGTGTTATTACCCCTGTTTTGCTTGTCAGGGTGCCAGCATCTATATCTATATCTATATATATATATATATATATATATATATATATATATATATATATATATATATATAGTGTTATTACCCCTGTCAGGGTGTCATATACACATATATATATATATATATATATATATATACACACACACACACACACATGTAGTGCTATTACCCTTGTTCTGCATGTCAGCGTGCCAGCACCCGTGTATATATAGTATTATTACCCCTGTTCTGCATCTCAAGGTGTCAGTATCCATATACATATAGTGTTATTACCCCTGTTCTGCATGTCAGGGTGTCAGCACCCATACATATAGTGTTATTACCCCTGTTCTGCATGTCAGCGTGCCAGCACCCGTATATATATATATAGTATTATTACCCCTGTTCTGCATCTCAAGGTGTCAGTACCCATATACATATAGTGTTATTACCCCTGTTCTGCATGTCAGGGTGTCAGTACACAGAAACACACACACATATATATATATATATGCACACACACACACGTAGTGTTATTACCCCCTGTTCTGCATGTCAGGGTGCCAGCACCTCCATGCATGCTCTTATTACCCCTGTTCTGCATGTCAGGGTGCCAGCACCTCCATACATGCTCTTATTACCCCTGTTCTGCATGTCAGAGTGCCAGCACCTCCATACATGCTCTTATTACCCCTGTTCTGCATGTCAGGGTGCCAGCATCTCCATACATGCTCTTATTACCCCTGTTCTGCATGTCAGGGTGCCAGCATCTCCATGCATGCTCTTATTACCCCTGTTCTGCATGTCAGGGTGCCAGCACCTCCATGCATGCTCTTATTACCCCTGTTCTGCATGTCAGGGTGCCAGCACCTCCATGCATGCTCTTATTACCCCTGTTCTGCCCTTCTCCTTACCCTTCCTTGCTCTTCCTGCAGTCTGGACACTTCCTTGTGGCTCAGCTGCTTCTTGTCCCCCGTCTTGTCCTCCATGCTGTCGTGTGCCCGCTGTCCCAGCTCCTTGGACCCCTCACTTCGGTCTCCACATTTGCCAGTTACGCACAGACGGGGAGTGACGTCACATTCTCGCGATCTGAACTGTGAGAGTCTCACGTGGAAGAACAGCACGTGCCTACTGTAAGAAGGGGCGGGGACCCTAAACATAGCAACCGCTGCATAGCAACCGTCACACCCCTCTCTGCCCAGCGACCTCCTCATCCAGCTGCCTAGCAACCACAGCATCCAGCTGCAGGGGCATCACGGCGTAGTGCAGCACAGCCATGATACCACAGCCAGGGGTCCCTGGGCACTTGCCCCGGGGTGGGGTTTATTTAAATCCCAGTCATGAGCTAAATTTCTCTCTATAGTGCAGCAAACTCTTAATTGTGGGGCAGTCGCCATGGAAACCAATAATATTTTTCCATTGGTTGCCCAGAACGATATGTTTTTATTAGATTGCCTGTAACCTTATATTATTTTTAATGACTAGTGTGAAATTTCTGTTTATTTTTTTTAAGCAAAAAAGTTATTACAATTTATTTGTGTATTATTATGATTATCTATTATTTTGTTTTGAAAACACCAAAATATTGCATCACCTGAGTACTAAATTAACTGGCCTCTTTATGTCAAGAATGTAAGATCTAAATAAAGTTTTTGCCATTTGAACGCACAGCTGCTGGGTGGGTTTCTGATGAAGATCTCATAAAGCACCTGTAAAGAAATAAAGTCCAGCTGTCTCGGTCACCTGGGATACCCCCCCCATAATGGTACGGTCCCCTCTGTTTACGTATACATTATCATATATGACAATTTAGAGAATAAAAGCCCCTATTAATGGGGTAATCACAACATCCGACTGCCCCATCAATCTTTAACGTCCTGACCCTAAATCCCGTGCCCCGGGGTATCAGGAGAGCGATGTTACTGAAGGGTACGGAGGGAATATATTAAAGTAATAAACCGTCGTCACGGAATGTCATATAAATTGCTATTCTTATGGCGTATCGCAAGCGTGCACAACCACGATAGAATATTAATCAGCGCTAATAATAATGAATAAAATGCAAAACGGATAATGTTGGATTCGCCCGGGTTACTTATCCTGAAATCCATGAAGTCAAGATAAGAAAGTACTAAAGGAAAAGTCAGATTGTATTACAGATAGCGGCCATGAATGCCATTTACATTTATTTCCTTAAGGAGAGATCACAAAACGCTTTCTTTTGAACTACAGAAGAGACTTTTTGTGTCGTATATGCCAGGGAAAAACGAGCTGTCACTCCAGGACCCTGGTCTAGAGACGAGCTGTCACTCCGGACCCCGGTCTAGAGACGAGCTGTCACTCCGGACCCCGGTCTAGAGACGAGCTGTCACTCCGGACCCCGGTCTAGAGACGAGCTGTCACTCCGGACCCCGGTCTAGAGACGAGCTGTCACTCCGGACCCTGGTCTAGAGACGAGCTGTCACTCCGGACCCCGGTCTAGAGACGAGCTGTCACTCCGGACCCCGGTCTAGAGACGAGCTGTCACTCCAGACCCCGGTCTAGAGACGAGCTGTCACACTAGGACTAGGACTCCGGTATAGAGACAAGCGGCCAGTCTTGGACTTGGTCTAGACACAAGCTGTCACTCAGGACTCCGGCCTAGAGACAAGCGGCCATTCTAGGACTAGGACTCCGGTCTAGAGACAAGCTGCCAGTCTAGGACATCCGGTCTAGAGACCAGCGGCAATTCTAGGGCTCCAGTCTAGAGTCAAGCGGTTATTCTAGGACTCTGGTCTGGAGGCAAGCAATAACTCTGGATAAACTATAACTTCCATGGTGCTCTCCTTTAGAACAAGGGTACCTCGAGGTCAAAAGAGTCTTTCTACACAGTGATGGGTAGTCTTCCACAACACAAATTCAGACTTATTGCCTTCAGCCCCATCCCTCCTCAGCCTCTCAGTATCACCAGCTGGTATTTTGCATGAACATTACCTACCGCATTCTACACTACCTACCGCATTCTACACTACCATCCGCATTCTACACTACCTACCGCATTCTACACTACCTACCGCATTCTACACTACCTACCGCATTCTACACTAAATACCGCATTCTACACTACCATCCGCATTCTACACTACCTACCGCATTCTACACTACCTACCGCATTCTACACTACCTACCGCATTCTACACTACCATCCGCATTCTACACTACCTACCGCATTCTACACTACCTACCGCATTCTACACTACCTACCGCATTCTACACTACCATCCGCATTCTACACTACCTACCGCATTCTACACTACCTACCGCATTCTACACTACCATCCGCATTCTACACTACCTACCGCATTCTACACTAAATACCGCATTCTACACTACCTACCGCATTCTACACTAAATACCGCATTCTACACTACCTACCGCATTCTACACTAAATACCGCATTCTACACTACCGTCCGCATTCGACACTACCGTCCGCATTCTACACTACCTACCGCATTCTACACTACCGTCCGCATTCTACACTACCGTCCGCATTCTACACTACCTACCGCATTCTACACTACCGTCCGCATTCTACACTACCATCCGCATTCTACACTACCTACCGCATTCTACACTAAATACCGCATTCTACACTACCTACCGCATTCTACACTAAATACCGCATTCTACACTACCTACCGCATTCTACACTAAATACCGCATTCTACACTACCGTCCGCATTCTACACTAAATACCGCATTCTACACTACCGTCCGCATTCGACACTACCGTCCGCATTCTACACTACCTACCGCATTCTACACTACCGTCCGCATTCTACACTACCGTCCGCATTCTACACTACCTACCGCATTCTACACTACCGTCCGCATTCTACACTACCGTCCGCATTCTACACTACCGTCCGCATTCTACACTACCGTCCGCATTCTACACCACCCACCGCATTCTACACTACCGTCCGCATTCTACACTACCGTCCGCATTCTACACTACCGTCCGCATTCTACATTACCCAGCACATTCTACATTACCTACCGCATTCTACATTACCTACCGCATTCTACATTACCTACCGCGTTCTCCACAACCTATTGCATTCTACATTACATCCTGCATTCTACATTGCCCACTGCATTCTACATTACCTACTTGACCTAACTTGAATCTCTGACTACCATAATTTAAAATAAAACACTGGGAAAGGTGTGATTGTCATATCCTTCAGCAAAATCTTGTGAATTCCGTAGAACGCATTGAAGTGTGGCATGGAAGCCACTGTGGAGATATTAACTCTGTGGTCATTTAAATAGGTTTGGTTTCAAACAGGTTTAAAGGAAGCTGCATTTCAGGAGTTAATATGTAAGCCTGAATGACTTATTTTCAAGCACTGAAAAGACAAAATACAAGTATGTATGATATAAAAGCAGCCACGGGTCAATCTTAAGAAATCAAGTGCCAGCGCACCCCCCTCCTGCCACCAAGACCCTATTGTCTGCAGATAACAAACATGGGGATGCAGGGCCATTAGGTGAGAAGACAGGAGAGGTAGAGAATAATAAAATAGCACCATGGAAACAAGATAATAATCATATAATTATGGAAAGATTAAAATAAACGTGTTTGGTAATGTTTGAGACAAATACATAGCTGTATGTGTTCAGGTCACCTCTCCGCTTCTGATTGCATTCAACTTTCTCTCGATAAATCAATATTTAACAATGCAGTCTCTGAAAGACGGGATTTGTTACCAGCTGAGACACCCTGAATGGATCAGCACAGACTCGCTGCTGAAATTACACAGTGTTTTATCAAGGTTTTTACAGCTTCCCTGTGTTTTGTTTAATGATAAAACACACATTCTCTTAATAAATTACAGAGGTAAAATGTTTCTCTTAAATGACATTTATTAATGCATAACACGCTCCAGTGACCCACTTTCGGCCTATGGCAGACCCCAATAAACAGGTTTGAGGTTTTATATAGACTACAAAGTAAATAGCTGCCCAAGGTGGTTTTTCTGTGTTTTTAAATCTCCCGTGTCTATCATTTCCTTCTACCCTCAAAAGACAATTAGGGATCTGGATAGGTCACCCCAAAACCAAGGGGTGTGACACTCATATTAACTTGTTCTAGAAACTCAGAAATTCTGTCCAAAGCAAATGGAACAGAGTATTCCAGGAGAGAAAGCCGGCTTTGGCTCGTGTCAAATAAATATTTAGAAATTAAATATCAGCGGGGAGAATAGCCTTTTATATTTTGATTTTCATTTAATATACGAGTGAGCGACCGTTATCTGTATTCTAACTGGCTGCATTTGAAATATTCATAACCTAATTGTGATAACACTGTATATTTAATCCCTAAAAAGCATAGCGATACTGTGGCACATACCATTTTAGGATAACACCCAGACAGGTGTTGGCTTACAGTTTGCAACTATGTTATCATCTTTATTTATATAAATAACAAATGAAAAAATTATATTTTTTGAATGTTTCAAAAACTTCATTTCACGTGGTCTGTTTTAACCGTGAGGCAGTCGGTGATATGCAGTGCCCCATCATTGTAATGATATTAGAAGCTTTACAATCCCCCCTAACCCCCGCCAATTTAAAACTGTGTTCTGGGGTCTTAGCAAACGTGCATCCATTATATAAAGGGTTAGAAACCATCTTTTTTGCTGGCCTTTTTTGCTGTATCTAAGCCAAGAGCTGGGTCTACCGTCCGTTGGCTCAATTTAGCCACACCCACTCGCCGCCGAAAGCACCAATCGTAAATGGCGTTTTAAGTAGCCGCAAACTGGCCTTTAAAGGGGGGTCCAGCTTTGTAAATTTAAAGTGCCCCCATTTGCAGCTCAAGCCATAAGGGGGTCCTTTTTAAATGCCACCACGTCGAATACAAAGTCTTTTAATGAATAGGTTGGCCTCAGGGGGCACAAAAACCACTTGGTCCGGATCTCTACACTATCTCTTAATCCCCCAGACGTTAAAATCTTACATGGCACTTGAGGGGTTATTTTTTTTAATCTCTGCTTCCTAAAGCGTTGGGGCACCTGACTTGTATATTTATGTGACTATTGTTAGAAATGTCTAATTGGGTTTGATTAGCTCCATCATTAATATTCTGCCCATAATTTAACAGGCTTCAATAAAATACCCTAAAGTTGTATAGTGATTAGATTTCAGGGATATGTGTTTTGCAATTAAGTCCCTCTTGATTTTGATATGCAGATTAAGAAACGGGGGTCTCATTTAAAGAAAGAAAGAAAGGAAAAAAAGGAAAAAAAATTGCCCTTATTAACTCAGCGGCATATTCCAAAGATTAGGGCAGAAATTCCGCACTCGCTTTCCGTATGTGCGAAGCTAAACGTATTTCAATCAAGCCTATGTTGGCAAATCAGATGTGATTAGTTTAAGTTCACAGTCATCCTATCTAAATGAATAATGTGTCACCTAACATTGCAAAAATGTGATTAATAGTTTATCAGTTAATTAAAAATGATGTTTCTTTTTTTTTTTGTTGAGAAATGCAGTGGAGGTATTATATGTGTAAATCATAAATGCTAATTATTTTTCGCTTAATTCCGTTCTTTACTTTATATTCGGAATCCGCCAGACCGGAATTTATATTTCCTAGTGATTTGATTTATGGGGCTAAAAAAGAGATTAGTTCATTTTTATCAGAAAATATTTAGTGTTTTATTAAAAAAAAAAATCCCCGTACGTATATTTTTCTTTTTTTTCTATTAATTCTGTGGGCAAATACATTTTTTTCACATATTAGCTGCCATATCAGACAGCGACAGTAATAGCTACACAAAGCTGTATTCACAAACTATTGTGATGCTTCTGTATATTATTTATCTGTATAAGAAACACTTTATTGTTTAAGTGTAACAATCAAGTGAATTTATGTTTTTCAACAAATAAAAAAGTAAAATAAGCTGACAAATACACTTACATATAAGTAAGAGCTTTGAACATTTGCTGGAAAGAGAATGTTCAAACAAATGGTAACATTTTGGGATTTATTAACCGATCAAGAGATTCAAAATACTGGAAATGTGTTCCTTTACAATTAGAACGGAAAGCACACAATCCCCCCAATCCCCCCCCCATGTGACACCTGTGAGATGCGTCATGATGTCACAAGCAGCCATATGACATCAATCCCATGGTATGTTTTTGTATGTGGGTGGAACTTTTCAAGACATATATATATATATATATATATATATATATATTAGATTGTAAGCTCACATGACAAAGGCCCTCTCTCTATGGAATCTGCTGCTGCTCTATAAATAAAATATAATATATATGACCAAAAAATGAGCCACTAAGTGGCCTAAATAAATAAATTAACCCTTTGTGTTTTTCTAAAGCAGGGGATCCCTGTCTCGTCCGTGTCTCACCGCTGCGAAGAATATATTCCACTCATCCATTTATGTAAATAATAATCCTATTATGAGATAATGGCCTTTCAGTCACCTTTTATTTGATGCCCAGGCGTGATTAACTCGAATGCAGTTGCTGTGGTTTAAAGATTCCCCCTTTAACCTCACATTTTGCAAATATATGTTAATTCACACACGATAATGCAGCTTATCTTGTAATGGTAGGATCTCTTTCTCATGAATACTCAAAGCTCAGTTCAGATTATCGAGGCAAGAGCTGGTCTTTTTAGGACAGCTAACGGTACCCTCACACGCACACGCGATCTATTATTATCCCCATCGGTGTCCGCAGGGATGCGTGTTTCACTCTTCCGCATGTCACGCACGGGATGCTCTCACCAATACCCCCCGTCGTGAGTTTTAGGAATACATACTGTTACCTTGTTACAGGTCAATAAATTCCGATTACCAAGCGGTTATCTAAAAGAAGGAAGCATCACGGGACTGACAGCCATGTCTTTTTAATGGGAGAGCTCCACGGCGCTGGGATGGGGTAACAAGAACCAAGGATAAAAACGCATTTAGATTGTAAGCTCACAAGAGCAGGGCCCGCTTCTCCTTCTATCTCAGTCTGTTCTAAAGGGGGGTTAATGTTATTCTCATTCGTGTTACTTTGCTACGTATTTTTACTGCCCCTTTATTATAACAGCCCTACGGAATGTGCTGGCGCTATATAAATAAAAGTAATCTTAATACATTTAAATGCAGAAATAAAACATCAAATTGGATTCCTTTTCAGACGCTTTGTCTGTAACCAATAAACTTTAGCATTCTGCCCATTTTTATCCATTCTATGATATTATATTGAATCGTATATTACGTAAATTTATATAGCGGCAGCAGATTCCGTTGCGATGTATACTGTGCTGAATTATTGCCTGTTATACCCCAATAGAATGGGATAAATAGTATGAAAAGTTTCTTTTAAGCATTAGAACCGCTTCCTATACATTTGGCGCAAATGTTTTCCGTAATACAAGCTGAAATGAGACACATGTATGAATTAAATGGGCAAAATGCAGCCGAAATTATATATTGCATTTACGAATAATGCCAGGAAAAGGAACGTTAAAACTAAAAACGATCGGACCAGCTGCAAAAAGAGCTGTTTTATTTTTAAACAGAGTGGCTTTTTAGTTCACATTTAATGTACCATTTACACATTTGAAACTGGGAGCTCTTGCACTAAAAATGACAGATGAGGCAAATTAACGCACTTATGTCATGATGAAGCGTCCCGAAGCAGCTATTTCTGTATCTGACCCCGCACACGCCTCAGGGGGCCGCAGAACATAACAGGGGGGCCATTCGCAGCCTCACGGACCATATTTTGCATTTTTCCCAATTAAAATTTTGGGCAAAATAACATTACAGCCGTTATATTATAAACATTGAGGGGCCGCGATGCCGCATTATCTGCGTGGGAGAGGGGACGAAGCTCAGTGTTATCTAGAAGCAGAACTGTTTCTTTTGTAAGAGGAAAAAGACTCCGGACCCTTAAAGAACATAAGTGACTATCGAACAGGGGCATTTATTTCGGGGTACACATTATTGTAGGGCTGTAGAACACTGTGATAGCCTCATATCCGGCAAACATTCTGAGCTCCTAGAAAAGAGGGATATCAGGGGAAGAGAGAGAGGGGCACAGAGTTTAGGGGAAGTCGTCACAGAGCGTCAGGGAGGCTTCAAAACTTTTTTCTATGAGAATCTCACAGGGATTGGCTCTTCATGCACAGACTCACAGCTTAGTGAATAAGCCCCTACACACGTACCAGAATTATGCACCAAAACATGGCCAAACGACGCAGTAATGCCACCGTATCTCAGAACGCAGGCGAAACATAGCATTTGGCGGCAGATAAGAACCTCTCAGCCCGTCTAGTCCGCAATGAACTTCTACAGACACGTCGCCTGTACGGTGAAGTGGAGGCGTTCCCAGACGCTGTTAGAAAATACGCGAAAGTATAATCTGTACAAAGCAATTCGAGCCCAGAGGGGAATTAGGCTCACTGGTGAAAATATAAGTGCGCTCTTGAAGTAATGAAATGAAAAGTAATCTTGATTGGCCTCATTTGCTGCAGTTCAAAAGCTGCCCATCATCACTGGAAATGTAACAAGGGATCAACCGGCAGCTCTTCGTGGTTACCTAAAACAGAGCGAGTCAAGGGCCCCTTGTTGCACAGTCAAAAAGGGCCCTCCAACTCCGGAGAGCCGACGCTGCAAGGACATAATATAGAAATAGTATTTTACTACAACACGGGAGGTGAGCGGGCCACGGCAAGGAACGACAAGGCAAATATGGAACTGTAACTCCCAGCATCCCCAGCCAACCATAAATTGCACCATTTGAAGTGCTGGGGTGCCAGTTATTTTAGTTTTAGCCATTTAAAACATTTTTAAGAAACATTTTGCATTTAATAGTGCCCTTTTCTGTGCATTTCTATGGGTTTCAGAGCGGAGTTTTAAAAATAAAAATTCTTATCTCCAAAGCAACACTTTCTCCCAAACCTGGCGATGACATCATTAGCGAATAGCTCGCAATTCTGACATAAAAAAAAGCTTGGTGCGTAATTGCAAATCATACAAGTAACAAAGTTGCCTGTTTAATCTCCTTTTCATTCATATTACAAGCTAATAAACTGCATCATTGAATAGGACCCGTGTATCGTGAAGACTTTTCATCCAGCAGGCCATCTGGAATGAGTATCGATCCTTTACGTAACAAAGTAACTGTGCGTCTGCAATAAATCCGCTCATCTTTCTGGATGACGGGGGACAATATTTACATAATAATCATATTGCTTTCCACAAGATGGCAGCAGAATGTGTAACGTTCACCAAACGGGCCGTAAGTAACTAAAAACCAGTAAGAAAGCACTTCTCAGAGACGTCCGCATTAAGTCAGCAAAGGGGATAAAAAAAACACTTTATTGTTGTTTGATTTGTTATTATTATTTGCTGGATATTTTGTTTCAATAAACTTGAGTTCTGATTATTACCGTCAACCATTGTACAACGCTATGGAATATGATGGTGCTATATAAAACAATAATATTGTGTGCTTGTCATAGACAAAGCATGCAGATACAAGTAAAGATGACTGCTCACATGTTATGCATATAAGATGGGGTTCTAATATATATATATATATATATATATATATATATATATATACACTACACAACTACACAGACATTGCTAGATTGCTAGCTCTTGGATCTAGAGCGTGTACAGAGCGTTACCCATATATAACAGTATGTCACCACTTTTATTGGTGACTGTGTTTGCTCAGGCATCTCTGAAAAGCACAGTAAGAGCCCAACGTGTTGCGTCCACCGCTGGGACACATAGGGTGAAGCCCTCCCCTGACTATTTTTTGCAGTGAGAAGCATCCTTCTGAGTCACGGAGACCATGATAAAAGGGTCGGTCTGGAGGATAATTCTTCCTCCTCGGTCAGATTTCTCAGTTTGGGACCTTTCTCGGTCTCGTTAATTAGCGACTGATGCAGAGCTCTCGATATCTAAACGGCTCTGACATCTCTATTAGCTGAAATGTTAATGTCTGTGTCTTTGGCAGTGGATGCCGGAGCGAGCAGCTGGGGGTAGCAGCCATAATACCACCCCTGCAGATCTACCTTTCTCTATCCAGAAGCCCCATAGAGAGATATAGTCGATTATTGGGGACAAGGGCTGTTCATGTGTTACATATACATTACGTGAAAGATGGCTAATCAGCTTTCTTTGTGCTTGCTGTTTTTAAACTTTATATATATTTATTACGTGCCATTTCTGTTCAGCACTAGGGAGCCTCCCCTATAACACTAAATGGTTTAATGCATAAACTAAAACAATTGGTATTTTGTATGGTCTGTGAACCAGAATTATTGTGTGAAGACAGGCAGGTGTATGTATTACGGAGCTCGTCAGCACCACCTCCTGCCCACACGATATATTAAGAAATGCTTACACATTTATGCCCCAGGAAGATCAAACCACCGCCTTTAGCTCAACACTGACAATGACACAAAGATCAGACCCATTTTGCGTGCTCAGACCTTAATCAGTCGTTGGTCTCGTCTTAGATTCAGCAGCCATATGTCTATCCCATGCATGTTTAATACCCTCACTGTATTCACTTCTAGTACTTCTGCTGGGAGGCTGTTCCATTTATCTACCACCCTTTCAGTAAAATAAAACCTCCTTACTTACTTATGTTACTTACAACTAATTCTCTGACCCTCTAATTTTATGATTATGATCTCTGGCGCTAAAATGCCTCCCCGTTTATGCCTTTATGCATTTAAATGTTTCCATCGCATCTCCTCTCTCTCAATCGAATTGCAAAGACAAAAAAAAACTGTTAAAAATCGCAAACGTCTCTTTTATTGTCCTCCGTGAGTCCCCTGGTGTTGGAGAAAGAAGGAACTGCGAGGGTCTGTAAGGCTGGGGTATGTATCAAGCACCCATAGCGGTTCCGGGGGGTGTCCGTTTACCGCACGATCAGCACTTTCATCCATTTAAATGCCACGTGCTGTCCACGTTTTTTCCACCGTTGTCAGACACGGGATCTCATCGTGAGTTAATGCTCGTCCGTAAAAGTAACGTAAAGTTAAGTCATCTACCTACTTTGAGATCCACAAAACCCCCAAATCATCCTTCAGATCTCAAATAAAGCTTTCTAATAGATATAATTTTTTGGAAGGCAATCCGGCTACTCATATGTCAGCCTTCACTCCTAATGGAGCAATCTATGCCATGTATATTTTAAGAGGACTAATTAACCTTGTGAGATTCGCAGATAAAATTAAAGTGGTGTTCGTCTGACAGGAGATGTATATTTGAAGTTCACAGCCCGTGGCTTGTGGTATATAAAGAAAAGAATATAAAAAACGAAGAAATAAATTACTCGGCGGGGTGAAAAACCTGACGAGAAAAATTGTCATTTTGGTTGAGGGAGTGAAATGAAATGTCCGTAATGATTTGCAAGTATCTCTCAACTGGCATTGGTGAGCCCACTTAGGAGACACGATAGAATGCAACACCCAAAAATAATATATCATCGGCTAATAGAAATTCATTCATGGGAAGGTATTATGATATGGCTTTCTCTGTGTAGGCGAGAACTCATGTATCTGTTTAGCGTCTCTACATCGTAAAAATAGTTTACAGTGTTTAAGATTCATTGATGTTTTTCAGTGAGATGGGGGAATCGTTATGCATCTGCACACTTCACTTCCTGTCATGGCTTACAGCCACTTCCTGTCTACAAAATCAACAAGAAAAAAAACCCACTCACATGGATCTTGACCCCTAATGACAAGGAGATGATGTATTGGTGCTTTGTAACTGAAAGGGGTCTTATTCCATGTTATCCCCCAACGTGAGAGCCAAGATTTCATGTTCACGACGAATAACATGTCTTACCTTTGGTATCGGAATTCAGACGTTGAGACGTGTTCCGGGTCAGTGGAGGTGGAACTTGGGTTTTTTTTGGTTCTGAAAAAGAAAACTGAATTAGTTTTAGCTGATTTCGCCATAACATTCAGAAAAATGCATCTATAACCCCCCGTTCCTCCTTAACGCTTAATTTGAAATAATTGAGGATGCTTTCTAAAGTGCCAGGACACAACAGCAGCCTCTTGTGACCAGACCTCGAGGAGATATCAGATTAAAGATCGTTGGTCCTAAGAGAACCCACCATCGCATTTGCAAGTAGTTGATATCATTATCCATGTCTCAGCAGGGTTAAGAGCTACAAAAACGGAACTGCACAATTGCAATCTCACTTCTTAAATGAGATGTTAATTGACTGCTCACTGCACAGTTATCAGTCTAGCCTGCTTTCCCGACCTAATGAGCTGCAATTTACACCTCCCCAGACAGAATTCTTTGGAGAAAACAAAACACAATGGGCTGTTTTACTAAATTTGAAAGGGGAACCGTTCCTTCTCCATCCCCTCCTACCCCTTCTGCCTCTCATAAATCATTTAATGTATCAGCGGTGGAATTCACTGACGTGGGGTGGTCTTAACAAATAATGTGTCTTATCTTCTCAAGCCAAGGGCAGGTCCTTCTTTGCATGCAGATCTTGCCTTGGCACCAGGAAGCATGCCTTGGCCAAGACCGGCCCTCACCAGCCTTACTTAATAAACCCTTCGGGGTGGAAATGGCCCCCTATCACACCACGTTAAATATACTTGTCCCTTTAAACATTCCGCGGCCATTTCAATTGCACAAAGGCTTTAAACGGCTCATCGCATCGGCTCTCGGTTAGTTAAGGTTTTATCTCAATAAATGTTATGTCAATAATATGAAGCCGGTCCCTAAACTCTGAATCAACTAATAAGAAGAAGACAAATCGAGTTAAACCAAGGAACACTTTTGTGGTATAAATCCAATTTATGCCCTTTGATGGGAAAGAAATTATTTTGGATATTTTCTTTGCAACAATCTGTCTCTTACCACCCTGCTAAGATGTTCGCTCTAACGCAGTCATCATTGTCATAATGACTTTCCTTTTACACCGAAAGCGCCAATTCCCAGCAAACGCGTATTGTGTTTTCTGCAAGCGGGCACATTGAAAGCCGCAAAAACATATTTAAATTGCCCAATAAAGCAGGATTTACAGCACTGGAAAAATAAACACTTATCTTTAACGTTACAGGGAACATGAGCGATCCCTTCCCCTGAAACCGCCGTTTACTCGCGCAGATGCCTGGCCTTTAGTTAACATTGGCCCATCATAGCTAGAAACATACATCATGCAGAACACCCGGAAACAAGGAACGTTCTACTAAAAGAGGTTTTAGAATGTTGATGAGAAAAGGCACGAGGTGTGCGTTATCACAATATGCTAAGGAAATAACAAGAGACTCCCTACGTGCCGCTCGTCTGATCCAATTTAAAGGGAAATAAAATGCTTTATACCAGCGTTCCATGCCCCATTCCTTGTGTCTAGTTCCACGTGAGCAATGTACCGACCGGCACTGCCAAGTACCAGCAATGGCGGACACCCGACAACCAATCACCTTCATTTAATGAATCGGAGAAAAAACCACCGGCACTCCATGAAGACAAAAATAATGTGTATAATGTATAAAAGTATATTTACGCAGAATAAGAAGAAAGTATTTGACAGCATTAATATGTATCCCTAGTATATATATATAATATATATATGGGGTATGCATGTTTTGCGAGTGTCCGTGAAGGTAACGGAGAAGCCCGAGTTTATATTTCCACATTTCAGATCAATTGTAATATACCATAAAGCACCGAACATTAATTACCGGCCGTTCTCACCAAACACACTGCCTAATTACTTGGCTGAAATAAACCGCGGCGCTATTAGGGAAATAAATCACTGCTGCAACATACAAATTAAGACAGAGAGCACAGATGTTACAGGAAGAAATAATGGCGCTATCATACCCCGTGCAGGGGCATTTTGTAGCATGGAGAGTATGGCTGATGCTGGTTTGAGGGTCCGGGGTCTCTAAAATTCACTGTAGTAGGTACCTGATCGCTACTGCTTGGAATACATGGTAAGTATTTATCTGACATATTAGACTATACATATATATATACAATATATATATATATATATATATATACATATATTTATATACAGTACAAGTATATATATACATATAGAATATGGCAATGTAGTCTATACCCATTATTATTACCACAATGCAAGTATATTATTATATTTTTTCTCCATAGGGCATTGCAATCCCACTACAAATCGAAGACTGTTATGAATCATTGAGATGTTAAGCGTCTCATAATTAAGGGTAATTGGAGCGTTGCATACAAACAGTAATTGTGGCGCAATGTTTGAAAAGTACTCTGATCACCATAGCAACCAATGGGGTGGTCCAAACAGCACGAGCATTTCATAAGGTTTCTATGGAGATAGCATCACTTGTCAAACTTTGCACCAGAATAATTTATTTCTGCAGAAACAGCTTTGTACCATGGACTCGCTTATTTATTCGGGTTGGATTTTATTACAATGTGAGACAGAGACTGCCCCCCCCCCCCCCCAGCCAGATAAACCGTGAGCAAACACAGAATCCCTGAAACCCCAACAGCACCCAGGATGCCAGCCTCACCACAGGAGCTGGGCAGGGGTCAGGGTACTGGGCTCACCACAGGAGCTGAGCAGGGGTCAGGGTACCCGGCTCACCACATAAGCTGTGCATGTATCATGGCACCATGCACACCCCAGGAGCTGGAAAGGGGTCAGGGTACCAGGCTCACCACAGGGCCTTAGCATGGGTCAGGGTACCTGGCTCACCACAGGGCCTGTGCAGGGGTCAGGGTACCAGGCTCACCACATAAGCTGTGCATGTATCATGGTACCATGCACACCCCAGGAGCTGGAAAGGGGTCAGGGTACCAGGCTCACCACAGGGCCTTAGCATGGGTCAGGGTACCAGGCTCACCACATAAGCTGTGCATGTATCATGGTACCATGCACACCCCAGGAGCTGGAAAGGGGTCAGGGTACCAGGCTCACCACAGGGCCTTAGCATGGGTCAGGGTACCAGGCTCACCACATAAGCTGTGCATGTATCATGGTACCATGCACACCCCAGGAGCTGGAAAGGGGTCAGGGTACCGGGCTCACCACAGGGCCTGGGCAGGGTGTCAGGTTTAACTGACCATGCCTGGCACTGGCTGAGGGTGATGTGAGAGCAGTCCGTTGCAACTGAGGCGTCAGTCACAGGGAATGTCTGCCAGCTACACAGCGCGCCATACCAGTAACTATGTATCCTGTCACTAGAACACTGAGCGGGGGCTGAGGGTCACATTGAACATGAAGGGAGGGTAACAGGAAACATACTCAGTGTCACTATACACGCTGTGAGGTAACACACTTCTTCCTCAGAGGGCCGCCTGCCGGTGTTGGCGGGAAGAACACCTCCTGCAGCAGACAATATCGTATCCCCGCCCCGCCAGGAAGCAGCTGGAGTGGGCGGGGTCTCCAGGCCACGCTGCCGGGAGCAGCTGTCACCATAAGGGGGCGTGGCTGATCACGTGTGTAAACAAAAGCACATGACGGGAAAGCACAGAGAGTATCACATGATGAAGACGCAGCGACCAATCAGGGTGCCGTACGTTCTGACAGATGACGTGCCGCTACGTTTCGGACAGGATGCCGTAACCGGGAGTAAAAGCGCATTTTACTGTCTCTGCCTTAAATTCCATTTAGGGAGCCTTCCCCTAAACACAAGCCGGTTACGGGGAGTAAGTGACGTCACTTCCCGAGTATTATTATCTATGAATAAGTCCCCAATTGTAGCTCCATCTGCATGAAATAGAGGATACCTTTATTCTGTTAGATCGCAAGCCTTGTGTGCGACAAAGTGTGAATACTTCTCATTCTAAGTAACATAATAATAATAAATAATTATCTCATGCAATAAACAGCCTGATTCACCGGAGTGCGGTTCATTCTCCGTTACAGGCTCCGATGAGACGTTTATGGCAGGAAAGGGAATGAGGGACAGGAGAGAAGCCCCTCACATACACAGCAGCCGAGAAATTGTCTCTGCGCCAATCCCCGCTCTTTAACTTCTAAATAGCCCTGAGGGTCTGGAGATTACGTTTATTATCAACCCCCCGGCATATGTTGGCTGCATCTCCGTGATTTCACATAGCGGGCTGTCTGTAAACTGCTGGGAAGGCTAGTAGTTGGTATAACGACACCGAGAGGGGGTCTTTGAGGCGATTGGCTTGGCGAGACCCCACTTTGCGTGTGTGAGGGGCTTCTCTCCTGTCTGATTCTCTTTCCTGCCATAACCCTGCCTATATCTGTGTACAGAGCCAAGTTGGCCATTTTATCGGTTCTTCTACCGAAGGATAATGCGGATTCTGGGATTTATGTGACCCCAGCCACCTGCCTCCACGATCCAGGTCAACGTGTGAGATGTGTATCAGGAGAGGGTCCGGTCTTCACACGCTTTATGCCACGGGGGGCTCGGGTTGTAAATCCATGATCCCCCCAAATAGAAATGCTCTGTTCAATGCAGTGCCCATAACCATTAATATATATATATATATATACTGTGTGTATTGAGACATAATGCGGGGTATTGGATCCAGTATATGTGGCACTAGCCCTTCAGCCGTTGGAACACACGGAGAGTTCGGAGGAGCTTGTTTTCTGTTTTTTGGCGCTGGGTCCCCTGCCGTGTTTTAAACCCTCAGGCTTTGTGCTAAAAGAGCGCCCTGGACAAAAGGTGCTTCTGACATAACCTCTTATATATATATATATATTCTGTATATGTGTGTGTATATATATATAATGTCACTAATGGAAGTCCCTGCACTGAAGTCACCCTTTGTGTCAAGTTTTAGGGTGCACCGAGTGCCCCTACACTTCATATTCGGAAGTTTCTGGTAAGATTAAAGTTCTTTTGTTGGTCTGCATATAAATCAGGATCACTCCCTGTATTGTCTGCACACTGACGGGAACTTCTGGTCATTCTGCAGAATACCCATTCTAGACTTAAGACTGAGTGTAGCTGTATTTATCAATATTATATATATATATATATACATATCTATATCTATATATATACACACACTGCATAGATATATATATATTACCGGAAGGCATGTTCTAAGGGGGTCCGTGAATAGGCCCTTAGCGGGGTCATTGTGAGTCCCCGGCCCACCTGCCGCACACAAGTCACTGAATAGTTATTGTAAGCAGGCCTAAGACTCTCCCCGAAGCAGCAGCTGCCCTACTTTTCATTTTAGTCCCATAATAGGAACTGTTGCCACGGCAACAAAGTCTATACAGAGGCGGATTTGTGATGTCACTCCACTATGCAATTAAGAAATTAAAGGCAAAATTTGGTTACATTGGCTATATAAGCGCTACAACCCCCCCCCCCCGTACTATAATAATTAGTAGCTGCTATCCTGCATAACGGCACAAAAGGCTCTCCGTCGCAGCGTTTCCTGCTTGATTATAGGGTACCCGGATCTCTATCGCGATATAAACATTAACCCTTTCAGGGAGCAGCACTCCACACTTCAAATTGTCGCTGATTGTAAAGTTTGATGGTAGCGCCGGGTTACGATGTCACGGTACGGAAAAGTTCTGACTCGTACGGAAAACCCGTCGCCACAAGCCTGGCCCCACAGCGTCTTCGTACAGCAGTGTGTATACTGTCAGACTAAATGGCTAGGGTTTCCACGGTAAATGCTGGCAAGTGACTCTGCAGAATGAGAATCCAGCTGCTCCAGCGCTGCAGCTGCCATTCAGGTAGCGTAAAGAGACACTCCAGCCGTTCAGTGCACTTCAACGCGTAGGGCAGCTGCATGTTCCCTCTGCAGATGCTCTCGAGGTTCTGCAGAATCCCCCCATATGTATTTGCCCCGTTCCCCACCCGCCCGGCCAAATCCTGTGCAGGCGACGTGTTCGGAAAATGTTGGAACACAAAAGGAGGACAGCTGCAGAAACCAGGCTGCAGCTTCTTGGTAGGTTAAGTGCTTTATTTTTTTTGGTTTTGAAAAGTACTCAGAGGATTATGGACACTCGCATAGTACTTTAAAACGCTTTCTTCTGTAATGGGGGGGGGGGCCCCTTTAACTCCGGGTATTAAAATCTCCCCCGTAAATTTGAGTACTTTACAAATATATATTTATTATGTTTTTCCTTTTAAATTGTTTTTTCCTCTTTATATTACTTTAAATATTAAATTTATTATATACTCTTTTATAATATCAGACTTTTCGACCGTTCAATCTACGCCTGTTAGGTGAATTGCTGCAGTATGATAAACAATAGAAAGGTTGGGTTTAAATCCTGATTCATTTATAAAAGACTAAAGAAAGAGCCCCTAAGCGCATGCTCTGACCCAGACCTTACCCTGTATACGCTAACGCCGACAGCAAACTTTTCCATGGGAGTTTCCCTCGAAATGCTTAAGTAGGATTAAATTCATAAAAACCTCTCCCTCGTGGCATTGTCTGCAGCGGTAATTACGTTACGAGTTACCGGGTCCTCGCGTGTTCCTTAATATTTATCGGGGTAGAGAATCTTATTACACGGCGTGCATTTTTCCTTTTCATTGAAGACGTTGATAAATCTTTTCGGGGGGGGGGGGTTCACAGTGAGATTGAAAGATCACCCCCAGCGTTTGATTAAATCGTAATTAAAAATATTTCACAATGCGATCATTTGTTGTTTTTTGCAGAATTATTTAGTTTTTTTTTTTCCTGTTGCACGCGAGGGACGTAAATAAAAGCGTTCCGGTGCAGCGGTATCTATCTCGCTAATGAAACCGTCCGTCATCACCCAGGTAGAGGAACGGATGTGTAACTCATCACATCGGAGTCAGAAGGTTAATGGAGGTGTTCACCTACACGACCAATCAGCAGCCATGAAAAATCCCCTCTCTCCGTTATCTGTGTTAATTACCCTCCGGGAAGATAAAAGGGTCTATTAGGACACGGCAAAGATGTGTAATGAGTCTCACGTGAGCCCGTTCATCAAAGAACATTCATTGAAGTATCCCAACCAGCAGCGACAAACCTGCGCGATATGGATGACCTCGGCAGAAGTTAGCAGGGTAAGCCTGTCGCTATCGCCATGTGCTTCGCGTGTACCGGTCACGGATAGTCGCGCCGGTGGCTAATAGACTTACCCTGCGGCACACGATGGGTATCCAGCTCTTCCTTACAGTTTGGCCCCTGTGAAACTGAGGCTGGAACCTAATGTATCGGTAATGGTAGACCAACCAACACGGAGACGGGCAGCCGCCAAGTCCCCGATGGTCAGCCGCCAAGTCCCCGACGGGCTTCTTCCTCCCGTTAGGCTGCAGATATAATACAGAGATAAACGCAGCCCATTATATTTCTCATCTCTCTGGGACAATAACTTGGTGAATCAGTAACAGAATGAAGACTATTAGATGGCTTAGCATGATATGGAATCCCCCCCCCCCATAGATGGTATAATAAAGGGATTACAGGATAACTATTTATCGACACATTAAAAATAATTGAGCGACCCCCCCCCCCCCCCCAATACAGAACCCAGACTGCTTACGTGATCGCGGTGAAAACGTCGCCTTTCCAAGACATCTCTTCATTTCATAACCCTTGCGATTGAAATATATTTGGTGGGACTCTGCCGTTACCGGTGAGCCGGGAACTCAGAGATCCGTCACCTAAATAGAACGTACGAGTGAGATTTCAACCCACAAGTACAGAATACAATGCGCATGGCGGGTCTTTTGATCCTATTTTTTTTTCTTGTTAGCATGCACAAATATGATATCGATGCCCTTCTGTATCGGTTTAATATGCAAGACGCAGCGAGTGTGAGAGGGTATATGATATCATACAAAATACATACAGGGTTAATACCACGTGCCGCCCGCTCAAAGAACCATTAAACATCCATTCACAGCTTTATACGATGTTATTCACTATTCTCAGGCGTTGTGCTATCATTCTATAGAAGGACTCGCTCCCCCTTTTTAAAAGGCACAGCTGGAGTTTGTGATTCGCGGAGACTCTGCTCGTCTGCCTATGGATTGAAACGATCTTGTGACCTGTAGAAAGAAACTGCAGGGGGTTTGGTTACCGTACGGTACTGGGTAATAGAGAGTTAATGAGATGAACCCCAATACCAGACAGCGAGCCCCAAAATTACTCCGAGTACTGGAGGATCTTTAAATCCAAAAGGCTCGGGGTACACGAAGTCATAAGCCAGACAGGACACAGGTTTAAAAAACACATCGCTGTCTCGGAGACAGCATCTTTATTTAAAAGAAGACACGTATAGCAGCATCGTACAACATTTAAAATATAAAAAAAATGGCATCATGTAAACCACTTACATTAAAAAGGAGCTTGCACACACACACAGCGGCCCCAGCGGGGCCGGTCATTCATTCACAGCAGCATATTCTCTGTAGCAGCGTTCAGACAACTCGCCCCCTAGACGTTTAGGGACCCCGTTCTGTTTAATAAAAGCGTCACCCACGTGCAGTTAGAAGGTTGTCGAGGACAGCAGGGTTTTGTTTTGTGTTTTTTTTAATTTGGCAGCTTTCAGGATTCCAGGCACTTAGGGAGTCCGAGCAGACACTCCACGTCAGTCCGGTACACTCGATTTCTGTTTTTTGTCACTCTGCGGAGGAGTGAGAAGACCGCTGGGCACGGGCGATGTCCTGTTCTGCTCCTCCAGTAGCGCCTTGTTCACCTGAGCCTTTTCCTGAAAGAGAAGAACGCCTTTTACTAAACCGCGCATATTCAGGAACCAAAAAGATGCCGATTAGTCAGATGGACAGGGACCCCGATTAAACTTCTGCACCCACCCTGCCCTTTGGACGATAACCTGCAGCCATGTTCTAGGGCTGGTGGCGCCACTAAAATTTTACAGGCCTTCTTTTGGCACGTGCAGCAGAAGAGCGCGCATGCGCGTCATATTCATACCAGCCGCTGCAGAGAGTCCGTGTGAGTCTGTATATTGTGCGTGTCTTCAATGTCAACTCCCTTGAAGAACTTCAGCTTTGATTTCCCAGTCTCCTTCACAGCCTTTGCAAAAGGTACCACCCAGTTAATGCAGCCCTCCAGATCGCTCCACGAATAGCCTGCAATACAAAGCAGCCTCGTCACGCATGCACAGGAGCCAACACGCATCAGACACCCAACGGGAAGCTACCATGAGTGCAGCTCTAGGACTACAATGCTCAGGATCTTCAGAAGCGACTTTATACTAGAATTAAAGAGTCACAAACCTGAAACCTTCTCCACCAGCTCCACGCAGGAGAAGTGATATAAAGCCCCCGCCGCGAGCACTCTGTAAGGGTATTCCAAGCAGCCGACGTCCAACACGCAGACGTCCAACAGCTGAGGAGACAGAGAGAGGGGAGTCAGATCTCCAAGAAGTACAGGTCGCCATCACGCCGGGGAAGGCGCTCGATAAACCCACCTCGGCTATCTGGATATACAGTTCCTGCGGATACTGCGGGAGAAGGAACTGCTGGAGCTCCCTCTGGTACGCAACCTGCATGTACACGTTAAGCCAAGACACGATAGTCATTGGACTCAAACACCAGTCAAGGCCCTGGAAGAGATCAGATCGGAAGAGTTAAGAAAGCTCAGGGTGTGCTGGGAGTAGGCGTTCAGTGGAGCTCGGCAGCGCATGGCAGAGGCTGCGGTCCTTACGCTCACCACCTTCACATCAAGGACGAGTCAGACAAGGCTGACCGAGAAGGCCCGGCTTTGTCTCTAAATAAAGAGAACTCAGTATTTTATGGAGGTTCTTAAAGCCACCTGAAGCGAGACAGTACCGGGCATTAATATCACCACGACCAGGGCCTTCATTACCTTCATTATCAGCAGCTCCACGCTCAGGATCTCGTCTTCCGTACAGGCGCCGTCCGTGATGAAAGCGAACTGGTGCAGCTTCGGAGGATAGATTTCCTGTGAAGGCCACAGAGAAGTTATGAAGGAGCGCGGTCAGCCGACGTCGCAGCCGGCCTCCCAGCATCGGCCCTTCCACGGTTCCTCCACCAAACGAACGGCTAAAACGGGGAAATAAGCACCGGCGGACTCCACACGCACCTCGAGTTTGGCGGCCACGAAGAGGCAGGTGATGCCGATAAGCTGCAGTCTGCTTTTTACGATGTTCTCCTGCGATGCCATGAAACGGTCAAAGAAATCCTGGGCCAAGTAGAAGGTCTCTCGGTGGAGTTTGTAGACTTCACACACCTGGAAGGAGAGAGACGCAGTGACAGCCACGTGGAGACGGCCGTAGATACCGCGAGACAGACACAGGACAGGCTGCAGCACTATATGCTTCCAACGAAGCCATCAGGAACGCGTTCCCGACTCGCCCATCAACTCCCCGTTTTAAGGGTGGAAGCTGCAGCCAACTCACCTCCGTGAGCCAGTCCAGGAGGACGGCCCTCATGCTTGGCTGTAACTGAGGGTGTTTCTCAAACAAGTTCTTGTCCCGTGTATAGGTGCGGTCCTTGTTCAGCATGTTCCTCCACACATCGTCGTGGTTGGCCCAGCTACAGAAAGGGGAGGAAAAACACATGGCATTTGGTTCTGCTCTTTACAGGAGACAGCCTACCGCTGGAGTATTTCACAGAGCGTCAGGAAAAGCCCAGCTTGACGCAGAGACATTTCCACCCCACGAAATAAAAGAAACCCTACGCCATGTGACTCTTAAGCCTCACGGGCAGAGGGGGCGCTAGGAGCCAATACGGAGCAGTCTCTCTGCAGAGACCCCTCAGAGCTGTTCCAAAGTGACAAAGGCAAGTACCCCAGCTGTGGCAGCGGAGACGCCCGGACCGGGCTGAAGCGGAGGGAGCGATAATGCGGCAGCACCGATGGATCCGGCACATAGTCGTCTTTCTCGGGGGTGGGAGGCACGAGGTACGGGTTCCTGCAGACCCCGGAGTTACTCGGACTCTACAAAACATAACAGCGATAGATTATCCAATGCGGAATAGCACGTACGCGCATGTGCTACACGCCACGCCTGCGCACCGTCCCCCCGACATTTAAAGAATTCCATCGGAACGGCCGATATTCCGTTACATGCGGAAAACCCGGCACCCCGGATCAGACGTATTCAGAAACACGCAAGCAAGCAGCACACGGACGAATGCAGCAAAGTAACACGTCTAACACGCTACGAACAAGACAGATCTTTAAACGCTTGGACTAAAGTTCCGGAATGTGCCGAGACACGCTGAACGCAGCGATTACCGGTACCAAGCGGGGGGGGGGGTACCGGCAGGATCGTTACCTGGTGGTCGCACTGCTTTTTCCGGGTCATTTCCGGCCACTCGGGCGTCTCGTCGGGATCCGGCAGAAACTAGAGAGAGAAGACGGTGTGAGTGCGAGGCTGCGGCGGGGCTCGGCTCCGCACACGGCCCCTTTGTATCCACTTACAATGGCCACATCTGCCTTTCTCTTTCTGGAACGGAGCGCGGGGCGCGCTGCAGCCTGGCCCTTTGTGCCGCCGTCGGAGCTGCTGCTGGAATCACGGGGGAAACGGGCGAGAATTCAGAGTTCAAAAGGAAAGAGAAAGTTTGTTTTTTTTGCCATAGTTTGCCGCATGGCCTGGCGGCCCCCACGGCTCCGGCACCTACCTCCTTACAGGCATCGTGGAGACTTCCCGGGGGCAAACGCTGGGCTCTGGGGCTGAAATTCACAATACAGCCAGTGAGTTGAGACCACTTACATCTGCGATACAGGGGTACATGCCCCCATAAGGGCTTCAGTGCTGGGGAGGAATAGGGGTGCTGGGAGCCCCCACAATACACAGCTGGCCCTTAAGCAGTGGGAGAAGGACCCCCTGTGCAGAGCTGCAGCTGCTCCCCCACTAAGCAAGGCTGCGAAATGGCTGCAGCTTCATGCAGGGGGGGGGAGGGCAGGGAGGGCTTTCCATCCCCCATGCGAAAAGGAACAGGCTCTATACAAAAGGAAAATACCCCCACGGTAATGCCCCGGCTTGCTGCTCCTCAGAGAGGGAGCCTTTTAACCCCTGGACGCCTGCAACGCAGTGTGGCCTGGCCAGGCCTTACAAAGGAAAGTTGAACAGAGAAAGGGTTACGTTCCCTACTCCAACCAGCACCCCAGATGGGGGCAGGTGGCTTCACTTACAGGGGTTACCCTCCCAAAGACTGCAGGGGACTCCACTAACCGGGGGAACCCAGCTCCAGTGGTGCGGGGAGGGGGATCCCCCCAACCGGGGTAACCCTGCTCCAGGTACCCACAGCCCAGTAAAGGGGGTCCTTACCTGCAGTGCAGGGGTGCGGACAGGGGGTCCTCTGATAATCCGCTGGGGTTACCGGTGCAGTGTTTTGGGGTACAGGAAGGAGGTGTCCGGTATTAATAAAAGGGGGTAAATGGTACACAGGAGGCAATAAAAACGCGAGAAGCAGGTGTGCAGGCTGGGGCTCTGCCGGGCAGGGGGTTGCTGGCAGGCCGGTCCCGGCTGCTGGGGGCCCGGGTGGGAAAGCGCCTCTATTCCAGATTAGACGAGACCCCCAAACTAACAGCACAACTCCGGACTGAGACTGCGGCCGACCCGGCGCCCGCCTGCCCGGCTATAAACTCTGCCCGCCGGGAAACCGGGCCACGGGGCGGGGCCATGAGCGCACAGGGGCGGGGCTTATTCAGCCGGAAGCGTGTAGATCTCCATGTTGCTCACTGTATGGAAGTCAACAAACCGGTGAGGGGTGAGTTGGGGGGCTGTGCGCATGGTTGGGAGCTATTACCCCCTCTGATGTAATATACCACACAGGGCACGCCATGGCAGCACACTATGAGGGTTACTATAAAGGGCATCCAGCTTCACAAAGCAACATGTCACACTTTGCCCCCAAGCAGCTTGTCTGTGCCCTCAAACAGCCTGTGCCAACTTTGCCCTTCCAACCACTTGCTTGTTCCGTTTCTGCCCCTAAACACTTATTCATTCATTCATTTACTCAGGGGTAGCAGGAACCTTGGCTGGAAAACTGTTTCTTAGCACAGTGCGCGAGCTCGGCACCCGTAACACATCAGTGCGGCCCCAGTACTGCTCGGCCGCCCCATCGGGAGCCCCCTCAGCGATATATATATTTTTATATATATATATATGAATGTATGAGTATACGCGGTGCTCTGGTATGATATAGAGGAGGCAGTGACACCGATGCCCCCGATTCACTGGCTCATCCTGCGTCACACGCCCGCAACACCAATACTGCATTTGGCTCATTGCTGAACTCAGCCGTCAGCTTAACGTGTGCCGGCCCTGAGTGACCTGTCCCCTGGGGCCCTTCTGCGTTGGCACGCAGCAGTGGCGCCCGTGCCTGCGCGGTGCAGTAAGGAGGAGACACCCTTATATTCTGTTCATAGACTCTTTATAGTACCCCTAGAGCTCTCGGGCGCCCGCAAAGCAGCAAATGCGTCTCTTAAGCAAAGCCTCCTGGATGAGATGCTGATGATAGTTTTAGGGTGAAGTTCACCGGGTGGGTCGATTACATTATTACACGCCTGCAAGTCACGAGGAAGCGGCATTTATGTTCTTTATAATGAAAACATATTTGCTTTTGTTTGTTTTTTTTTTGTGTTTTTTTAGACCATGAGTTTTCTGCAGCTCTTCGGGAGGCTGCGGTCTGTTGTTATCGGGATGGTGCACGTGAAAGCGCTACCAGGTAGGGGTTTCTCATTTAGATCGGATTACGAAGCAAGGCCGTTCCTCACGTAACCTCGCTTTTTGCTTACGTAGGCACTCCGGGCTGCAGGTTACCGCTGGCGCAGATCCTGGAAGAAGCTTGCAGAGAAGCTGAGATTTATAAGAAAGCTGGGATTGTAAGGTTTAAGTCGCTTTCTTCCTCTATCCTGTTTAGCGTATCATATATATATATATATATATATATAATGTATATAGGTATTATGAGACAAGAAGGGACCATTTTCCATGTTGGGCAGTACTAGAGTTCATAAAGTGATAAAAAAATAGCCCTTAAGGTCATCATGATAATTGTTTTATTGATGCTCCCAGGATGGTCTCATAGTGGAGAACATGCATGACATCCCGTATACCTTGCACGTCGGACCAGAGATCACCGCAGCAATGGCCACCATTTGTAGTGCGGTGAGACAGGAGTGTCCTCGCCTGCCACTCGGGGTACAGATCCTTTCGTGCGCCAACAAAGAAGCTCTTGCAGTTGCCCAAGCAGCAGGTATGTTCTCTATGCTTCTGTTTTGGAAACTTATTTTTACTGAATTGATCCAAGTCATTCCCAGTAGCCCCCCCCCCTATGATTAGTAAGGGTCTCTCTCCTGCTACCTTGAAAGTCCATGTTGGATTGCTAAGCGCCGTCCAGAACGAACAAATTGCTCTTCACCCCTCGATCATGCGTTTCATAAACCCTTCGTCTTTTCTTGGATCCTGACCTTAGTCCTATCCCGCCTAACTGAATCTCCTTTTGAGCCTGAGGAGGATGATTTGATGCTAACCTTGAAGATGGCTCTGTTAGTGGCTCGTACAGAGATCCAGACACTCACTACATTACAGCCGTATCTTTGAAGCTCTTTAAAGGCAGAGTAGTTCTGCGTGCTCCTCCAGAGTGCTTCTCCAAGGTGTTTCCACCTTCAGCAGGACATTGTTCTGTCGATTTTCTGCCCCAGACCTAAGAATGACAAAGAGCATCAGCTTCACCGTCTGGACGTCTACAATCGTCCCAAGATCTGTCTGGAGAGAACCGCTCCTCGGAGACATTCGTCTTACCTGTTTGTCTTGTTTGCTGGAGCTGGAAGGGACTTGCTCTTCCCAGGAATTTGGAAGCACGTTGGTACGCTGGCGGTTTTAGAGACCTGCAGAGGTCGTCGGGATGGAACCTCCCCAGGACTTAGAGTGCTTTCCACTCGTGCTGTCTCGACAGGGGCGGCTAGGGTCTCCACGGACCAGATGTGCAGAGTGCAGTCTAGAAGAGTGCGCTCACCTTTGTGAAACATTATTGTCTGGAGTCCTCTTCCGTAGTTCAGAAGAAGAGCGTTTGAGACTTTATGATAACCCAGCGGGTGATGTATTTGGCACAAGGGAGGAAGTATTATTGGAGAGATCTGTGCCGGTGGTTACAGCCGTCACAGCCTGGAGGTGAGGGTCTCAAGTGACAGCTGCCATGGGTCACTAAGGTAGGACAGATTCCAGAGCAGCTGCTCCTTTTGTCCCACCTTAAAGACTGGGAGAGTCCAGAGAAAATACTAAACTTTGGGCTTCAGTCTCTGTGCTGCGTCTTTCCATTTGACCGACGCGTTTACGTGAACGCTGTTTGTGTTCATTCTGTTTGGAGTGGGTTTGATATTTGAAGCTTTGGGTTCGCTCTGCAGGGCTGGATTTCATCCGGGCGGAAGGTTTCGTGTTCTCGCATGTTGCTGATGAAGGCATTGTAAACGCCTGTGCCGGAGACCTGCTGCGTTACCGCAAGTTCATCGGCGCTGAGCGCGTTCAGGTCTTTGCGGATATTAAGAAGAAGCACAGGCAGGTGGTGATTCCGGGGGTCTGCCCCCCAGTACCGAAGCCATGTTGTTTACCATAGAAATCTTCCTGTAGCTGTCTGTTACGTAGCCCAGAGGTGACTTTCATTATTTTGCTTCCTCCGTCAGTTCCCATTCTCTGACAGCAGATCTCTCGGTGTCTGAAACTGCAAAGGCTGCCGAATTCTTCCTTGCCGATGGTGTGATATTAACCGGCGTTGCTACCGGACAGGAGGCAGATCCAGCGGATCTCAAAGGTAAACTCTTTAGGTCCGACGCGTTTAGTTCTAAACATTATCAGTGCGTGGAAACCAAAGCAAACCTAGGCTGTGATCTAATTGCACTAAACCTCTGCCATGTTATTGTCGGGGATAATGTAAAAAGTGTATGTGGAGCAATCGCTTCATCCCATTCATTTTTTCTGTCCTGTCCTAGAGGTTCGACGTTCTGTGAAGATACCCGTCCTTGTCGGATCTGGAGTGACCCTGGACAACGTGGAGCAGTACATTGACGCCAACGCCTTAATAATTGGTTCCCATTTCAAAAAAGACGGTTATTGGAAGAATGATGTCATTTCCGACAAAATCCTATCCTTTATGGATAAAGTCCGTAAGCTGCGGATGTAATGAGTGCAACCTGACTAATCACAGGGGGACATGTCACCCCGTTCCCCAGTGACACCCCAGGTACCTGCCTCTCATTCATAACAGACAATGAATTTTGATTTTGGGGAGGTACTGACACACCGGATTATATGACACACAAATGATCATGGGCCTTATGTTCGAGTTGCAGCTAAGTTGGAGTGCTGTTCCAGCTTTTTTGCAATTTGAAGAATGATTGTAAGCTTGCGAGCCGGGCTCTCTCCACCTAATGTATCGGTTTGTCTTAGTCTGTCCGTTCTCGTCTTGTCGGACCCATTTGAATTTATGGATTGTATTAAGCGCTGCGTAAACTGTTGGTGCTACATAAATAAAGGATAATAATAATAATAATGGTGGCTGGATATAACGAAGCGGCGGGTGTAATGCCGTACTCTGTCACTAGGTGGCATAGCAGCTTCTGTTGAGTTTATTTGAGTTGAAAATTGCCGGATTTTGCCGTCGGGGATATTCAGGTCGCTTGTCGAGCCGGCCGCTAGCCCACCAGTTACTGTATTTAGTCAGTAAACGCTCTGCTGTGCAGCTCTTGTGTCTCCGGTGGGTTTTGAAGATTTTAAGGGGAGTTGGTGAGACCTAAATCTCTAAATTCAACCCAAAATCTGCTTCACCTGCTGCCCGTGACGGAGGTGCGTTTTAACTCTTAAAAGGTAACGTATAGATACATATGGATGGGGTCCTGTATCCCCGCAGTGGGGGGAAGTGGGTAGCTTTCTGCTAGAATTTCGTTACATGTCGGGTGGGTTTAGATTCAGTTGTTTGCTATTGGGGGAAAAATGGCTGTCCAGATCCAGGGTGTGAGGGCCACAGGTAACACATGCTGACACGGCGTCACTGGAACATACCGGGGTTTGGCACATGTGACCCGAGGTCTGTCTAGCTGGTTTTCACTCAACAGCAAAAGCAAACGGAAAGCGGATTTTCACTTCCAAAGGTTTTGTTTCACTGTACAATAGCTCAGCAGGTTCTCCTTATCGCGCATCAAACTGCAGGCCCTTTAAACTATGCGTAAGATGGTGTGCGCATGTCTAACCTCTTGGGGACCGCCTGGCAAGGGTATCAGATGATTGACATGACTGTGGCTGCAAGGGGGTTTAACAAAGAGTGCCATGTCTTCAGGGCAGGGGTCTGCTTCCCAGTGATTATTGGGAAATAACATCTTTATTTATTATATGGGGGGGAGGGGTGATAATGGGTATGGTGTATCACTGCTCCTTTCTTTATTATACAGGAGGGGTGATAATGGGTATGGGGTATCACTGCTCTCTTATTTATTATACAGGGTGGGGGTGATAATGGGTATGGGGTATCACTGCTCCTTTCTTTATTATACAGGAGGGGTGATAATGGGTATGGGGTATCACTGCTCTCTTATTTATTATACAGGGTGGGGGTGATAATGGGTATGGTGTATCACTGCTCCTTTCTTTATTATACAGGAGGGGTGATAATGGGTATGGGGTATCACTGCTCGTTTGTTTATTATACAGGGTGGGGGTGATAATGGGTATGGGGTATCACTGCTCGTTTGTGTATTTATTATACAGGAGGGGGGGGGGGTTGAGTGTGAGTACCGAGTATCACTGGAGTGACCGGCTGTGTTTCTAAACGATCGGCGTGACCCGGTCACGTGAAGTAAGGGTTGCAGCTGATTGGTGGATACATGTAAGCTAACGGGAGATCCTTCGCTGTCTGATTGGGGGGGTAACGAGCTCACTGTCACACGGAGACTCCCCGCCATCATCGGGTAAAGTTAAATGGTAACTTGGGCTTCTTCTGGAGGAAATGGCGTCATAATTTCTGTACCAATAGCAGCCGGCCACACCTCCTTGTCTCAGCAGCCAGTAGGAAGACGCCCGGATGAAGTCACTGTCAGTCTTGTGGAGGTGACAGCTGGGAGCCGGCGTCACGCTGTGAGTACTGGGAGTCTGCGCATCGGGGGGTGTAGTTTACTGAAGTTCTGGCTAAGCAGGTGTTCTTCTGTCCCACCTGTGTGCAGGCAGGTCCTTTACACCTCCTCCTGGGGTTAGCAGCACTCTGGTCATAGACGATCATTCAGCCAAAAAGTTTCTCTTATTCAAGATAAAACCTTTAATAGAGATGAATACAGAGGTACAGATCACATTAACCCCGTGTGACCTACTTCACGTGACCGACTGCACGCCTGTGAGGCACCGGACAAGCCGTGTGACTTATAGCCCCAAAGCAGTGAATTACCCCTGGACCTCGTGTCCCCGACAGCCAGCAGCCCCCTAATTACCACAAATTCCGCTAAATCTTATCTTTAGCCGCTCCGCTGCGGATTTAGTGATCGGACCACAAAGAGAGTTTATTGGCCACTAACTATTTCTTCCTGGGACTGTTTGCCAATCACAGGAAAGATTACATTGCAGCCGGTTATCTGATCCGTGTTCAAAGGTCTCTCTGTGGTCTCATCAGCCTTGTGTAGACGAAACCCTCGCTCTTTCACTTGCTGAAATTATTCGGTTGTGGTCTTTTTTCCTCCCCAGCTGGCAAAATGCCGTTTAACGTGGAGGATATATTGCGCCTGCTGTGCCATGTGTCCGACCAGCAAAAGATGAGAGCCGCTGTGAAGCATTCGGCCAGAGGAGCTCTGGTCGCCGGCGCTGGCGCCTTCCTGGGTGGATTGATGGGCGGCCCTCCTGGACTTGCCGTAGGTAATAATTACAGCAAACTTTTCTAACTACAACTCCTTTCGTGAGGGATGATGGGAGTTCTAGTCGTTTAACTACCCTGCTTACTTCCTCAGCCGGAAGCCGATGGGTAATGTGACGACTCCCAGTATCCTCAGCTGCTTGAGAATCACGACTTTCGGTTCCACGGCAGCTGGGAAGCTTCTTGTTAGTTTTCGGTGCGGAGTCTGCATTCAGCCGCAATAAATAAGGATTCCAGAGGAACTGTACTGTGCTACACCATATGACGGCGCTTTCTGTACTTTATCAGATATAAAGGAGTGTATATATATATATAGTATAGTATAGTATATAGCTGCCGGGTATACGAGTCGCGCTACATTGTTACGTTGATGTAAAGTTGTATTTAACCGACACGTGATACAGTAACGCTGACTTGTGTGTCGCAGGCGGTGCGGTCGGAGGATTAGTCGGGGCCTGGATGACCAGCGGGCAGTTCAAGCCCATTCCCCAGATCATAATGGAGCTTCCTCCGGTGCAGCAGAAGACGCTCTGCGACAGCGTCTACGCCATCATCCGGAATCTGGACTGGACGGACGCCACTCACCTCATCATGCTGGTCGGCGGCAACGCCGCTCTGCAGCAGAAGGTGGCCGCGGCGCTCATCAGCTTCGTGACCCAGGAGCTGCAAGCGGAGATCCAGTACGGAGATTAGACCCGTTCCCGGGACTCGGCAGCCTCTGACGGGGACTGTGGGGGAGTCTCAGGAGAACCTGCAGAGGTGGTATTTAACTTCAGCCCAAATCATATAAAATTGCTTACCGTGAATACTTTGTGGCCTTAATCGTGTACACGATGTGTGAAAGCCGCTCGGTCCTGGTCGCTGCAGAGGCGGTATACCCGTTATAAACGGATGGAACTCCATTATACACGGCGTAAGTCGGCTGCGCTTTCCGTAGAGATTTCCTTATACGTGCAGCGATGAGTCCGCTATCACACGTCTCGTGCACCTCGCGCTCTCTCCGGAGGCACTGAAAGGATGATGATTAGATATTAATACTTTAAGTACTGCTTTAAAAGCACATGAAAAAAGTTTCTTCACTCTGCAGAGACTCTCGGAATCACCAATGGAACAAAAAAGGGTAAATATGACTGTCCTGAGCCTTAAATCATTTCGTAACCCATTCACTGCCACAGCGGCCTCCTGCGTGGGTACACTGCATCCCGGTTGCTGCGGATTCCTATGGGAATGGTTGGACACGGCTGTAGACTGCTACGGTTTCTGCCAACGGATGCAGGCGTGTGAGATCATTCGCTGACCGTCGGTTTTAAGTCTGATTCTGCTTTGAATGCTTGGTTTTTCCCCCCAAACTTTGTTCTGGTGGCCTTTGAAACTTCCCACAGACCTAGTAGAAAAACAAAACACCAGCAGAGGGACGGACTGCGTTTCCTATGATCCTCACAGGAGTGCGGCGAGGCAGGCATGGAGGCTTACGTGCCTTTAGCGGCCGGGATTCGCTGCCGAGCGAGCAGATCGTCACCGTGGTCGGTAACGCCGCACTTTGCATCCTCCATTTCTGCTACTAATGCTGTGACGCTAATCTCGTACATACATGTAGCGAGGCACAACGTGCTATTTATTTACTGTAATAGAAATGTAATTAGAACGGAAACAAATGTTGTGTTTCGAAATAAAAATATTTGCGGTGGTCCCGGACTGTTACCGTTTTGTGTTAAAACCCCTCCTACCCTTTCCATTTAGTCTGCACTGGCTAAGTGTGCCCTCTTGTGGTGAGTAGTGAGAATGCAGGTTAAGGAGATCAACATGCTGGATGTAACGATTTATCATCTGCCGCGCTGGCTGCCCAACTCCCACCTGCCTTAAGACTCCTTCTTTGCTGGCTGTGAAGTTCTGTGCAGGGAACGGACGCCTCCTAACTCGCCATTCCACCCGTTTAGCGCTGGAACTGATTGGCGGGTGCAGTCACTGCCTTTGAAACCGTCAGAAATCGGCGAGCGCAGCAGAATTTCCGCCCCGAGGAAAGCATGCTCGCTGTTTACAGAAAGCAGCCATCTGTCTCTTTGTCGTTTACGAGCTCCCCTTCGTAAGTCCAAGAGCGTTTTCAGAAGCAGATGAGGATATTTTTATCTGAAATTAGAATTTTTTTTTTATTTAACCCTTTTTGCTACAGGAGATATGGGGGAAAAAAAGTCATAAAATGTAAATACAAGACTTTGCAAGGAATAATACGGCGCAGCTCAGTACATCCTTCCCTGGTATCAGTAGCCACTGCATGTAAAGAAGTACATTTAAGTATACTTAATACACATATATTTATAAGATATTATATAATATATATATATGATATAAGAAATATGTAAAATATATATGATATAATATAAATATATAATATATGAAGTAAGATATAATATATATATGTATAAATCACAGTCTGTTTTGTGCCCCTCTGTCCTTGTTATGTGTCCCCAGTCAAAATTCCCATTTGTGTCTCTCAAGTCTAAAACTCAGTGAGACAGATTTATACTTTCCATATAGGAACATGCAACGACCCAAACAGCCCCATTATTTATAAATCTCGCCCGCCGTGAATTACATGTCGATAAACTAACACGTTGATTCTCGCTACAGGCTCCGAAAATAACCGCTCAACTGACATAACCGATGCCGAAAATGATGTTCCTTATACATAAATCAGAGCAAAGTAAACATCGATCTAGTTGCAACCTCGGAACGTAAAGTCCCTACACTAACAGCTGCAGAGTTGGAAAAGTGGTGCTGTGACCGTAGCAACCGATGGAATGCTCCTGCTTCTGTTTCACCGGTTGCTATGGTGATAGAACCACCTTTCACTTATTACCCCAGAATCACTTGTTTTGTTCCCGTGCAGTTATTACGCAATGAGCAGGGGCTGAGACTTTGGCACAGATGCTTACTGGAGTAACGGACGTTAACCCCACGCAGAAGTCGTGGCCCCCGTGGGCAGGACGGGTCGTGGTGATCTGTGACCTTTGTGTTTGTAGGGCAGAGTGTTGTATGTTTATTAATATGTACTTCCTAAGAAGGTAGATCTAGCAGTTTTTTGTACGGTGTAGCCTCGGGATTTCCAACAGATGCAGAACACAGGAAACAATCCGGTTTTGGCCACACACTGGCAATAAAATAGTTAATAAAAGGTTTTCCGGCATCACAAGACCATATGTGGATTTCATTAACTTAAACATTTCCAAGCCCTGCAGATCATTCCAGTTACAAGAAACAACAGCTCAGCGTCTTCTGTGTCGTCTATCATCCGCGCACGCCGTTTAGTTTAAGGAGCCCTCCCTTTAACCACATTTAAATAGAGACAGATGTTTTCCTGTTTTCAGATTTTGCCTGGAATGCTCTGGAAACAAAACCACATACGCATACATACACACACTCATACGCATACATACACACACTCATACACGCACACACATACATACACACACTCATACACGCACACACATACATACACACACTCATACACGCACACACATACACGCACACACAAATGCATACATACACACACTCATACACGCACACGCATACATACACACACTCATACACGCACACACATACGCATACATACACACAGACGCATGCATATATACACACACAGACGCATACATATACACACACACTCATACACGCACACACAGACGCATACATATACACACGCACTCATACACACACACACAGACGCATACACGCATACATACACACACACAGACGCATACACGCACACACAGACGCATATATACACACACACTCATACACGTACACACAGACGCATACATATACACACACAGACGCATACATGTACACATACATACGCATATATACACACACTCATACACGCACACAGACGCATACATATACACACACATACGCATATATACACGCACACTCATACATATACACACACACACACACACACACACACACACATATACACATACGCATATATACACACTCATACACACAGACACATATACACACACACACACACACACACACACACGGCCTGCAGAATAAGGCAGAAAGGAAATTTAATAACCTCTCCCGGGGTAGCTGCGAGTCAGTTACACTGCTTTGTTTTTTTTATCAAAGATCTGTATATGCTATAAAGTGATTATAATCTGAGAACCGAGGTTACACGATGCTCCAAAGCAATCTAACAGAACGGCACAAGATATCCATTACCCGGCAAAGAGTCCAAAGAATAAACAAAGGGCGCCAGGTACCCTGCAGAAACTCACCCACGGGTGCCCTGTACAGTTTATGGGAATGGCAAACAACACGCAGATGATCTGAATGGGAGCCACAGCTGGAGGGATCTGGAATGGCTGGCGATTCTGAGCACGCGCAGCCTCTGTGCTCTGGAGAGAAGCCAAACTGCAATAAATAGGTTTTGTGACAAACCTCGTAACGGCCGCATTCTAAAAACGTAACATTCTCCCCTCGGCCTGAGACGGAAGAACACCCAGAACTCAGAATTAGTAACACAGCCATGGGAACGACCCAGACACAGAATTATAGGGAAATTTCCATCACCCCCTCGGAAAATGTCCAGAATTAACAACCATTAAACGTCCGGCTAGCAAAGCAATTCATTTAGACATCAAAACACGAAAAAACTATTGTGAATGCTGACAAAAAGTGAGATGGAGAGAGCTGCATGAAAGGACCTCTCTAATAACAAGACGAGTCCACAAATACAATACAATTCCTGTTTGGAAAGTTCCCTTAAGAAGTAAAAGGTTGTTATTTATTTTTTTACTGACCGATGTTTAAAAAATATATATTTATCTCTACCAGGAAAAAATGCGGAACGAGCAAGACTTGTATTTCGAGTTTGTTTGGCTCTATTGTCTTCAAAAATGTGTTTTATCAACAATAACCGACATTTCTTCCATTATCACCGCAGGTTTGCGGCTAACACGGTGCAGATGCTACGTGGCAGCGGCTTTTTATTCGCGATGTGTATCTGCTGGGTGCGCGCCGATTCTTTAGGGGACATTCCAGCAGCGTTTAGTAACATTTATAATAGAACGCATTCTGCGCGTAAAACACTTGAAAAAGAAAATAATTAGAGAAGCGCAAAGTAAACCAAACCCAAAGTGCGGGTAGAATATTGTTCTTTTATTGCTCAATATACTCAGTTCAGGAAAATACAAAAAGTGTTTAAAGGACACGAGACGCGTTCTCAGGAGCCACGTCATGAAATGGGCTGTCCGTAGACAAATAGGTGCCTGAGATTCGGCAATGTCGGGGTGGGTTTGGACCCCTGAGGAAGGCTGTGATGGCGAATGAAGTAGAAGGGGTCTCTGAAGGCACATTGATACATTTACCTCTCTCTGCTTTCACGGCAAGAACACACCAGACCCAAGTAATCCGGCGGCTCTTCAGAAACCATTCTGCGTCTTCAGGAGAGATGGCAGATGGCTTACGCTCCTTAACACTTAAACGTTGCATATGGAAAGGTGGCGCGGACCACCACAGCAGAGACCCTTCTGATCGTCCATCGGATAAATTCCCAATGCACCGTCTTTCATTCTGAAGTCAAAAAGAGACTGTGGCGCCACCGCATGCTTCCTCACGGGCGAATGAATGATGTAATGAACTAATTGAAGGTGGCGAGAAGCAAACAGAAGGTGATGCCGGTGCGTTGACGGAGAAAATAAAAGGGCACCTATCAGGCGTGAAAATCATACCACGATTCCCCATAGAAGTCTTTACTCGAAGGCCACCCCTGAGTCTTTTCTTCCTCTTCGCTCTCATCTTCGCTGGATGGGTCATACTGAGGCACCTGAGAGTGAAACTGGTGAGAAAAGGATTTTCTGTCTTCGTCGCCGTGGGAGAAATTCTTAGATGTAAGTTTTTTGTAGCACAGGAGACAGACTCTCTGCGGCTTGGAGGCTATGTCGGGTAACAAGAATTTGTACTTAGAGCACTCCTGGCACACCACAAAGCCACATTTACGGCAATGATGCCTACGGGTTAACGCTGTAAATTTAGTCTGCGTACAGCGCATGCATATATCTGTGGCGGTGTCCGGTATCCAGGCCGGGGCGTGAGCGTTTGGAGGCTTTCGCCCAGTCTTCTCCAGAATCTGACCGATGCATTCATTGATGTGACCGATCCATTCGTTCCGTTCGGTGTGGGAGGCCGCAGAGACCACAAACGACTTCTTGGAGGTCTTAATCATCCATCGGTTCTTCATGTTCTCGGTGTCAGGGAGGACCTCTATGGTGACGTCTTCAAGAGGGATGATGTGTTGGGAGTTGTAGCGGATCTTGCTGATCACGATATTCCCGTACACAAGGATGTCACTGAAGAGGAAGACAATCCTTGGCTTTGGCTTCTTCCGACATTCTTTGGTCAATACTCCTTCTCCCACAAGAACTCGCCCCGGCATAGCGAGGGGTTGACCCGACGTCCCGAAGCAACTCTCAACCGTGGCGATCCTCTGAGCGTTGATCTCCGTGTTAATCAGGTTGTCCACCATTTTCTGTAAAAAACACACAAACAAATAAAATATCGTTATTTAAATTGCAGAGCAAAGTTTTAATGATCCGTAGATATTAGTAAGTAGCAATTCTAAACAAATCAAAGTGATAAAAATAATGGGAATTTAGAGTACGTTTAGGACACGCAAGAAGAAGATAATTGGACGTATTCTGGTTAAAATCCATCTTAGATATGAAGATTGAAGTCCATAAAGAGACTTGGTGCACATTCCCAAAGTCTCAAGCCTTCTGCGGTTTATAATATGTGGACAGAGGTCTCATGCGGCGTCTCGGGGGAGAGAAGGATCTTAAATAAATATTGTGCTTGGCTCCGATACACCGCGGTGCTTGGGAAAATTACTGGCCATCTGACGGGGGCCTGGGTTGGTTAGGAGTGCTGGGAACTCTTTTGCGCTGTCATTTCTGTCTGACGGAAGGTTTTTATTAACCTTTCGGTGGCAGAAGAGTTAGCAATGGGTTAATAATTGTTACTTAACCATGTAAGCGTGTGTGATACTGTAACGGAAACTTTCACGCGTCCCTCTGCTTATACATCACAATGCTTCTTTGGTCTAGGAATTCTCAGGCACAGCTTAGGGGTCAGCGTATCATTGCTCGGGGAATCGGCCCCATTCGGCCCCCGCCTAGTCTGCCCATTCTTCCTCCTCTAAAGACTCAAACCTCAATAAGTTGTAGGTCTCGTCTTACATTCAGGAGCCGTATGCCTATCCCATGTTTATAAACACATAGTCCGCCGGTGGATTTGGCGAGGGAATGCTGGGACGAGTTATTATCTGGAATCTAATGATAACTCCTCCCATTTATGAGTAACCCCGCCTCATGCCATTTAAATGCCACCTTATCGGGACTATTGGAATGATGCGTATGCGATGAATGATGAGGCCTAGCGGGAGCCCAGCTGAAAACTGTTAGCCTGGAGCATTCCAGTAGTTTGAGGCTATCTTTATATTAACACTAGAAGCAATAGCAGCGATAATCCCAAAATAACCAACTATACGGCCCATGCAAAGTATATCTCTGCGTGTTTCTGTATATATATATATTCATTAATTAAAAATATAATATTTAGCGGCTGCCCCTCCATCATGATAGACCGGTAGTATACCCTGAGGACCGCAGGGGGTCTCCGGGGGCTTCGAGAGCCTCCTGATGATTTGATACTTTGTTCCCAAACATTATTGTGTATAAGAGAAACGTGTCTATATCAACCTAAAATGTAAATATTTTGGGTTTATCCAGATAAATTAAAAGAAATGACCCCCAAATATCTGTCCCATTAACAATATTATGATGGAAGAAGAGCTGAGTTTACGGAGGGGAGAGCTGCCTGACCCCCCGTGAAAAGTGATGGTGAACAGGAGTGAGTGTTTATAATAACTGCTCTTATCTGTATAGTGAGACGCACAAATAATTCTCTCTACAATGATCACATGGCGCAGCACATCCAGACTTGCTCTCTTTACCTCGGGCTTGTTGGGATGTGCAGCCCCCAACCACTAAAATGCCTAAAACAAGCTGTCAGTCAAAAAATGACATGTTCCTGCAGGACCGTGTAAAAAGTACAAAAATGGGTGGTTGGTGGTTTCTAAACGGTGGGGCTCCAGTGCAAAGTTTTCTGATCACTGTTTAACATTTAAGATTTTGATACTGAATGACATAGCCTGCAGAACAAAGTGACAAAGTAAAATGTAATGGGGGGAGTGGGATCCAGTTCAAACTTCTTAATCCTAAATCTCAGTGAGCTTCTTGAGACAGAGGAGTAACAGCAACAACTTCATCTGGAAAAGCATCTGTGATCTCTGCACACAGTGGTCCTACTCACACCATAAACTGGAGGCTTTTTCAGAAGCTACATACATTGCTGCAGGCTGAATGCCATGAAGAGGGAAACCAAAGGCAGTTAGTAATTCAGCCATATTCTTCTATGTAAGGGAAGAGCCCTGTGTGTTGGGAACAATGTAAATGTCCTTAAAATACAAAACCAAACACCTTCCTATGCTGGGAAGCAGATTTGGGTTTTGTAATCATAACAAATGCCAGGCAAGGACAACGTGGCAAGAAGTAGGGGCAGGTCTGACAAATCCAATATATATACTGCGTATATAATGTATATTATACAGTATATGATACATACATATAAGCAGTTAGGGGGCTCACCTAGCAGTTGCTCCTCTGTAGATTCCAATCTCCTCCTAGTTTTTGTTCGGGTCACAGCTGGATCTTCAGAACAGAGACAGGTTTGGAGTGAGAAAGGGAGTGTGAGCCTCCACTCCCAGTCCGGTGAGGCTGGTATAGGAATGGCAGGAATGTGTGGATACAATGTCACCGACTGACTCCTCTGTGTCGGGACAATGATACAAACTCTGCAAAGCAAAGTTCTTGCCCAGTATAGACTCCTCCTCTGTACTGGGGAGGATAGCGCATGATCTGGCAGATGGACACTAGTTACTGGTTACACCCCAGTGACAGACTGAACTTTAACAGTTCTCCCAGTCCGAACATACAGCCGAGTTGACTGAAACACGAGTGAACAGCATGAAATAAAGCTTATGTGCCAGCACTACACGAAAACACACAAAGACTTCCACTGATTCATTAGAACGCATCTGCCTTTATGTTAATTAGTAATCTGGGGAAGTTCATGTGGTTTTTGGTATAATCTAGTTCGTGGCACTCTTTTTTCACTATTGCAGATCACTTATTAACTAATCAGTGTGTTGGGACGCCACTGCCCTCCGGTGGCCAAAAACGCTAACTGCACCCCCACCGCCACGTCTGCTGCTCAATACTGAACTATTTGGAGTTAGAAGTATGGTTAGATCGGTTTGTCCATTTCCTGGAACATTTGCTTTAGTGTTTCATGCTATAATTCCTTATAAGAAAATTGTAGACCTTATTTGATATTGTTTTGACTATCCGGCGGAAAGGCATATTTTAATAGCCCCAATCAATTCATGAAAAATTGCCTAATATTTAAATAGAATGTAACCATACATTATTATAACACTGGGGACATTGTTCAGTGACGACAAGAGACGCACTTGGGAGTGCAATATAAAAAGCAGGGTGCTGGGTCGTATAGCGAGGGGCATTAGATGGGGTTCTGCTACGTTACAGATCTCTGGTCAGACCCCCCCTAGAGTATTGGGGACCTTTCTGGAGACCCCGACTCCTGAAGGATATCCACACAGTGGAGAGAGTTCAGAAGAGGGCGACTAAAACGGTAAATAATATGCAAGATAAAAATGATCAGGAAAGACTGAGGGATCTTGGGACAGAGAAGAGAGAGGAGATGTAATAGAAACATGTAAATACTTAAATACAAAGTGTAGAAGGGAAGTTTATTTCGAAAGGAGTCCATGATCAAAAAGTAGAGGGCCGGAGGCTGAGATGGAATGTAAGGAAGTTTTACTTTACTGAGAGGGTGGTAGATAAGTGGAACAGCCTCCCAGCAGAAGTGGTAGAGGGTAATACAGTGAGGGTATTAAACATGCATGGGATAGACATCCGGCTCCTGAATCTAAGACGAGACCAACGACTCAAGGTTTGAGTCTTTACAGCAGGAGAAACGGGCGACTAGGCGGGGGCCGGATGGTTCTAATCGGAGATGTTTCTTCAAACTCTCGTCACACATTGAGTTATATAATTAACCGGGGCAGCCAACTCTTCTGTTAGTGAATAAACCACTCTGCCTCTGCTTTCTCAAGACATCCAAACGTTAGCGTGACCGCGAGATCTGTGCAACCGGCAGGAAGATCAATAAACATCGGCTTTCATTCCGGTGGACTACGAACGCTCAACGTCACTTTCACATAAGCTTATCTATAACATAGTTAATGAATACGGGACAATAAGGATGTTACTGAAGTGAAATGTAGTATGATATATTACACTAAATGACATCATCCCTAACGGACTTTAAACTATTGGTCACTCACTATAATTACAGCGAACCCTTTGGCCGGACACCGCGGAGGGAGACGCTCCTATCTAATAATCGCTGTTCAACTTAAGTTGGCCAAAGACACTCCGCAGCGCTTCTGGGGAGAAGTTTTGGGGGCTAATGAGACTAAAGCTTATTATTGTGAAGATCTCGCAGCACTAAATATATGGCGTAAAAAGGGCAGCATGCCTACATGAAACATCGTGCCAACGGTTACGTACGGTGGAGCGAGCAGCGTGATTTAGGGCTGCTCTGCTGCCTTGGGGTCTGGACAGCTTCCCATCATCGGCGGGGTAATGAATTCCCGTTTATGATCATACAGGGTAAGGTCAGGGGGGCTGTCCGTGGGCTGAAGCTCGGTAATTGAATCATGCAGCAGGACAATGACCTGAAACACCAGTCAATCTACAGAACGGCTTAACAGAGAGGAGAAAATGGGCCTTTTGGAGCGGCCCGGTGCGAGCCCTGACCTTAACGCGTGAGAGATGACCCAGAGAGCCGTTCACGCCGGACGGCCCAGGAACATGGCTGAAGTTAATCAGTTCTGTAAGAAAGAACGGTGAGGTCATCGCTGCCGAAAGTTATTAAATCCAAAGGTTCACTTTTTCCACCGGCACCGAGAACGTTTAATGGGTTCAATAAAGACATGATAGAGTATGATGGCTTGCGTGTTATCAGCTTACACATGTTGTGTTTGTCTATGCTTCTGACATCACATTCTGTGATCACGGACGCAGAAAACCAGCTCATTCCAGAGAGTTCACCCGCTTTGTCTCGCCGCTGCATAAAACACGTACGTTCTATCAGGAAAAGAGGGAATAACAAACGAGTGACTGCGAGGGAAATCGATTCTTACCCGTTTAATGTCACAAACCAGTCTGGGAGATGGGGTTCTGTCCCTCTGTCCCACCATCTCAGAGGATTAAAGGCCAAACCAACCCCCCCCCCCCCCCGTCTTACAGAATCCCCGGCTTCCTATTCCTTTCCTTTCTCAGGCCGATGACTTAGTTGATATCCTCCTGAGTGAGATTTTGTTTCCTGCCGCAGGAACGAGCAGCCCTGCAGTTGGGGAGGAATCTGTATTCATCGCACATAACAAGATATAAGCTCGGCTGTCAGGATCCTTTCCTCCAGCGGCGCCTAGAGGTATAGGCGGAGGGAAGAAGGCAGCAGAGATGCCCTGGGTAGTATAAATTGATTATATCTGTAAATATCCTTGGCATTTTACCCAGGTACTCCAATCTAGTTCCTCTAAACCGATGACAAGATGTCATTTAAAGGAAATATAGCCGGCACAAAAAAAAAGGAAGCAACCTGCAGAAAATCTGATCCGGCAATACACGGTGCGCTCCAGGAGGCAAACCAACCCACAAAACTAATGCCACCCCTGGGGTAATTTAAAGTGGCAGCAGCACAAACAAGCTGTGGGCTTAAACCAAATGAAGCTCCAGTTAAACGTGTCTGCGATCGGCCTCCATTAAAAGGTCTGGAACGTTCCGAAGAAGCCTGATTAGATTTTGGCCGTTAAAGTAACGTTACGGACCCTAAACAGATGTCTAAATTAGCCGCACTAGAAGGGATGAGCCGCGGGATGGATGCGCGAAGACTCACGCTTGTTTTATACACCAGACGCCAAGTGAACAGCGATTACACAGGAGTAATTGTAACAGAAACATAGAACTACCATGTAACCTACTAAAGCACCGCGTGAATGGAATACTCACCTTTACTACGGTTACCAGCGCGAAACACGTAACATATAACACGTGACATGTGTTACTGGATCTTTTCTCCCGTCTATTGTGTGAATATAACAATAAAATAATAAAGTGTATTTGGTTAGCACATAATGCGATGTGTGTTCTTCTCCAGGTTTGAAACAATTGTCGGCTGAAACACTGCTCTGTCCATTCCAGCAGCAAACCGAGCAGCGGTCGGCCCACCGGGGGCCAAGCACAGGACAGACAGACAGAGGTGTTCCTACCCCCTGGTAAACTCCATGCTTTACTAAATCTGTATGATAAATGACGCTTACCTTACGATGATTGAGGACAATGCTGCCGACATAATTGCTAAAATATTATTCTTCAAGATTAGCCATTCCTGCACTATATGGAGAGAGAAAAAAATCATAGCAGGAAGCCAAACTAACATTTATTGGTTGATGGAGACAAAAAAAAAAATCGTAATAAACAAAGTTTAAGGCATTTTGCATAAAATGATAACTCCATGTGGGAGAAAAGAAAAAACACTTCTCAGTCAGACTCGACAAAGATTTGAGATCACAGAAACCAAAAGCCTCGCATTTACCCGACCCCATCGTACAGGCGGCCAGAAGGATATTGCTGTTCACATGCCGATGATGTCACAAGTCCCCCAAATTCACCCAAAGGAACGTATAAAGCAGCGACGGGATGCCCTGGGCACAGACAGCCGGAGAGCTGCGCTACAAGACGAGTAGAAACCACTGGCTGTTAAGAGGTTAAAATGGAAGATTCAGCTCCGTCGCACATTGACTTCCCCCAAAGGCCGATCGCAGCGCCAGAAACGCGACAGCGAGCCGGAGAGCGGCCATTAATTGCCACATTTGTGTAAGCAAAGGTCTTCTCTGTTTCAGCCCTTTAAATTCTAAACGCTCTGCAATCTTATTACAACCCTGAAAATTCTTACATTCCAAACATTTTAGGACGTCGTAAAGCATGGCAGCCGCTTTAATGGTACAGGATATTATGTGTCATCTAAAAGGGAATAAAAATGCTTTACTTCCGCGCGAGTTATTCGTTGAGAGAGAGCTTTATCATCACTCAATTCCAGCAGCCCTTGAAACTCCTCCAAGCGCCGGAATATACGATATTACCCTCCCGCGACTTACTGCTTTTCCTCCGAGCTCCCCACCTATCTCCATAAAGAGACCCGGCATCGCGTCCGAGCCGCCGCTCCGCTTTGTAACGCGGCTACAGGTCTATGCTCCCTTTGCTTTTAAACTTCTTTGCGGAGCGCTCGCTCGCTCTCATCTGCAGCTTGCTTCCGTAGATGTAAGAGATAAATCCGCCAATTTCCAAGCTAAACACGCAGTTCAATTTGGGAACGACTGGTGCGGGAGGGGAGGAAATAAAAAAGAAAAAAAAAGTGCCATTTTAATTAGATGGAAAATATGTTCCTTGGACAAAACTGCAATGAATCTAGTAGAAGAGATAAAGCAGAAACCATTCAAGATAATGTGTAGCGTTTAACCCCTTCACGACAAAATCCGCACATACACGGGCTCGCAATGCATTGTTATTAATGGGTTTAATTACGATCAGCTCGGGCAATCGAGAAATACAAAAGAGCCCGAACCCTTTATTTAAAGGGTTAAACAAGCATTACAGGGGCTGAGCTAATAGAACGCCCAAAAGACTGGAAGCTCTGAGGTCCCTTAAATTTAGACCCCGTAGACGTAACGTAAAAGAGAAAAAGCAATGAAGTACCTTTTAATTCATCTTGCTTGGTGATGATTTTGAACACGTATTTTGTTTCTTGTAAGATTATTCCGGTTATGCCTACATACGACGGGCATCTGGACTTGGCCACTGCGAATAGAGACAGTGTATAGATCAAATGACAGAAATAAAGTAAGCGTGTAAGGCTAGCGATGCATGCACATACGTGTCCGTACTCACCCATTACCAACGCTCCATGCAGATCCGCCTTCAGCAGTTTATTCTGGATCATCTGGGGTTGTCTGCGGTTCAAATAGATTGAAAAATATAAATATTTGCTCTCGGAAAGAGACCTAAAAAACTATACCAAGGTCAGAGCAAAAGCAAAAGGGTGTTTCAGGGAGACGTCGGCGTTCCTGATGTGGCCACAAAGCTAAGATTCCATTAAATAAAATAAATAATAATCTGTTTGATAGACGAGCGAATGTTTATTGGTTATGGACGTTAAAACGAGCGCACCGGTTCCTTCCCTGAGCCGAGCGAGTGAACCGGTGCATCGATCTGCCAAGGCGACTGCTTTTGGTTGTAAGCTCAGCAGCAGGATGGTTCTAAGTAAATAGGTACAGCGAGTACCCGGAACGTCCCCGATTCAAAGTCCCCACCACCCAAAAACAAGCAGCGAGTAACTCACGCGTCCGGCTTCAGCCCGTTACACAGCGAGCGCATGTACTGCTTCCACAGCTGGTGCAGAGGCAGGAACAGCTCGTACCTGCGGGTCACAAACACGGTCACCGTCAACACGGCACAACAGGGCTCGGCGCGCGCACACACATGGCACGCCAGGGCTCGGCGCACACACACACGGCACGCCGGGGCTCGGCGCACACACACACACACGGCACGCCGGGGCTCGGCGCGCACACACACACGGCACGCCGGGGCTCGGCGCGCACACACACACACGGCACGCCGGGGCTCGGCGCACACACACACACACGGCACGCCGGGGCTCGGCGCATACACACACACACACACACACACACACGGCACGCCGGGGCTCGTCGCACACACACACACGGCACGCCGGGGCTCCGCGCACGCGCACACGCACACACGGCACGCCGGGGCTCGGCACACACGCACACACACGGCACGCCGGGGCTCGGCGCACACACACGGCACGCCGGGGCTCGGCGCACACACACGGCACGCCGGGGCTCGGCGCACACACACGGCACGCCGGGGCTCGGCGCACACACACGGCACGCCGGGGCTCGGCGCACACACACGGCACGCCGGGGCTCGGCGCACACACACGGCACGCCGGGGCTCGGCGCACACACACGGCACGCCGGGGCTCGGCGCACACACACACACACACGGCACGCAGGGGGGGGGGCATACACACGGCACGAGGACCGGCTCACCTCTGCTGCTCCGGCTTGATCTCGAAAAGTCTCTTCTCCCGTCTCTCTTTGGCGGTGAAGCCTTTGGATTTGCACCTCTTCCTCGTTTTCTTTTTTTGGAAATGCTCCAGAACCACAGCCTTCCGCTCCAAGTTCTCCTGCAGAGACTTCTTGTTCAGTTTCGGCATGCTGTGCTTGAGAAACGCATTTACAAAAGCCTCTGCCTTCTCGGAGCTTGAAACCTGCAAGAGAAAATAACCATAAAAATAAATAACCCTCCTCATTTATCGAGAGGCGCTGCGCATGTCTTTACACTTCACACTCACCTCCAGTCCAAGCGGTCTCGCCATTTCTGGGGGTAACGTCTGGTATACAAGATCTGGGGAGAAATGACCCAAAACAATGAAAAACGCTGAGGCTTATCCTCTCTATAAACCGACACAAGCGCTGCACAGCACCGACGCAGGATAATGGGGATCGTAGTCTATTGCAAACGAATGCCGTAGCTTCCCAATGATTTCTTTACAATAACAATATTTATTTATTTTTTGGTTCGGAGTAAAGAAGAAATTCACTTTTCCGGCACTTTATAAATCAGATCCGATGAAGTTGCGGCTACAACGTATCAATCTGCATTTACGGTGCGTTTCAGTAACGTACGCCGAGTATTTATAGCGGCAAATAGCTGTTTATGGCAGTTTATTTTTTTACGGTGACTTTCCGAATTTATAGAAGGCATTAGGCTTTTTCATTACTCGCGATCACCAATAAAACGCGCAGATTTTTTTTATTGTGCAGCCCGTGACGCCGAACGTTTTCTTCTGTATTTTCTGCTGTTCTGAATTTGCATTTATTTGATTTTCCGATCCAGTTCCCTGGGCAATCGGTACAATTGTTTACGACGTAAGTAGCAATAAACGCAGCTGCATTTTATTTTCTGTTACTCATCTGGGGTTTTTTTCCTGCTTGAAGAATAGTTTTGATGTTTTTGGGGGGTTTTGTTTCTCAAATATATGTAGTTTGAGAGCCTGTAGGTCGTTACTAACCCATGAAGCTCAATATAAAAACCTGCTAACAAAAAGGATGGCTACCGGCAGAGAAGTATATACACACACATTAAATATATATATATACACACATTTTATATATATATATATATATATATATATATATATATATATATATATACACACACACACACAGTATATATTCTCTAGGGGACTGTTCCAATCACCCAACATAAATAGTACATTAAACTTGCATTTTATGACAGATACGCGCCAATCACCCGCAAGCAGCATCTGCAGAACTAAAACACGCAGAAACCAACCGGAAACATTCTATAGACTCCTATAAACGAGAAGCCCCCTATAAACTGTGAAGTCCTAGAGGTGAGTCAATACTATTCCTTGATCCTTAGTATGACCTCATAAACAAAGAATAAAGCAGCAAATTAATCTCAGTTTTTGCAGATAGTGAAAGGAATGGAAAACAATGGCTCATGCAAACTGCAGCTGCTGCAGCACCTCTTGTGACAAACGCCTGTTCTTCATTGCGCTGCAAAATAACTGGACCTGCACGAGATTAATCAGGCTTTATGCCACAAGAGGTTCCGCAGAAGCTGCGGCCAATGACCATCAACAGCAAATCAGGGACAAATTATATCTTTAGTACCCCAGAGGGGGCAATAATTAGATACTTGGGGTAGAATCAGTACATAAACCTTGGAGAGGGTAAAATGCAATGAAAACCTCTTCAACTGCCCGAAAAGATGGGGGCCCCTCTGGGCTTGAATCCGACAAAATATATTCATTTTCATCTACCCCAAAAGCTCACAAATTCAACTAAAACTCACGGGCCATGTCTGCTACGAACGGAGACAAATCCTATGCTACGGCTCAGGAGGATGACGTCACCACGGTGTCGCCTTTCTAAAGGCATCACCCACCGTGTCCATGGAGACCAGAATTAGTTGAGGACGCTTAACTCTTCTCCACGAGGATTGGCAGGCTGCGGACTACGACTCCCATGATGCTCAGAGAGCCCAGCAGCTTCGCAGGGCATCACGGGAGTCGTAGTCCAAAGCGTGTAGTCAATGCGGGTCTATTAAATGCCACACATACATTGACATGGGGGGGGGGGGTTAACTAAATTATTAATAATTAAACATGACTACCCTGTGCCAGCATAGCCAATGATGTATTAATTATTGATCCATATAGCGCCATCATATTCTGCAGCGCTGTACTGTGGGTAAATAATGCCATTAACCCCTAATTTCCCTGAACTGTTAGGGGCAGACAGCACGAGGGTTGGGAGTCTCTATTAATATAATGCTATGTGTTATTTTAATGGTATTAAACCTGAACTATATTTACTTACACAGATTGCTTGTGACACCATGGGCCGTCAAATCACCAAATAGAAAATAATAAAAAGGGGGGAAAAAATATGGCACAATATTGTACAGCGCCACGGAATACGATGGCGCTATATAAAACAATGAAAATAAGAATATATATCACGTTACGCTGGTAGAGAATACAACCTGCGCTTTTATTTTACATACAGTATAGGAAGAGATTGTTTATAGTTTATTAAAAATGAATCCAATAATAGTTTGTAATGTTTCTGGACTACATGTTTTATGGAGGTCGTGTTTTAAAGATATAGCCTGTATTTCTTTTTCTTTAAAAAGTCCCTGTTCACTGCTGTGGCCCTCGAGGTTCTGGGTGAGGGACCTAGCAATGCGGGCCCCCGCTGCCTTCCCTCGAGCTGGAGTCGGACCACTCGGGCCCCTAACACATAACTGAATGAAGGTCTTACAGTTCCAGTTACTTCTATAACTTGTCCATCGACATCAAAAGGCAGCAGGTTTTTACCGACGTCCTTTCCGGGGTACTGAGAATTACGACTGGGAATCTAGAAGACAATAGCGTTATACCAACAATCACGCTAACGCTCACCGCGCAGGATAACCACACCGCTCGGTTGTTTATAACAATAGTAACTAGTATTTATATCACGCCTTTTCCCCGGCGGGACTCAAAGCGATTTTAAAAAGCGCACGGCATTAAGCGAATCGGCAGCTGAATAATAGATGTTATCATTAGCTTTGGATCCAATGGTGAAGGTCACCCGATTGTTACATGTTCCTACATGTAAATATTTTCCGAGCCCTCGTCAACTCAATTCATTCCCTCCAAGCCTCGAAGAAGCTTCGATACATAAGGACGTAGGTTATAAATATTAAATCAAGTGGGGCAGATAAATCCTATATCCCTTCAATAATTAAAACGGAGAAGGGATAAAGACAATTAATATTTTATTTCTTAATTGGAAACTCATTGTTTAGAGCCTAGTGGCATATACATATTCCAAAATATATATATATATCTCAGGAAAACTGTAACTCTGTCGGGAAAGGGATTCTGACTTTTCAGATTAAAATAAATCCCAGGTTGGAGACAAATAAAAAAGTCCGCAGTCCGCATCTCCCATCCCCAGACCCGTCTCCTCTACTGCGATACATTTAACGACAATGTTTCCAAACGGTTTTGGTTGCAGACAAAGTAAAACAAGCAATCTTTGAGCCATCTTTTCCGCTTTGTCTGACTCGGTAGCGTTGGACAGAAGACGTCATTCAGTGTTCAGAGATCAATCTTTCGTTACTCGATCTCCGCGTGCGACGGGCGGGTCGTCGGTGGATTTAACCAGCGGTCGGGAATCTAAGTCTAGAACAGATATCATTTACGTGAATCAGCTTCCATCAAAAAGGGGAGGAATAACCTTGCGGATCGCGAGTGCATGAAGTTAAGGTGGCTGCTCCCCCGGTATACGCGAGCGCATTTATGTATTACTTAACTTAATCAGTGGCTGAGTGGGAATAAGGAGGCTTGTTTTCACAAACACGAAATCCAATTAAAGATGGCAAAAAAGATAGATCTGATCCAGCGCCGTGGAGCTAATTACTTGGAAGTGATTTAAGATGCGCACAGTCACGTTATTGTAATAGGGGAGGAAAAAAGGATGAGTAATACGTATTTATATTGGGCAATGACATGAAATATGCCGGAATTAGTACGCTCCCTCTCTAGCACCGATACTGGAGGGATCATTTCGTTAACCTGCGCTGAATTTCATTAAGTCTTGAAAGCAAGTGACGCGGGAAAATAAGTGTGATAAATCTGTCATCCTTTTGCTTTTTTTTCTTTTCCGCAGGAAATAATGTCGTGATTGAATTGCTGCGGAATTAATTTTGTTATCTTTGGATTTTTCGGAGAACAATTAAAAGGAAGCGTTGTTTATCAAGCCAGCCGCATGAGAGCGTTTCAAGGGAAACCTAATTTGTGGATGGCGAGAAGAGGTCAAACGAGAGACTTACGATTTTCTTTTTCAATAAGGGATAACATTATGTGAAAACGCTCCAGTCTGGCAACTTCGGCCCTAGCCTGAGACGAGGATTGAACTAACCTGTAGCCTTCCACCTGCGGCACAACTACGACTCCCATGACCCTCAGCTAAGTCTCTGCAGACATAGTCTTGCCATGAGTTCATTTAAGGAAACGCCTAAGAAAATAAATCCAAAAGCAACCTGTAAAAGAAAACACACAAAAACCAAAGTGTCATACAGCCATCGTTCCACTAGAGGGCACCCTCGCACCAGTAAGGACCAGGTGGTTTTAGGACTCTTTAGAAGGACTCTGATAAAATGTCTTTCCCTGTTTACTGTGTATTAAAGGGAAAAAATCCGTTGACATTAGCTTGAACAGCAAATTAACTCCAACACCCGGCACGTAATGCTAAGAGCGTGTTTTTATTTTTTACTGCTGACCCCATTACCATTCACAGGTTCTCAGACGATCTCTCGTCTTCCCTCGGGCACTTGCTGTTAATGCGTTTCCGAAGAAGGTTCCTCGCCATGCTTTTCTTGCTATGATGACCTGCAACATCCTTTACATCTTCTCAGCTCTGTCTCCCGAGAGTCCAACTTGACATCTTTTGCTTATGTGTAATCTGAACGTATCACAAGAAAGGCCCAACGTGTTCTTACAGTGTCTTCAAAAGGTTATTACTTGTCTGTCTGCTGAAGATAATGACAGATCAGTGGCATGGCGCATTTGACAGCGTGTTTAACATCAGACATACACAAGTTGAACACGCGAGGTTAGGAAGACGCCGCTTCCCCCGTTCTAAATGATTATCTGTGTTTTAGGTTCTCAAACATCACATCTAGCGTGGGTATGGATAATGCTGGGTAACTCTGGGGCATGTAGCTTACACATGTACAGTTAAAAGATTCAAAATGATTTCACCTTGCACTCAGATCTAATCGAGACAGAACCCAAGACTTTTCATGGCAGAACTTAGCAGGTCGATTGAACTCTGGTGGAGCAGATAAATCATACATACTTTCAACAACAAAAGGGAGAAGGGATACATTAATACTGTATTTCTTCCTCTTGCTTCCACCAGGCTCGATAGGGTTTGAGTGAGCTTTAAGTACATAACTCAATGGCTGACACTCAGAGTAGTGGATACATAGCCCAGGATGGGTGTAGCTAGCGCTAACAACCGCCTGCAGGGTTTGAGAAGCCTTCGAGAAGCTCATCTATATTCTTCATCTATATGTTTATTTAATTTCCTGCTGGAACGACGTACAGCGACACATTCGGTGTGAAAAGCCGGGTTTTCCGATCACAGTATGAAGGCTTGTGGCTGAAATAACATCAGCATTGTAATAAAAGAAGCAACACGTATTGTTCTAGCGGATCTACATGCAAGAATCGCCTTCTGTAATGACACAATCCGGAATTCTCATGACTCATTAAGAACACCTCCAGAGGATGAGGGACGCCAACCACGACGCAGCCTCTTCCTAATGGCCCCGTTGTTTAGTACATACAGAACCGGCTTGGCATCTCCTGCCACAAACGCATGTCGTGCAGTAATTATATCCTTCTGCTCTGTCTGTTATCCTATGTATCTCCGATCTGGCTTGATACAAACAAACATGGATGAAAATCCTCCTTCCGTCGGAGGTCTCGTCTCCCTGGCATCGGAGGACATGAAGCTACAGATTTTCAGACGCAGAAAACGCTTTGTTGTAATACTATACACTTCTACAAGGCTGACTGTACAGTTGGCGGTTTCTTTAATTCTCAATACCCATTCATATTTTGGAAGATATGTAAAAAGCTTATTTTAAATTGGACCATTTAAAAAAATTAGTGAAGACCAATTCTTCTTACATCCCTGACCTCAGTGAAGACTGTCCTCTGCCAGCCCTGACCTGCACAATGTCCTCTTTTGTTTGACCTCATGTTGCTGGTTTGGACGGTCCTTGAACTTCTGTCCGGACTCTTTTGTTCCTATCTTTAACTTTGGAATGGGTTCACACGGCCACTAACCCGAGGGGTTTAGTCCTAGGGGCAAGAGAGATCTCCTTGCACAGAGCACTGAGCCCTATTCTCTGAAATCTCTCCAACGACCCCTTGCTAAGTAAGATCCCTGCTTGAACTCTAGTGATTCCATAAAGCCGCTGTCTGCGCTTCCAGGATCGACGTACCGCAGAGTCTGCTTGCTTCTCGGAAAGTTACCTAACTGTAAGAAAGTATCTGGACATTAAAAAGAAATGAGAGCGGAGGACTCGGCGTTATGATGGAATGGATTTGGTGCGATTTCCCCGATAAGGGAGTCGCGGCCTCTCTGCCTGCAGCTCTGCAATGACTGCTACATTTGTTAACAATTATTCTTTATTTGCTTTGGATCGATTTCAGGAACGGGTAACAGGGATCTGTATATAGCTTGGTTTCACTTATTGGTTACAGTAAAAGAGGACAGCAAGATTTATTGTCTCGAGAGGTAAATATTGAGCCACAAGGAAGCTCTGCCAATATTTCCTTTGCAACAATACAATGATCTCTCTACCCATCCATCATCAAAGAGAATTCTCCTTTCGGTAAAGATACTGGAGATTAACCCATTATAAACACCACCTGGAGTGAATTGATAAGGTCCATTGTTCTACAGAACCTCCTGGTAACTTTGGGACATCTATATTAATCTTTATTAACACCTCAAACATATCTATTCATTAACTATTGATTAAAGAAAGCCTCGTTCTGTAAGGTTCATTTAGAGCGCTTACACATTGTTTAATGCTGCAACGTTTAAGACATGCAACCAAAAAAAAACCCCAAGCCACGGCTCCGTATCACTCCCACGCAGAACAATTTCCCCCTGATTTATACATTTGGTACATAGGTATTCTGTGACTCACATCCCGGCAGCATCTAGCGGAGAGAGAATTATTTACAGCTCACGCATGGTACCAGGAGGCCATAATAAATAAGGCAGGGACCCGCATGGAGACAATTTGATGAATTTGTTTTCATTTGGTTGAATATTCAGAGACAGAGACAGGGGAGAGAGAATTTTCAAGGGTATTTAGGAAGCAAAGTCGACGTATAGTCATCCGTTACAAACCATGCAAACACGTCGGAGAGCGAGTCCGACCGGTGCCGGAATCAGGCCCTCGGGTTTCCAGAGGTAAGGATGAATATGGTAACCACAGCGCTGGGACGGAATTACTGTTAGCAGACTGTCAGTGACTGGCGGCTGGCATGACGTAGGAGGATGTGGGGACCCGTTGCTCAAAGTGGATGGGGAGGGGATTTATTTGGGGGAACATGCGGGACTGTTGTGCTTTTAACTCCAACATGAAGGGCTGATGGATAATGCAATGGTTGAAGATACTGTGACACTTTCACCGATATGTGTCTATGCATTATACGGGGCCGGCCATGCAGCAGAAGCTCACTGGGGCTGTTCCTTCATTATATATATTGAGGTGAATGAGGTGAAAGCACTTCTGCAGACTCTTCCTTTAGTAAATAGACCAAATACTTGACCCTCCGCTGACAGGAGTCTCCACGGATCTTCCATTACTGTGCCCTTCATGACAATCCTACAGACATGCCACATCGGGGACCCCAATTCAACCTCAACAGGATCAACAAGGCAGACAGGATCCCGATGTTGGATCTGGTGGAGATTGATGAGAATCTCTTGGCCGCACTTTTTCTTAGATGTTAGAATACGTCAGGTTTCCCAGTTAAGGCATTCGTTTTCATCTGTACCCATTAAATTCCCACTATCAATGCACTTTAATGCTTCGGATTAAGAACCGATGCTAAACATTTATTGTTTATTGGAAAACTAACCACTAGTCTGATAATGGGAAGTTTGATGGCTTTACTGTCCCGTGGTCCATGAGCGTGAGACTCGAGACACGCTGGGAATAATCACTGGGGATCACTAGCACCCCGTACACGGAGCAATCCTGGCAATCACTGTGCGTAGGAGACGGCATCGGGATGCAAGCGATCGGCAACGGGTTTCCCTGCCATTATTAATGAGCATCTCGGCATTGTTGTGACTATCGTGGAACTTTAAATAAATATTTGAAATCCTATAGAAAAAACAAGAGCGAAGGGCCCCCTCCCTTGATGAATACGAATCCCCGGGTCCTTTGCATGGTTGCTGGTGACGGGCTAATTTAACGGTGTTATTCAGTGAACGCTGATATTGTAATGTGAGTGACACTGAAGAGCACTCCCCGCAATCCGCTATAAATACCCATATCTAATGGTAGGAGAGAACACGGCTTATACTGGGATTGCGGGATTCAATGACACTTTTTACAAAGCTGCCTCAGTTTTAATTGGCTTATTTTGTTCTAGACAAGCCTAGAAAATCTCCGTACGTCCCGGTAGAAACTGCAACAATTATATTCAGTTTTATATATAAAAAAAATCTTGCAATTATTTGTTCTACCTCCTGTGTTTACAGTTTATCCACACAGATGGAAAACAGATCAAATAAGGCCGGGTCAGCAGTACAGAGCGTCGGGTGGCGGATAGTCCAAGCTCTCCAATCTCGTCCGTGTTACCGAGACGTTACTTTCTAATCACCGTCATTACAACCTGCAACGCTTTCTTCCTGCCAGGAGTGAAATATATACATTAGGCTAATCATCTTTAATTACAGCCACAAATATTAGTTTCTCCAAAATATTTGACAGTTCCACAATGGAATAGGCTCCCCGAGCTTATAAAAGATAAGTACCGTTAATTGCCTTTAAAAAAATAAATAAAATCATGTTCGAAGGGGCATAACGATCGTTTGCCAATGAAAACACACGCTCGGTATTTTCAATTAGTGCTGAAGCACAATCATTACAGTAAGACGTTCCTGTACTTCCAGCAATCGTGCCATGTTTATTTCCAAAAATCTACTTTATACGGCTTAAATTCCACTGCTACTACACTTACTGCTACTCCTTGGATGTCTCTTCCCCACCAGAGCCATCACCGGCTGCTTGGCAAAGAAATGGATTTAATGGGGGGGGACACACATGGCGTGAAGCTTATATTCTTCTATGCTTATGAGAAATAACCTCGCTGGGTGCCGGGAGGGCGTTTGTAAATCTCATGTTTTTAACTCACATAATATTTGGAGCCCTGACAGCCACTGTCTGATGCACCTGCAAATATCAGCACATATTCACCCAAAACGCTCAAAAAGATCCCACTTCAGTCCTTTATTTGGAATCTCTGTTGATAACGGAACATATGAGAGACTGTTTGCACAATATGTATCATTCTCCCCATACATAGTACGTACAACGTCCCAAATACACTGCTTCTGGCCGTAAAGAAACTTATAGCTATTGTATAGGGTAAGAAAAGCCGCCCTGATACGTTGTTATTGCGCTCTACGTTGCCGTAAACCAGCGAGGGATTTTAATTATTCCTTATAAGCGAGGCCCGGGTTTCGAAAGCACTGTTGCCCTGTGAGATCTTATTATCCACTTCTTTGAACGTAATATAATTATGTTGTCAAGAATGAGCAATTTTTCACAATAGATTGAGTCAGTGAGCTTCTCCGAAAGGCGTATGAAATCCTACGTTTTAGGCACAGCCAGTGACTCTGCTTGTTCCATTTTCATTTAAATCATTACCATCCACCTGTGTCCCGGGAAGTCGCTTTTATTTTTTTTGCTATTCAGACTGATTTAAAGCGATAGACCCTGTTCGGTTTAAGTTGAGAGTCCGGGCGCATGGCTTTTACTTCTATGCATCCACGCCGTAAAAAGGCAGATATATGAGAATACATTTTTATTCATGGTGCACCGAGGGTACAGTGGCATAAAAGATAAGGCTGGAGAAAAAAGCCCATTATTTATAACTTATACGGAAATTTGTTGAGCTGTTATTTAATCCATATAATATCTAAGGAATATTGTGAGAGAATATGTAACAATACATTTCCATGACATGAATGAATGTACTCGGGTTTTCCAAGTCCTTCTGAAATACTCTAAAAAGAGTAATCCCTACAAACAAGTCCTTCTCGGTTCCAGTAAACTATCGAGTCTCCAGCGAGCCAAGCCGCATGACGTTCGAATGCTGTCTAAATAGAGCGCGACATCGTACGGAAGTATCCTATGCTGTTTATCCTACGGCGAGCGACGAAGGACCAATTTCATGTACAGTCATTGGCATAACTTTGCAGAGAGTAATTGGCATTGTTGACAACTGAAATATGTATTAAAAGTGACTTTGGAGATAATTCTCAGAGTAGAACACACAGGTATTTAGGACTCGTCTCAACGGTATTTCATTCCAGGTTTATCTGCAGAGCAAGAGTTCTTAGTAGAATCTGTAAAAGAATCTGTAGAATCTGATCAGTAGGACCATCCTTCTAGATGTGGGGTCTTCGATACAGTTTGACCATCTGAAGGTCACCGGCTGGACCTATCCACAGATTTGTTAGAGATTCTGCTGCATTGCACCATTGCGTGAAAGTTTTCTACAAACCCCGTGGCAAGATTTGACTGCTACTAAAAAGATACGCATCCCTTTTTCCCGATTATACATAATTTATCTCACAACCCGCGTGTCTTTCCGACGGATTCCTGTGTCCTACAGTGGGGGGATTGGCCGCACAATGGGAGGTTGCGTAGCTCAAGGCCAAGGAAATAAATGAATGTCACTTGATGCCATGCAATAAAAGTAAATGTTTTAGCTAATGGCCCATTTAACAGATAATACGCAGTTCTACGAGAGCCAAAGACCAGACTCGGTTCTGAAAAGCAATGGCGTTTGAACCGTAGGTGGCTGGTTGTTTAGCAATTTGTTTTCGCAATCTGCTCTCTCCGTTTTCGTTTTGCCTTCAGACGGAATACAAATGTGTCCTTGAGCTCTATTACGTGCAATTAAATAACGCTTCTTCTTGTGCTCGTGTCGCCCATTCCTCTTTAACTTTAATAGGGGGTGTCAGGAGTTTTCCACTTAACCCCGGCACTTAGTAAAAACTTAATTTGATAGAGCGTTTAAGATGGAATCGACTTTACTTTGTCAAATGACACCGAACGTGAACATTGAAGATGGAGCGTCGAGCAGAAGTTGGTCTGTTTCAGGACTTTAAGGACATTAACGCCTGAGTTTAAAACTCTAATTTCTGTGGCTGTGAAGTCTAAACATGTCTAAGCTTAACAGGCACAAGGAACGTGTTTACAGTGAGGGCAGTGAAGCTGTGGAATACACTGCGTACCTTCGCAGCCAGGATGGGTGCACATTTCTTTCACATGCCGTACAGCCTCGATTTTGGCATGTGCATTTTTGAATGCCCGCTGAACATGTAAAGAATAAATGATTATTTAAATGCAGGCGTCCTCAGCTCTTGCTGTTACCACCGGCTCAAGCAAATAAACCGTGCTTGTCAGGAAAGGTTGCCTTCCTCCCAGCGTTTCCCCTGGTGCTTGATGAAAGGGATTGCTGGTTTGAATGAAAAACGAAGACATAAATATGCATTCAATCAAAGAGGATAAGCTACGTCTAAAAATATCCAGTTGGCGTTAGACGCGAGTCCTTGTTCCTACCGGGTAATAACCTGTTCTTCTGTGGCTACTTCTATCACCTTCCTGCCTCTTCTCCGCTCCCACTCTACCGTTTGAGCGTTGATTTTGGCCGCCTCTTTGCTACCGGCCGTGTTTTTGACGATTATGATTTTTCAAGTCTACAAAAAAATAAATAAAAAATAAAGTAAAATTTGTGACCTCTGCACCTTCCTGTTCTTCTCATCAAAGGAAACAGTCTCTCCTGCCAATTACTCCGCTGATAATACCTTTAAATGTCTCGCAATTTGCATCTGCATATTTTTACCGTCTCTGCTTCCTCTAATTTAATGTCCTGCTGTGTTTCTCCGCAAGCTCATTGAAATTCACTTATATTGAAAGAACCTTCTTTGTTTAGAGGTTAACAGGTAAACTTGTCTAAAAATACCTGCCAGTTTTACCCGCTGTGATCTGCTCCGCAGGGTCCCTCGACACCTAGCCTTACGAGGCACAGCTCTCGCTCGGCGCCGTCTCAGCAGGTTACCGCTGCTCGCGACAAATCACAGGCTGTTTTGGCAACTTTATCTGAACTTTCGCTCACCTGCTTCTTGGCCTCGCGGCTCACAATGAAAAAAAAGAAAAAGGGTTTGGCTTTAATCGGTGAGCCTTTCGATTTCGCTGCTCTGCTGCCACGCAGATGGAGTTTAGGATGTTTTTAGCGTGTTATTGTGTCACGCCAAGAACACACGCTCACTGCGCTGCAAGGTGTCCATACTGTTTCATAGAGCAACCCTCAAAACATTCCGACTTTAACCCAGGGGTACCTGGCACAAAAAAAGTTCAGAAAAACCCCTGATGCTATATTTCACCAGCTAAGATCATTTTTGGGGTATATCTTGTAACCACCGATATGGAACCAGCGTTCGATATGCTCTCATCGTACAGTTTGGCCGATTGTTCCGACGCTCATGGAGCAATCTTTGTTGCTGCTCTGTATGTATCACGAGGATGAAAACTGTTTCCTTCGCATACCTCCATTTGGTATCGCTCCAGTCTTTGAGATTAAGAGCGAAAGTCCTTCTTTCCGTGTCTGGCATCACGGTATGCGGCGGCGAGTTTACATTTGTATAAATTAAATACTGTTGTTTGGTTTTTCTGCAACAGTTGGGTCCCTTTTTTTTTTGTTGCTACCCAGGTAAACGCTCCCCGGGCTGAACCTGCGGTTAGCCGGGAGTCCCCGCGGTAGAGATTAATGCGCAGTCTGCAAGCCATTATGGCGTTCTTGATAGAATAACTGGTTTCGTAGCAGCGAAGAGAAAGGCCGTACATCACAACGCACAGAAATTCCTCTTCGATGAAGAGAGGAGGGCCAGGAGGTATCGAGTGCGGAATGTTCTCTATCAATTTAAATGGAACGCAACATTTGAGAATCATGCCACAACTGCAAGATTAACCAATAAAAGAGCCATTAATGTAACCGGCTCTATCATAAAAAAGCCAGGAATTTGAGGAAGTCGAACGTCGTCAGATTGTACAACGAGGCCAAAGAGCTATAAAGAGGGAAAAAAAAACAATCTGAAAGCACGAAGCTCTCTCCTCCCTGGGAATCAAAGAACAATAAAGCTTCACAACAAATAAATGTTATAACTTGCATATTTGAGTTTTATCACCCAAATTCTCCAAAAAAGAACTCTTAGCGTTGGTGGGGAACCCCTAGAAAGTGGGCGCCTGGGCCTAGGGGCACCTGTGTTACAGAAAGGACGCTACGTAACGTGAAACCAAACCATTAAAGAAAAATGAAATAGTTACCTGTCTACATCTGCAAATGTTCACATACCCCGATAGTTAAGGAGATTTCAAATTGCCCGACCAGCAGGGTGGGGGGTAAAACCCATCTCCGAGTATTTTCATAATTAAAAAAAAAGAAGAACAAATGTTTGAAAAGCCTTACGTTTTGATGGCAGCGGGGCTGTTGTGTGTCTGAGACAGCTGCGACTGTTTCAGCGATCTGCCTTGGAAAGCAGACACATTTTAAATGCTCTGTAAAGTAAGAATTGCATTTGTAATTTTATCTCCCAACGTGCGCCGTCTCTTTGGTTAAAATGCCAGATGCCACCTTAGCAACAAGCGATGGAGATCCATGGTTAGTCTGTGGAGCGCGGTAAAAGCTCCTTGCAATTAGAGGCGATGCAAAACAGGACATGGCGGTGGATTCAACCGTTCATTTACAAAAGACGGATACGCGGAGGTTAAGGGGGCTCGAAGAGAAAAGCCTTCGCTCAATGAGGCCAGAAATAAAAGATAATCCCATTAAGCTAGGGAGGCATGTTTGCCATGACGTGTGCGGGGTATGAGTGGTATAGTGTAGCGGGTACAGGCTATGGGCTGACATGATTACCTTTTCTCCTGGAGCTGCTGTGGTTTCTGGACCTTTTGGGTCAAGCCCTGACCCTGAACGAGAGAACAGCCACCGTCTGTGTGCATTAATGTAATAACTGATCAGGGAATATTGAGCAGATAAATATATATAAAAATTGCCATTTAAAAGAAGGGGAAAAAAAGAACGTACTAAGAGATGCCAGCCTCATCCCCGAAGTCAGTGGGACCTTTAGAGCGCGAGTTCCTGCTGGATCACAGTATGAAGAATACGCCTATGGGTTTTAGCTTTCACGAAGGGCGTTCGAGGAGCCAAAAATGTCCGTTCCTTTTTAATAAGAGGATTCAGTTCTCTGGATTCACACAGACACACGGCTTTCCAGTCAGACATAACCTCTAAACAATGGCACAGAGCTGTTACTTTAGTTCATTGTGTTATGCGATGCAGTACTTGTTGACCCATCATACAACGATGCAGAATATGCTATATAACACACTTAGTGACCATAATAGATGCAGCACATAAGTCCAGGCTGGTGACTTACCCTAACATGCAATGCTACCTATGCTGCGAGCCTTGAATTCAGGTATAAAGACAGGTGAGATGAGCCGAACGTCTATCTCTGTCGGCATAGAAGAAAATGTTGTTGTAAACTTCTGAATAAACAGGTGACTGGTGAAATGTCAATACCCTATTGTCATGGGGGATCGGTTATATATTATATAAATGATTGTAAAATTACCCCACATAGCATTCCAGCGAATGCACAGTATGTGTTATAACACAAAGGTATCAGAGAGGACAGAGGTGAGACTAGAAGATCTGCCCAGACCAAAGGCTGAACCTTTAGACCCAACAGCGCATTGGAGCCTCTTGTGGGAACCTTCCAAGCCGTACGTATCATTAAGTGAGCCTGTTCACTGTATTAGGATTTTAAGAGCACTGTGTCTATCGGAAGCAAAACTATGCAACGGATACCAATAGCCCTGCTCTCCAAACCTAGAATCTGCAAATGTAAGGGAAGCCATGTTGATATGCGCTGAATATAAGAGGCATCTTCCCCATCGCCGCCCATTCATGTATATATGATCACAATTATCAAATATTACATTCTACAGAATAGAAAGTAAGGCTTACCATCAACATAATAGTTTGTATTTCACCCCTAAAAAAAGTGTATGTTATTTAGAAATATATAGTGAGCAACAACTGGAAACACATATATATATATATATATATATATATATATATCTAGGTGGACAATACACCTGCCTTGCAATTTGCTTTTAGTATCAACTAGAAAACAATTTCCAGAATATTATAACAGATGGTCCCATTGTACTGCACTGTGAATATGGTGGCACCATATAAAAGAATAAATAATAATAATAGTGTAATCTTAGTGTATATAGGACGCAGATCTTCTTAACAATTACTAAAACACAAAAGAACACACCTGGTACAATGGTTCACAATAAGGGACTACAGCTTGCCTAGTTCTCCTCTCTGGGAAACCTGCGCAAAACAAAAATATAAAAGCTTCGAGGACTTATTTCAAAACTCTTTTATTTCAACTGTTTAATTAGCATTATACAATACAGTTTTATAAACAAATTGTCTTACCTTGTTTCCAATCTTTATTTAAAAATAAATATTATTGACGGTGATTAATAACCATGGTAACATGTGCCTTCGACTCAAGGAAAAGAAAATGGTATTTAAAAGAAATAATTTAATAGAAAAATAACAGGAGGGCAAAAAAAAAAGGTGCAAAGGAAAAACAAAGTAAATCCAAAAAACACTTAGACACATCCTACTTAAAAATATTCCCCGTCCAGGGAAGGTCTTTAAACTTAATAAATTTACATTTTCTCATAAAAATAACTGTTCAACAGTTCGTGCAAAAAGAATAATAGGGGGCTTTTGGAAAGAAATGCCTGATACGGTACCTATACTTATTGGGAATTACAGACGCATTGCGCGCATTGGCAAGGCTCCAACCAGACACTTTTTGGAAACTAGATGCATGATTTGGGGTGATTTAATTGTTGTGTAAGTTCTCCAAAAAATATTCTTTTTTGTATTTTTTCCCTCCTTTGTAGTGTTTTGCCATGCTACTTTCAGTCTTTTCCTGTCCTTCTTTACATTTTGCAGCTGGGGTGTCGGATAGGATCCTACGATTGTTTGGTTGAATTCAGGAATGATTGAGAAAATGGTCCATCAGTGTTTCAGTAGTAAATATACGAGCTGATGAAATATCAACAGGAACATGTATAGCATGGGATCGCTGGCGAGAGTGGGTCCGGTGCCTGCAAAATGAAACAAAAGAACAATAAATTGTTGTTATGATGTGAAAGATTTGTCTGTAAGGACCAGACCCCATCATTTCACAGGGTCACTTAAGCACCCCGCCGTTGGGACAGACAGACTTCGTAAACACAGCCTTCATCCAGTGCCAGTTTGTACAAAAATATATAATATTCCATCATTTAAAGACAAAATACGAAGCTCTCACACTTTTCACCTCTGGGGCTTAATGATTTATCCAATGACTTTACACCCTTCATGGTCCAGACAAAAGAAAAAAAACTTGTCTAGTAGCTCCTAGCTGTCGTATGAAAATTAACCCTGAAACCTGGATGTACTAAAGCGCACTCCTTATATCTTAGTGATGTGTTGGTCCAGAATGTGCAGCTCTGGTCCATCTCAACCACGCTCTGTCAATAATTTAAAAAAACAAAAAACATCCAATGCATTTATTTATCCAAAGTTCAAAAATACTTGTGAAGTCTAATATATAACGAAGAGGGCAGATTGTGTTTTATTTCCTTTACACGGTGGGGCTAACCTGAAAACGTCTGACAATATTTGTGAGATAATTAGAAAGTAGGAGTTTGCATTATTAATGAATGGAAGACCCAGCGGCGCCCTTCTGCGTTGCAGAGGAGCTTCACTTAAATTTACACGCTGGGCTTCATGGATCTCCTGAATTGAGTACAAAGAGATCAGTCAAGGTAACAAGCCTATTAATTGAACCATCTGGCCTGTACTCAGAATAGGATGCCTTTTACATTCCTGCCAGTCGGTGACATTCAAGCACCGGAGATTCCCATCTGCAATAAAAGAAAATAGAAACAATCCCTATTCTGACCACGCGCCGTGTCCCCGACGTGTCTGTCTGTACTGGTCGGCGGTAACATAATCTCATGTGACTGTAACAAGAAGGGTTACCATCGGCGCCATAGCCGGGGTGTCCAAGAAGTGACAAACTCCTGTCTATCGTTTAACGGTCAGACCCTAGTCCTGGTAAACATGATGCTAGTAACCATCTAACCCAATAACATGAAGGTGGTTGGCTGGACCTAATGTGTCTGGAGGATCCCAAGTCTGTTTTGCTTTACATTTTACTTACCTCTACGGGACTTGAGGACCCTAAGCGGCTATCCTCTCGCTCATCTTGCTATTGGTATAAACAACAGCATGCAGAATGGCTTCTAAATACAAAACGTCCCCTATATTGCTGAGGACTGCATTTAAAAGTCAAAGAAAAACATATCAGCTTTCCTGTAGGTCAAAATATATCTTAACAACACAACGTACAAGATGCACATTCAACAGAGAACTAAGAACGTCAGCAATAATAGTGCGTATATTACACATACAAACACATATGTGTAATAATTACTTTCACCCGGGTTCCGTGATAAATGTGCGCAGGCGAGGCCGGCGCGTTATAGCGGCAGCTGGTGTGTACCGGCCTCTGGTGCGAAGCGGTGAACACCTCCAGGCGATCATTAGCAAAGATTTATCACCTGCTTGAGGATGGTAAGATATGTGCTTATTAGCATTCGTTCCGTGACTTATTACTATAAACAGATGCCTGGTCATGCAACCAAGAAAAATAATTCCTCTTTCATCTCTAACTGGCTATATTAGCATTCAAGAGACGTCGGCCGTAGTCGGCTACAAAAGCACGAACATGGCATTGGGTCAAAGTATGTAAAAGGACCCGATATCTCTCATTATATATATATATATATATATATATATATATATATATATAATATACACAAACATATCCATATACACACACATACATAGGACTAGATGTATAGGATGCCTATAGATATAAACGATGGAATTTTATGATGTAGATAGTAATGCCAACTCCTGCCTTAATAAAAGTTAAATCCATTTGGAGTTTCTTGCTCTTGAATAGAACATGATTTGTAAGGAGCCGTAAAGCTTCTAATGGGATAATATAATAATTAGCCTTTTGTCCACGAGCTGCAGAACGACCCATTTTAGTGCAGTAATATCTCATCATATTACAAACCGAGGCACCAGAAGGATTTCATTAATATTAACCAGCTTTGTGATGATCAGGATGTACTAATCAATGTCAAGAGGTTACTTTATACCTTATACCCTTTTTGGGGGGAGGAGAGAAGTAAGACGTTGGCCAAATGTCCACTTTATACGCTGTACGTCCTGGATGTGAAGTAAAGACCACCGATACAGAAGCGGAAAACATCCGTGTTTCCCATAAAATAAATGACTGCAATAAAAAAGGATACTAAGTTTCCCAATGTAACCATTAAATAAAGTGGCGTTAAATAGCGAGGACGTCCTTCCAGAATTCTACGTTTCTAAGACTGGCTGATTGGGAATTATATCCCAGTTGCTGATAAACAGAATCAATCAAATAACATTGAGTTTTGTCGATCAATATTTTAAGAAGGATTATTATCGTGACCGCCCTGCATACAGGTATGAGAACAATATTTTGTCAACCGCTTGTAAACGTAGACTGAGAACAAACTAACTTCATGGTTTTGTTAGAACTTTCGTGCTATGTTTGGAATACGCAGTAAATAGTATTAAAGAATGTTATGGTTTGGTACATTCCATGGCTTTATAGAGGGGGGGTCTTCGGAGCGGCCCGGAGAGATGTTGGGATGATATGCTGTCACATAGCGACATTGCCCATCATACTATGTAGTAGACCCATCACACACATATGCTGCGGCTCTATTTCTGCAATGCTGCATGTATACGTGCATGCTTTGCACATGGAATCAGTACCTCGTCTCATTCCCCCAGGACTGGGGCCACTCGGCCATGTGCTATTAGCATTACTTATCAGAACCGCCTATATGTTTATGTAGGGATACCCTATGCACAGCCATCATGAATATGGTAACGGCTGAGATCTAACGCAATAAACTGCCGGTGGAAGATGCCGGTGGGCTTGCAAGCCGAGTCAATGATCCTCTGCTTTTTAAAGCCTGGCAGTTTTTTTTTAATCTTATTTTTTAACTAATTAAATTCTTCGCTTTCTTACTAATCCAAAAGTAAGATTTCCATTTTATGGAACACAGCGAGGTTATTAAAATGTATGACATTCAGAAGAGACGTTTATACAATTATTATTTGCAGACACAATGACTGTCTGGAGAAGAAAAAAAAAGTAACTTTTATTGCATTAGAGCGGCTAAAATATTGCTTATCGGCTGTGGCAGGATTGAATGTGACTGTCACGGGCGCACCATCCATTGTTTGACTATAAATACCATCAATCCTTCAAAACCCAAAACGTTAATGCGTCAGGAGCAGCCAAGACTCCACGGCATAAGGGCAATCTTGACAATGATGAATACATTGCTAATTTCGGGGCTCCTGTGTTGTTTTTTTTCCTTCACCCGCTGGCACAAACACTTTATTAGCACTATGCTCGCAGGAAGTGACTGTCAAACTTCTGTGAGCAGAAGAAGTGTTCCAAATTCCGAGATCTTTCTGACGATGGAATTCGAGCTTCTCCCAGATCAGTATTCAGGAGAAACAATGACGCCTTAAAATCGCCCAAACCCCCTAACTTCTTCCTTTTTTATGAGACGTGTAAACACCAAAGGTCTGCTGTATCCGAAAAGACGCAATCCACTTATAATATCCAATCAGTGATTGGTTGATTGGCCTTAGTCTGTTCCATTCGCGGCGCGCACGATGTATATTTTTATAAAATCAGGACTTGCTGTGTGAATGCATGCTAGATGCAAATTACCGTGTTGGGTATCCTCAGCACAATCAAACCAAATCATTTATACAAACCGGCCAGCTGCAACGACGACGGTAATTACAGCCGAGGAAAGCAAGATCTAATCAAAGGGCGTCATACGCGGAAAGTCCGACGGGTGGAAATGACGGAGCGCCGATCCATGCCAGAGCTAACGCTAATGTGCGCCAGGCCGCTCATCGTGGAAAGTCCTTCCCTCGGCCCCTGAAAGATAACGTTTTCCATTACAGATTGGCAATGAGAGTCATTCAAGGGTTATGGGAAGAGTTGAATCTACAAAGTCTGATGTCACAGACTGTACATATTTAAAGGATATTAGATGTTACGATGTATCTATTTTGTTGCGCGTATTCCATGAAACCTGTACCAATCCGCTCCGGGGCGAAGCTCCTTTCTATTGTGTTTCTCATTTGTATTTTTAGTTGTTTTTTTCAGATAAGATCATTTTTTTCGCAAAGAATGGAACAATTGTTGTGTGTGCGGAAGACGTGCCAGCCTCTGCTCTGTTTAGTGTCTGTTTTGTGCCAAGTTGATGTAATTACCAGCCGATTCACTGGCTCCCCCACTTCCAGCTGATAACCTGGCATTACAAAACGCTTGCTTGCGGACTGTTCTTGTGACAAATAGCCCAGTTTTGCTGACAAACAAACTCATTCAGGCAGCGAGTAGCTTCTTATGACACAGGCAGACTCCTACTCATCTGATATTTCTGCCGGTGGCAGATGTGAACACTGAAATTTGTCCCACCAAAAGAACGATCCGAGCTGTTTGCCCGATGCAAAGGGGGCTTTAATGGTTTGACGCACTTGCTCGTTTTAGGGATTATTATTCCGTCACGTATATATATTTTTGGATAAACCCTGTAAAATCATTCACTCTGCCCTGGCATGAGGCACAACTCAACTTGGCGCTATGAAATAACCACCAATGCCCCTCTCCACCTGCACCAGGGTGGTATGTTCATATAGCAAATGGTGACTTACTTTATATCGCTACCGACTATGACAGTCGTGTATTGATGCAAATTGCACGCAAACACTTATAACTTGGTATATTTCCTTAAGAAAAAATATATATATATATATGCACACCGCGCCCATCTTCTCATAGGGGGGTCATAGATATCTATGGTTTTCTATAAATACCTCCAACAAATCAATTCCGTCTTCCCACAGAGACCGTTAGCAGTCTTTGAAATCAATACCGAAGTCTCCTCTGAATTTGGACTTTGATTACCAACATTCTTTAATGTCTGATATAATGGAGATGTAAAATTACCGATTTTCTTTCCCATCCTGTATCAGTCCTCCTGGCTGAAGTGCTTTTAGGATTAGATGAGAATGATCAGTTAAAAATAATAGTAATAAAAAAAACATTTTGCTGACATTTCTTGCATAAAAAAAGAAAAAAAAAAAAACGTTCCAAAAAAAGCCAGAGAACAGAGAAAAAAATGGAACAAACCTCTTCTGACCGCACTTAATCTGATCTTCAGTTGTTCAGAACACATAAACCTTGTAATGGGGCGGGAAATGAGTTCCCAATGTGAAATTTGCTTAATCTGGACAGCCAAGCTCTTGACTATAAACAACATGTTGCTTTTGTGCTTTAAGGCCACGCGATTTGCTGCGTCCTAATAAACATGATTCACCGCACTTGCTCTTAAATGGCCAATCAGTAAAACAAGGTTTTGCATTTGTTTCCTAATGCTAAAGCGGAAAGACAAGAGGAATTGTTTAAATCAGCCCGGAGCTTGTGGCTGGATGTCTCTAGATGCCCTCAGTAAAGCCTAAATAACTCTGACAGCACGGAAAATGTTTGTCCTTGGAAATCAGCATAATCTCTGCTTTTTGTGCACTCCGTGGGCAAAATTAATAAATCACAAAGCATGTGCCCTCCGAAGCTCCGGCACGGAGAACAAAAAATCCTCTTGTGCCACCTGTATGTGCCGATAATTCCAACGGTAACTGGGAGCAGCCAAGCCTATGGTAACCGGTCTATTTTACATGTTATTGATGCTTTCATTAAATGCGTGCTCATTACAAATTAATTTCACGGTTAAAGAACAATCTAATGTTTTTCTATTGGTCGGAAGAGTAGAAATCGCCCAGCCGTCATGAAGGGGGTAAAATCATTGCTTTACAGACACCATCAATGAATGGTTTATCGCTGTAAGCCATGGGAGCTCAAACATGTTACTATAGCAGATATAAGGGACCCGATTCATTCGCATGACACACAGAATGTGACGGCAGATCAGACCCATTTGGCCCTTTGGTCTAGTCTGCCCATTTTTCCAGATGAGACACTCGGGTCTTAATCAGTCCTTCATCTTGTATTAGATTCAGGATAGCTCTATCCCTTTAGGCTGTATTAGTGTCTACCACTGCTCGCTGTTCCATTTATCTACCACCCTCTACATGGAAAGAGGTTTTCTAACAATGTATATATGACAAAGAACTTGTCCTTTGACCCAGGTGAGGTGATTTGCTTGGGTCTCTAATTCCTCTTTCTAAATATGAAATTAAAGGAAATATTAGGCACCTAACATCAACTCAACACCTAACCGTTAGTAACTATTGCCACTAAACAGCAATAGCCGGGTATTACCCCCTACATGACCAAAAGCTCTTAACTTTGGGTTATCAATGAACTGGGTTCCAATTTTAATGGCGCCTTGAGGGCCTCACCTGGACAGCACCCATCTCTAAATATCTAGGGCTTCTTATGTAAAACTCCTATTGTATATTTAATATGAATCAAAGATGTGTTCACTGCAAAGACGATCTTAATACATGTATAAAAAGTAAGTCTTCCTTAAAGAGAAGAGAAAAAAAATACAATATTTCAGGGTCGATAAAGAGCAGTAATTACAAATGCTGAATGTATATTGATGGTTTAGTCCCCCGGAACATTATTCATCTTGGTTTGGGCTCGGAGCCATCAAAGAAGAATATGCTTTGGGATATTGTAAATCAATCAGAATGTGATAGGCGACATTGCGCTGCGTTAACAAATCTTGCAGAAAATCGTCGTTTGCATTTGTTTCATTCTTCTCATTTTAAGTGCTTTAAAAATACATTCACACGTCCAATGGTGAGTCAGAGCGGGATTTCAAGGTTAAATCCGATGTAAAACAATGCAGCTGCTTCAGAAACATGCAACACGTAATTTTGTCATTCTCCCCCCAGACTAATGACTAATTTAATGTGGAATGCTGATTGAGAGGATCTGGAAACATGTTCCTGTATGGCTCGGCTTTAATCAGGCGTTTGTTTCCAGAACGGGCAGCGAGCGGGCTGCATGAATATTCACCGTGCAGCTGGAAAATGATATCACAGCTACAGATCTGCATTTTCTAAGCGCCGGCCGGCAAACCCATGACTTTCTTCGTCATACATGTTATGCGTTGTATCTATGCAAGCCCCCAGGATGCTTATAACATGTGAAAGTGCCCTCCAATAATATTTCTTTTTGTTCTTGCAGAATTTTGATAAAAGGGTAGTCTCTTTTTCCTGTGAGGTTTAAATACATTGTTATATGGAGTAATGGAGAGAAATGGGTTCCAATTCACCTGAAGTCCTCATCGTTGTAGGCAGGAGAATTATTTGGGTTACATTCCAATCTCAAGCCCCCCGCTGAGCTGACTTTTTATGGCGATGCCAATGAAGTCCTGCTTATACAAAAAGATCTATAGACTTTCATGAGTCCATACATCTCCCTGTTGATTAAGACAAAGGCATTCCACTGTTTACCACATGGGTCTACTTATTTGCGCAGTTCCCCTGGTGGTGATACCAACATAACCGAAGGGCCCTTTCCATCAGATAGGGTGCAAACAAGTGACTGTGAAGGCATTCCCTCGTAGCTCTCCGTCATTCTTTCTTGTATTCTACAGGAAAACCTCTCGATATTCATAGTCATTGGGTTTGAAGACTGACTGGTCCATGCCCCTAGACTTCTGCTGCTCCTTTTGGCAAGAGGCATTTTGTGGTCAAAAACGATAATAAAAACGTAAGTTATTACACCCTCTCTATCATTTCATCCACGACCATTTCTCCACTTTCCATTGTTTAATTTCCCCTTGCTGTTTATCCTTTTAAATCCAAGCAATGTGATTTCCTTTAGTTCCCCTAATAACCAGGACTTTCCAAACATCAGACGGAATCCAGGACGCTTCGTGCTCCCAAATCATCGCGCAGCGATACTCCCTTCCACCTGATTCCACGCACGCCATTACGTTTTTATTACTGTTCGGCTCAGAAGAACCAAGTGACATTTATAAGGTAAATGAGACGAGGTAAATATCCAGTCTTAACATAATGTTCAGCTTTATTCTAATTATACAATTATTTGCGGATACAGAGTAAACACCGTGCACGCTGATTTATAGACATATAATGTGCTGCCTCCTCGCCAAATCCCATATAGATCAGCACCTCCACAGACACAGTAACGTAGGTGACAGGTTTGTACGTACACATAATACGCTATACTTTACCTGTCTTTTATTTCCTCTTGGCGGCTGTCAAAGACCCATTAGTATAGGAGGAAAGCTCCGGGGCAGAGGTGATAGACATTCTCAGTTGGTGTGATCGGTGGAGCTGTATTAGTAATTGCTGAGCACCGACTTTACTGAACCCCTCAGCTGTCATGTCGGACCATGGCTTGAAATGAACCAGCCAAATGGACCAACATACGGAGCTTGCTGCCTATTTCCAAATGCATAAGACTAAGTTCCCTGCTGGGAAGCCATGGATGGTTTTAGAACGCACACATATCAATTGTAACAGCAAATACACAGCTTAACATCCTCATTAAAGAAACACAATTAGAAGCCATGGCTCCAGATCTCCTAGGATTATAAATATATACAAATTGTGGGCAATTGTGTTCTGGACGGTAAGAGATCATGGTGCGAACAGGGAATCCTGCCTGAACAAACAGCTTTGATAAACAATCAGTGCATGATCTCTTGGCCGCCTGTTTTTATCCCCATCTGTCATGATGCGAGGTGTCTAACCATGAGCGAATTAGACCCTCCTGCAGGGCCACATGCGCCACGCGGCGATGGCTACCTTTCCGCTTACTACAGAGCCAGAACATAGAAAGTGTTTAGTTTTATTACCAGCAATAAACCCCACAAGATGCTTTACCTCTTTATAGTGAAAGGTACAAAAGCATGGGCTTTTCTCAGACATGTTCACTGTTTTATTTCTTCATAATAATCTCAGGGTACAGAAGTCAGAAGCTAAAAGCACCCAGCATGACAAGTTATCATCCCCCGAGGATGAAGAGTTGCTACACAACAGGGGCCATGATGAACAGACCTCCAAAGTTTTGTGTCCAGGGAGCCTTATAAAAGGCACTCAACACCAAGGACATTGTAATTACCTTGTGGCATTTGGCCTCTCTGGTTGGCTCCTTGTATCAACCTAAGGGCTAGCGCAAGATGTTTCAGGTACCACCTTCAGTGACACAAAAAAGTGAGAGCGGGGGGGAAACCCCCATTATAATGCCCAGTATGTTTGGTTAAAGTTTTAAATGCCGTTGACACCAGTGCCTTGATTCATTTCTCCCAAAGCACCTAAAGTGTTTATAACAAGAGCAGTCGATACGTTATTGTCGCCTGCGAATCTATTAAAGGCTGATCTGTATTCTGAAAGAAGAACGCCTGAGCTTCAAAGTGCACAATATCAATGTTCTGGAATCCAAAATATTAGGCTTTCCTTTTCTGCTACAAAATCTCACAGCAATAAGACGAACATTAAAGACAATCGCTGCTGTTACAATGCTTCTAGAACCCCGTGCCATCAATAAGATTCTTTTATTAACCAATGCCGACGTCTTATTGACAAGGGTTAAAAAAAAAATGAGCAGTTCCAGCGAATGAAGTAGAGATACAAAAAAGGGAAAAGCAGATGCTTCACTGGTAATGGCCCATATGAGAGAGCGATCATAAAAAGTGACACGCAGTCTGAGACCGCGGCAGGGTCAGATAACACGGGGATTTGTCCGGAATAAAGGAAAAGAAAGAAACGAATGGGTACAACTTTCCATTATCATCTCCATGGCAATAGAGGAGAAAGGCCGACGAGAATATCCATCACTTCTATATGTACATAAATCTACCGTGTGTTTGCAAATAAAACAAGGAGAAGCAAAATGCGAGTTGAGAGATCTCTGGCAGATTCTCGGAATTGCTCTCTGTAAACGCTGTCTTTTTGTTTCGTCGTCTGCAGTCGTTTCCCTCGAATACATGGTTTTCCACCCGGTTCGGTGAACACGTTGAAACATGTTATCCAAATTATATATATGTATGTGAAGCAGATAATGCAGCCATAGCCCCGCAGCTCTATTTCATATGCACAAACAGGTTTCTGACGCCCACAGAGCTCCTGCTATTCAAGGAATATAGATGGACTCGTGTGAACGTTCCACAGTCAACAAATACCTCTTGAAATACCGGTAATAATGGCAAAGATATATGCAGGGAATTATCCAAACACTGGTGCCGTGTCTTTAAACCAGACCTCACACCTCAATTCAGAAGGCTGCACAAATATTACTTCTTATTATAAATTATTTATGAGAGAAAAAATGCTACGTACACTCACCATCGCCAATTCATTCAGCGCTGACCCAGAGCCATCGCTTCTGCTTTGCAATGGAGGCTCCGTAACGTGTTTTGGACATATACCGGCTTTCTTATTTTACTAAGTAGCTTTCTAGATGTATTTATTCATCGCCGATCGCCTATCCACTGTAGATCTTTTGGGATCCGGCTCTATCAGGTACACACGTATCAGGGGAGCTGTGGTTTCAGCCAGTGTGTAGTCTCAGGGGTCAGTCATCTTGGCATCTCTTCTTACTATGCATTTAATGTCCAGATATTACATTTGTCTAGAGTCTCATAGTGCTGACTTGCCAGTCACTATTAATCAAGTGGAGTAGTTAATTAAACTGTGTATTGAACATTTCTTTGATGATCCACATTTATGACACAGAAGAAATTCAGAAAATATGTTTTTGGGTATAACCACCCCCCCCCCCCCAAAAAGCCAGGGGGAATTCTGCACCCTATCGGCCTCTAATGCCGGGACTTTGGACACAATGATCAATTAGAATGTCCATGAACTCTGTACACCGGGCATCAGTTATACAGAATCTCCTTGATAGTCTCTGGCGCTGTGAGCTGTCTTGGTTATAATTTATGTATAGGCGCCATATAATATATTAAATGCGTCATCACATTGTTTTTAGCTCCTGGAAAGGCTGAAATGGCACCAAATCCATCATCCAGAGTCGCAGAAATCCCACACTCTTCCCGGTGTTTATTAATACCATTTGAACTAATGGTTAGTGCATTAATATCGCTACGGGGCACAAAGTATCCCGAACGCCACGTCTGCTTATTGGTTTTTCATAAAGCTCCTGTGATATATTAGAGCCACATGTTTATAAACCACTATTTCAAACCCGCTCTCTTACCGGTCATTAGTGGCCAAGCGAGCAGGGCTGGTTGCCGTTATAAAGTCCTATTACTACGCGGTTTCAAGTGGCTGAAGGCATTAAGGAATTGTTAGGATTCCCCAAAAAGGAGGGGTATGATTACAATGCTTGCGAGGTCGGCTCAACCAAATGCTGAATCGCTAGTTTGGATCGCTTATAGAAAGATCTTCTTCTTGCAAGGAGAGACTGAAGGCCAGCCTTGCGTGACACATATATCGAAGGTGGTCTCTGTATTATACATGGTCCATCCATCCTGCATCCACTGTTTCGGTCAACCCTTTTCCCAAATGATACATCAGACCTGTCCAGGTTTCCAATCCCTGCTCTAAAATAAAGTCTTATAATGTCCACACAGGCACATTATACATCTAAAGGCATGAAATCCTACATCCAACCCAAGAAAAGTGAATGAAGTACCAGAAATGAGTAATTTCCTAACATTTCCCATTCTGAAGAGCCCCGAAGAACCCGTTTATAGCCAATTATAGTAACACATATGATGGAACAAGCCCTCTTCATGTAACACAAGGTTTAAATGTAAGAAAACAGGCTTATCTGCTACATGTTGGTAGATCAACCATGAGATATTCTGACATGACTGAGACACAGATAATTTTATATTATATACAAGATAGCGACCAATACTGAATATTTTAAATTAAATTATTAGCTTGTTGTAAGCTGGTAAAAGCAGGGGCCCCTTCTCCTTCTATGCCAGTTGGTATTAAATATGTTTTAATCTTAATGTATCTTGTCAGCATTAGTGTTAATTAATTTTCACTGTCCCCTATTGTAACAGCGCTACAGCATCTGCTGGCGCTAAAAAAATAATGGAATGTTTTCTCCTATTAAGAAATTTTCATTTTGGCGGTAAAAGCTTCCAAAAGACTTCTCTTTAATGTACAGAAAAGAGGGAACTTTATCACAAGGCAGAGGTGGCCACTTTCACATCTACTATTTGCCTTGTGATAGTATTTTACTAAAACAAACATTAAAAGTCATCAAGCTCTGGTGCCGTACATATTATGTTCACTATATTATGAATATATAAATCCAACCATAGCTTAATATAGATAATGATGGGGACATTATTTGGGGTGTAAATTGTTTATGTTTTGTGTTGATTATATAAAAAAAAAACTAAAAACTTTTCCATAGTGGATCATCTTTCAAAACACATCAACAATAATATTTCTGCAATAAAATAAGACATATAGAAAGGCAAAAGATTCCATATTTGGAATATTCCATTATCAGGTCTTTTTAGAAAGAAGGAGATGAGAATATATCCATTACATTAATCAATGTTAAAAATGCAGTAAAATTCAATCTTTACCCCATGACTTGTTAAAGAAAATGCTAAACATATTAATAGGTTTCATGGATTTTTCTGACAAATGTGTAGCTCTTGGTCAGCGATAAAAAGTTACATTTAGTAAAAATATGGATTTTTTTTTTTTTAAAACCAAGACCCCCAGGGAGAGAGAGGTCTCCAGCTCCCTTGGTATGGACACGGGTCTATTAGGATACCAAAGAACCTCAATCATTCTTTGTTGGAGATGGTATAAATGAATTATATGATTGTCCGGCTCAAATTATGCAGCATCGAGAAAAAAAAAGTACAGACAGACAGAAATCACAGAAAAACTTTTCATTGACTCTTTTAAAACTGCTCGTAAGACTGTTGCAGTAAGTGAAAGGCACAACCTTCTTGGCCACCACTACACAATGCATTAGGACTCTTTACACAGACCTGGAATCGACCACAAGCATCTCTCCGTCTCTCCAATGTAACTAATGCTCTAAATTCATTTCATTTCTGGCTTATTTATGCAGACATTAGTTGTGGTTCTGTAACCTGAAAGACCCATCCCGCTGTTCAGGAATCTATGCTGTCTGTATAAAGTTGTAAATGAGTCTGACGGGTAGGGATGCGCCTATCCTGTTCCTGCTAGCAGCGTACCGTCTGCCATGTGGGGACATATACTTTGGCTATTAACCACATAGTGTAAGTTCTTACACCTAGGCATATCTGACACTGTATCGTTCTTCCCAGGCAGTGGAGATTTTGCTCCCTCCACTCCAAAGGGGTAGTATTGGATGCTAGCGTGGATGATACGTGACACACGGCAGAGGATCTAGCTGCTGTGACTCCCACTGAGAGATGAGAGGCAGACTGCTCTGTGTCATTAATTTTTCATTTTAAGTAGCATCTGGTCGCACTTTGTACTAAGAGGATGGCCCAGGGGGCTCAGGATTTCAATAATAACCAACAAAGCAGTGGCTTTCCGCACGTGACTCCTGTCAGAACTGTAACTTTGCATCCATGGAGCTCCCCTCCCTCTGGACTGAACCTCTTCCTTCATGTGTGTTTATACACCGTTCTTACTATGAATGCGGAGATGTGTTATGTGTCCCCCGTGAACCCTCCTACTAAGCGTATGCAAATAAAAGGCAATATGCAGTTTCTCTACTTATTCCATTTCATATGCTTTTAGAAATCATTCATGCTGAAGCAGCAGATCCCAACGAAATAATCTATTCTTACTTAATCTTACTGCAAGCGGGAAGGATTCCTTCCATGAGGATAGCAGATAGGAGTGTGTCTGTCCCACCTCTAGTTTATGGCATTGGCGAGCTGCTGTTTTTCATGGGTCCTGCTTATCTGATGTCTGTATATACTGCATTTTGGAGCTGACCCATTGCAGCTGCAAACGTACTGAAATCAGACAAAAAGGGACCACAGCTGGGACCGACTTGGGGGGGGAAACTTTCCTCCATCCAGGAGGCTTGTTCGTGGTCATCCCTGCTACTGCCATTGCCTCTCGTCTCAAGACTTATCAACTGTACTGTTCCAGAAGCAGCTGTTTCTTGAGATATTCTTGTGTTTCGTGCAGAAAAATCCTTTGCATATCAACAGTGGTGAATTACAATATTCAACATATAAAAAATAATAATGACAATATTGGCCCTGTCCACATTTCTAACGGCACATAAAGTGCATCATTTTAGAACATTTTCTTTTTTAAGTGTTCTAAAATTCTTATTGTTTTGAATGATTTTCTTTTATACCGGTAATTCTAAGCCCATGTTTCCCCATGTTTTGTATGCTTTTTCTTGCATTATACAATACCGTTGTGGATGCACCAGATGGCACTGTGAAACAACATGTTACTGACCCGATCCATGCTGCTGCCGCAGAATGGCTGCTTTTCCAGGAGCGGGGGAAGCGGAGGAGGATGCTGCAGTGGCTGGTGATGGAGCCAGGCTGTCTCCTGCGGGGACGGGGCGCTTGTTCCCAGGTTCTGGGGTGGCCCTGTTGCTGGGGCTGTTCCTACGGGGCCCGCTGCTCTGGATATGGGACACAGCCTCCGCCGCCTGCATGTCAGGTGGATTGAAGCGAGAAGTGACCCGGAGCATGGCTTGGGCTTTGTGTTCCTGAGTCTCGTCGTCTCCATAATCTGACACACGGCACTCATATATGCCCTCATCCTGCTTTCTGACGTTGGAGAGCCTCAGCCGGTGGGAAATGTCATTACCTTGGACTCGAACAGTCTGAAACGGCAACACAGCTATGTAAGAAGCCAAATACAAAAACCCTTAATTAAAGTTTTCATGCTTTTTCGACCTTAAGTTTGAGTTTCAAACTTTTAGTTACTAACTTTTTTTTTTAACAAAAGACAAAATAATGATAATGATAAGTATGAAAATAATATCCAGTAAAATAAATATAATAATATGATAGTTTATGTCAAAACTGGCACTTTGAAAAGAAATAAGTCTAATAAAAAGACCACCATCCCTTTGTCAGACGTATTGTATGAACTGTTATTGTACAATTTACTTGGTAAAGGTGGGATTACCATTGGCACCCAAGGGCTTGATATAAACACACACACACACACACACTGACAACAACACATTGTATATGAAATCTCAATCTAGCTCTATATAAAACATTTTTAGCTATGTTCCCATCGGGTTATAGTTCCCTTACACAAATGATTAGCGTTTCGACCAAACCCTGTCCAAGCTTCTTAAACACATAAGGCTTGGAATGAAACACCTATCCTTGGCGTTGGTCTAAGGAAAGCCTGATACATATTTGTTAGTACTTAGACATTAATAAACCTATATGTCAATAAGGATACCTACACGTCACGGCAGGATGGGGTATTGCCAATATCGTCACAGGGCACTCCTACAAACCATTCCCTTTTGTCAACAGATAATAACCCCAGTTATCTGTCTCAGGGGCTAGTATAAAGATCCTAATTCCAGATGGATTGCATCAATACGTCATTTTAGCGACAGGAACACGGCCTGTGATAAGATCTGGCCTCTCGGCGGGCTTATTAGCAGCCCTTGGACAATGTGCTAATGATAGTGATCGCATGTCGGCTAACGCAGGAATGGGGGGGGTTACAGGCAGCGAGGGTCTCTCCTTTCTCCGAGATGCTTTTGAAGTGCAGTTTGAGTCTGCGCTGTATTCTAATCATGACCTTCTGTTGAATTGCTGTCTGTCTTTCATGCTCTCTTGGTTAATAAAGGCAAGGGGCTTTTATAATTTATATACTACTGGGATGATTGGTATGTTGATTATATGGATGGATGGACTTGCTGGGGGCCTTGTGGTGAAATGAATGCTAAATTGCTTTGTTTATTTCCTCCTCCTTCAGCATGGCGTTCGGTACATTACTTCTTATAGGGCTGTGTACATTTTTTTAAAATGGTCAAATGGTTGGCATATCACTGGGTGTCGCAAATCCAGTCCATGAGGGCCACAAACAGGTCACAATTCTTGGATATCCCAGCTTGAGCATGGGCATGGCAATTAAAAATTCATTAAACTGCTTGTTATCAGACAGGGCTACTCAATTCCTGACCTCTTTGCAGCCCCTGTAGACCGGCGTGGCGGAGCCCTGGTATATTACACATATATCTATTATTGCTGTAGCTTTCCTGCTCTCAGTGAGTGTTTGGAAGGCTTCCTAGATCTGATCCCACAGCCTGTCTGGTTATGACGGAAAGGCCGAAATGGGGAGAATTCCAGAGAGATACCGAGAAAAACACAGACTATGCATGCTGAATATCAATGACTTCAACCACAACATGATGGAGGGGCATGCAAAGGACTGGTGTGCCAGCCATGGCTCTTTCAGGGTCAGCTTCCCCAAAATTCTCACGGGCTAATGGACTCTGGGTTTCGTTAAGTCTTATTCACAGAAACCCCTTTTCTACAAATAGCCCCTGACCGATCATTCACCACAGATGCAAGTCTCAAAGGACACCGGGCAGGATCTCTGCGTGTCCTTATTACTTTTTGTTAACCTGCTTCCATAGCTTCATTACTGTCAAACTTTAAATCTGCTTCCCAAAGCTTTGTGATCACCGTACAGCGAGTGCCATTAGGCTTCTGTATGTGTAGGGAGGCTACATACTGATCTGCCAGGGAGACGATGAGTTAAACTCCAACACACATACAGGGTATTCTTATTTCACGAATAAGAAAATGGTCTTTTATAAAAATAATTACTCCTTATTTCTGCAGTCCAGGACTAGCATCAATTCAGATTGCCAAATTGTACATTAAAATCAACTGGTTTGGTTACAATTATCCAAAAAGGATATAACTCCTCAAATATTATCTTTGGCGAATACAAAATAATACAAAAAAAAAGCAATTCTGTTATAAGACAAATAACCCTCTTTTTGTGCGGTACCAATAGGGGCCGGAGTCATTGAGTGGCCGGACTGTGGCAGTGAAGAGGTTAAGCACAGTGGTACGCTTTGATTAAATGAAGTGATTGATTTTCAGCCTGTAAATTGTAAGGGAGATAAGAAATCTGCAGATGATTGCATAATTAAACACAATATCCCCGCTGTCAGATTCCACAGATACAGCCAGGAGGTGACAATAACCACATTCTGTTTCCAAGCCGCTGAAGGCTTTAATAATTCCGTGAAATCTTATTATTTGGTACAAAGCACTATTTTTGCAGTAAACTTACACTGATTTTGGTTCCATCCTTATTCGATGTGACCTGAAAAGCAACACAAGACAATTATCACCGTACTAATTACTAGTAATTACTTAAAAGTCAGCTTTTAATGTAAACATTCCGGAAAAGCCTCGGCCGTGTGTATAAACCCTCATCGCTGCGTGGTGGAATCTGTACATTGCGTGCTGGAACGGTGGTAGTCTGTGATATAAGCATAAATTTGGAACATATGGCACATTGCGTCGCTCCAGCATACCAACCACATAGTATAGGCTGGGGTGTATGTGTGCAAAAAGACCAAAACAATATCAGATTTAAATCGCCAGTACCACGTTGCACATAATTAAATATAATATTTGCAAATATTCTCGCATTGTATTGGATGACACTTAACCCAAAGTATATATCGGTAATAACAATGACGAGGTGTGGTTTCTGTCATTTTGATTGATACATTGTATTTGTTATGTTAAGAAGGGAAAGTGTTGTGTGTTGAATGTTTTTTTTTTTGTCTGTGTTTATCGGGAGCTGGCGGATCCTGAGGACTGCTTTCCTAATCTGAGGTTGCCATCCTTTAAAATACAGAGATGTAGGAATCTGTAACCTGATTTCCAAATTTATTTGGAGGGATGATGCTAATCAGATCACGGATCAAATTATATGGACTAAAATTGTTGGAAGTAAAGCCTACGCATTAACAAGGGGTCAACGGACTTCTATTTGCAAAATAGCAAATAATCCATTTGCAGCCGAGGAGATGAGCTGAGCTTTGCATTCGGTGCAGCGTTTCTTGGCCGTGCCTCTCCGATGCGCGCATTCATCTTGCTAATTCTTCCTGTCAATATGTGCTTTCACTTACTTACATAACTATTTGCAGAGTTGGGAGGCAGTCTAAACATATATATCATTCGTACATATTGTTCCTAGGACAGAGGGATGAGCACATAACTCTTGATAGCTTGCCGGGGTAATTTTAGACTCTGCAGAACGAGTCCCCCCCTCTTTCAGAAAGAATTACCCCTATTGTCCTAATGATAAGTCTTTGTGTATTATTACCGCCAGCACGCGCTTTTGAGAATGCGGAGGCCGTTTCAATAATCTTTTACTGCACACAACATAGGTTGGGTAAACGTAGTGTAGTCATTACCTTGCTCCTGCCCCCAGGGGCACTGATAGCTAATTCATGTGCCATCTCCCTAGTTGCCTCTTTTAGGTACCACCACTGGATCTCCAATGAGAAAGAGGTGAATCCGCTGGCCCGAAAAGCACAAGGCATTTCTATGTCATCTCCCTCCCTTATTGTCACATCCTTGGGGACTTCAGTGAAAGTGGCTGGGAGCAAAAAAGACAGAATTACAGGGGATGGTTAGGAGGAGAGATTAATAGACAGGATCAGACGGGTGTAATCTGATCTTCTTTTTACTCGTGGGTTTACAGCAGTTTGTTAAATTAGACTCCAGTGGTTCAGAAAGTGAAGCAATAAACTATATCTCAGCATCCCTGTCTCCATCTCGCCACAGAAAGCAATTGCTGCCTATGTTAACAGATGATGACAGCATCCCCTACAAGCCCTGTACCCTTCGCAAAGACTGGGGCAGGCGATCAGCGAGATGAAAGAACATTCGTGCACCGCACCAGTATAGGCACACACACACACCACTAATGATGTGTGTGCCATGCTGAATATAGACATATTTAAATAGATATAGTTAAGAAAGGGAACGGATAAGCACACAATATACTTCCTCTCGCTCATAGCTTTCCTGGAGTATTCATTTACGAGCTATAGCAGTTTCATGCCTAAACAAAAACATCAATTAGGTCTTGTATAAAAAGGGCTGGGCTGATGTTTTGTCTGTTTAATAGGGATGCTTATTATTCCAAAGCGTAGTTTGTAATGCAAATGCCTGCCCTTCAATCCAAGATACGCTTAGTTCTGCACCTGCACAGCGTTAGTGACCCACAAATGGTGCAGATGTGCGTCAGGAAACCCACCGGCTGAGGGACATAATTTAGATATCTAAATATACCGAGGGGCTGCGTTATTGTGCATGCAGTGTTAGGACACAAAGAACCGTCTTTACTCACCATTTACGGTAAATAACAGAGGAGAATTCAACATCAGGTAACAGAGAGCGCTAAATAATCCTTGTTTTTCCATCTCATGCATGTCAGATTTTGGGAAAAGATCAAACTCAATAAAACAAAATCTCTAGATCTCCAGCACGGAACTAAGAGATTTCCAATCCCATGGCAGATCTGTAGAACAGATAGAAGTTTCTTCAATAAAAGGTCCAAAGTTAAAAGGTATTATCACCCTCCCTCAAATGTTAAAATCACACCACACAATTGAACCCACTTTCAGACCAGTTATAACATCCACATGGAGGCTGATCGGGTTTCCTCTTGGATCGGATATGACCCGATACTGAATCTGATCTTATTTGACCCAAATCTGTCTCCAGATAAGATAACAGCGGTATTCAACTTCCTCTGGCAGGGTAGGATTTGTTGGTGTCCAGAAGCAAGGAGGCTGAGGTGTTCCTTCCAAGACCCATCCCAATATTAAGCCTGATGATACAGAAGATCTACTGAGTCAAGAGGAGTCTTCCTGTCACTCCAGATCACTGAAGCAATCGATTGCTTGCAGTTTGTGACCTGTTTTTTTCCTTCGTGTCTAGTCTAGGAGTGGATTTTTTTTTAATCTTATCCAAATCACCCCTTTTCTCCCTTCTCCTGTCAGGAATCTCTCTGAGCAGATCAGATCTGGAAATAAACCAAGGATTTTTTTTTCCGATCCTAAATCCACAACAGTGACCAGCCTAGAAGAGAAAATGCCCCCATCTGCTGCCCCTGCTCAATGATTCGATTAAAAAAAATAAAAAATAGCACGTTAGAACGATGTGCTAAAGGTAGCCCCCTCAACAACAACAAAAAATCCAAAACCTGGAACCGCTCGGACGGCGTACCATCACCAAACACAGAGGAAGTTCAAAGCAGCAACCGCTTTAGCCAAAAATCTCATCAATGCAGCATTCATGTCCCCTGCTCTCTCCACTAAAAGCAGAGGGGGCTGGTAACAGGACACGTTGGTTTAACCCCTATGATGCTGGGAGAGGCATAGTCCTGCTGGCACGCACAGCTCAGCAGCGCTCTATTATCTCCCACCCCCGGGGCTGCAGGGGTTAGGGGCTAGGTGAACAGCCCTCGTCTCCCCTTTTTTGGGGGGGAAGTGGAAAGAATGTAGTGTTTGCAGGAAGGGGAAGGCTTCAGGGGGTAATAAATCAATGTAAGGGGAGAATGCACTTGTCTCAACAAAAGGGGCATTAAAATGCCTTATTGAAGCTAAGTGAACCCTGCTAATGGGTTTGTATGGGGAAAACAAAGAGCATTACAAGATCCCGTCTGCTAATCAGCTCAAATCAACGGCATCTTTCAAACAGGTTATTGTACCTTAAGAAATAAGACGCAATTAAAATTAGCAGCTTTCCCCACCGGAGACCGTGCATTTAACTATTTACAATTCCTTAAGACAACCTTTAGAAATCCCGGCTTTAACACTTTCAGCACTGGAGACGTGAGCAAAAGCATTGCTTTATAGAAACATTTCCGGCACTTTTGGGATTTTGCGTCTTAGATGTTAGAGAAAATGAAACGTCGGTGACGGAGGACTCCTTAGCTGTATCATATATTTTGCATGTTGGAAATAAACGCTGCAGTTTTTTGAGGGACGAGGGTCTTTCGGTTTACAGAGCCAGATCTTTCCACGACATGTCACTACTGCAAAGACATTTAATGGACGTGTCTCTCCAAAAACAAACAATAAATCATTTCTCTTTCCAGTGTTTAATCTCCTGCGAACAGTAAATACCCGTATGTAAGAGACCCAATAAACCTCTGCCCTATGCTGCATCTCGTGTTTCTCTCTAGGTATTTTTCTGGGATAAAGCAGATGTGAACCTACCTGTAAGATTAATACAGACTGTTCTCGGGTCCATGTCCCTCAGCAGCTAAATGTGAAGCGAGGATGAGCCGGGCTGACATCCTGCTCGGAGCTGTCGGGGAGCGGAATCTCTTGGGCTTGGATTTAGAGACGTAGAGTCGATTGGGGCTTCCCAAACTGCTGGCTAGCAAGCACAGAGCTCACCTCGCAGTCCTGCCGCGCAGACTGAGAACAAGGCAGGAGAGCATTGGTGTCTGAAAGCGAGAGGATCCAAGAGATGCAGGGGAAGGCAGGGGCAGGAAACAACATCATCCCCGATGCATGCAGATACAAACACTGCAAATGTATCCTCTCTTCTAAGAATAACACATTACTAACACATTGATCTTTTCCTTACTGCAAAGTTAATATGCAGGGCTATAAACAGTGATTCCCCCCGTCTATCCAGTGAGATGGAACAGGCTTGCTGTAGCTACCAGTGTGAGTGCCACATTTTAACTGGTTCGCGTAGTTGCCCTCTCTCAGTGATGTGGGATTTTACTACACAGGGCAGTTTCGATCACATATGACCCCCCCCCCCTGACATTCAGTTTTTGCATGGGGGCCAAGAGTACAGCGCAGAGCAGTCAGGGATGGGGGCTCTGCCGTCCACGCAGCGACCTGCGAGCGAGAGAATTCAGTCTGCCTCTCGCAGGGAGAGGGCGTGCTGCCTCCAACTTTACAGTACCCTCGCTGCCTTCCCCTTCTGAAAGAAACCGTGTTAGGAGACACGCTGATGAGACACGATGAGAGGTACTGGCAGGGACATAACAGGGTGATGAGAGGGACACAACGGCCAATCCTGCACACAGCTGGAGAGGAAGTATTCACTGGGAAGTACTTGGAGAGAGGTTTTTTTCTAGTACCAAAGACAGCTGGAGAGGAAGGATCCGTAGCAGAAGTGATGGATTAGGCTGCTTCCTGGCACAGACAGAGAGGAAGTACCAACGGAGAAGTGTTGGGTAGACCGTTTCCTCTCTCAGATACAGCTGGAAATAAAGTACACACAGAGAGGTGTTGCGTAGACAGTTTTAGCCCAGAGAGAGGTGTTGGGTAGATTGTTTCCTGTTTCAGAGACAGCCGAAAGGAAAGTACACACAGAGAAGTGTTGGCTAGATTGTTTCCTGTTTCAAAGACTGCTCTAGTAGAAGAACTTGTGGAACGTGTTGGGTAGACTGTTTCGTCTCTTGAATATATATGGAAATTAAGTACACCCAGAGAGGTGTTGGGTAGGTTGTTTCCTGTTTGAAAGACTGCTGAAGAGGAAGTACTCCCAGGAAGTGTTGTGTAGATTGTTTTCTCTCTCAGATACAGCTTAAAACAAAGTACACTCGGAGAAGTGTAGGGTAGACTTTTTGCAGACAGCTGGAGAGGAAGTACCCCCAGAGAGGTGTTGGGTAGACAGTTTCCCGTTTGCAGACAGCTGGAGAGGAAGTACCCCCACAGAGGTGTTGGCTAGACTGTTTCCTGTTTGCAGACAGCTGGAGAGGAAGTACCCCCAGAGAGGTGTTGGTTAGACAGTTTCCTGTTTTGCAGACCGGTGGAGAGGCAGTACTCCCAAGAAGTTTTAGGGAAGATTGCTTCTTGTCTCAAAGATGGCTGGAGATGAAATATTGTAATGAGAAGAAATAGTTTCATCTCCTTCCACCGCATGAGATTTTTAACAGCGTTGTGAGTAATGCAATTATTGTGGGAAAAAAATTATTGTGGAAACGGTACTATGTCATAATCTGTTTCCTAAAAAAACAGAGGCAATGGGCTCATGAAACCTGCACAACTGACATTAAGAACTTGGACAGACTCCAAAAATAAACATTTATAGTCACGTGCCATGTTTCAAGCAAACAAGACTCATCCCGGTACAGGGATGGCATGTGCTGGTGACATTTCTCACCGCAAAACAGAAGATGAACCATGCCTGCTCCAGGGAATCACAAGTCCCTGACCATAGTGAGCACCTTACAGCGGGGGGCCGGCAAACAACACGGCAGCCGACCTTACACAAAATGTATAGTTTACCCAACGCAGCCTGCACTTGGCCCTTTTAACATAATTGCTGCAATACGAGACAATAACTGCGGGTCAAATGAAATGATATACAGGTTTGAAGCACTGAGCTATAGATGGGTGGAGAACACAGATTTGCAATTCAATAGCCAGCTCTCAGACGCTCAGCAGCTTAAGAGAACCAGTCTCCATTAAGGAGACATCATGTTAAATTATTCCTATTATATTTTACTTCAAGCCATGTTTATCAAAGCAGTACTCACAGAACAAATAGCAAACCTGTACATGAGCACAGATCTGCGCTGCATTCCAGGATAACCGTTATGTTTCTTGATAATCTCTGCAGTTATGGCTTCAGAAATGGGATGATGGTCCTGGCTTCTGCTGGAATGGAATAAAAGATTTTCCAGCTTCCAGTTTCAATTATTTGTTTTAGTTTGTCCTCAGTTCTGTATGAACTGAGAGAAGAATGCAAGCTCCATTCTGAATGGAACAGTTATGCACCTAAATTGAGTAAGACATTTGTTTTTTTGGACAATTACTGTAAACTGTTTCTTTCAGAAGATCATGTTAAGGGCAGCATCCTGCACCACGGCTTGGTTCCCAAACCTTGAAGATGTCTTTATATATAATTGTTGCCCTTTTCAAAATTTTCCATAGGGAGTTACAGTGATTTATACGCCACATGCATTAAACATAAGAAAATCATGGTATCTGCTCACCGTTCTTATGGAATCAATAACCAATCAGATATTGTCATTAGCCAGTAACACATTAAAACAAAAATGTCCAGATCTCCATCCAATGCATTCAAAAAGTTAATTTGTGATTAACATTTTTTCCGAAAGGGTAAATCCAAAGATTCTTAAGCATTCTAGATTTCATTTCCTATTATGTATTAACGACATAGAATGCAACTGGTATGAGTTAATGCATCCTTCCTTGGGCAAATATAAAGCAAGACTTAAATCACCAGTACTAACCAAGGCTCAACCATAAAAGGGGCAAGCATATTAGATCCGTGATACCAATGAAGAGCTGTCAGTAACAATGGTGAGGTCACCAAGTGATGTCATCCACGGTGTAGAATCGTCTTGAGGAGAGGGCATGAAATAAACCGGCTAACGAGGGAAACATTCTCCTTATGCGAGAAGGTATGTTCACAATAACGTTACCAAGAAGATAAATAATTTTATTAATTCCAAAAGAAAACTGTTTCCGGAACGGAGCTGACATTAAGATGGATGAGTGTGAGCCAGAGGGTGGCAGGTTAATGCAATAGGTAAGTGCACTAACATTCATAAAACTGGTAAGGGTGTAATTGAATTAATCACATTAGAGAGAGGAAAGACAACACAGAACGACTTCCAGCAGAGTTATACTCTAATTCCTTAAACACCGAGAGTGCATGATGCAGATACTAATGGAGATTCTGGTCAGTCTAATGAGAAAGATGGATTTAACTCACAAGCTGAATGCACACGCGCGGCAGGTTCCATACTGACTCCGCTTCTGTTTGCACACCTGATAATGTTTCCGTGGCGTTATAAATTCAGTTGGGGCACCGTCAACATTTCACCTTTACTGCAAACTCAAGTATAACTGTAGAGCTGTTTAGAGGAGGGTGGCACAGGGAACCACCACAAGGTAGTCATAACTGTCATGTTCTTTGCAAAGCAAATCATAAGACCACCGAAGACTATGGCCTTACTTTATTCGTGATACGTTAATAACCCTTGAGGTGAACACTAATGCAATAAAGGCACACAAGGAATAGAAACGTTTCGATGTCTATCAGAAGGCAGGCGGATTCTGCATCACACATATTCTGGAGCAAACGCAAAGCCCCGTCCTAGGAGCCGTGATTATCTGGTAAACGCATTACCTGCGGAGTGATTCTGCGGAAAGGAAAGCCGCCTGCCAAAGAGGAAGCCTCGGGGCTTCAAAATGAACAGAGACTCCAGGTGGGGCAAGACAAATTGGATGTCCAGAGATTCACAAAGCTGTCCTGGGGTACAAAAGAAAAATGAAATAATCGACAGCAGACAACCGGATAGCTGCCCCAGAGAGATCGGGAGCAGTTACACAAATTAATATAACACACACAGCAAGAGATGTTATGAAGCAGATGCCTAGAGTTACCCCTGCTCCTTATTGCCTCCGTTTCTCCCCGTTAGGTGGAGAAGGAGGTATACTGATGGGTAACTTGCAGTCTATGGGAAACGACAGCGGCTATTTCTGGATTTCATTGAATATTTGATGCATAATAATTCCAATATCAATCTTCATGTGAAGCGTGGAGATGGACTCTTTAAATTACACTGCGGAAACTCGTGGACAACTCCGTCGGAAATATTATATCTCCTAAGAATCTGTTCACCCTGTTTTCTAGACACTGACTTGCCTGGAACAATATAATAAAGGCTGAATAACATGGTTCTTGGGGGGACTGGCGTCCGGTTACGTGCCTGGGTGTCTTTTCGTCTTCACATGTATGTGTGTATTGTTAGTTCACCCAATAAAGCTAATATTCTGCTTATTTCGGGTACTTGGCATGTTGGAACGCATAGCCATATCTCCTAAGACATATAATAATGATCTAGTACAAGTTTGAGGTCATGGACTTGCCTACTTTTGGACTTGACGTGACGCTGTCTTCAGAAAGCCTAATATTTCTTCTTTAAAAGGAGAAAAAAGGTGCTTTTCCAGTGTTTTGATTCAGAACAGCCTCACTGCTTCTGGCTTTTTGCATTAATATTACTGATTTTGTTTCTTTTGTCATGTCTCCAGTGCGCTAGGCCTCTCTGACAGAAGTGAGCAGTGTCTGTTATTGTCACGATGCGAAACCTATATTTCTGTGTGCGGTTCTATGTCTCGGGTCTAGAGGCTGATTGCTTAGGGAAAAATACTCTAAAATGTGAGGCAGGGAATCCAAATGTCAGCCTGAGTTTTTATTTCCATGCTTCTTGTAAATCGATGCATCTTGTTTTAAAGAAGACAATGCTTTTTAAATGCCATGGCTTTATGGAATGCTATGTTTTCTAATCCTGAAATAACATCTTCATCCAAATAAAGGACATGACTATGTCTTGGGATGTGTCTATCTTCTGTGGAGGAAAATAGCAATGGGGTGAATACTGTTTCTTGATCTTGACAACCCTTTTAATGGAACGTCTGCAAAACTGATCCCCTAGCCTGGGCAGGTCTTGGGAATCCAGACACGCTAGGTACAGCCAGCGCACCAAAACATCCAAAGACAACAATGGCGGCAAATATCATTTCCACCAAAAAAAGGCCTTACATACACTGACTTAGTGACACGTTTCCTTTTCGACAGTCCCCAAGCCCTCTTCTATTTAATGGTCACAGGTGCAAGCTGGCAGCCTTTTCACATTTTAGTAATCCATTTTGCCATCTGCCACTTAGCGTGCATCGGCTTGGGATGAATATGGCAAAAGTTTGTGCAAACCCATTCATAGCTAGTTTGCTTTTGTCAGACTGCAAATGAAGTAAATGAAAGTTAAATCGCTCGTTTACAACCTCTCGCTAACAGCTCCTTGCAGGTAATTATGGAGCTAATAGATGCCCCCGCCGCGGAGTCCAGAGAGGTCACATCCAGCCAGTCACTGGAAGGAGAGGCTCCCGCAGGGTATCACCGCGTATCTTCAATACAGCAAATATCACCCCGTAATACAGCAAATAACATCAGCCAGGCGGCAGAGAGCTTGGTTTCATTCAAAATGTCAGTGATTTAACATCGCTTCGGCTGGCTTTATCTTATTTTTCTATTCTTGTGATGAGAACCCTTCTCCGATCAAACAAACAGGGCGGCAGTGCCGTAGAATATTTGTTTCTCAGAAGAAGCAGAGGTCGTGAATGCAATGAGTTCAAAGGGCCAGCACTGCTTTCAATATACAGAATTACTTTCCTATTTCCTGTTTTCGAGAGGACGGTCTCAAAGCAATTTCAGGCAGGAGAGGAGTAAACACCGCCTGGAGCTGTTGATTGGTGATGGTTTTGGCATAATGAGATTGAAAATCATCTCAATGGGTACTGCGACTTCGAGAAAAAGCCGTCTTAAACTAAAAAAAACAAACCACACACATGGGCTCACCAGAGCTTCATTCCTTTCATTTACCTACTTAGTTATACGCATACAAAAGCCAGCCCTTTGTCTCCAAGAACCCCCAGTCACTTTGGTCTATAAAACAGAAATAAGTAAAATAAACATAACTCCAGCTCCTTGAAAACAAGAAAGGCATAATACAGTTACTTGTATGTGTACACCATATCTATATCTATCTATATATATATATATATATATCATATACACACACAGATACATACATTCACCCGGAGAATAACATCCATTTACTATACGCGCTTCATTTAAGGTGTAGAAATGGGTCTATTGTTCATTTAGTATGCTCTATAAACTGCTTGTGTCTATAATCTGCAGGGATAGAGACCTTAAACAGCATGCAGTTCAAAGGTCCATGGAGAGTTACAACAATAGGACGTTTAGATTTCAGTTTCACCGAAGACATCGAGCCTGAAATATTTTGCATGGAATGCAGTGAACTTGAAAATATTAACGCAGTATGGACTTAATAGCAGTGCTGGTGAATGGAGTCATCACGGCTTGCTGGGTTTATTCATACGGTTATTACAACGGCGGTGATATGAATACAATTTCCGCTTGTGACCTCTCCTCTTCAGCCACAATCACAGCAAAATAAAAAATGTAGCGAGCGTCCGGAGATCCAACGATTATCCATCACTAAACAGAAAACATGTTTAAGAGCTATTAGGTATGACAGAGGTCCAACGTGCGGCAGGCTCAGCCATCGCTATTGCGTTTGTAAAGGAATGGTTTGTTGGCCAAAAAGGGAAGTAATGCAACGACTTTGGGTCTGTGAATTCAAGATGACAGAATGTACAATAAGAAGAAGTCTAAAGGTCAATTGGATTTACCTCGGATATTGTTACATTCCTCCCAACAGGAACATCTAAAAGATCAATTGCTACGTCACCTACTAAGTGCAATCAGATATGGGTCTGGTGCCTTTGTGGCTTTAAGCACTCTGGAAGGACTCTACCTTCTTAAACAGTAACATCTCCAATATTTTTTTCTATTTTATGAATTTTAATACCTGTCTAAAGTTCTACCATTAAAGGTCAGAACGAAGCGCTAAAGTGAAGATTATGGAAGCCATTTCTAATTAAGTTACTGATGTAGCTGAAATAATAGCCGTCTGTGTCAGCTCATTGTAATCAGAAAGACTGTAGCCGTTTAGACCTGTTAGTATAAATGATAATTACGGTGAGGAATGGAACAGTGCGGGGCACGCATGCTCTGCCTTTGTGTGATAAATGATTTTTTTAATTTAGGAGTTACTTTTTCATTTATTTTTTTTGGACTGTCACTTCATACGCGGTGGAACATGAACAATGACTTATTAGCCTTACACCTCACACCCTCCCAGTGAACACGTAACATAGTAACGCATAGACAAAGGGTCCATTAGACAACCTGGAAGTCAAACTTTCACCTGAAAATAAAAAAATATATATCCTTCAAACAAAATGTAGATGCTTGCCCTTTCAAAACATGCAATTTTATTATTCTTTTATCAGAGTAACCATCACATTACACCTGCTTATATTAAATCTAGACGCGGAATGCAATTCTGCACCAATTATTTGGGAGACATTTGATCCACAAAGTAAATGTGACAAACTGGTTTTTGTAGAACTAGATTTTTTTGGTGATGTAATGTTTAGAACACGTTACTAGAAAAAAAAAAACCCCAAACATCACATAAGCGAGGTAGCTTTCATAGTTGCATACAAGAAAGTTTGAAAGAATATTTTATTGAGCATCGCCCAAGGAGAGAGGGAGACAGAAACAGTGTAAGGTTAGAGTTATAGGGAAAGTACAGCACTGTGTATTGTAATACTTCGTGATAAGTGCCTGTGGCTCTAGTCAGTATTTGAAGTTGATTCTTGAAAGAAGTTTAATCCAATGGAGGTTTCTGCGCAGGGTGGATGATGGAGTGAAGAAGATGAGCCTTCTAGCTTAAAATATGGTAAACAGAGGTTTTGATCCCGAGTAAAGCAAATCCAGAAGCCAGTTTCGTTAATTCAGCATAAGAAAAAAATCATTGCACGCCAGGAGTTTCTGGACAAGGATTTCACCAAGGTGGTGAAACCTCAGAATATAAAAGACTACACACAGAGAACTGTGTTGAACCAAGCGAAACAACTTGGGACACCTGAATGAAATAGAGTGAAACTCACTGGGGTCCTAAATCCTTCTGGAATCTCTCACGCTTTATGACATGGGAGTCTGAGTGTATTCTTATTCCAGCCTACATGTCTGTTACCGACGGCCATCACTGCTGCACTAAGTGGAGAAAACTACCACTAAGGTCACTTAGAAGAAACACACGAGGATGCTTGGGAACAGCGGCTGTTGTATTACGTCTCTGGGACCGGGAGAGGAAATAATCATATAAATGATGCTTGATAGTGTCGGACGGAGCAGTTTGCACCTAAGTGTAGTCACTGAAAGTGGTTGCAAATAGCTGGAGCTTTCCAGTAACGGCACACGCCACGTCAACTGCCAGATGGGATCATAAACAAATTGCGCGGGAATCCAACTTACATCAGATTAGTCATGGGGGTCTGTAATTTTGTACAGTAGCTAGATACACTTTTAACAGTGGGAAGGAAATCACGTCTACATTTTCAGTGTGTTTTTGCACTCTGCGGTCTTTTTGCAAGACGTCGAAGCTCTATGTAAAGTATTCCAGCAGGGGACATAGTTTGGAATGTGATTCAGCTGAGCAGCATAGGTTTTAAAACAAAAATCAGCAAAGCGTTTTCATTTTGATGTTCTGCTCAAGCTGATGAGCACAGTTTAACCCCCTTTCTCTCCCTCGAGGGTACGCAGCACATTAGGCTCTGAGCAGATTAACACCGATTAGAATAACAAGAAAATAGACAAGGTACTGGACCGGCAGGACGAAACAGGGCTCGATCCGTCTGTGATAGGAACTCGGGCCCTTGTGCGTACTAAGAGAGCGGCCCTTGGAAACCCTGATACAGAGAAACGCTTGTTAACTGTATTCAGCTGCAAAAAGATAGAAGAATGCAGCGTGATCACTTGAAAGATCTAAAACACAATTCAGTGAAAGGTATAACCAGTCATTCTATCATCAAAGTGCTTTATCAACAGATATATCAGCGCTGCTGAGCATTATGCGGGAGACAACCGCATTTCAGATGAAATCAACACAATGCCACTCGGAGTAACAATGCCAGGCCATTAGCGAATCCAACCGGAGCTGCGCGTTATCGATGCGTGTTGTCGCATCAGGATTGATTAGATATGTGATAGGTGGTCCATTGAGATATACTGATTTTTAAGCGTCGCCTGAGATGGAGTGAAAAACAGCCATCTCTGGAGTGACAGGCAACTCAGCGAGAGAGAGATTATATCTGTATCGTGAGCGTAGAGACCCTGGATCAGCTGCCGCAGAGTGAATCCCACCTAATAACATTCTCATACTCCGCTATGTAAACCAGTTTTTAATGTGATTCAGGTTAAGGGCACAAACGTGTTTCGCCGGGTTTATGATTTTTAATTTAGATATTAATACCAGCGTGATAAAGTTAGTAAGATTTAGACTTTACCGAGAAAAAAATCGAATAAAAAAAACCCGTGTACCAATTTTTTAACTTCCCGCAAGATACGACTGACAAAAAAAAGAAGAAAAAATAAATATCATAGACACCAGGAGTTAAAGATATTTAGTCAGGGAGAGGGTTGGCCACGGCAATGTCATTTAAGAGACTGTAAAAAGTATTATTGATTGAGTTTAAGGGAGGCAAACGCACCTGATGGAGCTGTCGCACTGAGAACTGTCTATACAGTAAGGCTGAGGGTATAGTAGACGTGTCCTAATGTAAAAGTAACCGTGTGATACTAATGCCATAGCGTGTGAACGTAGGTGTAGGACATGACGAACATGATTATGCATACCAGAAATAAAGACTTAATTACCTATTATCTGTAGTGATAATACTGACTTGTTCATGCCGGTGCAAAAAATCTCTAAGCCTCGCTGCACTCGGTATGTACCAAGCTGCATCTGCATCTAATTAGACAAATATGTAACCCAATAAATTGATTATTTGCCTGTCATGAATAAATAACGGCGGGTGTCACTTTATATGTAATTATCGTTCTTGCTGCCGCCTCATATGACTTTATGGCCCTTTTCCTTACTCCTTGTGTGTTCTGTAACCAGATAGCAATAGCTCTTCTGTTAAAAATGGAAAATGTATATTTTCTATAAAATAAATTGTATTATTGGTTTAAAGAGCTGGGAGTGTCTTGTTCAGTCTTATAAAGGAATCGGTATTACGAGTGCGAAGGACCAAAGCATTTAATGCAGGCCCAGCTTCAGGACCATGGAGAGCGTCGCAGGGAGCTGCTGCGTGGATTCTGATTGGCTGAGGAGCCTGTAACTTTGCGCTTATATGTTTGACTATAAGATAAAGCCTCGGTACAACCTGCTAGAATCCCCAGCCTTGTAAGACTTCTCTGTCCAACATCTCCTCGGAGAGCTCCTGTGCCTGACAGCGATTTATGATCTAATTAACATGCACTTAATCAACTCATTTTGTTGTGTACATTGCTAAGACCAAATTGATTGTGTCTATGTTAATTAAATAAGTTTTAAGCTACTTAAGTTTTCCGTCTGGAGTTTGATTTCTCATCGGTTCTGGGATCTTGAAAGGTTCGGATAATCAGAGTCGTGAGCTCAGTGACTCCTCAATCTGCGTGCCGCGACTGCCTTCCATTGCAGCTATTTTTGCTCTGCGTTTTACTATTCTAGTAGCCACTGAACGATACATTCACATTCATGCTGGCTGGGGCAAGATGCGGACATGGCAAAGGCCAGAGTCTACGATAATAACCCCTACGGGGGCAGGGTATGAGGTGACGTTCCAGGCTTTCAGATAAAGGGGAATGTATCTGACATAATCCAATGTTAAAATGCAGTTTCTCCTCAATATGCGTTAACGAATAACGCTACTACCAATAATGAATAATCCTGCTTTACAAATAATTGAATGTCAAGGCAGTGCTGTGACTGATACGCTTTACAGGGGTTGCTGGGCACTCAGTTTTCAGTAAGAAGTTCAATCAGCAACCCCATAACGATGGGGTTATCAAGGTGCTGGGGTTGACTACCATTACCAGTCAGGCCCGTAACTTTTCCCCTCTAGGACCTCTAAAGATATCTCTACACACAGATTTCCCGCAGTCCTGTTTTATTACTGAACAAAATCTATGCACTCAGTCTCCAGATGCGAAACTCAAGGTGTTTTGGGTCTTGTCTTTAAATCTCTGGTATCTCCGGTCCTCTGCCAGACAGCGCGGACGGTCACCGCTGGGAAACGCTGCACGCGTGTGCACCGTCTGGCTGTCTGTGCTGCTCGGCACTAGTGTATAATTTAGCTCACAGGAAGGCTCGGCGGACGACTGATTCATTTTTCTCTCTTGCGGAGATATCATTTCTCAAGCCTATGTTGTGCTGAGATACTGCTTAGCTAGAGGTCAGAGTATTTGGTGACATATTTAATCCGATCACAGAGACATTATCAACACAATAAGCTTTTCGCGCAATTCTTTGAGTTTTAAAGCCTGCTATGAGTTATCGGCAAAGATACGCTTATTGTGTTAGCAGGGATGCTCGCCTTACAATAAGTCTATTTTAATTAGACTGCGGAAGGAGTTACGTACAGCGGGCATTATGCATATACATTAACTGTTTATAGCAGCCATACGACACATATACCAGTCTGAGGAGGAACAAACACCACCAAACATACAATACTTAACATTCTGTATTCATACAAAAGATTTATTATCAAAATATTATATATGTGTGTGTGTGTTTTAGTCTTGAATGCAATCTATGATGGGGGAAAAAATACATTATATTGACATTAATGTCACTGTACCCTGTATATTCTACTCTTCTCCATGTTTTGACGGCCGTGACTTGACCGGGGAATGGAGGGATGTATTGATGCAAACAGGTGTGCCCACGCTCTAGTAGAGAAGATGAAGAGCCCAAGCTGTAGTAGAGAAGATGGAGAGCCCACGCTCTAGTAGAGAAGATAGGGAGGCCACGCTCTAGTAGAGAAGATGGAGAGGCCACGCTCTAGTAGAGAAGATGGGGAGGCCACGCTCTAGTAGAGAAGATGGGGATACCAAGCTTTAGTAGAGAAGATGGAGAGCCCACGCTCTAGTAGAGAAGATGGAGAGCCCACGCTCTAGTAGAGAAGATGGAGAGCCCACGCTCTAGTAGAGAAGATGGAGAGCCCACGCTCTAGTAGAGAAGATGGGGAGCCCACGCTCTAGTAGAGAAGATGGGGAGCCCACGCTCTAGTAGAGAAGATGGGGAGCCCACGCTCTAGTAGAGAAGATGGGGAGCCCACGCTCTAGTAGAGAAGATGGGGAGCCCACGCTCTAGTAGAGAAGATGGGGAGCCCACGCTCTAGTAGAGAAGATGGGGAGCCCACGCTCTAGTAGAGAGATTGGGGAGCCCACGCTCTAGTAGAGAAGATGGGGAGCCCACGCTCTAGTAGAGAAGATGGGGAGCCCACGCTCTAGTAGAGAAGATGGGGAGCCCACGCTCTAGTAGAGAGATTGGGGAGCCCACGCTCTAGTAGAGAAGATGGGGAGCCCACGCTCTAGTAGAGAAGATGGGGAGCCCACGCTCTAGTAGAGAAGATGGGGAGCCCACGCTCTAGTAGAGAAGATGGGGAGCCCACGCTCTAGTAGAGAAGATGGGGAGCCCACGCTCTAGTAGAGAAGATGGGGAGCCCACGCTCTAGTAGAGAAGATGGGGAGCCCACGCTCTGGTAGAGAAGATGGGGAGGCCACGCTCTGGTAGAGAAGATGGGGAGGCCACGCTCTGGTAGAGAAGATGGGGAGCCCACGCTCTAGTAGAGAAGATGGGGAGCCCACGCTCTAGTAGAGAAGATGGAGGGCCCACGCTCTAGTAGAGAAGATGGGGGGCCCACGCTCTAGTAGAGAAGATGGGGGGCCCCACGCTCTAGTAGAGAAGATGGTGGGCCCCACGCTCTAGTAGAGAAGATGGGGAGCCCACGCTCTAGTAGAGAAGATGGGGAGCCCACGCTCTAGTAGAGAAGATGGGGAGCCCACGCTCTAGTAGAGAAGATGGAGAGCCCACGCTCTAGTAGAGAAGATGGAGAGCCCACGCTCTAGTAGAGAAGATGGAGAGCCCAAGCTCTAGCAGAGAAGATGGGGAGCCCACACTCTAGTAGAGAAGATGGGGAGCCCACGCACTAGTAGTTAAACGGCTGTAATATTTAGCAGAAACTACATCTGAACACTGTAACTGGCACATCCTTATACTCTACCAGCATAAAAAAGGAGTAAACGTACGGACATTTAGGGCTACGGCGGGCAAATGTTGCTAAGGCAGACGCACCGTCGGAAGCAAGTACTGTCTTGGCAAATGCAGGAAGAGATCTTAGGAAAACAATATTTAAACCTGTGGAACAGATGGTCAATATTTAGTTTTGATTTTTACTCATTAAATGAGTATTTGGCCCAACCTGAAACAATCATTTTGAGAAAATGAGCTTGGCGCATGTACAGCTAACACCGTGTGCTTGCAATTTGTAGGCCTTGTTATTTGATCATCCTGGAGCTCTTTGAAGATGCCGGAGCAGTGAAATGTTAAGTGCCACGCTGCGTTCCTCCTCGTTTGTGTACATAAAACTTTTAGTTTAATATAAAAAAGAAATCAATTAGACATACCATTTATTTATAGAGTGCAGCTGAATATTTGCAGCCTATACTTAAATGATAATTGCTTAAACACACCGTAAATATATATATTAACTTCTACTTTGAATTCCGCTCCGTCAATTTATGGCGTTTAATTGTTAGCAGGTAAAAAAAACTAAACCATGACATAACTATCTAGGAAAATTAGATGTTTTATTGCGGTGATTTAATAAAATTACAGTTTAGTAGATTCCACGTCTCGCTTCGTTTTCGACAGCTCGTTCCTTTGACATCCAGAGGGGGGAAAAAAGGTAATCTTCTTTCTTGACTGTGACCTGAACTCTCGTTGGCTTTAGCCATGTAATTGCATTTTGTGTTGTCTGGGACTATTCTGTCGTCACGGAAGGTTTCGCACAGCATGGATCCTGTTAACACCCGGCGGTAGTTTCGGCAGTTAGAAAGTTTGGGTCCTCGGAGGTTGAGTGAAGAGGGGAGAACCAAAAGGCGGTGATGAACACATTGACAGCAGTGATAACCAGGATTAGCCCAGTCACTATGTTATTCCGCAGGTGCACTCTACAAGGAGTAACGAAGGCAGAGAAATGATCAAAGGAAGAATTGGATACGTACTCTTAATTGCAGCTCTATCATACATCCCCGGGACAGAGTGTTTCTCACGCTTTAAATAATGGTCTAATTGTGTTTAAGTTAGTAATGTATCGTCTGCAAGACAAATGGCTTTGTTTTGTAATGCTGAAGATGACAAATCGATGTGCAGAAATTCTAGGTATGGAAGGTAAATTTCCAACGAAAGTCTCCATTAAATTGGCTTCACAAAGTCTGTAAGGTAGGACAGAGACAGGTTTCTATCCGAGGACCTCAAATATTAAACGTACAAAGTTAACAAAGCCATTCTCAACAGTATTAATGCTATTTAAGCAACAAATGTGGGCTGAGAAAGAACCTTTATTAAGCCTCTGGGTCTACTGCTCACAGTTTTATGTTTTTAATGCCTTTTTTGTTATTTTACTAACCCTAAACTGTGGCAGCTAAAACAGCTGTCACAAGTACTGATGGCAACATGGTTTAGGTGCCTACCTTTTCTACGAGTGAACTACCGAGACATCTCCACATCTGATGGGTTGAGTGTAATATATATGGATGAGACTAAGTCAAGTGGGACTCAAATACTTAAGAACAAAGTCCCCTTTAACTTTTGTAAGCTCAGTCAAAGACTAAGAGAACTCTCCGTCTTGGGACAATCAGGACACAAGTAAGCAAGAGAGGAGGATCGAACTACAAGGGTATATACAACACAAGATAAGAGTAAAACAAGATCTGCGCATACAATCAATAAGCTCCTTGGATCGGTGTACAAGAGGTCCAAGAGTGGGAGTTAAGGAGTGCATGTCATCAGGGTCTTCCAGCCGAATGACGCCAAACTACCTTTCTTACTACTCCTTAACTTTCTAACGCGCGGTTACCAGCTGCTTGCGTTCACCTTACAAACCCAGTTAAGCCTCGATGGGTCAATGACTAAGGCGGACGTACAGATATACATCAGATGCTGAAAAGTAAATTATGTACGAAGGAAGCAGCGGCTCTCGCTCTCCGTTGCTCTTTATAATTGCCTCGCTGTGTTATTGGGTGCAGTATACTATATTAAACATTGGCAATCATTCTCGCACAGATGCTTTATTTAAGGTATAATTGCCGGCCGCATCGTGATAAGACCTTTATACACAAATATTGTATCACTCCGGATTACATCTCTTTCCAGCCTGCCTATAAATAATGCTGGGAAAGCCTTGCTCTCACGTTGCAAATCTTCCGACAGACTAATCTTTTTCTTTTTTTCTTTGGCAGGCTTTGCGAAGAGGAATAGACCAAATATTTCTAAGTATCTCGAAATCTGGTGGCTCTTAATGTCTGGCAATTTGCTTTTGAGATTTTAGCTTAATTCTGTGTTAACAAAGTGACCATATCCGCTCGTTCAAGAAAACAACGCATTTAAATAATGATTGATTAAAGCTTTTTAAGTTGGTTCTTCACGTGCAACGTTCTTATTAAAACTGACGGAACTCGATAATCCAGATTTGAAGGATTCCATAGGGCGTTGAGAATCAGGGCTACCCTGGTTTACTAAAAAGCCGATCAAACCGAAGCTAAATAGACTGTGTAACTCAGCTGGATTCAAGTATCCCCTTTTCTAAGGGGTTTGGCAGCTAGAGTTCATCGATTTAGGAAATGAAAGGCAGAAGCTTTCTGTTTCTAAAAGTGACAAAACATTCTGAGAACATAGAGAAGTGTGATGTCACACGATGAATAATACAAAAAAATGATGTCATATATTTTAAATAAAACACAAATAGACGAGCAACCGCTCACAGTGTGTTGCCCATGATCAGGTCTTGTACCATCCGGCACGCGGTCATACTGGCCCAATGTGACCACGACACATCCGACGAGCTGCGTCAGACAATATTGTTTTGATCGTAGACCTAAAGTATATATTTGCCAATTCGTTTTCCTAGGTTTTCAACCACGTCTTACTCAGGGGTCCAACTCCTAAACAGAATACAATGCGTTGCAAGGCCCATGTCTTTTGTATATAGTCATGAACATGCTTTTATTTATCCGGTCGACATTTTTACATAAAAACCTCAAGGTCTAAACATAAAAGATGTTGACTGTAATTGCTTATAGCGATCCAAGGACAGTCGCCAGAACTTATTAGTAACATACCATAGCCTTACGGGAAACAAGTGTTTTTGTTTTTCATGAAGACCGGGAACCAAAGATGTTCGGCATTCTTATATTTTCTATAAGATCTGTCTACGCAACAGGACATTGTAACATGACGTACAGGTGACTGATTTGCAATAACGCCATATTTTTAAAGAAGCTGGGATTGGAAAGATTAGAAGTCCATAAAACTAATAGGTTTCTAAAGCAAATCCAGTCCAAAGTGCCAGAAATAGCTATCATTTTTTGGGATTTCTCCGTCCTTTCAGTGCACATGAAAGGATCTAGGGATTCGCTGTACAAATTCTTAAATAGATGTGATTAGATTGTATCCAGAGGTCACAGTGGTTATTCCATTTAAGCTATAATTTCTGTAGAGCACGCAGTCTGGATGCGATAATGCAGAATATATAGGATCACTTGCCACAATGTACATGAATATGCTGACATAATGAATCTTCCTTTAATTATCTGAAGCTCTTAGCAGATGTAGGATACCATCTGTCCTAACTCTAGGTTTCTGATGCCGTGATGGGCTTTTCTTCTTTCCCTTAGTTTGCCGAAACACCACAGCATACGTTAATGAATAAATAAGCCATTATTAGCAAATTCTCTGGGCACGTCCGTTGAAGCCCCTCTAGTACGAAACCAAACAAAAGAATTTCCAGTTGAGTTTCTCTGGCACATTTCTGTCTGATTCTCGCTCTCTTTTATTGACGAGGTAGGCATTCGAACATGGGTATTATTTCTTCATGGCGAGTAGCAACTGGGTCATGCTGTCCTACGAAGTGATCATTATTCAGACCGATATTTAAAAAATTCCAAATAGATAGAGTGTTTCGTCCCTAATCCCTTAGAGATATTTTATTATTTATTGATTTATATAGCGACATCATATTCTGTAGCGCTGTACAACGGAATGGGACCTCATAGAGACACATGGGACTTTTTTCCACAGTGGGTTTGCCCCAGAACTGTAGTGAAGCTCCATTTGTTTCAGGGAATATATTGTTAGACAGGTTTCAGCGGGGACCAAAAATAAATGTTCCGGAAACTTACTTGAACGTTCCTAAAATGTATTTTCCTGCAGAAGTATCAAAGCTGCTGAATATTCAACTTAAATGAGTTGCACGTATGTATATCTCTTATATGTCAGAAGACCAGCGGCCAAATAATAATCATCACGCGGGCCGAAATGATTTGGAGATCCGCTGTGATAGCAGAAATTAGTCATCTGGTCTTTCCTAAAATAAGCAGGTGTCTGGCAATATGGTCTCGTAAGATTCAGATTACTGGATATTGTTGTCAGTCAGCTCATTAGTCTTGTCGCAGATGACTTTCTGATTGATAGTTTAATTGGCTGCTGGCGCTGGTAATTGGTTAATGAGGTTGGTACTAGGTTGTAATTAGATTTTCTATATATAGGTAATTGTAGTGTTGCTGCATCCTGATGACCAGGAAATAAAACCACTTATTAAGATGCCAATACGCAGAAAAGGGGGAAAATACACCAAGTCAGCTAGTTGTTTACAAGGAATTAGGGTCTGATTTTTTATTTTTTATATTGTACAATAGTCTGACTATTTAACATGACGAATGGGAGGAAACAGGAAAGAAAAAGGCCAAGTTAACACCATAAAGTAAAATGAGGCAGTGTTTAGATAAGGCAATATTTATAAAGGTTGCTTCGCATATAAATATCCTGCATTCACGTTCTTGGAAGGAAGGTCAATATGTTTCCCACTGTGTTCTAATCTCATAATGTTGTTCGCACCCAATAAATGAGATGAAACAGCAATGAAAATAATGAATTACAAATGATTACTCTTTTTTTTTTGCCTTTTCCCCTTAAATTTCTACTTCCAACTGAACATATACTTGTCTGTTGCAATCTTTGTGAGATTGTTTGCATTCCATTCCACTATTTTACTCCGCAGACTGATATTACTTAGTGGATGTATACAATAATCTAAAGATTAACAAGGGATCTGGGTTTACTCTGCATTAATTAAATGTAAAAGGCATTGCAATATTCTGTGATTTATTGTTTTGCTTTAAACATTAAAAATAATTATTACTAGGAGTTCCAATGCCTTTCCTCTACTCCGGAACTCAAAAGCTCTAAATATTTTAGTATAAGCTAAGAAAAAATGGATGCCATTGCTTTATTCTCTACGAGTCCGTAACAGGAGTTATGCAAGTGGGTGAAAAAATGCTCGATTTGCCATTTTTAGTAAAACATATGGCACATCATATTAAGACATTAGGATGTATAGGATATACTGGGTATGGCCCCACTCGGCTCTACAATAGGGCTACCACAGCGCTGTACTATGTGATTTCTCCTAGCCAAGGTCTATTATCCAATGTCAGCAGTAGCCAATGAGAACGGGCGAGTATGGCGGACGGCATTCTGGCCCATCTACTCAAAGCAGAGCATCATGGTAACCAGCTGGCCCTCGTCAGCTTGTCTGTCCTAAAGCAAGGATGCCGGTGACAGATAACGGACAGTTTCATGCCAAGCTGCATTTGTTCAATTACATTAATGTCTGTATAATATTGATTCATATTTCTGGCAGTGCTCTCAGGTTGAACCCAGATTGTATGGAGGCACACCCAGCTATTAGTTATCAAACAACTAGACACAGAACCCTGGGAAAGCATACGGTTACAGTATTGATAGAAATCATTAATTTCAGTGTGAATCACGAGATAAAAAATAGTTTTATAATTACATTGTTTAATACTTTTCCTTCTCGGCTCATAACAACGGGGGGCGAGGGGAGAATGCTGGAAATGTCAGTCTACAGTCTTATTAGCTCCCTGCTGCGAAGAGATGTGGAAAACCAACTAACAGCAACATCCTTATTAGCAGAAAATAAGCCGATGATAATAAGAAAAGAAAGAAAGAAAAAAAAAAAGCCCAAGCTTGTCCTGTGTTGGTACATAACTGTTACAAAGGGCAGTGTTTCTATAACAGAAATGGGTCCAAAATGTTTTTAAATGGGCACTCGAATACCCCATACTGCCCCACCAGTGAAGATTGCTAATTAAAGTAGTAGTGTAAAAAGAAAATACTTACCTGGTGGACAGCTTACCTCGCCTCGCTGTCTGCATTGCAGGAAATCATAAATTAACTGATTTAGAATGTCAAAGCCCAGAGAAATGTCAACATTACATCAAGTAGCCACACAATGCCAGAAAATTACTGAAAAAGCATGCAATGGGAAGAAGGATTTCCTGAACATGAGACAAGGCCAAGAGATAAGTAAGCTTTGAGCGCTTAAAGCGGTCAGTAAAAGATCCAACTAAACGGGTTAAATGTGTTATTCAAGGGTAATAAGTACATTGTAGCAATGTGTTTCTTTCTGTGTGTTAATTGTTTCCATGTTACAACAATGTACCACTTTGCAGTAACATTCCTAGGAATAGATGCTGATGAGGATTTCTGAATGATGTAAAGGTTTTATCCTATATTTACTTACGGGAAGTCGGAAATATTTATAATTAGGACACTTTATGTAAATTTAAAAGATAAATGTTCATGTACTTTCAGGTTATCTCCCCACATCCAAGTCCCAATCGCAGTTGCACAGTTTCTGGACCCATTTTTAAACAAAAACGCTGCAGTCCCCCCTCCATTCTGTGTACCTGTCGCTAAGCTTGCGCTCCGGATCATCACACTATGTTCTTGGACCCCTTGTAGATCAGCAGCGCTGCCACTATTAGCTGCAGGATCACTGAAATGCACTGAAATAGAACAGAAATGATATCATGACGTGATAGAGATCTGTGTGGAACACGGCAATTATTTAAGGCATGCACACCAAAATATTACTAGCATTGTGTTTGTTGATACAGCGAGGTTAACGAGTGTCAAACCAGCCATTTCCAATTACAAGTGAAAGGGAAAACCAGCTTGTGCTCAAGAAGAACCCTTAAGAGTTTACTTCCAGCCATTCCTAAATATGTATTTCTCCTCTACGACTGATGCAAACTCTTCACTTCTGTCATTTTTAATGGTTTTAACCAAATACTACCTTATGTTCCAAGCACCTATAAGTATAATTAAGGTCACGCGATATTCCTTATCGATAGAAAAAACACCTAAAAAGTGTTTGTAGAATTCCGGTAAGCCAGGGGAACGGGATTACATGTCAACAGTTTATTATTAGAGCTGCGTTTTATGATTGGATTGAATCGTTAAAGGACACATACAGGAGACATGAAGTGGTATTGAAATATTAAAGAGTCAATATGAATTCCATGTTCCGGGGACACATTATCCTCTATACATCCAGGTCACGCATATACGCTGTTGGTTTAGTTTTCTTTGGGGAGGTAAAGTTTTAAGGCACGGATATTTAGGGGTGCCTTGAGAACAACTGACCCAAAACCTTCATATTCTGAACCGGCGATTAGAAGACATATCAGGATCGGGGGACCTGCGAGCTGACGCTCGGCGCAGGAGGTCTCAGAATAATGCCTTTAACCTTTTAACGTTTACTTGCCTGCCTAACAATGAAAAGAAAAGGGGTTTCAGAATGAATTACAGAGCCAGTCCTTGCTGCATTTACCGTAAAGATTATCTCGATCACATGGCTGGTAATGTTAACATTGAATTAATTAAATTCCTTTCATTTTACTAAAAATCATTGAAGTAAAGCGATCATTTACGAGCACTGGTGGAGGATTCTGATGGAGTCAGTCTGCTCTATAAACCCATGCTGTATTTATAGCCTGTGTTTCTATGATGTGAAGACAAAGCTGATCCTATAAGCAGAAACCACCATTCCAGCTGATACTGGACATTTCCAACTGGTCCTATTGGGCTGGGAGAAAAAAATAGTATTGGTTCGTCTTACTCTGTCAATTCTAGTCTTGTCGTACCCCTTGAATATATGTTTTGTATAAAAAGCGCTGCGTACATTTTTGGCTCTATATTATTAAACATAATAAAAATAACAATAAATAAATAAGATAATAATAACAGATAATAATAAATAAATAAGATAATAATAAAATAATAAATATGATAATAACAGATAATAATTTCATGGTGAAGAAACTGGCAATGCCTAAATGACACAGATAGGAAATATAGGGTTAATTTATTCTACTGAAACGAGCAAGGTATACAAAACCAGTTATAAGTAGCGATTGGCTCTATAGACGAGCACAGTTACACACAGCTGATTAGAAGAAATGGACTAGATGATTATATGAACAGTAGGTGTTTGCATCACTCTTTACTAGGCTTTGACTTGGGGAGAATTTCGTGGATTAGCTTTATGAAAAAGTTTCCATGAACAATTAAAAAGTGCTGCATAAGAAAGTTGCAGATTGGGTTCCGGCTTTGTATGACTAAACACGTGCAAAAGTATTACAAAGGTGCAAACGATCCTCAGCTTATTAACGGCGTCGCAGGTGTGGGGCTAAGTGTTTCGGCTTGTTCAAGCGTTCTTATTAGTACAATTACTAATTGATTTATCAGTTCCCCTGTTGGCACGTGTTATTCTATTGCATTCGATTCGCAAAAATACCGACAGTGAAGGTCGTAACGTTTTAAAAGGGAAAAGGACATATCGGTGTCGGGAACGATCAGTCGCTAATAAGATAATGCTTATTATCTGCCTGAAGAATTCTTAATGAAAGTTACACAAATTATATTCAATTTAGTGCCCTAAATTGTTTAATATATGTTTTCATTCACCGAAATATATTTTATTTTATTTTATTTGACTTACAAATTGCATATTTTTCATTTTTGACACGGGCTTAATGTAAACCTTTCCTTTAACAGTCAGTATTATGATGAGAGCGGGTCTTACCTATAGCTGTGACATATAGAAGAATGCACATCATGGCAAAACAAGTTCTATACACGGTTTTATACTTGACTTGATTAAATCCTTATATTGATGTTGATAGTTAACGTTTTTACTTCTAGCTGCCAGGATTGTACTAAATGTTGTGACAAGAAAGGACAGTCGGATAACAGCTAAATCCAGCTGTAGGACAGGGAACTAATTTTTATGTAAAGTATACACACAGTCTCCTTCATAATGCCTTTTTGCTGCACTTAGTAGAAATACATATAGACAAGAAAATTAGTTGTGTACACTAAATCAATGTGGCAGCGCAGCTCCAAATACATATGGCTTAAAGACTAAATAGCACAAGGGGAAAAACAAATGATACCACAAAGCATTAACGCGTGACAGGGATGGCCTGCCATCTGTTATTAGAGGCTATGGTACATATTAAATTTGACAGAGGGAAATCAAATATCAGAGGCAGTTACTGAATGTGGAGGATACTGGATGAATTTCTAATACAGCTTTATCTTCATCGCTCCGAGAGAGAGAATGCAGAACATAGAATGGGAGGAACGAGATATGCGGAGCCGGGGGATCCTCGGGGGTGCAGTCAAAGTTATTTGTATCCTTCAGCCAAAAGAAGCATGGGGTTGGAAGAGCTCTATTCTACACCGCTTGTTGCAAGAGCTCCTTAGAGATCGCTGGCCATTTGTCACATATAATTATTTAAATGTAGCCGGGACAAGTGTGCTGCAGAGCATCGCCGCACTGACCATTCATTCCATGGTATCTAATGCTGCAGTTAAGGAAGATTTCCTTATATAAAGATGCTGAACTGATGGGAAAAGCGGCTCTTGCAGTTTTTGAGAATGTCCTCATTCCCTTGGAAATCCAGTTGGCTATAACATCCCTGGCAAAGCTCAAAAGCAAAGTGTTAACGGAGCCTACATCCTATGAAAACGAGAAATGTGATTTTTATCACTAGTAATATTGCAAACGGATACATTTTTGCTAATTGTCATTGTTACTTCCTTGTGTAATTGGGAAAGTTTGCTCGAAGAGACGTCAGTCTCCTGCCGGTCTACCTTTAAGACTCTACTGGAAACACTGATTGTACTTGTATAGAGGAGGCGATTACAACACCGTTCCTAAAACAGGGAGTCTGCGCATTAAACATATCTTCCATTCCTCATCCGGCATTGAATGCCGTCCTAGGGACAAAGTCTGTGTCACCGAAAAACCAGCGGGATTTATTCCTCTGTTCCTTCAAAATCAAACAGGATACACGCGGCCTCAAACCCTTACATGTTCTCTCGCGTTCCCAAGCCGAATCGGACGGTTCTCCATTTTTAATTATTTAAAATTCCAATTTGGTAACTTTATAACTTGCTTTTTTATGGCAATAAAATGGCAATTTATCTCTGGGAGGTTTTGGCAGCATGTTAATGAATGCAAGGGCCCCGTCTTATAACTCTTCACAAAACTGAGTAACAGATTTTAATGTCCCATCTAGAGTCATTACAGTATGTAAGTATAATATTTACTGTCATTAATGCGGGCCTATTTATTGCTAATTACATTAGCACTGTGCCAGTGTGCCCTTTTTAATTTCATTGAGATTTCTAGAGTATGCCGGGATAATTGATTTTGTAGTAAACTAGCGCAATAAAATACATTTTTATATCATAAAGGGAAAAAAAAACCTTCCCATTTAATGTCCATGAACATTTTTTATTTTTGGAATAATATTGTACTTAATGATCATAGACCTTTTTAATATCTATCAAGAGGTTATCAGTTTGGTGAACTTGTATTCAATGGGTTCAAGGTGCGGGATAGATCTATGGATCCAGCTCGAGGTCTGAATGCTCTCAGCTGGTATGAAAAGTAAAGGAAAGCAACAGTTTAATTGGATTCAAATGCTCCTGATATAAACTATTAAAAGCTAAAGCCTACCATTAAGAGAACCTTCAATATCATTGTTACTCACAGCCTAAAAGACACTAAAGAATACTATAGAAGTCCGTGCATTGGGCTTAAAAGTAGCCGCAGAAATGTTTCCACATCCTTTTATCATTGTTCCCGGTGTGGCAAACTCACGCTCGACACTTAGCCGGAACACACATACCCCAAAAATATCCTTCAATGTATCTACTGCATCTCCACTGATACGGACTTTCGGTAACTAACTTTAATTCTGTGGATTTTTTTTTGTTTAAATGTGCTTTCATAAAATATGCGCTGTTAATTAATCCGCTAATAGTCTGGAGGTTATTAGCACATTTTCTTCGGCTTACAGATGAAATGAGAATGTTTAGCCGAACTGCTAGGTGCTCTCTGTGAGAGAGGAGGGCGACATCCTCATCTTTATTACAAAGTGAGAAAGATGAAACCAGACAGAACAATTACAGCGGAGTTACTGTCATAAAGATATAAGTGTGGATCGTTATAATTACTCTGTGGTGGAAACTTACAGACACTGTTTACCCATTCAGTAAAATGCAAGAAATATACGGGGTTATGCTATAGAGGTTTAGCTTATGTAGTGGGATGGGGGCATTGCTTATACAGATAGATAACCTCTACTGAGCAAAATAAGCTTTAATGAGTTATAGTGCAAGGCCATTTTATAACACCCTACAGTACTCCCAGTGTTTGTTTAATAGATAGTGTGTTGACAAACCGAATGAAGGCGATGAAGAACGCCAAGAAGCCAGCCCTGGATAAACAATATTATGAACAGTTATTACGAGAAGAGCTAGTTTGCCATTACAGTATTCATCTTGGACAGTGCAATGGTGTTGTTCCATGGCATTCATCCGCCGTCTGTTCTCGAGGAGGAAACAGACACACAAGAGAGGATATGGTCAAAAGAATAAAATAAAAATGTCACTTTATTTTACAGAATTTAGTTGATGGACTCCATGCCCCACGCAAGGGCCACAGGTTTTTAAATTGTTGCGCGAGTACTGATTATGGAGCGACAACAATTTTTCACCGGCAAACGTAGCGTGCCCTCTCAGGAATTCGACTGTTTTATCTTGATTTACGTTGGTGTTTAGCTCACACAATTATGCATTTTGTATTTGCACGGATAGCCGCGTTGAAAGAATGCAGAAATATTTAGCTGCTAATTCATGCCCATGGGGAACAATGACTAGATTATTCAAATGTACTTATGTCTTTCAACTAAGCCTCCATAATTGGCTCAGCATTATGAATACATGTGTAAAAATGGCAATCAACCATTGTCTAATTATAGAGTGAACTGTAAGTGATTTAAAACCCTTCACGGTAACCCGTGTCATTTTTATGCCCAAGTAAATTTCTAGAGTGGATCTGTGCGTATATTTATATAGCGGGTACATATATATATATATATATATATATATATATGTGTGTGTGTGTCCGATGGTGAAAAAGATTAATTAAATCGTTTCGTGATGCCGAGATAAGTTTAAATGTACTACATTTTATGGCTTGGCATAGTACAAGATTTGTTTTATGTTTTTATATTTCTACACTGTATAATTTTTTTAATTGTATGTATCATATATATATATATATATATATATATATCTTAATTCAATGTGATTCGTATCATATAAATTATAAAAAGCTTATGGCAGGCTACACCACCAAGCTATAGGATAAAAGCTAAAATAAAAAATAAAAAGATGTGTATTTCACATGTTTTCTGAAAATCCACGCGGCCACAAAGTCTGGATCCGCGACCACAGGTGCAACATGCTAAAACGAGTAATAATAACATTTCCAATAGCATTTTAACCTATGTTTTTACTAATGGTCAGCTACCTATTTTATTATGGTACATAAATTCAGTGCTTATGCAGAAAAAAAAAACGAGTAATAAAAATAACAAAAAGCTAAAATTGCAGAAGCCAAAAATGGTGGTTATAATACAAACAATCTTTTTCGTTCATGTGCATATAATTGGTATGCTACCAATTCATGCGGCTTTTTTTTTTACAAAGCAGTCTGTTACAAAACGGCAAGTTCAAAACATGACAGATAAAGGTTAAAATGCTGTATCGATGAAAAGCTGTATTTTAGAAAGAAAATAACTGGCGTTTTATAGGGGGCGGGATACGCGGTAAGAGGAAATTGTGCAAAAAAATGTATCGGTATAAATGCTATCCACGGAATCACTCTCTGAAAAATGAATGCTTTCTCTCCCACCGAATACCATAATTATCAGTGAGAAACATCTATAAACTGTGCAAACAGTGAAAAAAATGAATTTACATGCAGGTATAAGGCTGAACGCACAGCTTTTTCTGGAATTTAAAAACAATACACTATTTAGATACTACTCTATGTGAAGACCTTATATGTTAAGAGAGAGCCTGTATTTGGTATCTATTACAGGCTTCAAACGGGTACCAGCTATATAGCATGACATGAATGTTTAATTAAATGACATCTCAGACTGTTTAAGGGAAAATAGTACATACCAGCAGAGTGAAAAGGAAATAGTAAAACGGCGTGTTGGTTCCCTGCTCCAGAAGATGTTTTATTTGTGAGGCGTTTGCAGTGAAGAGAGCCATGTCCAGAAAACCTTGAGCTAAAGTCTTGGTCCTTGCGTAGGTATTAATATTCCTTATTACCTGAAACATTCAACAAAGTACAGCAAAATTAGGTCGATGCATATTTTTCCCATTAAAATTTTATTTACACCGCAAGTTATCTTCTAAATGCCTTCGCTTGGATCCCGCAGCATAACATTTTGTAGGTATATTGTGGCTTGCATTCATAAAACAACAGTACTGCCCATGTGCCTCCTGAAAATAAAAAGAATTCCTGTGACCACAGTGCAATCCGCCCAGCCAGATTGGTCTTTGGTATCCCGCTATATAGTTCAACTTATAGAAACTCTATTACTAATATTACTTTTTAACAGATAACTCATGCCTTTCAGTGCCTATACCTTCACTAACTCCAGCTGCCAGAAACTAAAAGAGTTTTAGGCAGTGGCTTCTCCAGCTATCATATTTAGGGGGGGCACATGGGGGGGACAGGGACCAAAGTGTGTGGGGGGGCAATTATCTACCCATTCTCACTCCCTTCTGCCCCCCCCTGCCAACGCCACTGGTTTTAGGGGCTATAATAAAATCTGCCCTATGGAAAATGGTCAAAAAGAGAAGACATTTAACTGGATTGTGGTCTTCAAGGACTCGGCTGGTAACCTGAGTAATGTACTTGAAGAAGCCTAAATCACACGAATAAGTGGGAACGGTAATTTCGGTTCTTATAATGGACATGAAGATTAAAGCACTATTGGTTTTTAGAAATTTATAAAAATGTTAGAAAGGAAATCCTACCACTTCCTGACACCATGGACAGAAAGCAATCAAAGCTGCTTTTACAAACGCACAAGATTAACACGTCTTCTGTTTCAAATTGTTTTAGATTATTTATACTTACACAAAACTGTGGAAACCTTTTACATAAAAAATACTTTATTTGCCCTGGCAACATTTAACCAGGACATGCAAATTCCAATAAGAATGTTTGGTATATTTATTACAATGGGTTCTGCAAAAGTTTCTTTGGGATTGACTTTGAAAAGGTAAGATCATTGAAGATGTGACAAAATAATTATTTCAAAGGATTTGTTATGCATAATATGAAGGCACCTGCACCAAAAATAAGTATTAATAACGCCTCTGACTGTTATGTGATTATGATTACTTTGCATAATGCATTTTGTTTCTCGTTGTCAATTACTGTTCCAAAACTGGTAACTGACAAACTCTCCGGGCTTCTCATCTATACTTTTGCATTTCCCGAAACTGCACAAAAAAGAGGAAACGTACACATTTTTTAGGAAAGTTAAACAATTTTGGAGACAGATATGCACGTCTTTATCAATCCACTTTAATTGCTTGGTAAATTCACTCGTTATAGTCCAGCTTTCCCAGTTTAATCCTCATCTTCTGTTTAGAAAACTACAAAAAAATGTTGCACGTAGAGTGTTTCGGGAGCCCAGCATGGACTCCTATGAATCCGAGCCTCTAAAACATCTTACCATGTCATTTCACAAGAATGAAAAAGAAAACAATGGGAGTTTTTTTTTTAAGAGCTATTCTAGTGTAAAGTGTGGCATGCGGTCTTATCGCCATAGCAACAAAGATAATGTTCCTGTCGATTGGAAAATTCATTGGTTGCAACAGTGACAAGGACAATTTCCATAAATTGGACCAGAATTCTTCTTTATAAATTACTCATAATGCGTTGAAACATACTGGCACGATCCAAGGACAAAAACGGTTAAACATCAGAATCTGTCCCTAAAAAAAGGTATATACAGGGTGAGAGCCGATCACTGATCGCTCTTTCCATCTGATCCTTGAAAAAAAAAGACACAGCATTGTTCCCCTAAGGTTTTTAAGCCTAGCAGTGCTGTTTATTAAAGAGCAAATGCCTTTGCGGGACATCTATTGGAGTCTGGAGCCAGGAATTACTGTAGAATTCTATTTTAGATCTCGGTTAAAGATTCCGTGTCAAGCTTTTATATTGGATCAAAGGAATTGGATAGAGAGAAACAGTCTGTGAATGAAATAAGGATACACCACTATAAAGTAAAAAAACTAAACAAAAAAACAAAACAATTTATAGTCAAAACACACAAAGCATAGAAGGGATGACAAATTTACATAGTGTGCTAGAAAAACCTGTGAAACCATGAAAGACATATTTCTAATTCTCTGAAGGTGGCTGAGAATGCATCAATGTTGCATATTAATATAAATGCATCACAGTAACTATAGTGTAACCATTAGTATCAAGTACAAAAAGTACAAAAGTACAATAAAAAAAAAAGCAAGGGAGTCAGATACGTTACCACACTCAATTATTATGAATTTTGTTGCAGGCACATAAAAATGTAAAAATAACTTTTTTTTATAGATTGCTTTTGACTGTATCGTGCTAGAGATCACCGCCTCCCTATTCTGATGACATCTGTGACACAATGTGAAAATTGCAATTACTTTTCTTCACACTTACAACACCAATAAATTATACAAAGGAGGCAAAAATAAAGAGTCCTTTTCCACAGCCGGTGATCTGATGCTTTACTCTCAGGCGCTTCTCATCACCAGACCACTAATCCGATACAAGTTAAACAGACAAGTGGGGACCAAAAGAACAGCAAATTTCACCAATAAATAAAGTGGCTTAATATTCATACATTTACACGTGGACATGCCATAAGTTAAGGACACAAGCCATAGGCTTTGTGTAGGAATATCCTTTTGCATGGTTATATTTAATATAGGTGGTGATACAGAAGCAGTTTAAACAGCTAATAAAGGTCCCTTTCACACTACAAAATGCAATTCCATGTTTAAAAGATAGGTGAATGTGTATAGTGTTATGTGAATGTATAAAATAACCTCACCCGTCTAATGATTGTTTAACCCAAGTGATAACAATCTGGGTGCAGCTATAAAACTGGGGACTTTAATTCAAAAGGGTTCAGCATCTACTTTGAAAACTACAAACGTCCTCTGTGTATGAGATTCCTTTTAAACCCTATACAAGGGCCTTTGATAAACCACTTTCGTGGCATATAACAACAATTACGTTTATTGTAGATTACATTATGGGCAAAACGACAAGGTTAAGGCTATCCATAGACCTTTTCTGTCAAATGGAATTATCTTGGATCTGTGCTAATTCACTTTGCAGAGTTACTGATGCATCTACTTATTGAGTAGATTCACAGTCTGCTATTTTCAGACATCACTTTAGCGAGAGTTGCTCAGACGACGCCAGAGCGTGTTCTTTCCAAATTAGACAAATCCTCCGAACATCTGGAATGGGTTCAGATGACTAATAACTGATTAAAAAAAGTGGTGCTGGTGGTCTTGGGACTGGGGGGGTCTCAACAATTTTAGCCGGAAAACTACTAAACCCCTAATGGTAGGGTTTGATAAAAAAAAAAAGGCCACTTACGTTTATTCTGCTTTGGTCACCAAGATCTTGCTGGAAAAGAGGGTCTTCGTCAGTTGACACATCGCTCTCTTCATCAGGGTGTCTTCTGGGTGCATTTCTACGAAATACGGAAGTCATCAGCGCCTGAGAAAAGAAAATAATACATTAAAGATTTCTCTCCTCAAAAACAGCGTGCTTATTGACTTTTTTTTCTTCTATAGGGGTTAAAATAGTTATTTTTGCAGACAATGTAAAGCCCCAATAAGGTAGGGCAATTGGCGGTGAGTATCAGACCAGGGGTAACGGTGTTATTTAGTGCCGCGCATGCTGCTCAGCTGATTTCCAGATTCCAGGCCTGTCTCCTATCACTTCATTTCGCGTCGCTGACTGCTGACTATGTTACTGGGAATTCAAAGCTTTTAGCTGCATAGTACTTTTTTTTTTTTTTTTAAATACCTCGCCGTGAAGTTTCTTCATTGACAGGCGGCTATTACACGAGAAGGATTCATTCTAATAACTGCAGGGGGCTGTTTTACAAGGATAATCACTTAAATAAGGGGTTGTCCCACCCCAACCTGTCCTGTTTCTCTAGAAAAGGGTCTTCCTCTATGGGTCCAAGATACACATAATTAACTAATATGCTAGATTATTTTATATAGCACCATCATATCCCCTTGCGCTGTACAATGGATAGACAGAACAGGTGACGGAGGCCCTGTGCACAGAAGCTTACAATCTAGAGGGAGTTGAGGTGTATGATACAATAGGTTAACTAGTGCCGCTGCACTAGTATAAGTATTGCTGGAGAGGGGCTAGGAAAGTGAGCTAAAGGAATATGGGAGGAAGGGGTTAATGTGGAAGAAGTGGCTCTTGAGGTTTTTTTTGGAGGCACCTATGGCCGACTGTAATGTTTCCTCAGATCCATTCAGCTCTTTGCTGCGAGGCTTATTGCATGGCATTCTCTAGAACGGGGTGAAAAAAGTAAAATACTGACTCAATGGGCTTTGCATATGAAAATGAGGATAGTGCAAAGTAGAAAGAGTTGCCCTATATCTATAGCTGGTTGCCAGGGTGATAAGATAGATAGATAGATAGATAGATTTAGGGATAGAGATACAATGTATTTGTGTACACATAAGGTCATTCATTGCAGCATGATACAATTTCCATTTTGTACAATAACAACACAAAACCCAAATGTTTATTGTAAATGATTAATGATTGTTTTGGTTTTATTGTCACATACTATCTGCCACTCTGGGGGTATTTGCCAGACTGCCTCCCATTATTAATGCCACAGAGCAGCCTCCTCTGGGGGCATTTAATGTCGGACTGCACCCCACAATGAGGCCATTTAATGTCGGGCTGTACCTCACTCTGGGGGCATTTAATGTCGGACTGCACCCCACAATGAGGGCATTTAATGTAGGGCTGCACCTCACTCGGGGGGAATGTATTAACAGAGCGTAGCCCACTCTGGGGACGTTTAATGTGAGGCTACAGCATTTACTGGCATGTTTCACCCCACTTACGGTGCAGCGACCCAGACCAGCGGTAAGGCAAACTTCCCGCCACTCCAACACCCGCCGTCCAGTCACACAGAAGCGCCCACTCGGATCTGGCGGCACTAGCGGCCAGAGGGCGGGGCCAAGGGCACCGGAAGTGCGCACACTCTGAGAGACTTTCCTGGATTCCCGCCGTTGTTTGTGTCGGTGAGTGTCACTCTCTCAAGTGTGTCGCAGTGTCCGTGAGTGTTCCTTCCCCGAGTGTGTCAGTCAGTCACTCAATGAGTGTCCCTCCCCTAAGCGTCTACCACTCAGTCAGTTAAAGTCATTCTCCTGAGTACGTCGCTCGCTGTGTTAGTCAATTAATCCGTCAAATAATCTCCTGAGTGCTTCAGTCATTATTTCAGTCCGTGAGTGTCCCTAACGTGAGTGTGTCAATTATTCTTTCCGTGAGTGAGTGACCTTCCAAAGTGTGTGTGTCAGTCAGTCACTGACTGTGTCAGTAAGTGTCCTCCCCTGAGTGTTAGTAAATTATTTCAGTTCAGGAATGCCTTTTCCCCTGAGTATGTCATTGAACCAGCGTCCTTCCCCCCCTGATTGTGTCAGTCAGTATGTCCAGTGTACACTATAACCAGACCTGTGAAACAAAACGAAACAAAAAAGAAAAGAAAAAACTATCCTTATAAAACAAAACTCTGCAAACATTTCTCTGGTCCCAAACACACACACACGTATATGTAAAACTACACAGAGACTGCGCTCAGAAGAGCAGAATATCGCAATCTGAGTATGTCAGTGTCCCTGCTCTGAGTGTGTCAGTCATTCTTTCATTCAGTGAGTGTCCCTCCTGAATGTGTAAGTCAGTGTGGGTCAGTCAGCAGGTGACCCTTCCCTGAGTGAGTGTGTCAGTGAGTGGGCCTCCCTTGGGTGTGTGTGTGTCTGCCAGTGAGTGTCCCTGCCCTGAGTGTGTGTCAGCCAGTCAGTGTCCCTCCCCTGAGTGTGTGTCAGCCAGTGAGTGTCCCTTCCCTGAGTGTGTGTTAGTCAGCAAGTGAGTGTCCCTTCCCTGAGTGTGTTAGTCAGCCAGTGAGTGTCCCTCCCCTGAGTGTGTGTCAGTCAGTGAGTGTATTTCCCCTGGGTGTGTGTCAGTGAGTGTCCCTTCCCTGAGTGTGTGTCAGCCAATGAGTGTTGGTCAGCGTCTGCATAAAAAATAAAATAAAGCATAGGCTGCATACTGACCCTGTGTGTCTGTGTTCTGTTCCAGAGGGAGAGGATACAGAGAGTTGCAGGCAAGTGTCCAGCTATGATCCAGTCACTGGTGAGTGCTTAATACCCTCGGGGCTGCTGATACCCCCCTAACGGCTCAGTGAAAGCACTGAGGCCCTTCTATAGTGGGATGTTTAGGGGCCAGTGGCATGCCCTTTTCACTCTTGCCCTGTGACAATCTGTGTGCATTATTGGGGCACTGATCATATATAAGCGCTGCGTAAACTGTTGGCGCTATATAAATAAAGGATAATAAATATCGTGTTGCTGTGTTTAAGGCACTCTTGTGTGTAGGGCTCCTCTGTTCTGCTGGATACTTGCTTCATAGTTGATGCAGCAATCAGGAAAGCGCCTACACCAGGGGCGTCCAACCTGCGGCCCTCCAGCTGCTGCAGGACTACATCTCCCATAATGCTCTTTCAGCTAAGAAGCTGGGAGATGTAGTCCTGCAGCAGCTGGAGGACCGCAGGTTGGACACCCCTGGCCTACACGGTACCCCGGGCGCTGACAGAACCTCAGTACGTAAGGTAAGCTTCTTGACACCTATATATTAAGTTTATATTGGACCTGAGTTGTTGCTCAGTTGGTTTACATGTTATTACAATTCGATAAACTCAATATTTATGGATAACAGAAATCCACAAATTCCAGGTCTGGAATTATTACTTCCCAACAGCCTTCATCATTGCAAATAAAAAATGATAAATAAATCCTCTTTAGAACCATCTAAATAAGAATGGCTTATACCATTGCAGAAGAATGCTTTAGTATATCCACCATTGTGTTTTTGTTCTGGATAATGTTGATTCATTAAGGGGTTTATGCTCTTCCCTTAATATTTGTCTTAAACTTGACAAACCCACAGACTTAAAATAGAAGCAGTGATTTATTTGACATGTTTATGCTAACGAGTATCTGTTTTGTCAGACTGTAGTTTACTTCCCCTCTAAACATTTGTCACGAGCGAAGGATGAGCTGAATGTTTGGTTCTCTTTCCTGTCCTTAATAATATGTAAAGTGCATTCTGAATGTTCAGCTCAGTGCCTTCTAGACACTCATTACAGAGATTAATGTAGACAAATTAATTTGATTTTAATTTTTATAAGTATCTGCTTTAGAGTCTTGGGAGGAAACCTATTCCATATTTCAAGTAAGGGTACGTAAAATAATACACAGCGGCAGAAGAAAGATGTCCAGAATCCATTTTGATGACGGAGTTAAACGTTTATGTTCTGCATGTTGCCACTTTGATGAAAGGGAAGTCTCTGTGCCTTAAGTGTTAATTAATAGCCCATGTGTTGTGATAGGTGATTGGACAGCTAATTAACAACTTCCAGTTGGCCCTGTATTCACGCATTGATACAGTGTACTATAACTAGATTCTGGATTGTCTCGTGTGTTAAACATACCACTTGTTAACATCTTTCATTTAAAAATTTCATGTCCTCTAACACAGGTCAAAAAGTATTCCATACTTTGGCTTGGACACCGAGAAAGATGGCCTCTTGAGCAGAGAGTTCCGTGCATCAGCACCATGCTGTTCCTTAGAAGGTTGAAGTGCAGGGATTAGCGTACCAGAATGATGAAGGAACTATTGGGACGATTCTGATAAATATTGTGCTGTTCCTGTATCTTTCTACGTTCATCTTACTTAAACCCAAAGGATTTTTCTGAAAAGTATGCCGTACGTACATAGGTTTACATAAGTTATGCTGGGTAAAGGTGATAGAAAACCCTTCCACTTAAAATTAAGGGGGTAGTAGTAGAATTTTTACATACTCATCTACAGACATAGGTTAAATTGATGTCATTGTGCATATGTCACCTAGATATGTGTCTGTACTTTGCAGAGCGACAGTTACATTTTATATAGCTGAGTACATATATACGGCTACAATGAAACTCTCTTCAACGGATCCTTGGTTTTTTATTGGGAGGATGAGTTTCCGCTAGAAACTTTGATCATGTAGATTAGTTATTATTGTGGGTTTTCTTTTTTTACGGGAACATTTCCAGATATTGGAAAAATTCCTAATTGCAGAATCTAATATGCTGTCATTTATGTTACAAAAGCTATAACCTGGAAGAGTATAAAATATCCTTCAGTGACCCAAGTGTTGAGTTTCTGACTAAAAACTGTGTTTTAATGGAAACTATTGATTTTTATCACAGGAGCCGTATTGAAAGGTGAAAGACTGACGACTCTATCAATGAGATGGAGTCCAGAAGAGGGCGAAATAATATAATGACAGCCAGGCCTGATGTCAATACATATTGAAGGTAAGATGATATTTATTTCATATAAGAATAGATGATGCACCACAGGCAGGGCTCTAACTAGAGACTGCTAGAGAGGAAGTTACTACTGTTGTCTTTCCAAGTAAATAGAAAACCTGTCCCGGTTTCAAGGCAGAAATCTAATTAGAATTCATCTACTGGTTTAAACCAAGCTTAGGGAACGAGGCCCACAACAGCTGCTTTACTGGGGTAGACCAGTAACTTTTTTCCCAGGCCCGTCATTTATAAGCTGGATCTTGATACAGTGTTTTCTACCTTTTTTAATTGAACATGTAAAGTAGTATACTGTGATGAAATCTTATGGTTACATAAATATTTTATATGTATAATGACTTCATTCTTCTTTTAGTGGAGAAAAAAAGAATTTCTTTTGAAAATTAAGGCCAAGAAATAAGTAAAGGTAAAGGATTTTATTGTATAATTGCAATTTTCCATGTTATGTTGCTGTCAGGAAAAGGAAATGGAGAAGCTGGTACGGCCTTTCCAGTCTCAGTATATTTTACAGAGAGGTGATGTGGAAGCTGAGACAATAAACAGTAATGGAAAAGGTGTTGAAATGAATTGTTTAAACACATTACTTATAATCACCATGTTTTCCTAACACTTCTGACTCAAAGCATAAAGTACTATGCAGTGTTTTACTAAAGGAGACATTGAATATAAATTCCTGTTATTACATGCATAGCAAATGTTACTTTGAAGGCAGGTTTTGTGTTGTACCTAAATATATCCAAAAGGTAAAATTACCATGGGTCACAGTAGCTGGTGCATTGGAGCACTTCTTCCTGGAATGTAATGCTGCTTTGACCTTTATTTCCTAAATCACAGCAAAAAGATTTGTTTAAAAACTCTATATTTAAAGAAAACCATACTCCATACAGACTAGTTGCCATCCTTTAGCACAAAGCAGCTCTTTTTTCTTAGTCATTAATAATAATAGTAATGACTTCCAATCAACATCAGTCAACCTAACTGGTTTTAACTTGGCGCTTACGTATTTATACATTACACTGACATGCTCAACAAAAGATTCTTTTTGTTTTTTAAGCCAAGGACATTCCCAAAGTCAAAATAATGTTATAACTAAGTCTGACAGCTGTATTATTTCTTGTAAACAAAGAAAATGTTAAGTTAAAAACACATGACATATCTGCGTTGGTTTGCCTCTGGGTACCCTTGCAATAATTTTCGACACGGATGTAATTTAAACAAACTAGAAAAAATTATGTTTAACTCAGTCAGTTGTGCTTTCACTTGAGTAACACAAAAGTATCCTTCAGGGTAGAGACGTAAGTAGTTTGATTTCCATTAGACTGTGAAGCTCATCTTTTGATGGTGCTGTATCCATATGAATAGTCCCAGAAACCGTTAAATAATGTTGGATTCTGTATAAAGAACCGTTTTTGTGCAAGGTTGTAAAACTAGAGCACTCAACAGGAACATTCCAATAGCTGCTCTTACCATTTTCAACTAGAATTACTTTTTATAAATAACCTGCTCTATACCATGTGCATTGTGTTACTTTATTGTGCTTTTAGGATCACTTGCTAATGAGATATTCATGACTAGACCACTTGTGTTCACACAAATGTTTCTTTTTCCTGAACATAGATAAAGCAAAGCTATGATGACCAACAATATGACATCATAGTACAAAGCAGGTCAGGAGCTGGTAACAAACAGATCTGACCCATCTAACAGAAGATGACAAGATTAGAGGTATGCATAGACTTAGTTCTGCCTGTTCCATTTTAGAGCTTCACCCAAATGGAAACTGTTTAACTTTGTGCGGAAACTATCCCTAGGGGTCATGGGATTATTGTTTTGTTACTCTATATTTTGAACTATAAAGTACATTGAAAAGAAAAACAAAAATATGTCTTCAAGGGTAAGTTCTTGATAGATACCTCATAACCTGTACAACATAAAGGATTTCTACACTGTATTTTAGTTGTGTAGTCTAAAGGTCAGTGCCACATCAGAAGGTGTGATGGTGTGATATGAGCTTTTATCTTATTTCAAAATGCCCAAGGGTTAATCATTATGGCAGAAGAAAGACTCTCAGGCTTACATCTGCTGATTGATTTTTGTTCAATCCTGACTGCACTCATGATCTTCAATCACTCTTTGCACCTTTTTATTTGTACTTAGGGACTTTTGAGGATTGAGAGATAGAAATATAACTTTCTTCTTTCTTAACCTTTCTGACGATGGTGAGGTTGGTAATATCTTCCAGAACACTTTCTGACAGGCACGACCAACACTTAATAAAAAATAAATAAAAAAAGGCCTCTTTTTTCATGTGCATTATGCCAGATGTTAATAGAATTGCTTTATTATGCCCTGGATCTTTTGTCTGATGTGTTGTAGTTAATTTGCCTATGTGTTTCTGGTTCCTCTTTTCAGCTGGTTATGAGCATGATTTGTTATTATCCATTACAGGCAGTTATGGAGGGTAACTAGATGCCCTGCTTAATTGTGTGTGAGGCACATGGGGGTAGACCAACAATATTTATAGCCACCAGGGAAATGAGCGGCAGTTTCTCGCCATTACACGCCAGTGAACTGTTATAACACTATTCGATTATGTAGTGAGAACTACGAGCTCTTCTAAGATGGTACGAAATACATGATCAGTGCCTTGGTTATGCATCTCTGAAAGAACAGCAGCATGCTGCATCATATTTTTATTACCGTATCTGTTATAAAAAAAACAATAGAAAGAGCCCCATGCTTTATTGTACCCTTCTGGCGTATGCTGAGGGGCTGGTAAAATAAAATTATACTTCTAAACATTTCATGTTAATGTGTGAACTAATAACATGCATGCACATAAATGCAAGACAATCTGCATTTCTCTCTCCTGCTGGCAAGATTGTACAAAGCCCTGCATAGAACTACACTGGTCACGTCACTAACCCACCTTTTACCATGCTGCTTAATGGTTTGCCACGTCCTCTTCCACATAATAATATATAATCATCATCATATAATAATCGCTTGTGGCACTCGTGATGGGTATGTGCATGTGAGGTGGCCCTTAAGCAGGAACCAATCTCCATAGTCATATTTAAAAATATTGGTACCTAAAGCATGCATGTGAACAGTTGGTTTTTAATGTCCATACACTATAACATAAAGTTGTGTTTGTAGGCAATGAGTCTATAAACCCATATTAACTAGTGGATTACTAAAAATCTAAGGGTATTAAAACATACTCCCCACATCTTCAGTGTGTTAAGGATTCACCGGAGGACAATGTTTTTGAAGGTACTAACCTGACTGAACAAACTTTCAAATGCACACCACCTCCAAAATATCAGCTGATGTTTGCTATGGGGTCAGATTAGATCAGTATTGTAAATAACACCTTTTTCCTGTATATAGGAATCATCTCTTTTTGCAGACATTAATTTTAGTGCCCGAAGCCTGGGTTTAATAAAAAATAATGTATTGTTTACAGCCTCTGAGAATGACTGGCATCCAGCTCTGTGCAATACTGGGTATTGATTTCTGTACAATGCAGACAATTTTATTGTGAGAAATGCCAGATTGTCATTTAACTTTCAACACATCACTTCTCATCTTCCCATCTATCATGTATAAGAAAAGAATGATTGTGAAAGTCTTATTAATTGCTCCCTGGATATTCCGGAGGTCTGCAGTGACCACGCTGTACTGCAGATGGGAGGGAGATACTGAATTTTATATCATCATTTTTAAGAGAAAGAAAAAGTTGCTAATCTACATAAAGAAAGTTTTTATGAAGAGTTGCACTTCAGATAAATGTTTCTGTCCCCACTCTGCTGTCTCTAAAATATACTGTCCAATGAGTGATATTCTGCATAGTAATATTTAGCTGGTTGCTTTATTGTAAAGTATTGTGCAGTGAAGTCTCTGATTGTATTGCATTGAACAGTCTCATTATCACAGCTTAGTACATTCCACCAATCTGTCTGCCAAGCGCTCAGGCTGCAAAAGGAATATCAGAAGCCGTATTAACCACATAAAGTGAGTAAGACACAGGTGAAAGTAAAAGTCATACTTACATAATGAGATCGAAGAGAGGGGTATGAAGCAGTCAGCAGTCTGCCTCTCAACACACATAGAATTAAATGACTGGCAATCTTTTTAGTAGATGGGGTGACTGGAAAACTTGGAATCTATTTTATCCACGCCTGATACTTTGACAAGTCTCTGTACCAAGTTGATGGCCGGTCTGTTGAAAACAAATTGCTTATTTCAGACTGATTTCAGTACTGACTGTAAATCTGGATTAAATCCGCACACTCCACACTCCTAAAACTCCCAAACCTATTTCTGTAGCTGTCACTCTCAGACGATATTTGATCAATTAAAATTTATCTAGCAATGTTAATAAATATTCAGGGTCTTTCATTATTAAATCAATTATGTTACATTCTCTGCACAGGAGTGGCTAAAACCTGCATTCACTGTAAGGCATGTTGTATATCTTTATAAAATGATTTAAATGATTCTTTATCAGGTGTGCACATTAACATGAATATGATTCCCCGTCTCTCTTAAACCTGTAACTTCCAAGAGTCTTGAACTTGGTCAAAAGGTGTATTATTCAAAGTTTCACAATACTCGCATCGACATAAAGAAGTGTGTAAGCGGGCAAACAAAATAAAATCTCATTAAAGGTGTGTAAACTTTGGTAAAATAAGTTGTATCTAGGCTGTATCTAGGCTGCAACTGCAGTCTTCATGCTGAATGATGCCAAGTCAATAACAGAACGAGCGATAATATTTACATAAAAGAAAAGGATGCCCAGCTACCTCATTTATTATACAGTCTCTTCCAGTCAGTCATGTTCAAAATGGGAAAAATGTGGGGAGTCGTATTTCTCCTGACAGTGATATTAGAGCATCTGTGCTCATCACAACTGAAACATGTGTCCAAATAATCTTACATGCTTTGTTGTATGCCGTACTAGAAAGGTTTCTGTTTCTGTTTGCTCATTTTATACTTGTGTTTGAATGCAGTATGTGTTATACAGCGCTCTCTTTAAACAGATTAAATTGTTATTTAATCAGTTCTGGATTTGGCTATATAACCAGCTTCTAGCTTCCAAGTTGGCGCACACTTTAAAATGCTTGCAATAGGCAAATTTCAACTGAAACCAGAGCTTTTGGGTCTGTGATGCCAACTGATGGCACAATTATATGGAACTGTTTTTAGAAATATTAAAAACAATGATTGTAGCCAAATGTATTTTGAAATTAATATATTTACACAAATTCAAGATCCTCTGATTAAAGACAGTAGGCGCGCATCACCTGCTGTGTCTTCTCCTATGCAACAGCAATACACATTAATAGGAAATTATAAACTTCTCATTATTACTTGGTCGTATATTGCTTGTATTACTGGCAGACAAATTTAGAAGATGTAATGTAGCTGTTTTAGACGGGTTTTTTTTCACCATGTTTGTGAAATTTTCATTAACAAAAAAAGTATAGAAAGCCCTATGGGCATAAAACCTATTAAACTGACTTAACAATACTGTCTGCAACAATCTGAGTCCATATTAGTGGACTGTGTTTGAGGACACCTTTGATCTGGTGTAGAGATGCTCGGGGGATTCTGCTGGAGCAGAGTAAAATTATTACAAAAGATTTGTTTCCATGGCTCCAATACTGCGAGGGTTATGCTGGCCAAAGCTTATACTGAAAAGTTTGTCCCTTGATGTAATGGTTTGACAAACTCCTGCTTTTCTGGCAAAGAGGAACACATAGCGCAGGGTTTAAACTCCGTAACTTTGGTGTAGATTCCTCAGAGTGCTTACTATGTCTACAAAAAAGCAATTACTCCGTAGATTTATTGGAATGTTTGCATTTATAAGAGTTTTCGTTGTGGGTCAGTGTAACCCCATGACAATCACTGGATTTTAGTAAATTCCCAGGTATCATACAAGAAATCAGTAACACTAAATTCTGCATTCAGTTTGAAAGGAGATTTGTTTCCATTTGCAAAGTTTTATTTGCTTATTTCAAACAGAAAATGTATGGATTTTACAGTTACTTTTTTGTTTTGTATAACAACTAGAAATACATGAAAACATTGTATCAGCACCTGGATGAGTAATAGTCACTATTAAAAAATTAGCTTTTTTCCATACAAATGTCCAGTCAAGTAAAATCCACCGTACAGGGCCAGCTGGATTCTCCAGATATCTGAGACAGTGTGAAACTTTTTTTTGTCTACAAAAGATACATTTAAACAAAGCACAGTTGGTATGATGCAAGTAGTTTGTTGAAACTATTGCTGTGATCTAATGGAGTATCATGGGAGTATTTACCACCAGCTTGTTAAAAAAAATAAAAAAAATTATATTTCCTAAATATTTTTTTAATATATTTCACTAAAAGCAATTATTACAGAGCAATGGAAAGCACCAGGTAGAAAGCTAATAGTCTCCAGAAGAGTTTCTAGACCCTTTCCATTTTCTGAAGATTTTTCTGAAAAGTGTGTGGCTACCAAGATCGATGCCCCTGTTGCCAGAGCCATTAGAAGATCCTTTGAAGGATTCCCCCTACTTCTCTGATCCAATGGACAGAAAGGCTGAAGAAGCAGCTAAGAGAGCATTTGAAACATCCGTGGCTATTCTCAAACTCAATATTCGGCTGCGTCTGTTGCCAGATCCGCGCGTCTGTGGTTTTAACAGCGAGAGGAAGATATCTTGGGAGGCACTGGAGAAAAAGACATTCTCTGAAATGTCTCAGCTGGTCAGCAGACAATGCCTTCAAACATCATCTGTGCAGCATTCTTTTCTTGAGGCAAGAGTTGTTTGCAAAGGAACTGGAAGTACTTCTAGAAAAGGAGCATGTACCAGAAAGGCATGACGCCACAAGCTTGACAGTAGGGCAGGCTGAAGAACTTCCTACAGCAGTGGTGTCAAGTCAATTCAGATGGTTGGACTCTGGGGATCATATCCTGGGGGTGTACAGTATTTCCTGATCTCAAGATTTCCTTCAGATTCTTTGAGAGGAAAAGCTCTTCAAGAATTGATTCAAGAACTTGCACGAAAGCAGGTGTTGATTCTGGTTCCCCTAGACCAGAAAGGCAGATTCATCTAGTATTAAGGTTTTTGTTGTTCCAGAGGCTTTAGGTTGCTTCAGGATGATTATGGATCTCAGATTCCTAAAACGTTTTATTACCTAGAGAAAGTTCAAGAAGAAATCTGTCCACTGTAGAGGTTTTCTCCCAAGAAGATTTTGTAGCTACCTTCCGTCTTCAGTTTTCTTATCTTCTTGTGCCTGTCTGAAGGTAATCTCAGATTTTCTTGCAAGTGGCTATCTCTTCTTCAGGAGAGATTCTTCATTACCAGTACAGGTGTTTCCTTTCGATCTTCAGCAAGGCGACTGGTCTGTCCAAGAGAGTTGTGTGCACGTCAATATGATGGAACCTCTAATCGTCTGTAGAGCCCTTCAGTCCTTGCAGAACAGACTCTGTGGGAGAGCAGTGAAAATCCTCTCAGACAATAGTACACTGGTGGTGTTATTTTTAGAACAAGTAAGGAGGCACGAGGAGCCCGCAGTTAGGAGAACTTCTGTAGAGAAAAGGAAGGTGAGCCGTCTTCTTTAGAGGGAAAGACTACACTACCTCAGACTTCAGCAGAGCATTGGTCCTAATGGGAGACTGGAGCCTAGACTATTCTACGTTTCTAGAAATTACAAAGGAATTTGTGTATGCCAGACATAAATGTCATGACAACTGCAGACATGAGGATGCTGAATCTGTTCTTATCCCTGTCAGCAGAAGGTAATCCCAAGGAGCAGCAGATTTTCTCTGTAATGCAGCCATGGAATCTGTCCGTATGGCAGCAAGAGTCTCTGCCCTCTGTGTGGTTACTAGAAGAGCCTTATGCATAAAATCCTGGGAAGCAGACAATGCTTCTAAACATAATATGTGAAGCATTCCTATCTCGGGCCAGGAGGGTCAGTTCCTGGTCTCAAGAGTTCCATCAGATGTTTTCAGATGAAAAGCTCTTGAAGTATGGATTCACAAATTTGTACCAAAGCAGGTTTTGGTTCTGGTTTCCCCTGACTAGAGAGGGAGAATCATCTAATCCCATGTTTTCCTTGTTCCAAAGGCTTCAGGTGGCTTCAGGAGGATTATAAATCTCAGATTCCTGAACTGTTTCTTGACCTGCAGAGTGTTCAGGAATGAATCTGTCAAGTCCACTGTAGAGATTCTCTCCAGCCAAGGGTAACAGCTTTACTAAAAAAGGAAGGAATAAGGGTCATTCCTTACCTTGACAATTGGCTTCTGGTAGAAAGGTCTTTGGAACTCCTAGTCCTTCAGATTCACAGGACCTTGTCTTTTAAAAAACCTAGGCTAGAATATAAACTTTTGGAAATCCAGTCTCCAATTTACCAGAACAGCATTCTTTATAAGGACTAAATAAAGACACATACTCCCAGAAGATATTTCTTTGCTACCAGAGGATCAGATCCTGAATCTCATCGAGATCATCCATTTTGTTTTAAGCAGACACAGTCACAGCCTGATACTGTTTATGCAACTTCTGGGATATATGCATCCTATCCAGAGTTTTATTCTGAGAAGTTATGTGCTTCCATCAAGGGTACGCTCTCTGATACTGGCTGCACCAAGAAGAAGGTTAGAAGCAGGGCTACTGTGGACCGAACCTACATGGATAATCTTTTCTACAGCAAGCCTGGAAGAGGATTTTCAGCAAGGTCGCTGGTCTTTCCGAATTAGTTGCCTGCACTAAGGGTCAAGTTGAAATTATAACATCAAGGCCCGTTCCTCCATCTTAATCCAACGTATCTGAAGTTGATGGCATGGCTTTTGAGAGAGAGATTTGTCTAATCTGGTCTTTCCGAAGAGGTTGTAGACACCATGTTGGAAACACGTGACCAATCCGCACTTCAGCAAGATTTGGAATAATTTCTCCTCCTAGTTGGATAACATCTCCATAAATCGGATTCCAGATTTCCTAGAGTCAGGGTTTCACAAGGGACTTTCTCCAGCCACCTTGAATGTCCGCATTGCAGCACTAAATTAATTTATTAATGAACATCTAGTGTTTCACCCTTGGATTAGATGTTTTATGCAGGCTGTTTGCAGGATGCGCCCGTTCAAGAGATTTCTGGATCCATCCGGAGGCTTGAATTTAGTCCTATCCTGCCGTACCTTATGCCCTTTTGAACCTATACAGGACATCTCCCTCAAGATGCTTACAGTGAAGACGATCCTCCTCGTAGCCTTCATTAGCCAGAATGGTAGCTGAGATTCAATCTACAATCTATAAACAGGTACAATGTTAATCCTATTTTTTGTGCAGATGACAACCTTGAGGATTGTCTTACCTGTGTGTGCTAGGATATGTAATAGTTCTATATATATATATATATATATATATATATATATATATATATAAAACGTCCTTAATTTTTGCCTAGCTTGGGGAACAGTATATTGTAATCTGTTTTGGCATTAGAGCTAGCGTTTTTATAGGCACCAGAAGTAAAAGCTAAAAAAAAAATGGTAGAGCAATTTAGAAACTATATACGCAGCTAGTCCTTTAGCTGTTAAACCATTTATGAACAGACAGAAATTATATTTTAGTATAATAGTTTTTTTGTTTCATTTTTGTTATTCAGCTAAATATTGTACAGTTCATTATGCAATTTAGAACGCATTTATTGCAAGTGAGTCAATGGTTTCTATTTCTAGGGTTGACTTTTACAGAATTAACTTTGGCTTTTGCCTAAAAAACTATAATTCAGTGTGGACTTAAAAAAGAGATGATGTATTTATATTTTTTATTGCTTAATCAACATGCAAGTCATACCAAGCATACCGCTGCTTACGGATGTGTTACATAATAGCAAGATTATTTGCCATTTGTGGATACTGGCTATATCACACAATGTCTGCAATAATGCTAATAACATTGAACTATATGCCCAGTGCATTAATGGCGCAATTTACTCTTCTTACCAAATTTTATATATATATTGAAATGTGAGCCGCTTGAGATTATGTAAAATGCACCTGACACCACCAATATATCCCACAGCCTCAGCATCTTTGTCTGCATCGGTTTCCACTTACTAAGGTATCAGAAATAGTTCAGAGACGCTGTGTCCTTTATATGCCTCTGTGCATTAATTTTTTGATACACCAATCATTCTGGGGTGTGCTCATACCTTTCTTCATCTAATCTTTTTGTGCATAAATGTCATAAAGAAGACCAGATTATTCAGGACCTTCTGACAGCAGTTTGTACAATAGGATATATGGCAACAGGAAAAGTCAGATATGATTTGACTCTATTTTCATACTGTTCTCCTTTGTTATATAAAGAAAATAAATTAGAAGACTGTTCTGTAATTTTCTCTATGATCGCCAAGTTTACTAAAGAGAGCTTATTGATATTTGGCTAATTGGGGTTTAACCCACTTGAAAAATAAATGACTGTTTCAATCTGTGGGAGGCAATAACATTTAGAGCACTTAACACTGGAGAAGAAGAGAAAAACGCCTCCATTTCATTTTGACTTTTTCTATGTCATGCAAATGTTTTATCTCTACAAAAAACCATGCCAAATGTACTGGGAATTGTTCCTGGATTTTTTACCGACGTTACTGTCAATGAATGTTTGAATGCTTGGCACAGAAGGGAATAAACTTGCAAGGACACATTGTACCAATGATGCATTGGGTGGAATTTACGAACGCACCGTTGCCTATAATACATAGTGTGTAGTAGGGAAATTTCAAGACAGGTAGCATCTGTCTTGTTATACAAACTTACTGCCAGCCCTTTGTATTAGCTGTATACCATAAAATAACAGGGAAATGCTTATAATAGTCATCAAAAGCTGAATACAAAACTCCAAAGGGGAGACAAACTATCAGGAACAGCACATACCCCACTGCTGTACAGCCAGCGTATTCCCCTACTTTCCTGGTTCCTTAGTCACGCTGCAAGATCTGCGGTTTGCCAAGTGAGAAGAATTCTGCAACCTGAAGCTGTCCCACGCCGTCCATGGTCTGCTACAGCTGGCATCTGGTCAGTGACCCGGCTATCGCTTTTGGATTTTGGCTTGTGTTAGGCTTTGGCATTTACTATGATACCTGTTGACCCGGTACTGACCCTGGCTTGTTCTACCACTACGCATCTGATGCTACAAGACTACGCTTTTGGTACCCATTAACCCTCGGCTCTTCACATATTACTCCGCGGTATACCTGCCGTTCCTGCTGCTTCCTGGGATTTCTCCTTGTGTAGTGACTCTCCCTCAAGGAGGCCCTAGTGTGCCTTTGGGCTGGCCGGCAGTACAACTGACCCATCATGGAACCTGCATAAGTTGCTGAAGCTATCACGACCTTCATTAAGCAACTGGTCACTTTAACTTTAATGCACGATTTGCAAGCAGGACAAGCACATCTCAAGCAGGAAATCCAGCATCTCCAGGCAGAACCATCTACACCAAGCTCAGCTGTTTTTCCTACACCTTCCAGCCTAAGATGGCAGCCAATGTTCCTGAACCTCAAGTACCTGTACCTGAGAAGTTCGTTAGGCACGCTTGTTACATCTTGTGAGCTATTATTCTCACTCAAACCATGAACCTACCACAATGACTTGAATTGAGGTTTGAACTGTAATATCTCTGCTTTCTGGAGAACCTCAGGTGTGGACACATCACCTTCAAGCCTTAGACATTCTCTATGAGGACGCACAATAAGCATCCACTGCACAAGCCAAGATCTGAGGGAAAGAGAGGTGTCATGTGGAGGACTACAGAATTCATGTGGCGGATTACAAAGAAACTGCTTAGAATGAGGTGGCCCAATTACATCTAGGATTAAAAAATCTCATATTATCATTACAAATCCACCAACATTTCTGTGAACGACATTGGGAAAAGGCCCAGAACACCTTTAACCTCCCCCTGGTGCCGGCAAGCACCACTGGGACTACATATATGGAAGAACCTATGCAAACTGGCTTGACTCCGGGACCACTCAAAAAGTACCCAATGCAGGTTGCAAAACCTCTCTGCATCTACTGTGGAAAACTAGGGCACTTTATTTACAGCTCTCCTACCAGTCTGTCTAAGTGTTCAGTCGAGAATATCTCAACGTTATTTTCGCCTTCTGAAAGCCCAGTATGGCTGATCAAATCTGCATCCAGACACGTCATAAAACTGACCCATTCCACATTTAATCCATTAATGGAAGGGTGTTGACCTCAGGTCCAGTCGTCCTAGAGACTATTCAGATCTCTGTCTCTGTAATGCTCCAGCCACTTTTCAATGCTTTCTATATAATGGTTTTTAGAGATCTGTTGGATTTATGTGTAATCGTATATTCAGATGACATCCGGATCTTTTCAGGGACCTATATGGAGCATCAGCAACATGTGATTCAGGTTTTCTTATGACTCAGGAAACACGGTCTATATGCTATACTGGAAAAATTTATTTTGGGATTTATTCTTTCACCAGATTCCATTCAAATGGATCCTAAGAAAATTGTTGCAATCAAGGAATGGCCCACTCTGGATTCTAAAAAAGCCAGTCAGAGGTTAATCAGATTCACCATCTTCTATAGGAGGTAACTCTGACATTTCTCATGAATTATACAACCACTCACCTCTTTTATTAAGTAGGTTCTCCTGGAACCCCAAGAAGCCTTTGATCTTCTAAAAGACAAGTTAACTTCCACTATCCTTTTAGTTCTACCCAGAGAAAGCCTTAGGAGCAGTTCTATCATGACATGGGACAAAGATGCACCTCCACCTTGTTGCCGACTTCTCCAGAAAGTTGTCTGCCTCTGAAATTAATTTTGATTTCTCAGACAAGGAACTCCTGCCTATTAAGTCAGCTCTCGGAGAATGGTGTCACTTGTTGCAAGATTCTCCGCACCCGATCACAGTTTTCACAGATCACAGAAACCTGGAATATCTCCCCTTTTCTCGTCGGTTACGTCCTCGTCAAGCTAGACGGGCTTTATTCTTTTCCTGCTTCCAACTACACATAACGTACTTGAAGAGTTTCACCACTAAAGCTTATGCCCTTTCATGAATCCATTGTATGGACATGGAAGAAGTTCCCACCTCCCCTGGCACCATTCTTTCTTCAGTTTTCTTTATATCACCTCAGGCAAAGTTGAACAATTTACTTCACACTTTCGGAAAGCTTTCTTTCATTAAACTAGGGGTACAACGCAACCTATATATAGCTTTCCACTATGAAACTAGACAGAGCAAACAAACCCTGGAGCAATACCTTTGATGCTACTCGTCTTATCTACCGGACAGTTTGTACTGTTTACTTTGTTCTCCCAAGTTTGCATATAATAATCAACTGCATTGGTCAACTAAGTTGTCCTCATTCTTTGATATGTATGGAGTTCATCTTTTAACCCTCCCAGACCAACCAAGACCTTCGGTCCCCAGAGTGATGGATCACATACAAGAATTGCAGACTCAGTTTGCCTTTCTTAGGGAGAGCCTACTTAAAGCACAGACAGCTTATATCCGAACAGAAGACTTTCACCTATAAGATTGGGGATAAAGTTTGGCTATTTACCATCAATCTAAAGATGCCATGCCCCTCTATGAAACTGATACCCAAAATTATTGTCCCCTTCATAATTGTCGACTTTGTGGGACCTGTTACAGTACGATTAAGATTACCTCCAACCTACAAGTTGCATCCTGTCTTTCATATATCACCCATCAAGTCCAGGCCATTCTGGACTCCAGAATACAAAAAAACATCTAGAATATCGACTGGAAAGGTTTTGGACCTGAAGATCGTTCTTGGGAACCAGCCTCTAATGTTCATGCTCCAGCTTTGGTCCATGTCTTTCACTTTGCCCATCCTTCTCAGTTGAAACCTATTGGAAAGGGGGCACTGTCGGAAGTGACGCTCCCGTCCAGCCCTACTTCAGCTGCATATTTGGTTCTGACGCAGCTTGTGTTATGCTGCGGCATTGATTTTGATACCCGTTAACCCGTTGCTGACCCCGACCATGCATCTGATACTTGTTAACCTGTTGCTGACCCTGGCTCGCTACACAGCTGCACTTTAGATACCTGTTAACCCGTCGTTGGTGTCCGCTTGTCGTATATTACTCCGTGGTATTCCTGGCCTTTTCGTTACTGCTACTCCCTTGGATTTCTACTGGTCTCTCGAGGTTCCAACTTCTTCAGATACGTTCCAGTGTGCCTTTGGCTGGCCGACACAAACCTTACCTAATGGAACCTGGCTGTTCCTCCGTGCCATAAATTAACAGGAGACCTTTCAGCATTACCCACAAACACTGCAAAATCTTCTGGAAACCCTTGTCAGAAAAGTGTGTGTGGTGTGTGGGGGGGCGACTACATATTAATGTTATATATGTATAAATCATCCTGTAAAGCGCCATAATAAAATGATCCTTCCTTTACATCCTTCCTCTTATTATATTAGATTAGAACTTTCACATTCCAGAAATTAGGTTTCAATTCCTAAATCTTATTAATGTAACATAATCTTATTATCAGAACATCCTTTATGTTAACATTCATTTGCGGAGACACATCGGACAATGAGTTGTCAGAAGTAACGGGCTTACTAGTGATCATTTGTTTTACACAATAAGGCAAAGTACCCTGCCCTGCTTCCTCATCGTGCGGGTTGTATTTGTTCATTTACTGAATTAAAGTGGAATGACATTTAAATGCATGTGCTTATATAAAGTAGGGCACATTCTCAAGAAAACTAATTAAAATAATAAAAGAGTGATGCTTTAGATCTGATGAGAAAATGTTTAATTCTTCCCCTCTTAAGTATTATTAAATAAACCAGAGAGGATTATCCACAGGCTAATGATTACCTAGACATACCATGTCAGACGTTTTAATGCATAGATGAGCGTGGCTCTTGGATTGCTTTTCAAGTAGATAGGATTAAAATAAAATTGTGTGTTAAACAATGAGAGACAAATCACAATTACGTTTTTACCACACACAACGTTTTTTGCTTTTGCACTATATTGCCTGTTGAGGACTTTTGGAAATTTCACTGAAACATTTAATCCTTAGGGAAAGTAGTATGGTGTCAAAGTCTAGTTATTTTTGGAACACTAATCCAAAGAAGAGTTCTAAGCTCCAACTACAGAAACTCGAAACAGCAAATGTGTAGGGTCAGTACACAGGTACAAAGCTCCTATTTTGGTGTCAACTCTATTCTACAATAGATGAAACAACTGTGGAAAGAAGCCAGTGTAATGATGTTAACATCAGTTATAGTTGTTATGCTTACATTATTTACTTTTAGTATATTAGAAATTTTCTAGTTGATACAGAGGGCGTTTTACGACGAACACTCAGATGGCCGAGTTGCGCTAAAATGAGCCCAGGACAGAAATTAATGAGAATATGTAATTGTATGTGTTAGCTAAATTATCAGGTCCTCGTAAGTTAGTTTCCTTTAGAATCGAGAGTCCCCGAACACGAAAGACTCTCCTAGCTTGCTTTTCTGAATACATTTCATTATTCTTGTTCACATTTCCAGGATCTGGTGGTCATGAGCTGAGTTTTCTCCTCTGTTTCAGTTATTAGGATCTCTGAACCCGAGAGATACAATGTGCTTAAAAACAATTCAATGTAACAGCTGTGTGTTTTTTCTCCCCCTGCAATTTACTGAACTCACAAAATGAGTTTATTAAAAATACATTACTAATCATTAATGGCAATTTAAACAGAATAGCCTTTATCAATCAATAATGGATATTCCATTTATGTAATTATGGATAACAGTAGAGCTGTTTTATTTGGCTGCACTAGCCCAGCTGTTATTAATTTGATGTTGCTTTCAACCAACTAACGCTTAATCTCTTCATGAAATACTTTATGTACAGAACATGTTTGTAATGGATGGAAATATTTATTGTGGAGAAGATACGTATTTGTCTGCCAGAGGCATATAGAATCTTATCTTGAACAGTTAGGCTTTCATGCTATAATGGTTTCCAAAAGTTTTTAACAATTGCCGATAGAATTTTCCAAGGGATAAAAGCCATCCAGTATAGCTACATATTGGCTTGGTAAGATTTTTAATCACCAGAGTGACATGCCAGAGAATACAATATTGTTTGTCATCTTTATGGCAGTCAGAGGGTTAATAAACTCTTCCACAGAATTAAAAAGACACGTGTTTTCAGGGGCAGCTTTGCTGATCAATAAATTAGATAATTAGTATTGACAAAATGATGTGGGCGTTACGTCCCTAGAACATCTTAACTAGTCGGTGTGCTCTGATTAGCACCCTGGGAGATGTTCATGCTCATCACTCAGGTGCACTTGTCATCCACTAGAATAGACACGATTTATATGAATGAGAATATTGGGAATATTATGGATTTATGTAAATGCAGGGAAGACTCGCTGTAGGAAATAATTGGCCAACTTATAAAAGAGAAAAATAGCAACAATTCTCAAATGGCCACTCTAATGAATAGACAGGCTGTGCCTTGCTTAAATACCAGACTAAAGTGTAGGGGCCAATCCTGGTGGTCTTCTCCCTCAGAAAACGGACATGTATAATGCACTGGTAAATAAGTACAATGACATTGAAAAAATATGGTTGATGTCAATAAGTGCAAATAGGATATGTTAAAGATTTCTGTGCGGGGGCTAGGCTTCCTGAACCAACGTTCTTTATGGGCCCTGTGTCCGACGTGCCATCCTGGGAGGTATGCTGTTACTGTATAGAAAAGTTTTAGAGCCCTCATTTGGAGGACTTGTGTTTTTGTGCCTTTTATGGATTTAAGTTATGCTTCCAGACAGGATTTGCAAATCCATTAAATTTATTGAATTCAGAAAGAGTTTAACTGGAGCAGATTTGGTGTTAAATGGATGACTGCTTTTCTTTTATTTGAACTTCAATATATCCTGCCAAGTGGAAACCCACTTCCTACCAGGTGTTTAAAAACACATCTGATAAGAAGTGGGTGTCAATGGATGTTTACAACCGAAGCACTTTGCAATGTGATTTCAAAGCAGAGAGGATAACTTTTTCTACAAGGACTTGTCCTCCGATAACTCAGATTAACTTCCATCCTGTTGATCTGTCCTTGTTTACTTGTCGGAAAACTCTGTATCGTAGGAAAGTCTTAACCGCTTTTGACGTTTTTTTAAAACCATTCTCATGTCAATGTGACCTTGAAAATAAACAATAAAAAAATACAATGACCTAGAAAAGTCCTAGGTTTTAACATATTTATATACTGGTATTTTTACAGCACGAGAGTAAGGATTCTCTTACTGCAGGACTCAAACCAAAGTCAAATTCCCCATGTACTGGGGTGGTTGTTTTGCACAAAAAGCCAAAAATATCGTTCAGATTTATGATGCTCTATGAAGTCCAGATTTGCTAAAATTCATGCCTACTATTAAATCATGCTCCCTAATGCTGCTCTATGGTTATAATGCTATAATTCCTGCAGCCAGCCTTGCATCCTTGTAACCTCGGCCCCTGTAATATATTTGATTGTGTCCCTAATTATTCAACATGTTATTAATGTTTATCGGCTTGGTTTATTTGAGTTGGAGGGCTGATGCAATTTGAGGACTGTATGGATTGATATCCGCAATTTATTTTTTTTATATCATTTATTATTACCGTATTTGCTCGATTATAAGACGAGGTTTTTCCCAGAATCAGGGTCGTCTTATAATCAGACCTCAACTAGGTCTGACTATGAGACTAAGATCCAGATCCTCCGCAGCGATGCAGGGGACCTGGATCCTCCTGTCTCTCCCCCCCAACTTACCGGTACTTCTGAGTCCCCGGTGCTTAGTCCGGGCAGCGTGTAGAGCTCTACTCGATTCGCGTACACAACTTCCGCTGCACCCTGGAGGGGGCGCGGGTAGCAGCGGGGGTTGTCTGCGTCCATCGCTATATTATATTATACATTAAATATATATTAAATATTTTATACATTAAATAGATATTATATATTATACATTAAATAGATATATAATATATTACATATTAAATAGATATACTATACTATACATTATATATTATATTATACATTATATATTATAGATTAAATATGAATTATAGATTAAATATATATTACATATATTATTTAGTATATATTAATTATATTATATATCATATATATTATATTATATATTAAATATTAAATATAACAAACTGGAATGGCGTTCCGTCTTGTTGCTTAGGATATAGCCAACAGACCGATAAAGAGCAAATAAAATTAATGTAAAAAAAGCTATCTTCGTTTGGACTGTTACATTTACTCCTATAAATATTAAGAATTAAACAACTTCATCTTACCTGGAAACTAGTCATCAAACTTATAGAAGCCACCCTGTGACAACCCCCTGAATGTTATGACAAAATGGCTTATATGCTTTATTAGAAGAAGAAAAATAAAAATGAGCACAGAATTTTTTGTGAATCTATGAGTCTTTGTGGTGCATTCGATGGTTTTCAGATTATTGCTAACATTTATACAGATTGCCGTTACTTAGCATTTTGCTTTTCATATCACGTTTTGCACACAATGCCCTTCACAGTGCGTGTTAAAGTACACAATTCCACAAAGCACTTTTCGCAGGTTTAGGATTCACAATTATCTTTTTTTTTTTTTGGTAGGAATTGCCCCATTAGCCTTTCTGCAGAATGCATTTAAAGAGAGCTTTAAGAAAGAAATGAGTTATATACTTTGATCCCCATTTGAATAAATTAATTTACTATCAGTGGTATTTTCCCTTCTAGTGGCCATTTTACAGGTAATTGTAATTTAAAATCACTGCACAAGCAGCACATATTGACACAGAAATCAGTCTTAATTTTTGATCAGTCATAATCCAGTATTAATATCCTCAGATGAGATGCATGCATTTTTATCACCTTCGAAAACAAGTTTATAAGAATACTTTGCATAATTACTTGAAAAAGAAAACTAACAGTTTTGGGGTTGGCCGCCTGCGAGCGGTTACTAGCGTTTAATTTCCTAAAGGAAATATTCAGATCAATCTATCACATGCAGATAGTATCCTATCCAGATTGCATTGTGACTTCCCAGGCAAATATCATTTATCTGTGTTGTCAAGACATTGTACCAGAAAAATCTCTCACTGAGCTACAGGTACAGATGTACGGGCTTAACATTACAAGAATCAATCACAATAAAATGACATTGTGCCCTACAGAATACTGGTCTTCTGTAAGCATAAAGAAGTGTGTGGAGTTTTATTGAGCCACCGATGAGACATTGTGTAGCAAAATTTCATTTTTTTTTAAATAGAACGGTTCAAAAGATAAAACGTCTGGGGTGAAATGATCAAACCAGGCCGCGGGAATCAATCACCGTTAACTCGTAATTTTCTGAGTCTGTAACCGATGTCTTCCCTTAAAACGCATTAAACACCACTAATCGTAATAGATCAGCCAAGCTGTCTAATGTGCATTTCTAAAATTAGCTGCATTGTTAACTTAATTCATCAGTGGGCCTTGTAACGTGTTTGTTGATGTTGTTCCAGATGTGTGAGAGGGAGCCAACGTTGGATAACAGTTTTTAGCACAAATAAAACGTTCATTATTACAGCACACACAAATATTTTTCCTAGAGCGCCATACGTTAGTGCTTAATAAACACTATACCGTTTGAAACGCTTTGAGCTGGTTTTTTTACGGATAAGCCTACCGGTACTTATCTTGACTTTGACAGGTAGTTTGTATACAGCAAAACTACTACTTCTGTTTGGGGTTTTTGGGTCTCTGTTTTAATGTTACACTGTTACATTTAGCAATCTGTGACCCACCTAACCACCTACTAGTTGTTTCTCACGGGCATAACGGAATTGGTTTAAACACATCTTGAAGAAGACATGCCAGTTCTGTATATATTTGTATATAAACAAAGAGATCACAGTGACAACAGAAAAGAACCAATGGGCCCATCTACTCACTTTTTCGTTATATTTAACTTTCTTGAATCCCTTTACTGTTTGCTTGTATTAGGAGGCTGCATGGCAGTGGGTGAGCCAACTATTCCACAGAGTAACAGAGTGTAAGAGAGTGTAACATAGTGTAAGAGAGCGTAGCCCTCCCTCCGTAGACATGGTGCTGTGGTCACCCATTGTGGGCCGAGCGTAAATCTGCCATTTTCTTCTTATTTGCCATTCCCTGCTCAACAATTTGTTTGTGACCGTAACAAGAGGCTGTGAGGTTGTCTGATGGAACACTAATTAACTAATGCTATTGCATGTGTCTTTACTATTTTCATAGCTTCTGGTAGTGTTATTCAAATACCCGGTACCTCAAGTCCCTGAGCAATTTTGCCATTTTTGCGCTATGTCGGCTCAGCGATTATTCTCTTTTCCTGTAACTAGTGCACCCATGTAAACTATATATTGTTTTTTCAAGGAGAGATAGAGCTTTCTTTTGATACCATAGTTGGATGATTAGCTGAAAATTTAGAATGAGAAATTTAGTAGAAACTAGCGAAAATTAGAAATAAAAAACCTAATTTTAAAAAAATAATCCCTCAGAATCCTCACAAAATTAGGTTAAGTGATGGAAAATCCCCTCCAAGTTTAACGATTCAGGTGTCCTGATTACAGAAATACCTAATTTATATAGATTTTCCCAGCACTTATCAGGAACATACTATAAGGTGTAAGTTTTTTGTAGAATTTTTCTGCTTATGGCTTAACGGGTTTGGGGGTTGGGAACAGGGGCAGGAGGGTTATACTGGGTAGATGTTATGCTAGGGCAATGGGATTTAAGGTTTTTAAATTTTTTTGTTATCTTTTTTATATATATCTTTTATTTTTTTTTAATTTTATATATATATATATATATATATATATTTATTTTTTTTTAAATGGTTAGAGGTCCTCTTATGGACCTTTTGAACATGTTATTAATGCCAGTGATGTCACAATGACATCACTTAGCTCACTTTATTTTTTTATTAATATTATTTATATTATTATTTTAATGATTTTTTTATTACTTTTTTTTAAATGACTAACCGTTTTTAGAGATCGCAGCGTCTGTCCCTCATCGGAGGACAGGACTGTCCGCCGATGAACTTCCGGGTTACGTCAGCAGTGACGCATTTAAAACTGCACGATCGGGCAATTTAAAATGTAACACATTTCCGGCTTTCGTGCCGGAAGCTGTTACATCCGGTCAGACAGCAGAAACCCGGCGATGTGGGCTACTGCTGTCAGGGGGGAGTCCAAACTTTCAAACGACAGCCTGATCTCCCATGCCGCGGCAGGGATGTGTCCCTGCCGCTGCAATAAGGGCAGGACGTACCGGTACGTTCATAGGGGATTCTTGGGATGCGTTTTTTAGACGTACCGGTACATCCCTAGGGGACTGAAGGGGTTAAAAAAGAGCAAACTGCTAGAAGACTGAACTGCGGGATGTGTTTAAAAGCAAAGAACCACTTCTGTATTCTGTTGTCTTTAATCACTTTTTTCCTAACAAGGTTTTCTGGGACATTATAATGTTTGTTTTTTTTTCTTTTCAAAGCATGTTGTTTCAGAGACAGTAATTATATTGTTCCCTGAAACCACTTTACATGACATTGTGAAGATGCTGTTGGGCGTTTGCTGCAACCCATAACACATGCAGTTACATTTTAGCAAATAAAATAGCTTTGCATTTTAAAGTGTAATATGTTTTTTGGGTTCTTTTACATTACAATAGTTAATGGGTGTTTAACTCTGTTAAGTAACTTGTTTAATGGTCAACAAAGTACAAACAATTTAGCTTTCTTTCCATTTAAATTAATTGAGTAATGGGCTGTAGGAAGTCTAGCACTGCTTAAATTAATTTGTAGTGTTTCCTGTAGGCGCACAATACTTTAATAATGCCTTGCATTGTGTGCTGTCTAACTTTTCATATGGTGGCAGGCATGTCTTCTCCTTGTATTGGAGACAGAAATCTCTCACGATGTCAGTAGCTTAGCTTTTTACTTTCACTAGGGTTATCCAACAGGATTAAATAAATGTTATAAACTGGACTATGTTGTCCAGAAGAGCTGGAAGAAGGTTTAAGTCATCATTTTGGTGCAATACTGCATGATTTGTTGGGTGGTCCGCATTCTTGTCCCCTTTGGAAGACTAGATGCCATAAAACGTACACCGCAGGAAGCTGTGTCCAAGAGCTGTTTTTTCCCCAGTATGCAGCCTGTTTGAGTGGGTTCATCTGACTATGGATTCAGTTTAATATGCAAACTCTTTTTATCTGCAACACAATCCCCACGGAGTACAAGCACCTTCCCTGATAAACATGTTTAATAGGCACATTTAGTTTATATGATTCCTCCTTAAGTGGTGCCAATCCAAACTAGACTATCCATACCTTTGGGGACATGAAAGGAAAGAGAACATAAGGAGATTATTTGTAAAAGTGCTCAGCACACATTGGTAAGCCCTTTAGTACTAATTGGCTTACTACACTGCCACATCTAGTGTGAATGAAGAACAGAACATTAGGAGCCATGGGTAGACCATTCAGAGAGAAAGCACAGGTTAAACTGTTAGTCCTTTGCTCTTTAATACGCTAAAAGCTCATCAACCCTAGTATAAACTGCACTTAATGCACATTTCTACTCTTCCGTGTTACTCCAGTTGGAAATTTCTTTGGGTTTGTGAGAGCTGGATCTGTCTGCTTAAGAAAAAGGCCAGAATTCTTTATTCTTATTGAATGCTGTTTTTGCGAAACCTACCCACTAAAACGTGTATTCAATTGAATCAACTATTTATTAACGACTCACTGGGTACTTGCTTTATTTTATTTTTAAATTACATCTTTCCTTGGACGCATAAAACCTCTAGGGTATTTGTGTGCATGAAAGCCAAAAAATACTCTAGGGGGAAAATGTCCCTCTCCGTGTCCTTTATTGTCCTGGTCTTAGTGCGGATACAGATTTTTTTAAAATAAAATGTATTAGGCATGTTAAAAAACTCGTGACCGTATAAGAGATAATCGTATACCTAACCTTTTAAAGTACAGTAACTCTGGTGGGATACAATGATTGTTCCATGCCGATAACTGGCAAGAGAAACAAATTATAGCAGAGCACCATGACATAATCAGCAGCAAAAATCATGTACATGCCAACATAACAATAATCAACAGTAATCCTGCTTTTTTCAATTGTTCCATCCCTAAATTAAAATCATCTGGGCTTGCTTTATATAGCTGTTCAAGGTGTTTCTGGAATGTCTCACAATTTGAGTCTGTTATTGTGTTATCTTGCAGACTAATGTGTGGAATAGTGATACGGTTTTCTTATCATTTGCCAACATTGCCATAAGGCGGCTTGATTCATTGCTCACCAAAATGTCCAGCTTGGACATATTATGCCCTTATGGCAACACTGGTAGGGCGCCAATATATTTTCCTTTATCCAAAAGTTGTTCAATGTACCCTCCTCTCCCACCTTCCAATGTGTTTCTTGGAGCAGACGAAATTAAAGGTATACATTCTTAAACTTATTAAAAACTACCCTCCTTTTGACCAGGGAATTTAGACCTTTGACATTCCAAGATACCAGTTTGACCCTAGTGGTGCCTAGAATGACCTGGCTCCCATGGTACAGTCTAAGCCTGAAACAACAGACTCCTTTGACGTGCGGTGATTTACAGAGTGGTGCAAACCTCCTTCACTTTACCTTGACTGCTGTGGAGTAGTTGTTGAACACAAAAATTATGTGCTGCTCATAAAGCAACTCCTTTGTCTTTCTGTAGGCTGCCAGCATTTTAGTTTTATCAGCAAAGTTCGGCAACTTTGAAATGATTGTTCACAATCTGGAATCCTGGTCTCTGTTCTCCGGACCGAACCTCTGCACCCTTTTTGTGAATTGGGGGACTTCTCAGTGTAGTTTAGCCCCAAGGTCTCCGGAAGCCATCTCTGAAGCTTGGGAGACTTGACACTACAGAATTGTTTCTTTTGCTGCGATTTTCCAAATTGTCTATTTTCTCCAGTAAGGTTTGTATGATGGATGCTTGAGTAGCTGATTCTCCCTTAAGCTGTTTGACCCCATATGCCAAGTACCCCTGTGTGATGCAGCAGCTCCTTGGCAATCCTCTGGCCTAGCAGACGGGGCACCGGCACTTCTGAGCACCGGGTGCACTGATGACCACAGATCCAGGCAACTCTATGGTTGCTTACTTTAGGTTGACCTTACAAGCACAGATGCTTGTTTTATCCCTCATGTATACTTTGTGCATTGTCTTAAAGTTTCTGAGTAATGCAGAGTTTGAACCATGCCCCTAGCTAGTTATCTGCCCACGAAGACTGAACCCAACAAAACCTGTAAATATTTACGGCCTCTTTGGAGTAAGTTGTCATTGTTTGAGCATGCACCATGTCCTTCCATAGCCAGAGCAAGCAATTTTCATTAACTTATATTGGCAAAATCCTCTTGAAGTTCAACATCTTAATATTATCTATAAAACAGAAAAAATAACAGGTTGGAACTTGTTTTCTGCTGTCAACTCCAAAATACTCTGCGGCCCTGCCAAAACACAAATCACCCTCGTTACTTCTGTCTATGAATGTCTACGATTTTCCCCATGTTTGGCCTCTAAATCTAAAGAGTCAAAACACTTTGGTATATCATCCCATGACTAAATACACAAAGCCAGTTGAGCATTTTGCATGTAAAAAAGTAACATTACATTATTGTAAAAAAATATTTGTGTACTTACTTTGTTAGCTTACCTGCCCACCTAAAATAGAAATGTGGCGAAAGACTAAAGTCAGCAGGTAGCACCGTCTACGTGAGATCTTATTGACAGTAAGAATATACTGTATGTAAGGTGAGGTAGACAATTTGGGGAAAATGACGCTAGAAAGCCACAAACAATGACCTGTAATGATGGGGTGGGAAGAACACAGCTAAGCTCCTTGGATGGACCTCCAGTCTTCATTTGTAGAGAAAACATGAATGAAACGGATGAGATCACATTTAATTTTAATACAGATCAGGCTCAGTTCATTGTGCCTTAGGCTTGATATGTATTTAGGCTTCTGAATTGTTATTTGTCTGACGTTCACCTTGCAGTCCTTTGGTGGCAGCAGAATTTCCTCTTCTCTGCATTTATTCAGGGCAAATATGAACTTAATGATTTGTAGTAGATATGTAGTTGAAGCTTGGGGAAACCGGGGTCTGGAGCCAAACGAGGCTGACTTGCTGGCGGCACGACCCCTCTGCCGACCAGCCCTGGGGGAAAAACAGGTCCCGTAGCGAAACACCCGTCTCAGGTTGGTTTGAGCTTTGTTGAGCGATGTGAAAACATTAACGTGTTGGTTCAAGTCTTTCAAAAATCGGTCTCCGAACAACAGCCCATTAGCATCCGGGCCCAATTCTTTGGGTGCCAGGTCTGCCAACTTGGCGCCTAACTTAAAAAGAGCTGCTTTGCGTCGCTCCGTAGAAATGGCACAGTTCGCGTTTCCTAATAGGCTGAGTGCTCTTTGTGTCCAATCACGGACCAAATGTGGGTCCAGAGGTGAGCCATCCGTCAAGGCCTCGTCCGACATCTGAAAGATCTGGGTCAGGGGACCTGAGACATCCAGAAGCTTCTCTTGAGCAGTACGAAGGCCCTGCTCAATCCCTTTCCTAGGGTCCTTGCTGTTCCTGGTAAGGAACGTGACGAAAGCCTGATCAAACTCAGGAGTGTGTAAAACTTTAGCCGGAATGGTGGGACGTGGACATTCAGAGCGGAGTCTCTGGCGGACTTCTTTATCGAGCGGGCGACAGATCCAGAAACGCAGAAATTCGGTGATGTGCGAAGACGGTGTCTGTTCAGCGGAACGTAGATGTCGCAGATCTCTAGGATCAAACAGAAGGGTGCCCAACTCATCTGTGACCTCGAACGGCTGGTCCTGAGTGTTGAGAGTGGTTTTGGGCCGTTCACAAGGAGGATCACGCTCTAAAGGAGAATCCAGAGGGGTTGTGTCCGCGCAATATTCATCAAGCACCTAATAATCCGCCATCAGATCATCCGTTGGAGAAGCAGCAGGAGCCAGACGTCGAGTCTTCTTAAGTGGACCTTGCCTTTTCCAGAGGTGGAGGTAAGGTCAGTGCAGGGCCGTTTGCGTGAGGTTTCAGCGTCCACAGAGGAAGATGACCCGCCTGCATCAGAGCCCTCAATCCCGGCAGGGGAGCCAAGAGGTTGAGTAGGACGAGAGGACTGGAATTCCGCTAGGGCAGCAGGTAGAGATGCGGCTAAGTTGAGCCAAGCCTGGAAGGCGGCAGGAATCTGGGTCTCAGTGTTATCAGCCATACCACCAATGTGTCTGTTAGAAAGAGCACAAAAAGAGGGTATGTAAATGGCTAGAGAGGGGGTCACCCAGAAATGAGAAATTGCCACTGGCGGAGTATGTGATGAGACGAGGGGGGTCACCCTAATCGTAACGGGAAGCACCCGTGTAATCAAAATGGGAAGCACCAAAAGTATAGACCCAGAGGATAACAGGGGGTCACCCTGAAATGTAAAGCAAACAGCAGTATGCACAAGTGAGGGTCACACATGAGATGGCAAGCTAACCAGCTCCAATGCATCAAAAGCGGGGTTCGCCCACGGTATGAGACAGTAATAGATTGGGGTTTCACCCCTTAAGCACACAGAACAGTCTGAACAGTTGTGAGGAAAACACCAACACCTTAGTTGACAAGACCTTATTTGAAAAATAAAACTGAAGTGCATCCCAGACAGATAAAGTCCATAGAGAAACAATGGCCAGTCCAGGGACATGTTAAATGGAGGGGTCACCCCTAACCAGTGCAGTATATGGCTGGTGTTTGAATCAAAGAAGCTTTTTTTTTTTGAAAATTATTTTTTAGAAAAACGCTGAAAAATAAGGGGAAAGAACAGTATACACCGCTAAAAACAAGCCTATGCACGTGGTAGCGCACAAGGCAGCAGACCAGCCCCAGAGGGATGAGGATAAAACCGGCGCGAGATGCACAAAATGGCGCGCAGAGGGGGAAAAAACGGCACCAAACGCGGCAAAATGGCGGCAGGCGTACCACACGCAGGAGAAAAAACTACGTGACAGGCAGCCCGCAAACCACCGCCGCGCCGCGCCGCACAGCCTTTGCCGTGAGGTGAAAAACGGCAGAGAAATCAAAGGGAGGCGACCACACTGATGGAGAAAAACCAGCAGGGAGCCGTGGAGAGGGAATAAAAGGAAAAAACGCCATACGGCGAAACACGCACACGCCGGACAGTGGGAAAATGAACCGAGACTAAAATAACCAATCTAGGCAAAATGAAATAATGAAAGGCCTAAAACCTAAGAACAGCTAAGAAAACTACACAGGGTAAAATAGTAAAAACAACATGAAAACAATGGAATAAAACATAAGCTAATCAACCCCATATGGGGATACACAAGACAAGAAAAAACAAAATATACACAATATGGAAAACCAGAGTATGTGCAATAGAATTAGACAGCAGATAAGAACCATTCGGGCCATTCAGTCTTTCCATGCTTCCTGAAGTAGGACTCATGTCTTCATCAGTACTTGATCCTGTCTTGGATTCAGGATAGCGCTGACAGCAGTGTGGCTAGGTGGCTGGACTTTAATCTTGACTTTGTTCCTTATTGATCGCTATATCTCTAATTGAGGCCTTGAGAAGAATTTTCATTATAAAGCAATTCCCTGCTGTTGCTATACACATTATTGGGGTTTTTAGGGCTAAAGAACCCAGCGATACCCTCATACCCAGCAAATATTCTGATCTCCTGAAAAAGAGGGGCATTCAGGAAGGATAGATGGATATCTGTAACGTTCACCCTTCTCTGTAGGGACTTCTTAAATTCATTTCATGTTTCCAGCCACTAGTGGCCGCCCTTGCCACTCGGAACCACTCTGGCTGATTATCAGGTCCAGCTGCAGTTGATTATATGATCAAGACAACCTTTATAAACCTGCCCAGCCCTGCAGTCTGGGCCTTGACATTGACGTTAGAGGACTGCCTGTTTGGTTCCTGCTTTGGTTCCTGATTTGTTACCTGCCGTGTTCCTGAGTTGCGGCCAGCGCCCCACTAACTGGACTCCCAAGTCGAGTGCCCTGCAAGTGGGCAACCTGCCGTGTGCCCTGCAGGTGGGCAACCTGCCGTGTGCCCTGCAAGTGGGCTTCCTGCCGTGTGCCCTGCAAGTGGGCTTCCTGCCGTGTGCCCTGCAAGTGGGCTTCCTGCCGTGTGCCCTGCAAGTGGGCTTCCTGCCGCGTGCCCTGCGAGTGGGCTTCCTGCCGCGTGCCCTGCGAGTGGGCTTCCTGCCGTGTGTGCCCTGCAAGTGGGCTTCCTGCCGTGTGTGCCCCAACCCGAGGGCTTCCTGCCGTGTGTGCCCCAACCCGAGGGCTTCCTGCCGTGTGTGCCCCAACCCGTGGGCTTCCTGCCGTGTGTGCCCCAACCTGAGGGCTTCCTGCCGTGTGTGCCCCAACCCGAGGGCTTCCTGCCGTGTCTGCCCCAACCCGAGGGCTTCCTGCCGTGTGTGCCCCAACCCGAGGGCTTCATGCCAAGTGACTTTCCTTGTTTATATTGTTGTACCATCATATACAATACAACTCTTAATCCTGATCTTCTGTCTGTGGTTTATTTCCTGCGCCTGTCTGTAACAACCCCAGGCCATCATGCATTGTGGGGTACAGACGGAGCCCCTCGTATCCCCTGCACCTGGGCTCCTATCAGACCTGCTCCCCCGGTTCGTGACAATATCAGTGAAGGAAAGAGGGGCACAGGGACTTGGATTTAGCATAGAAGTAAGCTATTCCTCCATAACACAGCTGTGCATTTTGAATTAACAAAAGCTGTCACAATACTTATGTACTTAATCGCATATTTCATTTGGAGCCTCAGACACTATCAAAGGCTCCCATTTTGTATAGATTAAAGCCAAAGACTGTTCATTGTAAAAACAAACAGTCCAGAGAAAAGACAGCTAAAATATATATTTTATGTCAAGATTTTTTTAAAATACGATCTGAGTAAACAAAATTTGTCATCTGATTTGGCGTTGAGCGGTACAGATTGCAGAATGCGCTATGCCCCTGAGGGGGGAAGACCAGATTGCAATTCATGAACAGGGACTTGCTAAAGAACATGAATTCACCCTAAATTAGTAATTTGTCAAGAAGAAAATAACCGCAAGCAGAAAAGCCAAATATTGGTACTTGAAAGGGTTAGCAGACCTCCCGATTGAGCATGTTTTCAAATGCAAATAACCATATTCAGTCCTATACATGCACATGATAGAAGGATAATTTGCACATCTGAATCTTGAATTTCATCAGCTCATAAAATATCATGGCAGGTAAATATTATTGTGTCTTTTTGATTCCTTTACCCAAAACCTTAGAAATGGACTATGCACAGTTAACAGCACACACTTTGCATCTAAATTATTCTTAACATATAACCTTTTGAAGACAAGCTGTCATTCTAAATTGATCATTGCATAGCAGCTGCTCTCCCTTTTCTGCGCCTCGTTTCATGTCTGGTAAAATATGAATATGGCCTATTATACCAATAATTCACAGATCCATTTAACTATTCCATACAAATGCATACGTGAAAGTAAAAATCTTCGTTTGACTGATATCAGTTATGAGGACTGTAGTTTGGAAACTTTTAGCAAGAACATTTGATATTTTTTTTTCAGCATGATTCCCTTTATTGTTGCAGATTTAATAATCTTAATGCGTGTCTCTATATTTTTTCTGTGTGTGTGTGTAAGTCATGGCAAACATCTACCTGATTAATATGTTAAACAGAAAGACACGTAATTACTCTCATTCTATTGTAATGAATCACTTGCTGGAGGCAAACTCACCTTTCACCAATTTGAGAGCTCATAGAAATGTGTTTCTTGATGTAATAAACACGTTTAAGCCTTACATTTTCTAGCTCATTTTGCAACCAGGTCATTGAAGCTGAAGCATTACACCAGCATTGACCTTGTTGGTCCTAGCCTGTTGTCGCATGGTACATCTGACGTCTGTGGTACGTCTGTTGTATGTATATCTGTTCACCAAAACGTATCTTCCAAGACAATAAATCCTGACTTTACACCTCACCTTAGCTTTATTGCCTCCTTTAACATATCCCTTTCCCCCATCTCAGTCTGCAGATCCAATAAGAAATAATTATTAAACCCTTTGAAGTTGTAAGAGACCTTGTCCCTGAGGATGACCAACATATTAATGAGGTCAGCTTCCAGCCTCTTGTAGCCCTACCCATTAATATAAAAAATAATGTTATTGAACGCTAAAATAAAGTGGTCAAAAATACAATTTCAAGTAATTGAATCAAGTTTTATTGTAAAGTAAAGAAAATTGTTTTCCTTGCCATTCCTGGCGGCACAGAGAGCCACCTATAGCACATGAACAAATAAAAAGATGAACCTCCCGCTTCCTCCTTCTGTTTGTTCGATCCTTGCTCTGTGCTACTATTTTGTTTTTTACCTATGGCTCTTGTGGAGTCTGTTTCTGCACCACCCGGTACGTGCTTCAAGAAGCATCATTTTTTTTGGGGGGGCGGTTTGGGCACATTCTGTCGTGTTCCTCCGTGGTACATAGGTCCTTAGGCGGACCTACCTCTTCCATTAGACACTTACCCCTGCCCAGCTGCACACTTCCTGGGAGGGAGTACGCTGGAGTTTACGCATCTACTGCTTCAGGCAGTGGTGTCCTGCGGGTCCTGCCGCTAATGCCCCTGCCCTGCAGCTATCCGCAACAGTTTATGTACTTCAGCTTCTTCTTCAGACGGGCGGTGCGCTTCACTTCAAGAACCTTCCAGTTCACTGGACTCTCTCACCTATCATTCTCGACCAATGGAAAAACCAGGATAAAATACTTACTTTCTCTAAAAAGATTGAGACTTTTCCTTTCAACACCAAGAATTATGAACTGTGGGTAACCCCTAGAGTGGATACATATGTAGCCAAGGCCACTAGGAAGACTACTATCCTTTTAGAAGATCCCATGCACAAGAAAGCAGAAGGGCAGCAAAAGAGATCATTTGAGGCTGCCACTGCTAACTTTTGTCCCAGTGTTGCCATTGCGTCTACTTCCAGAGGCATAAGAATTTAGCTTCATCAAGCCCTAGAGGATCTAGCATCTATCCCAGGGACTGAACAGGTGGCTAGGAACATCTCTGACAACTGCCTGGCCATTGTCTTATTTCTGATGCTGCAATGGAATAAGTGCATACTACTGTATGCACTATGGCCGTCTCTGTCATCTCCAGGAGAGCTCTTTGGCTCAAGATCTGGTCAGCAGACAGCACATCTAAGAACAGTGTACCGGGAATGGATCCCTGCACAAATTCTAACACCAGGATTATTCTAGTGGGAGGCGGACTTTTTTCAGATAGCATCAACCCCTTGGACTCTAAATATCAATTGTTCATTTGTTCGGGTTATGCCCTGGAACTCACTCTGCCCCTGCGCCGTTTCTTAACATCTCCTCTCCCGCTGGATCTTTTAAGAAGTAAATATATATATATATACAGGAGATATTATGTAGGCTTCAGGATTTCATCCGCCAGGTCCAAAGTCAACCTCTTGTCTCTATCCTCTGCATCGTGTCGCTGTTGGGGCTTATGACTTCAGCCTGCTTTGTCCTCCCCTAGGCCCTGACCCACATCTGCCTACTTCAAGACTTCCTCCTGCATCGTTGAGACAGATCTCGTCTCTCCCTCCAAAAGAAGGTCTGGCTGAGCCTCCGAGCTCTTTACTTCCTGAGGTGGTGGACTCTGAAAGTGATGCCTTCACAGCTGGGCTGCCACTTTAAGAGACCAATTTGTGCAAAGAGTCTGATCTACAGAGGAAGCCTGCCTCCTATCTGGAGCTTCTAGTGATCTGGAGAGCCTTGAGGTTGTTCGCTACCTCTTTGAGGCACAGATAATTCAGTATTTACTCTCCTCTCACAAGGCCCACTTCTCCAACCGTATCCAGCATCCTGGAAATTGACAGCTTGGCTGTTGAAAGGTGCTTCCTGACCATCTTGTCCCCAGTAATCCAGACACTCTTCACCAGCAGGAAACCTGTTACTTCTACCAAATACAGGAAAATATGGAAAGTTTTTTCCTCCCTAGTGCTGCTCTTGTCTCGTTGTCCACCCTTCTGTTCCTCTCATCCTGGATTTCCTCCAACAAGGTTTGGACGCAGGATTAAAACCTGCCACAGATTTCCACTCTCAGTGCTATTCTGAACATTCATCTAAACAAGCACACCTGGGTCATCAGATTCTGCTAGACCATCTCTAGACTCAGATCTAGGATCCCTCCCTCTGTTCCTCCCTGGGATCTGAATTTGGTGCTCCAGCAGATGACAGGCAAGTCCTTTGAGCCTCCGGCAGAAACCTTGCTTAACCTTGCTTGCTGTGAACTCCAGTCTCTCTCCATTCAGCAACCCTTTCTTCATTTTATTTGGAACAAGATGGTCCTTCGGCTACCCCCAGAGTTTCTCCTGAAGATGGCTCATTCATCTCAGGACATTGTCCTTCCAGTTTTATATCTAGACCCCCAGAATTCCAAACAAGAGAGACTTCACAGCATGGATGTCAAGAGATACCTTTCCATTTACTTGTCTCGCTCAAAGTCCTGGTGCAGATCTTCAGCTATTTTTTTTGCTTTGTAGCGACAGGGGAGAGGAGTTAGTTCGAAAGCCTCTATCAGTCATTGGATTAGACTAGCTATCATTAATGCCTACAGTGTTGCTCAGGTTCAACCTCCCTCTGGTCTGAAGGCACACTCCACCTGATCAGTTTCTACATCCTTAGCAGAAGCCATCTATGTTCTCTCGACTCTTATCTGCAAAGTTGCCACATGGAAAATACATTACAGACTTTTCCTGTGTTCATCTAAGGACTCTGTTTTTGGCAGGTGTGTCCTTCAAGCTGCCTCTCTTTTTTTCTTGCCACCTCTCTTTCTGTGCCACACAGAATGGCATGGAAACTGGGAATCCTTACCTGGAAATTCTTTGTCCGTTTCCTTGGTGACACACTATGTAACTATGTAACTATGTCTTTTTAATGTCACTGGGGAAGATATGGGAGGTATTCCTGTCCTACCTGGTTGACAAAGACAAAGCTATCTCTCTGTGCCACCAAGAAAATGGACAAGGAAAAAGAATTCCAAGTTAAGAAGTCAAAGTTTCTGCTTCCCAACTTGATTCACAGAGCTAATAAAAAGCTAGTCTAAACACTGCACACCTCAGATAAAAGTAAAACCATTAGAAATCAAAGTTGAATTCTTTTTCTTTGTTTATATGACTCGAGGATTAATGGCAGGTAAGGCTCAGAGCTTTATTTGACCCTTTGAACTTAATTTCACAACCGTTAAAAAAACTTCATTTTGATGTATAACCTCAGACCTTGGACATGCAGTTCTTTGAGGTCACATTGAAATACAAGTTGTTTCACTTCAAGGCACTGATTGAAACATGACGACTCAACATGGATGGAAGCATTAACCTCACAAAAAATGAGCACCATGTACTTCATGTTAAGTTTTACTGAACTTAGCTCTAATAACCGACAGGACCACTGCTGAGAAGAGTCAAGCCATGCAGAGAATTGTAAGATATCTTACTATGTAGGGAGAAGGAGAACTCGTCTGTCACTTGTTGTCCATTCAGCAGACAGTGACCTAAATACAGATTTGCACACAAGACTATGATGTAAAATAGGAGAGGCCGGCTGTGAATGTTCCTGTAAAGGAGAGCAGAACCATTCGCGATGTGATCACTTGTGCAGAAGTCAGATTTTACAGTATTTAAAATCTACATGTTCCACACACTAAAATCTTCAGCTGAATTTTATTTATATTTTAAACAGTCTGTTTATTAGGGTGAGTACTCCAACTAACATGAACTTTAAAGTTTTCAGAAAATATCCTCTACTATTCTTAACTTTACTTTTGATTTTAAACAACGCTTACTTTTGAGTTTCAACACTTCATAGAACTTTTTTATTATTTTTGTTTTCCCATCCTGCGTCTTCCTTTATGTATAACAGAAAGTTGTCTCCAGGCTGTGTACAGACAATGAATAATAGTCTAGTTGCTTTAATGGTGTAAAATGACATCGCAGGAAAATAAAGTTAGTAGAACACAGGCCCGGCATGCCCTGTCGCCGAGTCGAAATTGAATTGTACATTTGCACTATGCCAGATGTTAGACTTCATCACACCCACCTCAGTCTTTCAGGCATCTGATAAATGAGACATAATGACCGTGGTTCATGACAGTACCCGTGCCATACCTGCTGTGAGACAACAGCCAGTGAGTTATAGCCTCAGTATATTGGCATAACATCTTCTGGTGCCAATAATAACAGCCTTGTCGCCAGTCATCGCAACCATTGTGTTATAGATCAAGTAGATCAAATAATGTTCAATGTGTACAAGCATGCGCGCGCACATGCGAGGACACGCAGTTGTTGTTGTGATACCTTTCAGTGGAAGAGCACTTCACACGGGGAATGTGTTTTGCTTTTGTGTAATTTGTACACTTCTGGATTTTGTTCCAATTGTTTCCCTAACTTCTGTGTGTTTATCTACTGGCAAGTTTGTGAGTTTACAAATTGTGACTATGAGGACCCACTTTAAGCAGATTATCTGGCCTTAAAAACTGCCTTCACGTTCAATCTTTGGAAGAGTGGTGGTTTTTGTCTTTTCATGTCCATGTAAGCCCTTTTTTAAGGTAACAAAGTATTGCAGGACCAAATACCATATGATATGACTGGCTCCCTACTTGTTTCTGCTATAGCATTATAAAGAAATGATTACATGTACTAAATCACAGGGGTGGTTATTGGTCTACCTGCAGGACGTCATTCATTGAATGTGTAAGGAAAACATGGAGTTTATTAGCTGCCACACAAATGTAAACTATTGAGCCCCTGCAGCTCATAATGAATATCCAATTGCATGATTGTAAAGAGGCAGCTTGTCATAGATCTTAGAGGGGCTTAGTTTGCAAGTGCTCATAACCCTTTGAGATTTACTGTATTGATTTTATACGAGGGAATCTATACTCGACAAACACGCTGAGCAAAAAATACCAGGGCGCTAATTAATCAAATGAAATGTCAGAGATGATCATGGGGGAAAAAAAATCAAAGGCAAAGAGATGTTTCCTGAAAATTCTTTATAATATATCTATGCCTAGAAAACAGCAAAAAGTGCTAAAAACAGCTAAAAGAGATGTGACAGCGTACAGTGTATGTGCGTCTGACGACAAACACGTGATCCAGACTGTCCACAGATCCAAACATAGCCTGAAAGGTTTGTCAGAGATACGGATATATATAAAAAAAAATCAAGAAGGATTTCACTTGTCACAATGTATCCCCTTTAGTTTCTGTCATGAATGTGCTAGCCTTTGAGTCATCTGCCCCTTTCAGCTTAAGGTAAGGCAGGTTTTACTGACATCCAGATGGAAGGAATAAATAGCACACTACTCCCTCAGGAATCACTCTGCGTAAACTTCCTAAACTAGAAAATCATCTCTCAGGCAGTCAGGTAGAAATCTGCAAATATCCACTGTGCCAGCAAAAATAATAATAAAAAAATGTCATCGTAGAGAGTGGAAACGTGAAAGATTTACTGTCTTAAAACTAGCAGGCAGCTCCCAAAACTGCAAACCGCTGGCTTGTGCCTTGCCTGCATTTTCAGGATGGATACAGTCCTGGCTCTGTAAGGCTCATCAGGCAGGGAAACAGTGTGACACTGTGCATGATTTATAGTAGCCTTCACAGTTTAGTGGCGAACCCTTTCCACCCTGTACCCTGTCCCATACCAAGTAGACTCAGAGACTTATGATTTTATACCTTCATAGAAACCAAGAATTATCCAATACTTGCTGAATACCTTTATTAGCCTTGCTGCCTTACAACCTATATTTAGAATACCCAACCAAAGTTGTCATTTGTCAAATTTGTCATGTCAATTCCAAATCTTTTGTTGACTTTACAGCCATTACACTTTGTGTGTGTCAGTTTCCACGCTGTTCTGTGTGTATGTTAACACAGACATTAGCTAATCTGGCCCTGGACGTCCAGTATAACTAAAGCACTTGTCATACAGCTGGTTTGACCAAGGAAAATGGCATACTTTTTATGTTGCATTCCGAAATGATGATGATGAGAATAATAATAAGCACTATATAAATCAATGAATAAGAATAATAATGCTCATATGTTGTGTGTCTTCAATAATTACTCCGCTGGTTTGTGTGCCTTATTAAGTTCTCTGTAATGAGAATGCTCTATCTGCATTATATATAGACAATGTATCCTTGCATACTAGCTTTCATTGTGTGTGAATTATATGGTTCTGCAAGGTAATTAGGTAATCATTAGCATTCCTTCACTTTCATGGATAACCTTATTCAAATTCTTAATTCGCATCTAAAAGTTCTGGCACAGTATCCATCTCCTATGTGCTTTTGTTTTTTCTTTCAGCTAAGCAGTTGACATGTAATCAAATGTGCACCTCATGTAATTTTAAAGTCTCCCTCTTCTGTTTTTGCCTTTGAAAAATTCATCATGCTGGTAGCACTTTGTTTATTCATTATGCATCACAACACCACATAATCAGAGGCTGTATTACAATAAACTGCACTGCTGCCTGGATTTGTATTTAAATGACCGTTTGGGGCCTTCAGATACCTCTGGCGAATGAACAGAATCCCGTGATTGACAATGCAATGTGTCCTCTGTCCACAATACAGTCTCGATGTCGCAGATTCCCGAACCTCCGAAATGGCCCTTCTTAGTTTTGCCTGTGGCTCTTTGGGCATCAAACCCATCTTTGTTGGATGTGAGTGTTTCTCAAGTGTTCTAGATCCCTGAAAGACACAACAGTGTGAAAAGAAACAAAGGGAAATGGGTTTATAAATGTAATTGAAAATAAAACACATAAATCAATAGGTCACATAAGGTTATGTTAAAATCCAGCCCTTTATCCGCTCTTCAGAGAGCATACCCAAAGCAAGCGTCCTTCTTGAATTTAAAATGTTGGGAAGTAAGGATTTATTCCTGCCCATTGTGTCATGGCCTTTAAACTAAAGACTAGGCTGACACTTTGGGCTGTTTTTAAAGTCCCCCAAGCACTGCTGGGTTAGACGTTGAAGGCATAAAATAAAAGGCACACCCTAGGTTCCATAAACTGCTATTCAATGTAAGTGCAGGTTTCTATAGCACGTCCTCTGATTGCAGCATATTAATGCCTTGTAGAATTGTCATTGTGTTGCCGTCTGTATAATGCAGGTGCTATTTATTTAGAAATATATTCATTAAATGCAGTGTGCAATTACAGGTATCCAGTTCCGCGTGTGACACAGTGCATACAAATTGCAATTACGCATTTAATATCTTTCATAACTGTGATAATTTTGCACCTCATTAACACCATCTACCCTTAAACCTCTGTGTGCCCTCATGTTCCTGCCTCATTATCTCTCCTGTGGTCTCTCCGTGACCTCCTTCAGACTGCGCGTGTTGCTCTCATTGCCTTCAGTGCGAAACGTTTTCTTCACGCCAGGAAACATCCTAACTCCGTTTCTAATCAAACCAATCGTATAGAAAATAGTCCATTGTGCAGAATAGACCATCGTTTGGCTCAATTTCCACTTTGGAATTACAGAGGTACGATAGGGGACTATAAATGTGCTTTCTTACTCCCACGCCAGAAAATACATTACCATTTATTTCTTGATCCCTTAAAAATTTATTTTATTAGTAAAAAAAACCCCATTATAATAAAAAAAGATAAATTATAGTCATCACTGTCAGAACAAAACAAACTGTAAGATTTGTCGTACCCCATTTCTTATAAGAAACCCTTATACCAGGTTAATGTCTGGTGGCCGTGCTGGGTTCCTATAGTTCTCTTGTGATTCAGCCGCATTCCTTATGTTAATTTCGAGTCTGAAGGTTTTAAAATGTTAGGTTTCTTGCTAAACCATAACCGAGTGATCTAATCTGCAACTGCTCAAGTTTGCTACAAGATAATTTATGGTGTTTCTTGCTGACTAGTGCCAAGGGTGCATTATTACCATATCATATAGTGATGGTGCCGATTGCTGCGCTGATACCCTATCATTTCCACGTGTGATGCACAAATAGCAGGGCTGTCCCCGATGGGTGCTTGGTGTGGAGGTTGCGTTCAGGAGGCATCATTGATTTTACCTTCATTGTATGCTACATTAAATATACGTGTAGAATCAAACGCAATGTAGTTAGTCGCTGCGAGAAAACAATGAAAACTCGTTTAATGATCGATAGAAACCCATGTACTGCACAACAAAAGTACGAGCAGGTCCTAGCGAAATAGGCAGTTACAATGCTCCTAAAGGTTATACTGTCCTGAAATATCAAAGTGCCGTCTATTCATTGTGAAAATAATTTAGTCTTATTTTTTTTTACACCTTTATGATGTGACATTCCAAATAATTTATGGCGACAGATTTTTGGTCAGGCTTCCAAAATCGCTATTGAGCTAGAAGAACAAAAGTTTCTGACTCATCAGGAATCCATCCACTTTCCTTACACTATCATTATTGGAGCGCTCCGACACGCTGGACTCATGCAGACCGATACGCCCTCCGTCAAACATACGGCCACAAGTCTGCTTGTTGGAAAACCCATAAAAAATGTAGGATGAAGACTGCGAGAGACCAGAAAGTAATAAAGGAAAAGTATAATATAATAATAGTATTATATAGTATAATAATAAGGAAAAATAATATAGAGGCATAAGCAGCCACAGCCACACAGTGGGGGATAGTCAGCTTGGGGGGGGGGCGTGCAAGGAGAAAAAACAGGACGATAGAGGCAAAGTTTTACACATATTTTTCTCCTAGATAGAGCAAACACGCTAGTTAATAATAAACAAAACAAACCATGTACTTAAATGGAAATCTGCTGTTTATGAAGCCTTAAATAGAATTTTCATGAAATTATATGTTTCAGTTTGGTAAATGTTTTGTATTTTCATTCTGCTTCATTTACATAACTTCTCGAACCAGACCTCAAGCAGTACCAGTTGTCTTTAGTTTAGGGGTTACCTGATGGCGCTTCACAGACAGTGAGTTGGTTTTGAGGAATGCTTTTCATGGGCTGACATTGTTATCCACAAGAGCTTTTGAGGTTCTTAGTCCTTAATTGTTGAACCTGCGCCTTTGTGTTCTTTGTGTCTGTCTAAAGGTGAGACCCTGACCCGTGTCATGTTAATTCTCTCCTGGTCTATACACTGTCTGGGCTTTTTTTTTTACTTATTAGCTATACCGCTTTAGTGTGCAGTCCACTCAAAAGTAGTGGTTTGTGGACTTAAAAGTTTAATCCCCTACATTAATGGTTTGCGCATTTATTTCTTTATATAACTAATCGGTTTTTCACCAATCATCTAGGCGGCGTTCACCTGTATTTTCAGGAGGATAAGAAAGGATTGGAAAGATTTAGATTTGTATAGCTGTAGATAACATATTGAAGTGAGTTTAATGATTTCATAACCGTTTAAAAGGTCTTTCATTTAGAGTCTAGCAAGTCGCTGTACAAAATAAACATCAAATTAAACTACGCGTTTAAGGAGTCTTGGAATATAAATGTCAACACGCACACATCGTGGAAAAGAGAAAAAAATAATACAAAAAAAATCAATGTTTTTTAGATTAAACCAACATCCTTAACATGAAGCAGAGAAAAGGAACCAATTGTTTCTTGGGCTTTCTCTGGTCAGTACATTTACAAAAGGTCTTTTTCATTATATTTTCTACTCCGGCAGAATCACTTATAACAGGTTTTTTTTTTATGCCAAGGCAAACATTCACAAAGCATCAATTCCATGTTTATTTCTCAATAAATATATAGAGAATGGAATTCTGATGAGGTGTCACAGGTCGACCGCTCGAGCTGGCAGGTGGAATCCCACAGTACATCAGCACTCAGAAGCAGTCAGCCCAAGCCATCTAATGCAGGTGTCACCACATCACATAATCCCAAAAGAGTATGTTCCCTTAATCCGCTGGTCTGCTTTCATGAATACATAGGAAGCTTAAAATTATACAGTTCGCTCTAGGAAACCAACAGAGACCTTTATTCTGTCCAAAGCATTAACTCTGTAAGTGTCCAGAGGCAGGGGAGACCTTTACAAAGGTCTGCCGTTATGTTGTCACTTATTGTTTCTAAAGGTAAACCAAAGGCCGAAGCTTCCAAATATTTATAAAATTTCCAATAGAGAAAATTCGGTGATGCTCAATGATGAGATACTTTCATAGACCGGTCCAGCGGTGATACAGGTTTTGGGGTTTCTTATATAGTTTTAATAGTCTGTATTACAGCAGTCTGAAGTCTGATTTACCACTAGTGGCATTTAACACATTTATAAATAATGTATCACAAGATACCACGGTGGTCAGCAGTACAGGTTTTAAGATATACCCATCTGAAAGCATCTGGCAACCTCCGAGTCTCCAGTTTGCCCACAGTGTTGGCACACATAGGGCTTGCAGACCAGTGCTGCCAGGTGGTGCTAATGACTGACTTTGAGAACCTACACGGTGTACAGGAATTTTCAGTACGTCAGAGCTCTGCGCACAATGCCGTTTAGCCATCTGTAGTGTAGGGACTGTAATGCTTCCCAGATGAATTTCCATCTGTTAGGCAATGGATCTCAGATGATTATTCATATGCTTCAGGTCATGCCATTTGTACTGTGTGACCTGAGCGAGCACATCAGTATTTGCAATGACTTCATTCATCGTTAGCCACCTGTCTATCACATGTAACACACATAGCGAGATGTGTTTGTGTTAATTGTGTGTTGTGTGCATTGTTATAAATTGATAGGTGGATAAAAAGTAGAATCTTACATACATCGGGCATTAAGGTTAATATCTCCATCAAAGGGAACAGAAACGTAAAAATAGTTATCCGTCACGTCCATCTGTTCTCTTTGTGAATGGCTAACCCACTGGAATGCACAATATTGCTTGTTCTGAACCATTGTTTAACATCACCTTGATTTAATCTAGTCTGGTTGCTTTTGGATTTTCATCACCGATGACCTGCTTCTGATTTTACTCAGTGGGCCTCGGGCCAACAGATGTGTGCAGAGTACTGTCTTATTGTCAAGTTATTTCTAATGTGTGGAAAGGTCCTTGACATTGTTCTTCTCTATTGATGGAGATCTCCTTTACAAACGTCCAAGGCATTTTTGCAGCAGGTGTTTTTTTTTATACATATTTCTTTATTCTGAGCATTTTTATATCTTTCTCAGAGTCCAATTCAAAGAGAAGAGTTTAAATCTAACTCAAGGTCATGCTGTATAGAAGCTGTCAAGCAGTAGAGTTCTAAAAGGCGTCCCGCTGCTTCGTCCCAGCGTGACATTGACTGCCAGCACCACTGATAGCAGTATCTTCAATATATACTGGACACCACTGAAGATTTGGATAAGTCTCTGTAACGTACCATATTATATTTCAGAAAGAAAAGCACACAAGTAATCCATATACTTGCACAACATGTGCCTTTTTTATTACTATTATTATTATTATTTTCTTTAATTTAGTCAATACATTAGCTGAATAATTGTGGACGAAGGTTGGTAGGTTTGCAATTCCCACGTGGAACGATTTATATAGATTGCCACCGACGGCCCCAGCGGGTTTTAGCTGCTAACAAAGATAATATCACATCGAGTTCTATAAATGCATTCTCCAAATAGATGCTTTTAGTGGTGAAAAGACATCCAGTGGTTACCATTTTAGCTGTGCGAGGTTGAAAACATTACACAGCTATAGCAACATCCAAACTACCCCTTACAGCAATGAAATATTTCTATTAGGGCAATACATCGCTCCAGGATCGAGTACTCTTCCCCACGGGCGGTCTGAAGAACTCTTCATTGCTTGGAATTTGGCAACCATTAGAAAATGTCCCTCTTATGATATAAGTTTAAAAACATTAATTATACATTAGATGCGTTCAGCAATGTAATTAGACCCCAGGAATTCAGTCAAAATCATTACTATGTATCTAAACATTTTTTTTTTTTTTGAAGTCTTATGGTATATTTTCCAGAAGGTTGTTTTCTGGGACAGAAAAAAAAGATTTTCAGCAATATTTAACCAGACAATTATTAAGTATCTAAGTAGCATACGCAATTACCCCGGTGTCTAATTGATACGTTTAATTTGATGTTCCAGTAAGTGGAACTGTTATGTGAAGGAGAAAGACCACCCTTGTATTGGTCATATTAATGAAAGTAAATGCAGTATGTGTTTCATGTCTGAGACGCTGGTACTCAGCAGGGGCACAGCAAAGAATATCAAATTCCAGCTCAATAACAGAGCTTGGATTAATCATTTCTGCTCCAGCCGCACAAATTTATAACATGAAAATGCTCGTCAAGGCAAACATTCATCTTCACGTTTTGCTGTTTAAAAGTTTATTACTAAAGTAATTGGATAGAATGTTGTTTTTTTTTTTTTTTGGAGAGGGATTAGTAAATTAAGTGCCTGTCGTGTAGGTCGGTGCACGTCATTCTCTGGTAAACAAGGATCCATCCAGTTAAAGTCCAGGAGCACTCACAACCTCCTCGTCGTCACCGTGTAGAACTGTAACAGGTTCTTTACGTTGGTGTATAGGACAAGCACAATCGCGCCAAATGGCACATTATGAGTTTATTGTGTCCCATACCAAAAGAGCCTGAAAAGTGCCAAAGATAGCGTGATTGGGGCATATAATCAATGTACCGTATGATTTGCTTAATTGCGACAATGAGATGCTCTCCAAATGTGTGCCCATTTTCTGAAATTGTTGTGGTAATAGTATTCTGCGGTCAAAGCCACCTGTTAGCTCGGCTGGGAATTTACATATGCCTCGGGACATGCCTTCATCCAAAGCATCTTCACTGCAAGGGACAGGAGAGCAGCGCCATGCAAATACCGTCGGTAATGTGCGTCAGGATCTCGGCAGAGTATTGAAACACGGGTCGCGGTTTAAAGCTATGACTGCAGTGAAATCTACACAGCTATTCCTCCTAATTCACAGACCTCTGTGATTTATTCATGGAATGCTGCATCTTCTGCAAATAAACCACGAGCCACAATAACACATCATATCAATTATTTGTTTGTCAAGAATGCATCAAAGTTAGAGTTGTTGTTTCCTTTGCGTGATGGCCTCGGAGTGGTTGCAGGAATAATGCAGCCGCTGTTTTGTGACAATTTAATTTACTTGAGAGCCTCTTGACAGAAGAGGTAGAGGCTCAAGTCAGTTAAATATAATTCCCTTTTGACTGGAATAAAGCACTTTTTATAGTGTGTTTTAGCTTGGGGCTCCTTGGCTGTGAATCTATTTGAGACAAAGTTAGCTTCTACTTATATAATTGTTCATAAAGGTACCATTTTAACACTGGCACGGCGTATTCCCTGTAGAAGATGCTACAGATAAACTGGAAAAGACACATTCAAAAACAATATTGATCAAATTGCAGAAGCAGCGAACTGTGAAGCAGATCTATCTTCCTGCAGGTTTTTGTTACTGATTGACCGTACAACCATTAGTGTGAATGTGCTTTCCTAATGCCTTAGCAGAATTGACTTTTGAATGACAATGTACTTCCCCGAGGCTCACACTCTCCCATAAGTGCACCGTGAGATGTAATTTTAGTGGACCTCGCTCAACCGAGGTCGCATTATACCCCTGAAACTACAAACTTGCTTATGGATCTCGTCTTACACAAAGTCAAAAGCAATCAATTACTTTAACCTGCTTTGCATTCTTTTTTAAAAATAGAAAATCCATCAGCCTTTTTTTTTTTTAATATACTATTTGAGAATTATTTTTTTATTCAAGCAGAATTTTTCAGCGGAGACGTAACGACACCAAGAAGCCAAAATGGATACTACAGGCCCCGGATGCGCAGTAAAATGCAGAGAGACCATAGGGAATAATGGAATAGATAGTGGACATGTTGCCTTATGCCACACAGAGCTGCTTTCTGAGGCTTCCCTAAAAAGTAACTGCTTCAAAGGGACCGATGTGATCAAATTGCACTCCTGTAGGTTGACTGTAAACCCTGATGCCACGGATGTACGCATTGTAACCTATGCGCCCTGTTTATGCTTTATCTCACGTTGGGAGGTGAAGACTTTTAATGTCGTCCGTGTCAGTGCTGAATTGACAGCAGACATGTACACTAAAACGAGTGAATATTTAATTTCTAAATGTAAAGGCTGCAGCCCCCCTCCTGCATCTTTAACTTAAAAGTAATACATTGTAGGGCAGGCATGTCTTGGCAATCCAGTGCCATTTGGGAGAATGATCGCTCCATCAAAAAGCAGAGAAGTGTAAAGAGCGCAGAACATCCTATTGTTTTTGAAGTGCCGTCTTGAGTTATAGAATGACAAAAAGCGGAAATATAGCGACTTCAAACAGCAAATCTGCCTACCTATAAAAAGCATGTCTTCTCTGTTGTTTCATTCGAAGGAACAAAACCTAGTTATATATCAGCAGAGTTAAAGCATCCAGGGAGATAAAGACATGAAGGCTTTTATTTTCTTAGAACAACGAAAGCAGAGAAACACCCTAAAAATCCACCTTGAACCACTTTGATTTAGACATATAACATTGTCTGTAGGTGTTTGACCCGTATTCATACAGTGTGAAGGGTCCCCACTTTAATATGTATATAATCTAAATAATGCATGGGCCGAGTTCAATTAAAAAGATGTCATGTTCTAATATTGTGACCCTGGTGGCACTGTAAACTTGTGTAACACACACTCAGGATCTCGTCAACCAGGGGAGGGCTGGCAGCCTAAGGCCTGGGGGGCAAGTCAAGTGAAGTGGCTCCGCCCCCTCGCACTCACCTTTCACCCCTCACGCTGCTCCCATCACTATGCCGCCGTCAGACTGCTGGAAAACTGATCTAAACGACCGCTGGGTGCTGATGCCACCGGCCGGAGCTACTTTAATCCTTTTTTTTATTTATTTAATATGCCGGATCGGCTTGCCATATTAAAAATAAATAAATAAAGTATTAAAGTAGCGCCGGCCGGCAGCATCAGCACCCAGCGGCCGTTTAGATTCGATTTCCAACAATCTGATGGCCGCATAGTGATGGGAGCAGCGTGAGGGGTGAAAGGTGAGTGCGAGGGGGCGGAGCTTTCACCCCTCACGCTGCTCCCATCACTTGGCGGCCATCGCATACGGCCGCTGGGTGCTGATGCTGCCGGCCGGCGCTGCTTTAATCCTATTTTTTTTTCCATTTAATAGCCGATCCGGCTTGCCATATTAAATTTAAAAAAAAAAGTATTAAAGTAGCGCCGGCCGGCGGCATCAGCACCCACCGGCCGTTTAGATTAGATTTCGGGCGGCCTGGGGGGCAATTGGCCCCCGGCCCAGCCCGCCCCTGTCATCAACATGATCTAGTCCTCCTTGCACTAGTTTCCGTTCTTTCTGCCTGTCAAAATGGATATTATGCCAGGCTTGGGGGCCAATGTAGAATGAAACACAAAATTAATCCACCAGCGGTCACTGGACCTCCAGAATTTGAGAGAACATTCCGTGCCCAGCAGAACTGTGTAGAGTTCTATCCAATATTCTTGGTTCTTCTTTGGAATGCTTGCCTATTTTTAAATCAAGAGGTTGCTGCAGCTTGTGGACTACTCTACATGTATGCACGGCACATGTACTTTAAAGGTTATGTGGAGTCCATAGTAGGCAGGATCCCCGGATTTTACCTGAGTTTGCTTTCAATATTCTTGCTACTTGTTCTGGCTGCGGCTGGAATATCACATACTCTTTTAAAGAAATATTTGGACTTGAATCTTGCGAAACAAATAAGTCATATGTTTTAATGTTGGTCCAGGAATAACAGGCAGCTTTGGGGGTGGGGGGCTAGGATTCTAGTACTGTGATTATGGGTTAACCTGTAACTTGGTTTTACATGGCACAGGTTAGCAGGGCCAGGTTTTGGTAAGGGTGTTGGACGTGGAATGTCCATTACTAACTATATAGTATATGTATAATTTACGCAAACTATTATCAGTTTTAGCCATTGTAAAGGTGAGCTGATTTCCTTCATTCTGGGTCCTGGTGAATAACCGATACAGTTATTTAGAGGCGAAGCGTTAATAAAGGCTGGATTTGTTATTTAAGTTGCAAGTGTTTGCTTAGCATGAACCGTTTTTCTCATTTATTGTTACATCGTGTGATTCATTTAATCTACAATTAAATGTAAGTTGCACTCTTAAAAAAATAAATAAATATTGTGACCCTGGTGGCACGCCTGCTTTGACCTGCGCATACAGCTTGCATTTTCAGACACGGCTTAAACTTTCAGGCCCCGTTCATAATTAAGTGTATGAAATTAAAGTAGTTTAATGTCACACTTGAGCTATTTTCGATCTCAAATCTAAAAAGGTAAAATATTAATCTGATGGGGGGGGGATCTCACCAAGTATTTCATGGTGTAGATTCCAAAAATGTTTTATTGCAACAAAATAGTTCAAACGACCATTTTAACAAATGGGGCCCTTCTCCATTAGACAATTTGGATGCATGTACACTTTTCAAGTACACCATAGCATTCACAGTGCTTGATAGCTAATATAGCCTACCGATAGTGATTGTGATTCCGATTTACAGGTCAATGGAGAGGTCGGAGCTAAAGTGTTGTATTCTCAGCCGGAGGCCGTGTTCCCAGATGTACATTAGTATATCATAAACGTTTAATAACCCTTAACCTCTGTCGGTCTTATATCCTGTGGGTGCCTGCGCACATATGTGTGAAATGATTTGCTTTTGGTTGAAGTGCATCGGTTCAACAGTATAGAGAAACAGACGAAGATTTCAGTGAAGGTGGCAGCTGCTAATCTCCGGTGCCCTCAGTACCCGGGCTCTTGTCTAACCTAAGGAACTAAGGCAAATTCCATACGCACATCTCCTACACTAATTTGGCCTATTTTGGCACAAAGTATAGTTCACTTAATGATATTTATGGAGTGACAGTTGACAGGTGTGCAAGATGGAAAATATACACTAGCTTCATGTTGCAAAAACATATTTTGTGCTCCTTTTTCTGAAATCATATGAAACGTTTATGCTGTTGGAGGGGAACCCTCATAGACGCTGTCCATTTCGCATACTAATAACAGCATTAATCAATACTTACAGTATAATTCAAAGTACCCCAGTGTGGCAGAAGTAGTATTTTCTGGAGAGCAGGCTTGGAGTATGTTCTAAATGTTTTTACCTAATTAGCAGGAAAAGCTTTTGTCAATTAAGCTCTGCCTCTAAGGAAAGAGACAACCCAAGGTGAATAATATCTCTGGCAGAACGAATCAAACATTCACGAGTATATCCCATCCTCCAGACTTTTCAGCCGCTTGATAAATAATAGTTATTCATCAAGTCTTTTAGTCAACAGAGTTGGTAAGAGAGCCCTAATGAATTGCAAACTGAGTCTGACATAAGGGATGTTCCCTTAAAGAGTTATTTTGCTAAATTGTAAGTCACGTGTATATTGATGCCTTTGTGAAAGGCATGTATTATTTAAATGCACAGTCCTGCCTGCCAAGTCAGTTTCCAAAATTATGATTTAAGATTTATTTAAAATGGGGGAAAATGGGATGTATTTACTAAACAAAGCCAGGGTGCTGCCTCGGCAGTGTTTATTTGAAAAGTGTGTGCCTGAAGAGAATGAGTTTATTTCAGTGTATGTCAGTATATACCGGCACTCTGACCAAAAGCTTTTGAAACTGTGCCCAGACAGGTGCCCAGACACAGGCTTCTTTTCCTGGCTAAGATCGATGGCAGCATTACATCTGGGTAGCTCCTCCCCTCTCAATTTTCTCCTTTCTTGGCTATCCATTGCAGCATTACATCTAGGTAATACCAAAACAAGAGCCCTCAGCAGAGTGAACCAAGGACGTCTTGGCCTGAATGGGATAACAGCAATCATCTCTGTTTGCTCTTTCTGGATCTGCCTGACAGCTGCCGGGATCAGGGATTGGAGTGAACATGTATCCCAGACTGAAATTCCAAGGACTGGAAAGGGCATCCGCCCCCAGATCAATAAGGTCAAAGTGTCTGGAGAAGAACCAAGGCACTTGGTGTTTGGACCTTAATGCCATCAGGTCCACCTGTTTTTCTCATCAGAAGAAAGACTTGAAGAGCCAGATGCTATTCTGCTTGGTCCACCTTGACCCTGCTAGGGTATTCTCGACTCCCAGAAGGTGCCAAGTTCCTCTGTGCTCACTCATCAACAGTTCAAGCTCTATGAGAATACCAAGGCTCCTGGTACCTGCTTGTTTAAATTTGCCATTGTTACTCTCTTGTCAATTCTGATACAGATCCAGCGGCCCCACAGAAGGTGGCCAAGCCTCAATAAAGCTAGACAAAATGCTCAAAGTTCCTTGATATTGAAGGGAAAGGTCCCACAAGGGCAATGCCCACTGACCCTGGAGATGCAACAAACGATAATGAGGTCTCTATCCCCAGTTGCTGGCATCTGTGGTCACTAGTTGGCAATCCAAATCTTCCAGATTCTCTCTTCTCGAAGATGCGTAAGAAATGAGACAGCAGGATCTGAACATGCCACTGGGCCCATAGAATGAAGCGGATGTTAGAGGACATTGTGCCTAAGAGGCTCAACATTTCTCTTGCAAGAATAAAGGGAAGTTCCTGAACCCCCCCCCTAAGGATGTTGAACAGGGCGCCTAGGTAAATATGGTGTTGGGAGAGAGTAAAGTGGCTTTTGTACCAGTTGATCAACCACCCAAATCTTTAGGATCTGGAGGGACTTGTGAGAAGAAAAAGTCTTGGGTAATTCACCACAATCAGGATGTCATCAAGATAATGAAAGATGTTGATTCCCACGAGCTTGAGGTATGCTAAACAGGAAGAAGCACCTTGTAAAAAGCGGTACTTGGACTGAAAGGAAGAGCCTTGAATTGGAAGTGACGATCTTCAACTGCAGACCTTAGGAACCGTTGGTCAGACGCAGAAATAGGCACATGGAAACCATATGTCCCTCAGGTCTACCAAGATCAGCCAATCTCCTCAACGAACTACAGATATAATTGAAGCCAAGGATATTCCATCTTGAATGTTCTGATTAACAAAAAATTTTTCAATTTGTGAAGAGCCATAGCAGGATGACACCCTTCTGCAGTGGAAGCCTGAGACCAGAACCTGACCTTGGAATCCTTGAGTGGATAAAGGCAGGCACTCTTCCCTTGAAAAGACAATTTCTTGTTGGTCTTCTGCCATTCAGAAGAGAAGATTCCCTTGATGGCCTCATGAAAGATGAAGAAGGCTTCGGTGTATGAATGTTTAAGAAGACCAGATGAGAGGAAGGTAGACCAGGAACCAGATCTTCAAGAGAAGTGTTCACTGCGGAAATCAGCTACTGGACCACCCTGTTATCCAAAAAAATCTTGAGAGGACAGTAAATCATCCTCAGCTTCCACCACGGATAAAAAATGCTCCTCTTCTGAAGAAAAACCCACTAGCTGGCAAGACGAAGAGGGGATCTTGGCTCTTTTCCGGGAGTGCTTTTCAATCCCCAAGGAAACTGCTTGTCTGATGAAGAACAAGATGTCTGCTTGCACCATTGGGGAGGAAGTATGAGGACCCGCAGCCAGAGATAGAAAATCCTGAGAAAGGAGTTTACCAGATGAGGCTTTCTGGTTGCATCCATTACATCTTGCCAATATACTGGAATGTTTCCCTGACTGGGAATGGGAGGTCTATTCTGAGGAGCTAAGCTCATATCAAAGATGTACTGTTAGGCCTAATAGTACACTCTTTTGAGGAGACAACCTGAGATCAGTGAGAAACGGCAGGAGAAATTGACCTGGACATACTGGACAGCTACAAGGCAGGTACCCAAGAAGAGACATTAGAAGCAGAAAATCAAGGAAAGGAAAAAAAGAAGAAAAGAATGCACTTAAAGCTCAGGAACAGAGGAAAAAGAGCCAAAATTAAATAAGGGGCTTGCAACAAGTGTGCTAAAATGTAAAGAAGAGGGAAACCTGTAAAGAAGAACCAGGGGAAGGCAGGAACCCCCAGATTTAATGCTGCCATGGATAGTGAGGGTATTAAACATGCATGGGATAGACATACGGCTCCTGAATCTAAGACAGGACTGATTATGGAAAAATGGGTGACTAGACAGATTCTATGTTTCTATGATTTTAGTAAATATAGCATTGCATTTGGCGCTCCCCCAAATATGGCAGCCATACGTATCTGTGAAAAAGCTTGCCTTTCATTTCTTCTAACACTTTTACATAGGCAAGAAAATAAAGTTTGCCGACTGTCATCTCTGAGTAAATTGCACCTGTTTAATGGTGATATTATGAATCGGCTACTTTGCAATACCCATTTTTATAATGATCATTAGATAAAGAAACCACTGGTTTGGTAACATTTTACGTGCATCACATATTTTAATCCATTACTGGGTAATTTTTACAGTCTTTTCTTGGTGATGAATTATACACTTGTTTTCTTCTCACCCTCATTGGAGATTGTTTTAGTAATAATATTCCCATCTCACTTTGTTCCAGTGTATAGGGTAACAGTCTGTATACTTCTTAGCTTTCATTATCTAAAGAGAAATAAACGTCTACAATGTACAGCCCTAGATTGCTGGGTTTATGGAGCAAAGCAAAGTAAGACTAGAAGCAAGTTAAGCAAAAAGCTTATGAACTTACTGTTCTTATGAAGCTCGGAACGTGGACAACATACAAAAAGTGATCAAGTGGAACCTCCGAGTAACACGGCAAGCTATAAAAAATGTCCAAATGTTCTTAATGTACACAAGTAACAAATGTATTCATGTGAATACGTAACTTTCCTTAAACCCTGCATTCTCTAGCATCTTACAAACTAATAGACTGGTGCTTACAATTTAAAATAATAATATTATATAAAAGAATATGTCCGGGGACAGTAGGTTATGATGACTTTGAGGATGTCAAGTATTTAGAGACTGCATTCCTCCCAGAGAAAAGAGTTTTGGATAGCAGACTGCAGACCTATTGAGAATTCCGCTGATGTCATCAATTTTAAGAGAACACAGATCAAGCGCTTTATGAACTGCAGCAAATCCCTCTGATTGAATTACAGTCCTCATATTCAATTCACGAGAGTTTATTGTTACCTGACTGCCATGGAGATAAAAATGAATATTAGACCTCTTAAAGTACATAAAAATGTATTGAAGTTTCCTAAACTGCTTCATGTATCGTATTATTTTCCGGCATCGGAATCTAGAGTAAAGATAAAAGGTATAAAATACATCCTGTATACGAACAGATACATTAGGTATAAAAATGCTTCTAATACTACTGTCAATAAGATTCACATTGGATACATGTTTTTGTTTTATTATTACATCAAATACATGTAACTTTTGTCATCAACATTCCTCCCTAAAAACTAATTTTTAAAGCATATAAACAAAGAAATATTTGTAGAATTATATCTTTTTGCCAACGTAAACAGTGATCCATATAGTTCTATAATTCACGGTCAGCCTGGGATAAAACCTGTCTGCTTTGGATAGATCTGAGGGACCTCCAGCACCCCGCGACAGTCTGCCTCTGGAGAGTATGATGGGAGCTTTTTATTTTGTTCGAGACAGGAGTTCTCTGTCCTTGATACATGTAATACTCGAGGCAAAGTGCACTGTCTGGAGCTTCTGGCCCCCAATTAATGAGAGCAGTGGGGATTGCAGACGAAATTGAAGGGTTGTCTGCTTCACTTTAGGTAGGGCACACCCTACACAGGCTTCTTGCTCCGAGGCATAGCAGCGCTTGCATACAGATTAGGATACAGTAACCACCGTAGAAATACCACAAGCCAGACGCAGGAGATGAATTTGCTCTTTTCTTTCCTCAGCTTTTATTAAACCTGATATATAACAGTTTTAAAGTTTCTATCATGTTACAGATGGGTTTTGAAACCTGCAAAGGCAGCTTCCCATTTCTTCTGGTCGCAGTACTAAAACAAATGTAAAAGTTCAATGATAAGAACAGACCAGGAGTTGGTAGATTAATTATAATTTTGCACAAACACAGTAACAATGATTACGTTTCTTGGCTCATACCCCACCACAGGCCCGGCCAAATATATAAACGGTAAATGCACCCAAACACACCTTTATAAGAGTGCAAACAATGGGGTGCCAGCAGGGACGTTTTATGAGCTGTGGCTACCAATCTCCTAGGATTCATCTTCTGACTACCTTTTCTTACCAAAACTTGGCCAGCCGTGAGGTTTGGGTTTGGTAGCAGGAATGGGGTGAGTACATCCAAAACTGTGCATGGATGAGCGTGTAAAGCTCACAGATGTGTTCCGTGCCAAGATTGCCACTACTGAGCCATGCTGGCTTTCTGGACATGTACAAAGATTTCATTGTAATACACAATGTTTCCTTTAGAGCAATTTTCTTTTTATAAATAATAACCTAACCTGATTAAAAAAAACTATACAATATAGGCAGAGTAACTCAATCATTTAGCAATTACTAATCAATATTAACTGCGGCTTCCCAAAATGCCGGTGACAGAATGGCTGATTGATACTGTAATATTGTGTATTAATAATATATTTATATGAGAAAAAAATCCACCTTTTTCACAGAATCCATCAGATGCCTCAAGAAAGTGAATTTTGTTGAAAGCACATTATAAATGCAAATTCTGTTTAGTAGCATATCTGTATATATTGTGTAAATGTGATATGTTTCATCGCATTTGTCAGAAGTAGATGTTACCCAGTCTGTCTTGTGACAAAGAGAAAGCTAGCAAACAGAATTCAGATGGGAAGCATGATAAGCTTTTTAATTGTGTGACACCTTAAAGCCCCAGGGAGATGTCTCGTGTAGCTTTTGTGCGCGGATGAGGTAGAAATTATGTTTATGGGTCCCTAAGGTGCAGCATTTGGAGAGCAGGGGAGACTGGAGGATCTACTCTGGGATTTGTATGAAGCTAATACAGGTTCTGGGCATTTAAACCCCCCAAGCCTCTCAATCAGGGAGAGTGTGGAGAGGTTGTGAGGGTCCACTGTGCCCCCGGGCCATGGAGAGGCACTGAAGATCACTGAGCCCAGCGTGGCATCACCTGCCTGGATGTTTTCCATAGCCCAGCTTGGCCGGGTCTGGCAGGGTGGTTTAAGGTAGTGGGTGTTTAGGCTGGTCAGCAGGGCCAGCAAAGCCAGAGCAGGCTCCAGTGGGTTTAATTTTTACAATTTTGTTTTTGGGAATTTAGAACCAATAAGCAAAAATGTGCTTATTGCATTTCAATGTTTCTGATCCTTATTGCCCAAGAAGACAGTGCTTATGGTCTTTGGAAGGGACATTAATGACCCTCAGCTATAGGGTTTTGTCCCAATTGTGTTGAGGATATTCGTATACTAGGGGCTATTATTGGTCAGTAGGGTAAAAATTTTGCCACATATTACTAACAAAGAAAATCACGCTCACTTCCTAGTACTCAGCCTGTAAACAGATGATTGAAATAAGCATAAAACCTCGCCTTACACGAGTACCCTACTCGCGGTATCACTTAATTTACATTCAGTACGTCAGGGGGGATTTTCATTATTGTACCCTACGTGGCCATTTGGAGACAATGTACACCCGGGAATACCCCTGCACCTGATTTCCTCTTCAATATATGTGTGTGTGTGTGTGTGTGTATGTGTGGCCTTGTGCGGCTCTGTGGAAAACGATGCTGGAGCTAGAATACCCTTCTCACATTTCTCCAGATACCTGATAATACGCCAGAGCCAGCTTCTCATAAAATCCGCCTTCTGATTATACAAAACCTTTTAAAAGCTTCCTGCTTGAATGAGATATTGATGTAAAAGCATTTTGCTGGGGCTCTCCATACAAATGACCAACTTTGGGATATTAAAATCACTTATTACTTTGCCGTAATAGCATCACAACTGCTACAACAATCTGTTCTCCTGAGCGCCTAAATAGCTCTGATTAAGACAGCGTACATTCAATGCTACAGAGCTTTCTTTAGATAAGACTCTTACTGTGGATTATACAGGTCTTGAATTATGAAACAAGCGTTAAAAATGCCGTTACCCACATTCCACTTATTGTGCCTTTTAAACGACGCCAACAATCCATTCTTTCTAAAGTAAGTAATAAGACAAGGTACAAAAAAAATTCAATTCATGTGCAAACAGGTCAATTACCAGTAGCTTAAACCAACTGATTCCAATTTGTGTGAGGGGTTTAACTTAGACAGTATCTCCAGAGTTACCTGAATAGTGATATACAAGGGGGAATGTGCGCTTTTCATCTTTTATTTGGACGTGGCAGACAACAGCAGGATTAGGATATTACTTTGCCAAAGCTGCTGTTTTTAATGCAGGTTATAATAGAATTCTATGAAAGCTCCATCATTAGATGGCTTTGAACAAACTGAAAACATGACATGCTGGTCTTGTTAAACTTGCCTGCCTGCTGGAAACTAGTTCCCCAATTCTGTACTTACAGCTCATGCCTTGATATACAATGTGCTGTAATTCCGTGCCTTAGTAATACATCATCATTTCCCGCGGACCGTCCAGCGGTAATCAGAGTGAGCGACTCTGTCGTGACCGGCAATGCTTAGAGAATGCTTTTTAAATGACAAACACATGCTGATTATACCATGAAAAAGGAGCAGGTTAGCAACAGAAGAAACTTCTGGCTTAATGTGAAGTACCAGGCCAGCCGCGCGAAAGTCCTTAGTAAGCAGGGGCCGTTCTATGGGTATTCCTGGCCACGGTGCATGGAAAAGATCGGTAACTACATTGAGTTTTTCAACCTTCAAACTGCCTAGATCAGCGTCCCACCGAGAAAAGTAACCCTGACAGTCTGTAAAGGTTAGAGGGAGCTGGGATATCGAATTCTGTGGCTGCATTTTTGAAACTGGACCTCTTATAGAATAACGTTCTTTGACTAAAGGTCATTTGATCGGTGGCCAGAACAGCATATAATGCCATAGTTGTGGGCCATCTGCTCCTGTCTCTGCTGGTAAGTTACCGGGTGGTTCAGTGGCCAGGCTCAGTGCTGTCTTATAGTGAACAGAAGATTTTAAATATTTTGTATATTTTTGGTTGCTATAAATTTACAAGAAATCTCTACATTTAAACAGAATGGTGGGGTATTTAATGTAACTGATACTTTGTGACGGACACGTGTAACGTGCAGCATGTAACATTAGTGAAGAAACTGTCAGATTTTAACTCAACGCTCAGTACTTATAAAGATAAGTGTTATTATATCCAATAATACAGAGTGGACCTCGTGAAGAGCCTCTTTCCTATTGATGAGAAGATACATTATATAGACGATGGATATGTGAAAGATATCAGTAAGCCCTCAACAATCGATCAATAACAATGATATGGGGAAAGAAAATCATTATCTCAGACAAGAATCCAAATCTGTCTAGTCAGTTAACTCCTTGCAAATTAATTCTCTTAGGATAGAGGCCATTATTACACAAATATGTATTTTTTTTTTAATTGGTGGATGGCTGCTCTTTATATATTCCATATAATACATGATCACTGTATCATGTTAAACCGCCATTTTTAAAGCAGTCATGGACAGGCCTTGGGTTTTTGGATTGCAGGATATCTCTGTTACTGTAAACAACAGACCTGGTGATTATCTGGGTCTCTAGGGCAATAGTGCCGTATCCCCCACATAGATGTGGAATGTATTTTAGTATTAACACTCATGTTGCATATAGCACCTGCATTAGGAAATCATTACCTTTAATTGGCCGGCTAACACCGCTGACTCCTGACGTGAGTGTAAAGCTGTCAGGAGGGGTCACTTTAATTATAACACTTTTTCATCTATTAATTGCTTTAAGTCATTGTAACTTGAGGGCTAATAGCCTCCAGATTCCAGAGCAGCATAAGATCTTTACCAAGTTAACCTTGTAACATATGCATTGACCATATAGGAAATGCAGCCATGACGGTCCAAACATGAAGCGGTTTTTATGCCTTTGTAATGATTTTTCTACCCCAAAGAATTGCCTGGAAACATGGAATTTGCAGAGGGTCTCCTTTTCTGATAAAAAGACTCAAAACATGATCAGTTGTTGGTCTTGTCTTAGATTCAGGAGCCAAATGTCTATACCGTGCATATCTAATAACACAACCAAATATTGTGCCGTGGACGCCTACAGACAGGATATTTTATGAAGGCTCATTTCCAGTTCTTCCCAGTTTCTACACACCTATCCTTATTAAAACAAAAGCTTAACTCAAGTATCTGTATCAGTCAATGATCTACCCCCCCCCAGCACCGATTGCCAGTATGCCAGTACCCCTTACACGTGACCAGAACTGACATGATGCTGGACGGCCAGGCCTGCAAATGTTCACTATACTGTGTAATTCAGTTGCACATTCCCTCTGTGTTATCTGTGTGATAATGCACAAATAAGCCAGGATAACAATACTCAAATTCCAAGTCACACTGAATCAGGACATCTAGCGATGTGATAAGTAGGCATGCCGTACCCGAGCAGAGCTTTCATTATTATGACCATGGATTATATATAGCACTGCAGGAGGAAAATTGTTATTGTTACGGGATTGTTTATATTCACCACAATCTGTTATTTTCTGTGTAGTAGCACTTCAGAGCTACTTTGTAAAAGGGCCTTCTGACCCAAGAGTGCATCATGTATACAAATATATATTATCAGCTATAAAAGTACACTGCAGCTTAGCGGAGGGTTTATATGCGCTTCCCGTAGCCTGGGATCCAGGCTGAAGATTGTACCTTATTCCACGACGAATGGGGGAAAAAAATCCTACTTCTCAACCCTTAGGAAGATCAATAAGGAAGCAAGCAGGCCTGTTTCCGAAAGCCTCTGGAAGTGCTTCAGATCGGAGCACTCTGACTAATAAGAGCAGTATAAATGCTTAAAATGTCTTGCAATATGGGACATTAATTTATCCTTCATAATTAATAAACCAGAGCTCACTTAGTTCATAGCAGTTTTGTAGCTTATTTATTTCTAATAATTAGCAGTAAATTAATATATACACTATTAAAATAACCTCTCAAAATGCACATTTGGCATTTATTAGTTAAAATAGAGTTTCTACATCAGTTGTATTATTTATTCTAGTGTGTCCTGGGATTTTATTCTATTTTATAATGTATTTATTTTAACAATGTTAAACATCTACTGCTTAGGGCACCAGGTGACAGGTAGCCCTGACGCAGAGCGCGTACTCGTCTCACCGGTTCCGTTCCTGGTCATCCGAGTCGGGCCAGCGCACCCCGGGAGACCGTGTTGGTTAAAATATTAATTACCACATTAATACATCTTTTCCAGATATCACAGTATCGTCTTGCTCTACTCCCAGCTGAGTCTGTAGTAAGATCTCATTATAACTGACCTCACTAACCCGTTTCGTATCTGTTCCCACCTCCCAAATATACTGCAAGCTCCATGTCACAACTTTGCATGCTCCCCAGCCGTCTGCGGATTCTTTATATATAAAATGACAATAATAAAGCCGGCGTGCGTGTGGCTGGATGGTATGTCTTGTTGCTGCTCGAAATATTATTTTTATTTAGCTTGCAAAGTAAGTGGAATCCATAAAACACCCGCGTGTCCTTTTGTTTCACCCGCTCCTGTCTCCTAGTGTAATGTTTGTCCTGTTATTGATTAGCCGCCGTGTCCCTCGCAGCAGAACCCCGTGTTACGGCTCATCAGGCTCCTCTATTAATCTGTCCGAGGTGGCTTTGGAGCCTTTAAGTCCAGGGAATGTGAGAAACCTATTATAAAAGGGACGTCACCCATTCATCATTAGTTTTTACTTCCCGCATGGGTTAGTGGTATTTGCAGTTTTTAGTTACATGTGGCATTCCGGAACCATAAAATCCACGTATCCACCTGAGTAAACATTATGGTTTAAGTTTATAGTGTGATTCCTTCCCACTCCATGCCCAGCATCGGTGCTGCATTTTATAAATGTGGCGTATCCATTATAGCCTTTATTTCTCTTCTAGGTCTTGGTGCTCCATTTATATGTCAGTCGCGGTTTCTCTTCAAAGTTTGGTCGGGGTTAATGGTTTTTGTAGGGCGTAGTTAAATATCCAACGCATTTCAATCCTCTTTTCAGAAAACAAGTTGTTTGATTGTAAAATGCCATATTTGAAATGGAGTTACGGAGGCTGCTTTCCAAAAGTGATCCTTTTACTGACTTACAAGCCTACGTCGAGACCAATCCACTCCGCAGGCCTTGAGAGGTTGGCTGCCTGCCTTCCTTCCAAAGTTCGTAACAAAAGCCGGGAGAATCGATACATCTTACTCCATCCATCCAAACTGCTGAAAATATTTACTGAATGTCATTAAATTGTAATAGACCGATATGAAAAAGAATACTTCCATGTCATTGACACTAAAATACTTTTATATTTATTCCAAACTGAAATGCGTAAGAGGCACGGGCTGCAACATAGTAACAATAGACCCTTCGGCAGAAATATAAGCAAAACCGCCGTAAATTTCCTCGATACAAAACCACAGATTTGCAGCTTGCAGTCCTGACAGCAGCCTGATTTGGGCTTTCCCACTCTGTTTGTGAACTAAAACAGACTTATTTCATATTTTTAATAATAATAATAATAATAATGAAAATAATAATATTTGCTTGCTGAAGAAAGGCACGCCAAATAATTGACATTAAAACCTTTTATTCATGCAGCACGCCAACCCCTTTTTCATGTTAAATGCATATTGAACTCTAAAAATACAATGTTGAAGATTAAACTGCTCCTTCAATAACATGTTTTACTATTAAAAAAATATATATGACATACCGTGAGTATTGTATTGCTTATTGTTGAGAAGTTTTTTGACATTCATATCTTAGTCACAAGCTATAGAAATCAGCTATTGTATTTATAAAATGTCAGTCTATGACTTAAAACGATAAGAGTAGCATTTAGAAAACCCATTAACAAGATGGGTTGTCTTGTGCATTTAACACATTCACATGTTTTAAATGTTGAGAAATCAGTCAGGGGTTAGTCAACGGAGCATCTAATTAACACTTTGAGTGATTTCTAACTTGTAGACCCTGTAATGATGGTCCCACTGTCCGCACCTGCCCCCTCAAGCATTCCGCAAGCAGCCAAAACCCTCCCCAGGCAGGGGTAACATCTCTCACCATGGATACAGTCATTTAGGCTTTCTGGCCCTTTCATGTAGTTCCTTCGGTAATACAGTCACCCAATTTTGTTACTCGGCCGAGATTTGATCACCCTATCTAAAGTACAAAAGAATAACCGCACTGTTCATTCTTCCACTAATAAGTTCCAACCCAAATTATTAATTGTAATTAACAAAAACGTATTAACTTTGTACAGAATTTCAAGACATAAGATTGGATATCTATGGTCACGAATGGGGGTAGAAGCCAAACACCCATAGAGCTTCTAACACGGGTCTGCAAGATGTAATTTAATGTTTCTATCACTTTAGCCACTATCACCCGTGGAGGTTCTGGCATAACAGCTACTAATTACAATAGGGAAACATTAAAGATAAATAATTATTATATATTGACGGTTAATTCCTTCACTATACTTCACACAGCCTTTATGAGAACAATAAGATTACTTATAAGTGTTACTTTGAAGTAATATATGACATATTTACTGTATAAATTCTGTGTAAATGTCCCCATAGAATCCTCACTGGATTGTGTCGTGTAAATCCCAATTAACGAATGAAAATGGTTTAACAGAAAATCATCTCAGAAACTCTTATTTTCCTACTCTGCAAGAATCCAGACTACCATAGAACGTTCTCCGGAAATAGATCTTAATTTAAAGCACGGAACCTGCTTCAAGATGAAACTAAATCAAGATGGGGATCGTTTGAAGCGGCGTTCTCCTTGTAGAAGTGACACTAGGTGGCATGCTTTGATATGACACGTGTTCCGCACAATACGTATTCTTGTCAAACGCACCTTGTGTGCAAAGTACTTGATTTTTCAAACATATTTTGTTAAAAGAGAGAAAACAAACACATATTTTTTTTAGAAGTGGAGGTGCATTTTAGACCATATGAGATGTTGGAGCCAAATGAACCTTCACTCTCCTAAATGTTTCAAATGGATATCTGCCAAACCTTACAGGTAGCTGATGTCCCAATTAAATGGATGTGTCATCTTGAATGGATGGAGTTAATATATGCACGCCTATAGAGCTTGTACACAAGGCATCCTTAGCCAGCACGTTGGTCACTAGAGGTTATTAATCAATGGGAATTGTGTTTTTTTGGGTACTGACTTGGGTCCAAAGGTTGGTGGCTGCTGATACCACAAGGCAGGCCGATCCAGTACAGTCCCCAGCGATAACACATCAGCGTTTATGGATTTATATGAACACACAGCGTGCTTTGTCCATTGTGTGTTCATCCAACACAGACTTCACATTAGTTATTTATTATGAATAATACAAACAAGGTCTGTCAGCTGTACATATTGCATTACACCTAAGCTTCCCATGAACCGCACTGAAATATTTTTATCAACATAATCTGACAGGGCTCTGTACGCGTGACTCAAAATAGCTGCATCATCTGTACAAGAATCAATACCTAATAAAAGGCATCTCACTCCTCAAATGACTCACGCAAGCCGTGCTTGCAAAGTATTAGGAGAAGATGGATGGATGCGACATTTCGCTTACAGCACAAACGTAAGAGAGTAGAAGCATATGTAGTCCGTATGTGCGATCCTGGAAAACAGGCATGATGCACGTAGCGCGGTTGTTACGTCATCCAAGTGCGGGCAGATATCCTATTGTTAGTACTCCAGGACTTCACAAACTGCAGCATAGCATCTCATATCACTAACCACCGAATTAGTCTCAACCTAGATAGATGTATCTCAAATCCCCCAAAACACAGAAGAAATTAAGGTCATTTGTCACCTGTTGCAGCGATTGCCCAAAACGGATAAATATTTTCTCAGCACGTCATGAGTCGAGGTTCATTTTCCTGTTTAAATTTAATTTGGGGCACAAGGTATTAGCACTAGCTGGATGCTAGGAATCATCGTCAAACACCACTGTCCCTGGGGCTTAAAAGCTACACCATGAGACCTATTCAGAAATCCCTAATATTTTATAAATACCTCTAATATTTCTAAATACCCAGGTGTTAGAATATCTTTTATAAAGAAAAAGGAAACAACGTTACAGATCCGCTCAATGAATGACAGTCACCATAAACCGATCTGAGTTGACTTTGTTAGCTTAATATTTCACAGTCTTGATTAGCGATATAATATATTTTTAGTAAAATGAAGAATCAGTATCCTATGACGAAGCATTTTCATATATCTCTGGATTTCAACCTGCGGCTTGTTCAACGATCTATTACGTTTCTAGCCAAATATGTATCCTCGATAAATATAAATTGCAATCATCCTTATCTGAGATATATTAAGCCATCCAATTCAGATCCTGAGATCCTATTCCAAGCAATCTTTTAACACATTAGTTTTCATTAAGAAAAATAGACTTGAAAGATGAACACAACTTCCCAGCGTGTGTACTGGGAGAACCGGCGTGATTAAAATGGATGTTGTTCCCTTTAAAATATATTGCTTAGGCTGTTCGATGGACAGTAGCTGTGCGTGATATGTGGAATTAGCGTGGGCTATATTGTGCAGCAGGCCAGGCATCTCGTAATTCAGTAAGTGCCCTTTGATAGTAAATACACAGTGAAAGGTACCGTACTCGCTAAACGGACGCATCAGATCAAGTCATTAAACGAGCAAAGTAATGACTGGTAATACCGGGAACCTGCGGCATCATACCTTACATCAGACAACATTGAACGACTAACCACGACCATGGCTACTTCCCTCCTGACAATAGGAAGGGAAAAATATAAGAATATAAGAAGAATAGTTAGGAAACCATTCCAAGTTGCTTAAAACCCTTACATGGATGTCTCTCTGGGTTTCCCCAAACCTCCGAAACAGATGAGGCCTGACGCCGCACTCTTATCATCCGATATGTGGAAGCTAAAAACTCTCCGTCGGACTGGCCATCAATATTCAGTGCGCTGTGCAAATATTTAATGAACGCTGAAGATGGGGCATAAGTGTTTCAGGTGCCATAATGTGTGTTTAGAGATTCACACGGTTTCCCTTCATGAACTGTTTGCTCTGGAGACAATTTGTTAGGGAGAAACACCTTGGAAAGCCGGTGTTATTATGTCTAACACAGCAGTAGATACATTTTACTTGTCAGGACAATCAAAACTGGGCTTGTTTTTTGTGACTGCTTTATAGAGCTGAGAAAAAAAATGTCATCATACAGTATTTTTCTGGAAGATTTAAAAAAAAAAAAAAGGCAGGATTCTTTTGACACTTTTTCTTGGAGAATCTCTTAGTCTCGGCAGGGGTAAAGGCCAGTTAATGAATGTTGCATACATATTAAGTATTTTTTGTTGTTCTTATGTCCTAGGAATCATCTTGTGGTTCTGTGACGGGGGAATTGGAGGGAATTTCCAATACAGTTACTGATCCCTGACACTTTGTGGCCGTAAGGTTTGAGCCATACTCACCCTTGCCTGTGTGTGCCATCTATTGTGCGTCTGCAGCCGGTGGGCCCCAGCTCCTGTCTGAAGCTGGCAAGGCTGGCCCTACCTACAGGCAAGGTAGATGCCAGTGTAGAACGCTCTGTCTCTGTGGCTGCCTGCACTTCCCGCTGATGGAGGAGCAGGGCGAGCAGCGGGCAGTCCAGTCCGCCGCAGTGGTGGGAGTGCGTCGAGTGGCTGACGATGGAAGGCGCACGTTCCATATGTGCTGCTGCATGTAGTATGATAACACTGGGCTGTACTCATCCGCATTGTCTGTGCACAGCGGGGGATTGCTCCGCATAGCGAACATGACATATCTCTAATACCGATTTTATTAAGACACGGAGGCTTCGTATTATGCTTTACTCTTTCTTTAATTCCCAACAGCAGCAAAGAGATATAAACAAAAAAACCACATAGCATCAGCCAATAAGCAGATAGCGCCTCCAATATCATCACGCCCAGTCCCATAATCCTCCTCTTTCTTTGCTGCTCCCTCAGACAGCTAAGTACCGATTTTTTGCTCTCACTGTATTGTATTATATTATTGTATTATTCATAATTTTGTATTCTAGTTATTATTTGGTGTTATCAATGTCTTTTGTCTTATGTTTTTTTGTGGATTCCTGATTTTCCTTTTCAGTTAGTATTGTAGTACTTTCCGTTATTTATATTGTTTCTTCTTAAGTTTTGCCCTCTTCTCGGTGTTCTTACCTTGTGTTTTCCTTTGTGTTTTTCCTGTCAGCGTCTCTTCTGAGGTGCTGTTGTCCTCTTCTGCCCGTTCGCGGCATTTTTCATCCTGTTGCGGCTCTTCGGCGTGTCATTCTCGTCTACGCCGTCGCGTCTTCTTTCTTTTTGCGGCCCGCTGAGGCGGCCGTGCATGCGCGGTTGTGCCGCGGCGGCCATCTTTGTGTCTGGCAATAGGTCTTACGCGGTTTTTCTCTTTGATCTCCCGTAACAGCCTTTTTCTCCTTACGCGGCGGCCATTTTAGGTTCGTTTCGCGCAGTTTTTTGCTGACAGTGGTTCTCTGGCTCTGCCTCTCCGTGTGTGCTGTTGTTTTAAGGGTTATTTCACCCTTCTACATTCTCCATACTTTTTTTCTTTCAGGTTTGTTCCTGGTTATTTTATTATGCAGTGTTCTGGTGGCGATCTCCCTTATGGGGCTTCTGCTTCCCCTGCTGTCCCTACTAGCAATGTGGCCAGGGATGATCATTTGGTTTCCTCTGAGGAATTCCAATTAATGATGGACACTACTATGTCCAAGTCCATTAATCAGGCCTTAGTTCAGGCTGTGGGGGCTATGTCATCCTCCATATCTCAATCTATTGCCCAGGCTTTTGCTCAAGCCCAGGGCCCCGGCCTTATTCAGCATGGGGTTTCGTCTGCAGGACATTCTGTGCCCCGTTTGGCTGGGCGTAAAGCCTCTGCCAAGACAAAGCACTTGTCTCCCTCACTGATTGATGTCAGGGTCTCCCCTGCTGTTATGGACAGTTCTCATGCTGTCACAGATGGCGCGTATGCACCGCGCAATAGTGCCTCTGACCGGGCTAAATCGGTCAGGAAATGGAAAAGGGCGCGTGCCCTGGTTGAGTCCTCTGATTCAGAGGCCAGTGATGGTGAGGAGGTCCAGTCTATGGATTCTTACAGGGATCCTTTGGACGGTGCTGACTCCGATGAGTCTGATATTCTCCCTCCAATTTCAGATACCCTTCCTACTGTGCCTGTTAAGCAGGCTTTGGGTGTTAGAGGTTTAGAGGCTCAGGGTCCTCTGCTAGATCCTCAGGGTTTGCCCCTATTTGATCCGGATGATCTTCGCCATCCTCGTTCTGCGGAGTGGGAGCCCCCCGCTCACATTGCTAATTACCTGGCTGCTCGTATTCGTACTCCTTTATCTAAGGAGACTAGGAATAAACTGAGAGCCGAATGCCCACGGCCGATTGTTCCCGATGGGGTCTGTAAGACTCCCGAGGTAGACCCTCAGATTATTCAATTTCTTGGGAAGACTGGATGGAAACCCCGTAAGGGTCTTGAGTTTTCCCTTAAAAATTGCCAGGACAGGGTTTTGGATTCTCTTGGGCCCGTCACCAAGTTGTACGAGCTATTGGAGGCCGCCAAAATGGGTGATCAGCCTTTGGACGTTGATACCGCTTTAGGGTGGGTTCAGCGTTTGGTGTGCCTGCTGGGGAACGCTAATTCCTCCCTGGCGATTGAGCGTCGGAAGGCCATTCTCCTCAAAATAGAGCCTAAATTGGTGAATATGGCTGATAATGAGCCTGGCCCTTCGGCCAAGGGTATGTTATTCGGTGATTCTTTTATCAAGAATCTGGGGTCTTTTGTGAAGACTTTCACAGCCTTGGATAAGGCTCAAAGCTCTATGAAGCGTGTTCTTACGCCTAAGGTTTTTGGCGGGGCCGGCAGAGCTAGGGGCCGTCTGTCCGGCCGTGGATTTCGCGGTTCATTCCGCCAGAATCGAGGCTCCTTCCCCAGTAGATCGGTGTATGCCGAACCCAAGACCATTCCGTTCTTCCCCTCCAGAGGACGACCATGGCAGTCTCGCGCTTCCAGAGGAACCTTTCCAGGGAAAAGACCCTACGGTAAGTACCTGGTTTCACCGTTTTTCCCATGTAAAAGTGGGGGGCAGGTTGGCTCTGTTTGCTCACGTATGGCATGTTGTGACACAAGATGCTTGGGTTTTGGAAGCCGTGCAGGCTTATCGTTTGGAATGGGCAACCATTCCTTTCCAGGTGGCTCCTGCGAGGCCGTTTGTGTTTCCGGCAAAGGATCGAGAGATGATCTCTGCAGAGGTTGCAGAAATGGTGGACAAAGGGGCCATTCAGGAGGTTCCCTGGGATACCCCAGGATTCGTCAGCAACCTTTTTCTTGTTCCCAAGAAAGGAGGTGGAGTACGTCCTGTGATCAATCTACGGCCTTTGAATTCCTTCCTAGTGTATCGTCACTTCAAGATGGAAGGTATCCATTGTCTTCGGGATCTGTTGCTCCCGTCAGATTGGATGGTCAAGTTGGACCTAAAGGACGCATACTTTTCGATCCCCATAGCCGTCGAAGACAGGGATTTTCTTCAGTTCACATGGCTCGGGACAAAGTGGAGGTTCACGTGCCTCCCGTTCGGCCTCTCATCCGCCCCGTGGTGTTTTACCAAAGTTCTGAAACCAGTGGTGTCGTTTCTGCGCAGTCTTGGTGTTCGGCTTATCATATACCTCGACGATATTTTGATCATGTCCCATTCGGAGGCACTCCTCAAGATTCATCTCGGTTGGACGGTATCCTTACTGCAGAATCTGGGTTTCCTGATCAATTGGGAAAAATCCATCCTGACTCCCGCTCAATCCATCGAATTCCTGGGTTTTCGTGTGGATGCAGTCCTGCAGACGCTGCAGCTTCCTCGTGCGAAGGTGGTAGCTATCAGGAAGGAGATTCGACGAATACTGCGTCTTCCATTGATTTCCCTGCGGCTCCTGGCTCGCATGTTAGGGCTTCTTTCCTCGTCCATTCAAGCCATCTTCCCAGGACCGTTGCATTACCGAGCGCTGCAGCGTGTGAAGGCGGCTCATCTGAAACAGGGCTTCTTTTACGAAACCAAGATAGCGCTGGATGCGGAGGCCAAGGAGGAATTGATGTGGTGGCTTCTTCATATGGACGCGTGGAATGGGAGAGCGATATGCGGACCGGTACCAGACCTGGTCATAGAGTCAGACGCAAGCTTACGCGGTTGGGGCGCGCGTTGCGGGAACGTCTCTACAGGTGGGCGATGGTCTCCAGACGAGTCCTTCCTCCACATCAACTGCCTGGAATTGTTGGCGGGTTCATTCGCGGTACGCAGCCTGTCTCCCGCTCAGGCTTCTTGTTCCATCCTCCTCAAGATGGACAACATCTCTGCGGTTCGTTACATCAACCATCTGGGAGGTACCAAATCGAGGGCTTTGGCGATTCTGGCACGGGATTTTTGGTACTTTTGCCTTCGCAACAACATCTCTGTGGTAGCAGAATATATTCCCGGTCTCTCCAATGCCACGGCGGATTGGAATTCCAGGTATCTTCGGGATGCGAGCGATTGGCGTCTTCATCCGGATCTGTTCTATCGGATCAACGACATTTGGGGTCCCTTACATACCGATCTTTTTGCATCCCGTCTCAACGCCCAACTTCCTCGGTTCATCAGTTGGAGACCGGATCCGCCTTTCAACATGATTGCCAGGACCCTTCTTCATCTCCGGACCCGAGGGGACACTCTGGTGTTGATCACCCCGTTTTGGCAGTCTCAACCGTGGTTCCCTCAATTGCTGGAGATGTCCATAGACGCGCCTCGGTTGCTCCCGGACCGTCCGGACATTCTGACGGACCCGGAGGGGAATCTGCACGGCTTGGTGTGCTCCGGTTCTCTTCGTCTGATGGTTTAGCTACTTTCCCGGGACCGTGGTCTTTCCCTGGTGTTCCGCAGTCAACTCTCCGCCTTATGGCGAATGCATGGGCGCCTGGTACCAGAAGAGCTTATTGTTCGGCATGGGGTTCCTGGTCTAAGTGGTGCGTGGGAAGACACGTGGATCCCGTATCTGCTCCTTTGAATGATATCCTTGGATTCCTCACTATGCTCTTTGAAGAAGGGAAAGCGTATCGTACAGTGAATGTGTTTAGGTCGGCTATTTCGGCTGGCCATGTTCCTTTTGAGGGTGTTCCCATTGGGCGTCACCCATTTGTTTGTCGTCTTCTTAAGGGTATTCGTTTTTCTCGTCCTCCTGCTTCACGCTATACGTCCTTCTGGGATGTTACTCTGGTCTTGGATTTCTTGGATCAGTGGGGTCCTGATGAGGATTTATCTTTGCAGCAGTTGTCGGCTAAATTGGTTACTTTATTTTGTTTGATCTCGTGCAAGCGGGTTTCCGATGTTAGGGCATTGGATATCACTGCTCGTTCCTTCGTGCCGGAGGGTGTACGGTTTGATATTTCTCGCCGTACCAAGACTTCTATTTCGTCAATTTTTTATCCGGCTTTTCCTGATCGTCCCCGGCTTTGTCCTGTGAGGTGTCTCCATGCTTATGAGGATCGTACCGCTTCTCTTAGGGGTGTCGATGTTGCTCCTTTGTTCCTATCGTTTCGTTCACCTCATCTTCCTGTTTCTACTGTCTCTCTCGCTCGCTGGGTCAAGTGGTTACTGGCTCAGGCTGGTGTAGATGTCTCCGTTTTCGCACCTCATTCTGTCCGAGGTGCTATGGCTTCTAAAGCTTCCTCTTTAGGGTGTCGTTTGGAGGATATTATGAAGGCGGCTGACTGGTCATCTGAATCTACATTCCGTAATTTTTATTTTCGGCCCGTTCAACATTTTGCTTTACGTGTAGTTCATCAGCTTTGAACTAGCATAATACGAAGCCTCCGTGTCTTAATAAAATTACCAGATTTTACTATTTCATGACGTAAAGTCATGATTTTATTAATGACACGGAGGCGAGTATTATTCCCTCCCTCCCATTCCCTCGTGTTTTTCCAGGGGTTTATGTGGTATCTCTCATGAGGTAAGTCTATTGTTTGACGGTGGTGATTTCTTTCTAATGATGTGTATTGTTTCCTTTATTGCAGTGTGTTATTATTAGTATTTTACCTTACTGCATTTGTTTCATTCTTTTTAGACCTGGATTGTGTTTCGGGCCTGTTTTACCGTATGTTTTTCCATTTTTCAGCCTGAAGCATCGGTATGGAGTTTTCTTCTGTTCCTGTTTTGCGGTTGTTGAGGAGTTGTTCGTGTTTTTCGTCTTCGGGATCTTCGGTTCCAGCAAGAAAGAGGAGGATTATGGGACTGGGCGTGATGATATTGGAGGCGCTATCTGCTTATTGGCTGATGCTATGTGGTTTTTTTGTTTATATCTCTTTGCTGCTGTTGGGAATTAAAGAAAGAGTAAAGCATAATACTCGCCTCCGTGTCATTAATAAAATCATGACTTTACGTCATGAAATAGTAAAATCTGGTAATTGTTCAATAGGAAATCTATACGTATGCTGTTCCCCCTCTCACTGGTTAGTTGGAGAAGGCTAAAGAATCAATTGAATCGAAGCTGGCATTGTATACTAAACAGAGGCGTATCTAGTGAAAATAGCGCCTATGGCAAGCACTGAAATTGCGCCCCTGTCCAAACTTCCACACATTAATTCACACTCTTTACTACCCCCTCTCCCTCCCTTGTCACTTTCTAACCCCTTTCCCTACTACCCTCTTCTTCTCCCCCTTTGTAGTTCTCTCACCTTGAGGTCCAGCGACGGGCACCAGCGAGCGGCTTTTAAATGCTGTCTTTTTTTTTTTTGATGCGTGGGAGAACGAGGGGCGCCGAGCCGTTGCTAGGCGTCCCTCTCTCTCCTCCGCATCAAAAAAAAAAAGACTGTTTAAAAGCCGCTCGCTGGTGCCCGCTGCTTCACTGCTGAGCGCCGAGATATAACGTCATATTACGGCGCTCAGCATGAAATGCCGGCACCGGGGCGGAGGTAGAGGGCATGTGGAGGAGAATGAGGGGCGCCGAGCCGTTGCTAGGCACCCCTCTCTCTCCTCTGCATCAAAAAAAAACAGGACGGCGTTTAAAAGCCGCTCACTGGCGCCCCCTTTCAAATGGCGCCTATAGCACGAGCCACAGCTGCCATACCCTATATACGCCTCTGATACTAAATCTAAATATTTATTCAGCTCCGTCTCAGTAAATCTAGACGCTGTATCATCACTAATTGATCTAACCACAAGATGCCAGTAAACAGAGCTCGTGCCAGCGAAACCCGGCAGAAGAGTTGCCCCAACCATGTCCCTGGGCTGTGGCCAGATATAAAGATATAAACACGTGGGGTTTGTGCTTGTGGAATTATAATCCTGCTCAATAACCTGACCCCACGTCATTTAACCATCTTGCACATGTTTCCCAAATTATCTCTCATATGTAGCGGGATCCTGGGCTCACGGACCATGGAATACGGCACATTATCTGCACCTTTCCAGCCACACGTGCCGCCATCGCTAATGAACGCTGCCCTCCATTGCCTCTTGGCAGTAAATGTTTAACTTTGTTAGTATGAATCCCTTTCTGTTTGAAGACCTGGAGGGCTCGTTACTGTAAATCCCCCAGGAAAGAAGATGCACAGATTTGTTTGAGAAAGAGTCGGAGTCCACGGTGTGTAATTGTTGCTTGCGATTTGTGTAGCTCTGAGGAATACATTGTACCGTCGCATGCAGAGAGGACCAAAGCGCAGCAGCAGCCGTCTGGATGCTCTAATGAATTCACTGCTGTTTATTCAATGAATTCTCACTCCTTCTCTGATGATAAATGATCTTATAGAAGCTCATACATTTCCCATCAGCTCACATCATTACTCTAGTGAGTTATTGAACAAGAAAATCACATTCTCATGACAGAAAGAAGAGTAAACAATGTATCCATTCAATCCATATGAGTCTCCTGATATTAATCGATACATGTTACCTTGTTTGCATTCATACTTTGCCTCCTTGCAAGCAACGCCAATTATTGCCAATCACATTTCATCAGGTAGAGGCAGCGACCAGAGCCGAAGTCGCGTTATCTGTTTGTCGGTGGCTCTCGCGGCACATTTCATATCACCGAGCTGCAGTCCCAAATTTAATTCTGTTGGATAATAAGCTGTAATTTTAGCTGCGAGTCTTTGACACGAATATACGCCTGTGCTATATTACCTTAGAGCGTCCTGTCACGCCGGTTATTGGTGGCACGGGGATTTTTACATTGCCGCCCTCCTTTTTTTTTTCTCTTTTCATTATTTCCATGAATCTTTGTTATTCTTTTTACATAAATGTCCACCTCACCAGGCAGCCTAATTAGTAAACGTGTGATTTCTTGTTATTTTCCATAATGTATAAGTCTGCAGAAAATATGGAAAATAGGTCTAAAAGCAAAAAAAAAGCTACTTTTTTTGGTAACACCGGCAGCTAATTTACCATCACAACGAGCCTGAAGTTATATTACGTTTTGCGGCCGGGCTCTGGGAAGCGGTGAGTAATAATTAGAGTAGAACGCTCGGAGTTTGATATTGATCATGACTGTGACATAGGCTGCTTCAATGTCCTGCCTCCCCTATACCTTCCATACATAAATCCTCCCTGCGCCTGCATACGGATAGCCACATGTACGCTCGTCTAATGCCTGCGTTACGTTATCCGGCCAGATTTCTTTTCTGAAAGGGGTTTCGACTCAAGCCAGGTGCCAAGTTTTCTTCAATGGAAACTAATTGTGTTGTTCGTTATTTGGTAGATTTTATGTTAAATGCCATGAACCCAGGTACCATAGCAACTAAAAATTGCACATTACATAGAATAGTATGTTATTTAACACAAGCCGCGGGAAGTAATAACCGTTTGCTTTAAAAAAATAACACACAAGCAGGCAGGCAGGACTAATACTCGGCCACACACCGAATAAAAGTGATTTTTGTTATCAATCCAGATAAATCTGAACTCCAGGCCCCTGAGGGACCGGTTAAACTCATGTGTATGATTTCAATTTAGATACTTGGCACAGAAAACAGTGGAAAACGGGTTTAGACAGGCTTTGACATTATTTTATAGCTGGGGACTCTCACTGGATTAAAACTTAGTTTATTTAATAACAGCAGAAAAAAACAAACTTGTGCAACAGAAGCCTAGGATCTCCCATTCTTAATACTTCATAAGTGGTTGTGGTAATGACTACAATGACTATAACTAACGACGGCCGGCACTATGAATTGACTCCTTAATACATAAATCTCTGAGGAGTATGTACCGAGAGCAACGGCCTTCATCTGATCTTTACTAGTGCAGTCACAACTAGACGTAATGCATTGATTTATTTATTACTGTTTTTTGTTGTTTTGTGTTATACAGGTAACATACAATTTCAGGTTTTAAAGGGACTCTGCAGAAACGCATTCGCCTTGCCCTGAAACTCATCGGGATAGATGGCAGCTTGCGGAAGATGGGATATGATGAATAATTCAACGTTAGAATTATTAGAGCTGCTAAAACTAATATTAGTTAAGATTGCCCTGGGAAAGAAAAAAAAAAATAATCTATTTAGCAAAACATATTCCCTTAGCTATTATTAATTGGGAAAAAGCTGACGAGAACCAAGAATCTCCATGTGAATGTTTTGACCTAGAATTGCCGGCTGATGCAGAAACCGGAGATGCTTCGAGATTCTGCAGAAAACCCAGTTCTGAAGAAACTTGAGATCTATCAATATTCTCCAAATGGTTCTGAATTCCTCAGCGCTCGCGGACAGAAGCAACACATCCTTAAGATCCTAATCCTCAGGCAGTCAGAAAGCCGCAGCCCCGCGTAATAAGGGAACATATTTACGGTTATTAGAGCAGAACAGAGTCGGATAAAATCCTTAAGGGGATCTATATGTTCCCTTCTGGTTTATGTGCAACATTATTTTTAATGCTTGTCCAATGGTATAGCACAACTCTTTATGGAACTCTGTTTACCCCTAGAATATCACAATAAGCTTTCTATGTTCTACCGTATGACATACTTAATATCTGGAATCTATGAGACAAAAGGTGTTGTAAAACTAGAAATAACTATTATTATTATAAATCTGTACAGCTGCTGTATATACCACGTTCTCTGTATGATACAGAATAGACCCGGTGCACAGAAAACCGGAGGGTGAAATCCCATGTGTTCTCATTTGTTTGTTTCTTATATCTTTACAGATTTCCCAAACACCGGAGTAAAAGATTCAGGAAAGTGCAGTATGTCATACGAAGGTTTTATGTAAGCCAGATTCCTAAGTTGTGTTGATTCAGTTGTGTTATAATGTTTCATATTAGCTCTTTCCCGTAGGATTGCTTGTTGGCCAGGCCCGCGGGACCAAGTGAATTTTCAAACACGAACGAAAGCAACAAAATAAAACAGCCGATCATGTGAGGTAAGGAGGTCAGCCGTGGGAGTATTGGTGTAAAAAATATAAGATAAATGCAAATAGAGATAAAATGGCAAAATCTTCCAACGACTGCACACCGACGATTCTTCAGTGGTCCCAGGGGGATGGGTGGTGAAGTCCCTCATCGCCTCCACAAAGAGCCTGGCGCTCCGGTATTAAACATAAAATGCTTAATGTGCAGTAAAGTGCGGCATAATAATCAGGACAAAAAAGCCATTTGGGGAGTAGTGCTGAATACAGATAGTGTGGACCAGCAGGGCCGGGTCAGGTCTACAAGAGACCAAATGTAGGGTTTTTATGAGTAGGCCGTGCGAACCATCCACATTGTAAGTGTTACGCTGCCATTTCTATATAGGCATGGTGGAAATCTTTACAATGAACAAAGAGCCAGTTGTTGGCCAAAAGTTCAGCTCAACCCCATTCAACTATGGAGAAAACAGGCCTGTCTGTGTGTGTAGCTGTTTGTGTGTGTTCACTGCCTGTTTGTTTTTGGGATTTTTTTTAGTGTCGTCTTCATATCAGCTGATGGTTGAAAGACCAATGCGCAAGACATTCTGGAGAACAAGATTTTCATGCACGTCTTCAACTGATCCGCTCATCTAACTACACAGAGGTAACGGGCATATCTCTTCACACACCGCAACTAATGATTTAGCTTTGGGCCAATTGGGTTCTTTTAATGGCTGATATTTTTTGTCTTTTTTTTAACTGTGTTTGCCTTTCACTTTAATATTATCAATGTTTATAAGAAATATGGGGTCACCAGAGGGTAAACATTGAGATAAATGTCTTTGTTGAGTGACAGGTAAGATGCCGCTCTTTGATTGTACACACTTTGTACACACTGTGCTTTTATGAGCTGAAGTCACAGGGGAGGACTTAATGTTCGCAAATATTTTACTAATGGTTTGGGTAATTGTGATTTTTCAGTTCATTGCAAATATCAAATATCTTTTTATTATAGGTGTTGATTAAGGTAAGTGATCTGCGCTCGAAAATAAGCAAATGCTGTGCGTATAATGTTTCTCAATAATAGAATAACAGCTGGTGGAACTTTTTAAAGCTTAAACTTATTCTATTTTGTACTCAAAGTAAATAACAGTTTACTTTTCCCGCAAGTGACTAATCGTACCTCGGAAATAGACATTACAGGCAGATGATTTTATACTGATATTGATTTTCCAATGTAGAAACTGTTTTCTAGATTATTAAAGGTATCGCGTTTCTGGAAGGAGTATCAGATCCTTTTCATTCTCCAGTGATTAGACATAATATAGTAGTTTTCTGTGTTGAGTCTCTTTTTGTCTGAAGTACCTCTGTTCGCTTTAAAGTACTCCCAGGGCTATAACTTTTCAGTGTGAACGCCAGGCTCTACGTGTTCCATTATGAGGAATCTAACAGAAATCGAAGCTGCTTTGTGATTAGCAAATGTGATATCAGAGCGTAACGTTTTCAGATCTTTTTCCGTAGGTCCTGGTAAATAAGCAATACATTAGATGAGTTTTGTTTGAGGCTTTGATGCCGTTACAGATCGTAGAGTATTTGGAGACAGGGGATCCAGGGGGCTGTTACTGGTCTATCTGGAGACAACTATAGTCTGGATACTAATACTGCTGATACTCTAACACTTGCTCTTGTTGCTTAAGCTCGAGCAGTGTGATTGTCAGCACTCTAACCCTGAGGCATGAGAGCAAAGAGATGTCTTCCCGCACTCACCGCTAGGCAGGTTAGGAATTCCCATGGAACTAATGAGTATATGGTCAGTAAAGTTTTGCCTGCCGTGTTCTCTGAGTCTTACTGTTTGTTGTAAGAGTGTGGCGCCCTGTGGCAGCCCACACTGAATGGTCCGGGACCTGAGAGAATTGGCCTTGATTTCACCTGGAACTATTAAATTCAACTCTGGGCCCAGGCCAGGTCTCCAACAGACCAGTAATTACAGACAGTCCTTGAATTCCTAGTATGAGGCACTATCATATAGACACAATCATAAGTCACATAATTACTAGGAGAATCACTGGGGTTTTACCGGCATGGCTCTCGGACAAGGCCATATCCCCTTATATCGTACATAGCAATGTAATGAATATAAAAATACTACTTTCTGTCCCTCAATCAGAGTCCCACTGATTAAAAAGGCCTATTAGTGCTGATGGTTTTCTAGTCTATTAGCTACATCTGTACTACAATATCTTGGGGGAAATATAATGAAAAACGTTTGTCCTATTAAAATCATACCTTGATACTGAGGCATATTCTGCCTGTTGAACAAACGTAATTTCCATTCCATTCAGAAAACTTTTTCGCACTACAATAAATCATACCTCTCCTACAGGGTGGCGGATGTCTTTACTAGAATCAATTCATTTATACAATGTGCGCTCCCAGACCTCAATCTCCCGTTAGACGTTATCCTGTTTTTAAACCTGGTTGCACGGTGACATTTAGACTCCCAAACGCTTGGCCATTTTACCCCATCGTTAAAATACTTTGTTGCTTAGCAAATAAATCCTGCCTTGGGGCTCATCTTGTGCTCTACCTCTTAATCCATGTCCTTTGTTGCTGTTTTCTATCTATTAAGAGCTCCAAGGAGGCCAATTATGTGTCTGTATAGCAGCCATTAATGACCTACAGACTGTAGACATTGTATTGTGAAGCTCTGATGCTTCTAATTGCTGTCTCTTTCTTTACCACTAGACATGGCAGCATAGTCAAAATATTAATGTACAATACTCACACAGAAGATTCATTGTTTCATTATTCTGGGATTATTTTTCCTCCGTTTTTAAAATACTTGACCTAACATCAAGCACGATATTCCTTTGAAATGCTTAAAATCTTTTTTTTCCAGTAGTAGAGTGGCATGAATTCCTACAATGGTCATAGAGGATGAGAAGGGGGTCCGTTCATCATAAATGTAACGCGTAGCATTCTGTGTTCAGAACTAGGAATGTTCCAAATGAGCTGAGAGTCCCTTTAAACTGTTACAGTTTAACCGTGTGTTTCATTAAAGGTAAAAAGCACTCCCATTGAATGACGTGTGTCCTCTAACATGATTGGACTCACAGAGCCGTAGCTAGCTCCTTTTGCACCCAAGGCAATAATGGAAAATTGTGCCCCCCAACTATTTTTAACAGTTTTATTTACACTCTGCCCTTACACACATAAACGCTGCCCTTACACACACCTACCCATTAACACGCATATACGTATACACCGCCCTTACACGACTGCCCAAAAACACACATATACACATACACTGCCCATAAACACACACATACACATAGACTGCCCATAAACACACACATACACATAGACAGCCCTTAGACACTGCCTTTATACACACCTGCCCATAAACACACATATACACATACACTGCCCGTACACACTGCCTTTACACACACCTGCCATTAAACACACATAGACACATACACTGCCCTTACACACACACCTGCCCATAAACACACATATACACATACACTTCCCTTACACAAGCCTGTCCATACACTCGTGTATACACATACACTGCCCTCACACTCTCCTGCCTTTACAGACACACATACACACACACCAGCTTACAAACACACAAATACCTACACTGCCCTTACACATTCACTGCCCATACACACACACTGCCCTTACACACACTCCAGCTTACAAACACACACACATATACACAGCCCTTACACCCCTTTCTCCCCATCTCTTACTTTTCTCATCTTCCATCATCTTCCATCGTGTCATGGGAGCACGAAGTCTGTCACTCCAGGTCTCTGCTTTACTGCTCCCTCTTCACTATGCGCCGGCTATTAATGCAGAGCACCGGGGTGACGTCATATCCCAGCGCTCTGCATCATTTGCCGGAGCGTAGTGATTAGGGAGAATGGAAGCCGAGGTCTGAATTGACAGGCCTCATGCTTCCTAATGTTGGGCAGCTTAGAGGGGGATTGTGATCTCCCCAACCAGCCCTGCTCATCGGACACCCCACAGAGACGGGACACCCCACAGAGCCAGAACCTCCAGGCCCTGATACCAGTAGAACCCCGCGCACGAAGGACTTAACAAAACAAACCATTAAATACGATAGTGATTGTAAATTTCAAGACCTTGAATATATCAGATGGCTGCACTTGCAAATAGTTTCATTTGTTTCACGGCGGTAGCACCAAAGCAAGGAGAAAAAAAGGAAAAAAAAAGGTATGCTAGTTTTGAACATGAATCATTTATCAAAATGTAGTCGAGGACTGGAAGACTAATGACCAATTCAGATCCAATTGTAGCTGGAGTGCTGGTTGCAGCTGCGGTTATCTGGGCTGCATTCATAACATGGAGTCACTTTTCACTTTCACTCAGAACATGTGGCAGCCTCACAATCTTCCGTTCACATCCAATCTGTTTTAGGAGCGTTGTAACTAAACTTTCGCACTGCAGCAAGAGACCTCGGTAAACAGATTGCAACTTAAATAAAAGTCGCAGCTCTCAGCGCCGGCTCGGAGGCTTCTCTTATAGACGTTATTGCCTGCTTGGTTTTGATCTCCCGCTTGAATGTCATGTATTTTAATCTTCATGTAATGTTTGGAGTTTCCCAATCAAGAATGTTTACATAGAATGCGTGACATCATCAAACATTGCGGTTTGTATGACAATCTAAGAACCTAAAATTCTCATTTTTAAAGCTAAGGGGTGGTTTTGGTTGTTAAGCGAGGCTCTGTTTGTACTGGGTAGCGAGCGGGTTTATTGCCCCATCATACAAAGTTTTATAGAATATGTATAGAACGTTGCATACAATTTCTGTAGCATTTACAGTATTAATATTCTTGCAGTATGAATACGATTGATTACTAAATCTTTCATTTTTCTGTAAAACAGTTGGGTTTCGGTGGATCTACCCCATTTATATTTCCTCTTTTGGTAATTCCCATAAATGAATTGGGATTAGCTACTTTAACATACTTTCACTAATTTGCGATACCCCGGGTAGTCAGGTTCTTATTGAAATAAGCTTTTTTTTTACTTTCTGCCCATTTCTTTCTTTATTCAGCTGTATTAATTTATTAAGTAATGGATACATTAACTGACAAATGCTTGACCAGGCTTTGAAGAGGTTACAAAGTCAACGCATATACATTGTAAACGTGTATAAACACCTGTCCTCGGGAAACCTTATTTTATTTAAAGATATAATCAGACGCTGTGTTTTATTCAGCTTCACACTGATTACCCTATGAAATATTTTTCCCGAGATCTATTCATTTTTATTATTAAAGCCATTTAAACACACTGATGAATAACGGCAAAGATTTATAAGGAATTTTGCACAACTGCCAAAATCCACTGCTGTTAACTAAATCCGCTGTACTTAATACCCAGAGAAAGAACAAGTCACGCGTGCGTCATATTTATTCAGCATTAGGCTGTATTTTAGTGACAATAAATAGTGAGTTAGAAAGACACAGCATTAGATGTAATATCGATTTGGGATGATCTTAGGTGACCTTTAAAAAATCTCTTAGGATTTGGTAAAGTATTTTGTATGCAGCAAACCATCGCAGAGACATTGCGGGAAATAATTCCAGCCGCTCCAGAGTTTGAGAGGAGGTGGCATCGCCCCACTGTGGGACAGGGGGTGGCATCGCCCCACTGTGGGACAGGGGGTGGCATCGCCCCACAGTGGGAGAGGGGGTGGCATTGCCCCACTGTGGGACAGGGGATGGCTTTGCCCCACTGTGGGAGAGGGGGTGGCATCGCCCCACTGTGGGAGAGGGGGTGGCATCGTCCCCTTGGTGGGAGGGGATGGTATCTCCCTAAAGGGGTATTTGAGGACGTGATGAAAAAGGCTGCGTGATCACGACATTCATTTGAGTGATTCCTGATTTTAGGGATTGAGCTGTCAGTCAGTGTCTGCCTTGGTTAAGTGTTTAGTATTTGACCGGGAATGGTGGAGCTGCAGATGGGGTCTGGAACCGGTTGTTCTTGTTACTGGATTTAGCAGTCTGGCTATTCTTATAGTATGCGGGGACGACTGATTGCCTGCTATTTCCTCCAGTAACGGTTTCAGCCAGTCTGCAGTAGCTGCGATAACCCGATGAAAATAAAGGCAGTTTTTGTTATATCGCGGGGAGAGAGGAAGACACGGGAAAAATGTACAAAATGCTGTGAATTCCTCTTCCATGTATTGGGTGCAGAGGAGAATTTCAGTAAATGCGCTGTGTTTGGGACTGGTATGTGAAAGACTTTACACGGGAAACAACGTGCAAAGTGGTGGAACAGGAAGGAGGAGACGGGACCTGTGCCCGGTATTCAACAATATCCCCGTGAATTACATATACATTTGGTTCTGAATTACTGCCGGAGACCGCATTCAGCAGCCGTAGTCACACGAACGCTTCCACAAGTGATTTGCTGATCTTCCTCTAGTTGTGATAAGTGGTAGCCAAAAGTACACATTGATTTGCAATGAATAACTAAGTGGGAATGTTGGTGATTTGTCTCCCCTTCTCTCGTTTGATTGTGACGCCGTTCCATCTGCCAGCATGCAGATTCATTCCTTTCTGTACACGTGTGGATTATTGGATTTAGAAGCCAGTATCTGCGATGGAATTAAAAGCCACTTTCTGGCCATTTCAGTGAAATTCTGCTCACCTCAGTATGTGCTAAAATATCAGTGACCTCTATGTCTGGGCTGTACATTCATCTTTCCTGAACCGAGCACCCTGGACAATCAGATGAATGTGCTTTGTCAGCCATTATTTAATGTTCCTAATTGTCTTCGGTGGCCTTTGCCTTTCCCCGGCTCTGTCGGTTTGCGTTCTAGAATATGGAAGTTATGCTGCTCGGCAATTGCTATTCCAGCCCAGTACCGGAGACATATTTCAGAGCCATCAGACCAGCTACTTTCAGAGTCCCAGGTGTATCTGGCCTTTCCTTTAAGAACATGTTGACTTGCATAGATCCCAGTGATGATCTAATGACTGTTGTGCTGTGGTTTTGACATCGATTTCTTTTGGAAAATTGGTTTTGACCAGAAGAAAGTACAAAACATTACTGCAGACGTGACAGAATCGGTCAAATGAAGCTTCATCATTACTGGAATGATTGGTAGGAGAAGCTTCCTTCCGGAAAAAAGAAGACCTCGTGCCTTGGAGTTCCGGAACCCCACGTAGCTCCATCTGACCTAGAGGAATCTGTAAGGTTTCTGCTGCGTTATTACTATGGAGACGCTCGGCGACATTTCCTTTTATTTGCCGGAACAAGCAGGCCATCCAGCTTGTCCTCGCATAACTTCATATTGTGTTCTTGCACAAGACAGTCTTATGCGCGTCTCTTTAATGCCTCTTTAACTCTACAGTCACTTTAAAGGCTATTCAGACTTGCTTTACTACCGATTAGCAATTTCCAGACAGTGCCGCTGTCCATCAAAGCAGAAGCTAGCTTAGCAACTGTAGGAGATTGGAGTCATATTATCCCGTCTACTACATCACTCTGCAGGTAGTGGTTGGGATACATTGTTATTATTGAAGCATCATCCCATCTACAGTAGTACGTGTGCAATAAGGGACAGTGAAAAGCACTCTCTTTCAAGGTTCTTAAAAACTATCGAAGTTCCGGAATTCTGGAAATAAATCTGGAAATCGTGCGGGTTGGCTGCAGTTTTACAGTTCAAATGGTGGTAAATTGCAGAAGAATGGCACTAGAATGTTACTTTAGTACTAAAGAAGAAATGTGAAAGCACCTTCTGGACATTCTGTATGTACGTGTTTGTAGAACCTTTTCCTAATGGAAGCGCTTGATGGAATACGTCTATCTCCTGCTCTGTTCACTCAATAACTCGAGAGCCAATATCCTTATTCAAACCCTTATTTCAGCTATTGGAAATCAAAACTGTTGCCCTTTAATCGCACATGCAGAACACCTGGTGCTTTTGTGTTTGTTGTGGCTATTATAACATAACCCGCAAATTGAGTGATGTGTAAGATAACGCCTTTTGTGTCTCTGCTTAACAATGCTGTTCTGGAAGATCTTTTATGAAAAATGAATCATTTGAACACAAACCAGACTTGAAAAATATTGCAACAGGCACGTCCTCATTCTGAAGGCTTATAGAAATGACTTTGATGTTTTTAATTTAAAAAGGCTGACGACTCGGCTTTGCGTTGGCAGCGCCGATGCCCTCAGTGCTGAAACTCATTTTGGTCAAATTTTGTTCCCCGCATGAACCAGAATTTAATGAATTGCAGGTCTACTTTGAGATGGTTTCTCCGGTACCCCCGCCGCAAGCAGAGCCCCTGTGAATTGAACAAGCCTTTGAATTGAATAGCTATAAGGAACAGGTGTAGACATTAATTACTGAGCGTTCCTAATACTTTATTTGACTTAACAACGAAACTAAATCTTTTTTGCAGCTTCAGGCCAACCACATCCAGGAGATGAATGGGAGACATCTTTACTGTGTGAATACCCATTACAATCAAAATATCTACCTTTCTACCTTTTAAACATACCAAGCATCCTTCCTCGCGTAAAGCTTTTTTTCCCCCCCTTGAGAATTTACTTGTCGTGTTCGATGCATGAATTATAATACAGATGCACGTGGCATGTAGGCAAAGAACTGAGATGGTTACGTTCCCAAGAGCCGAGTGGTCTTCGTATTTAGCGTTTGCCGTCATGATGTCATTTGCCGTGCAGATCACTTTGGATCGTTTTACAGCTGCAGTCGTGTCCTGTAAAGTGTAATTACACCAGGGGATTAAGAAGTATAGGTGTGTTACTAAAATGAGCATCGCCTAAAAATAACATCCACAGAAGGTAATAAAGTCTACCAGTAACACAATATGTCTGCATCGCTGTGAGGGATATATGAAACCCGGCTTCTCAGACGAGCAGATTCACCTCTAATGGAATATATTACCAAAACCCGACTGGAAATGAAGTAACGGCTCCTGAATGCTGCCCATTTCACGAACGCTCCACAAGATGAATGCGGAAATGAGAGCTGGTATCAGACGGGAGCCCAGGCGGTTTCTCCATGTTAAATAGAAAGTCGTCCAGCAATGAGAATGGACGGCGTCTGGGCTAAAGTGCCTCTTACTTTCTAGTGAGGAGAGTTTTTGCCTCCAAGTCAAGTCGAGCTCTGCTATGAACGGGTCGCTGGCAAAAAAAAAGGATCCAATATTTCTGAGGTACTCAACCTGCCCCGTGCATTTCAGACTGATGTTAAGACGGAAGTATCCTGACAAGTTACTGGCCAGAGTACGGCATTGGGCAGAAGTGCTTAATCTCTGCAGCGTATCGGAATCAGACAGGGATCTGTACATTCGGAGATGCGGGAAATGTTTGGTCCAGAAGGTCCATGAGCCCCAGAACATGGACTTCCCAGGGAAGCACAGACCTATTTCCCAGGAGCCCAGCACTTCGTAGAGTCAGAATCCCGCTGGGATACAGAGCAACCTTTATATTAACCACATCATTTCCCACTTAAAAATATGTAGTCTCATTGACTTGGTCTGTCTCAGATAGACGTGTCATCTTTATATTCTTTTGTCTCCTCTTCGAGAGAGAGATGAGCGCTTCCAATGATGATTCTGCTGGAGTGTTTAGTAACTCTCTGCTGCACCGAGAGCCTAGTGTTTGATTTACCGGGTTGGACGGATGCAATTTTGTGATTTATTGATGTGAAACATTATAGAGGTTGTGCGCCGCGCTGTATTTAGAATCAATGACATGCTTTTTAATACTCAGTCTTATCTGATTTAAAGTGGAAGTTTTTATGAGCTTAAATAAAAGGGCAGCCTTTGTGGCACCGTGAGATCCTCTAATTGATTTCTCCGGTACCAGTGAAATCCCTTTCAGTAATGTCTGCTGTTTCTCTTCCCGGACGGACTCTCGTTGTGGCCAGTTTAACGTGTCATAGCCAGTTGTAAATGATTCTGCGCTCTTGCTGTCTCTGGTGGTCGATCCGAGCTGTTAATATATTCATTGGAGTTCTCCCGGGGGAACAGAGGCTCACAAACGATTTTTCAGCATTATTACTAGACATCTTGGTAATTCCCTAATTTAAGAATGATCAATGGCTTGCCAATCACACACGTACACTCACCTTAACACGTGAAAGTGTGATCAGCGGAGACTTGTGTGCTTTGCGGTTTCCCTGAGGAGAGCTTTAGCCTATCAACGTACTACGCAGATCTCTGATACCAAAACGCTTCATCCATATGAGTGACGCTGCAGCCCCCCTTCGTCGTTCTAGACTTTAATGCAAATTATTCTGTGGGCTCTGTGTAATATTTAAGCAACTATATAGTAGGAATGTGGTTCCAGCAAGTACTTTGGTTTCTCCGATTTAAAATTAATGAGTTTTATCTTTTTATCAGTTGGATGCTGTGGTTGTCACCGGAAAAGGATGAAACTCTCAGACATAACTAATGATTCTCTTTAATACAAAACCTTTTACCTATCTCCTGAGATGTGAGTAAGCAGATGATTTCCCCTGGTGGCTTCCATGTTGCCGCAAACTAGACTCATGCAGATAATAGGTTATTGGCTTCTCTCCTCTTTCCTGAACATTGTTTTCATGCAATTTCACACAATTACACGTGTGTGACTTGCCACGATCCATGATATGTGTATATATATATATATATATATATATATATATTAAAAACTGTGTGATTATTGTGTATATTGAGGAGGATTTCAGGCAACAAGACCATAGAGGTTTTCTGTGCTGCGTAATGCAGGCTGCGTGTCCTTAAACACAGTGTAGTTTTATATGTACGTTTTATGTCTAAAAAGATCATCATGTCTTTGAAACATTGTGTCTTGGTAGATTAACATGCAGTGATGGTCCAGTGAGAATTTATTTATTTAAAGGGATAAGGGGATAAAAGCTTAATGGAGTTTTACTCGGGCAAAAATCTGCCTTCAGGCTGCCCCGAGAGGAGGATCTAAGATATCTTCTGAGGTCATCTCCAGGTCTGAGACGGTTTCTGGGCTTCAGACCGTACGATCCCTTTAAAGCCACATTTATAATTTGGGGGTTAAATAGCCCTTCCATCATCTTGGGTTCCCTACGAGCTCATTCCCTTTAAATGGTGCAAAATACGAGGAGCTCAGTGACGATTACCCAGCGGGAAAGATTATAGCTATGTCAATATATAAACGCTGGAAATGAAGAGATATTCATACTGCTTGGCTCGGGAGCGGGGAAATATGTTTTAAACACCACTGTTTACTCGTGCCTAACCTTCCTGCCAGTTTTAAAGGCAAAACAAGTAGCCAAGTGATGGGAGAAAAAGCTTCATTTTTGAGATTCAGAAAAGGCTGTTGGGCGATTAATTAATGTTACAAGTTTCATCTGTTTCACGAATCACTGAAAAATGTTCTACATGAAAGAACAACATGTCTAATTTTACACCGAGGATGAATGATTTGTCATGCAGAACTGTCCATTAGATGTAGACCATTACTTAAAACAGTCAGGGCAATAAATCATCATTTGGATTAAATGAAGAAGTAGCACCTTGCTCGGTCTGGCTGCAGAGTCATAATAAAGATAAATGAAAACCCGGCACAGGTGAATTTTAATAGGCATCTAAATGCACTCACGCTAATTAGATGATGGGAATCAGAACTTTCCCTGACACCACTGTTGCAGTTCTTCCAACTTTCAGAATAGTACATAGCCGACCCCAGAAACGGCTTGTATTTCCGCTGCGTATTTGGGGGCCTCTAAGAGACAGACCTGAGTATTTGGTGATTTAAATACAGGATACCTTTCTGGGCTATGGATGAGTTGGTGTTTGTTTTAGAACATCAGGAATATATTAGTCTGTTAGAAAGTGATCAGTGCCAAGGTAATGAGCTAAACCGCCTGTCCTGTTAGGGCATGACCCCACACCGGCGATTCTAAGTCATACTATTACATTCCTGGGGCCGGCGGTGAGCAATCAGGGTAGGACTAGCAATGACTGCAAGCCAAGGACCATTCATTCCTGCACTCTCTGCCTTATGCTATAGAGGACAAGGGAGCGTGAAAAATACTTTCTTTTCCGACAGATTAGCAAGTCGTGGTGTATTTCGCGCCAACATTACAGCCTGGTATTAGACATTTTCAGAAATCAGGCAAATGGTTCACAAACATTGCATTCTCGTTAATTGTTGAGGATCGTTGTTTTAGTCGTTGTATGTCTCCAGAAAGTAATCAATTCGGCATCTTTTCGTTAGGTTTCTGTCTGCTTTGGGATTTGTTTTAATGTAGAAATATTAGCCGTACGCGTGAGTCCATTAAATAGGCACATGGATGAGACTGGAAGCATCTCCCGGGTTTCTCGGTGATTCGTACAGTTCTGCGATGGAATGTTCCGGGGGTTCTGGGCTTTTCACATTTCATTTGCTTCATCTGAATTAAGTTAGTAGGAAAGAAACGCCGGCGTCATGTTAGGGTACTAGAGCAAAAAAAAACAGCAAGAGTCTGTAACGTGCAGTTAAAAGCTGTCACATTAACGTCACAGTAAATGCACAGCGAGAGTAGTCTCTGTTTTAAAGAAAGACCCGATAATCGTGGCTGTAACAAGGTCATGACCCTAATAAGCATCTTTAATTGCTTCAGAGTAAAGAGAAGAACATATGAATGCCCAACCATAACAATGTTTCCAGCTGCAATATCCTTTTCATTCATTACTTATATTTGTTCACTGCATTCAGTCGCATACGCTGAATATCTGTTGTTTGGTCACAAATACACCATTCCTGCGCAGAAACACTTTCCCTATGGAAAGGGAAGCCCCAGTGGTTTGATTGTTCGTCTGAGTGAAGTCTCTGCCGGAGCCATAATATAAACTCCTCAATGCTGTTAGTGCCACAGAGCTACTATCCGAGCCTCTTCATCGCACGTTAAGGTTATGGTTAGCGGGTGAAGCTGAGGAGTATGCGCAGCCGTGTTTACATGGGAACACAGATTCGTACAGTCGTATTGCGCAGGTTGTTTTTATTAGAAAGCCAAAGGTGTGGATGAGACTGTTGGCATCTGGACACGAGGATAGAGAGCCATGGGGCCAGTAAATCGTCTCCTTTTTGGAATGTTACAGCGTGTTGTTGGGCGGCAAGACGTCGGCTCGCCTCGCTCTGCAGGAAGCGAAGAGCCTCATTCTGATTAATAATGTTGTTTATACAGGCGTGTGCATGTCCGCGTTGTATGTGTTCTGTGTGCATCTCTGTATTGCTTCTTGAGTACATCTTGGTGATATGTCACACTGCCCTGGGGTGTAGGGTCCAGCTTCATGATGGTGACTGAAGGGTCAGATAGGGAGTTGTCTATGAAGTGGGTTTGTATTGATCTGAGTACATGGAAGCCACCAGATGCGACATGTTTACTGCATGGTAAGTTTACGCTTGTCTCAGAGATGGGGAAACACCGTATCAGCTCCGTGTCTGGATTAGTCTGTGTAATCTCGGACTTCGCTATAGCAATAGGTCAAGTAGAACAATCAATTACTTTGATCTTGAAGGGACGCTTTGTCCAGGTTTACACGGATGGACGAAATCTTAGGGATTGTAAGTGCAGCGATAGGATGTATGAAGCGGTCGGGGGAATGAGTCCAATTAATGGTTTTACTTCCCTGTGGCATATTGATGTCTATCAGCTCAAAGTTCCTTGTCAAAACCGGGCAGACAGAAACATCGTCTGTTTCAGTTAATTTACAGAGCTTGTAAAATCTTGGAAGCAATAATTGACAGAAACATCTGACTTTTTTTTTCCTTTGGACAACATATAATTTATATTCCACTCTCTCTCTCTTGAAAGCCCTTGGCTGGGAGAGTGAAATAATTCAGTGGCGCTGAGTGAAGAAATGGGCTTGGGGTAATCACTCCATTAAATCATGTCGGCTGAACTTAAAATAAGTGAAATGCTTAGCTTTTCTATTCAGGATAATGACTGCTTAATAATCCATTGTGGTATCATAAAGATACACATTGCTAAACACGTAAATGGGGTGAAAAACAAAAGAACGGCGGACTTATGGTCAGAGGCGATGCGCAATATATCCTTCACAGACCAAATAAAAGCAGTAGACGGGGATTTGGGGAAAGGCCGGTTTATGATCTGGAAACGCCGTGAAAGCCGCGCAGTAACATACCCGGGGCCGAGACAGACGTTTCTTTTAACTAGTTTATTATTTTAATCATGCGCGGTGGTTTGTGAAGCCAGCACTTTTTTTTCCGCTGTATAAATCATATATATTTTTTTATGTTTGTTTTTTAATTGGTTGGCCACACATGCCGATTGGCCAGCTATACAAACGGAATGCGTAGATACAATGTACTCCATTAGTACTCCCGGTGTAACTAGTGATGGCAAATTCCACGTAATTTGTTTCTGTGCTTTGGTGCTAATCCTTTTAGAATCTTTTTTTTTTCCATTTGCCAAACGCCTTCTCCAAAGACAGAGACCCCCTTTAATTATTTTGGCTGAAATTATCCTTCGATCTGATTGAAAATTTAGATTTTATGTGAAACAACGCAGACCAAAGCGGGTCTGTCCTCTCAGATCACCTTCCAGCCCATCACTGGGAGCGATCATATTCGATTGCCAAGTATTACCGATGTTTTGCCGTCCGACAAGACCACTTGGCTTCTGTAATCTAAAGATTTGACCTTCCGCCATGAAATGTCAGCGTGTTGTTTACACACATGGGCTGTCTGTACTGCGCATGATGCAGTCCATGAAGTCCACTCGATGGTCACACGCACGGTCGGTGCATCTCCTCACTTACTCTTCCCTGGTTTGTCTATGGTTTACAAACTGAGTGACTTCACTGGTAGGGCAGTAAATTCCACCAGTTTAATGTACGCACAGTATTTTATGTATATGTGAAACCAACCTTTGGAGTGGAACCAGTAGGGACCCTAAAGTTAAGATTGTAACGAGCATAACCAAGACGTCATTCCGGAATTTATTTTTAATGACAGGTAGGGAGGTCTCGGCAACAAGTATTGGGTTGTAGCAGGTAGCCTTAGCATGTAGGAGATTTGAACCGGGAATGATGGCTTCTTCCCTTTCAGTTTGTAAAACATTTTCTGGAAAACTCCAACCTGGCAAACTGTGCCGACTGGAACTACATCTTACAACTTAATTATCCGGTTACTGTTACGGGTCTTTAGTCAAAGTTAATTCCTATTATTGAGCCGTCATAGTGAAGTCACACAAGCTTTCAGGAATTTGGATTTCTTTTTCTTCAGATGGAATAAAAAGACTTTCCATTTTGTGAAGAAAACTCTTGAGTTCCCGAAAGCTTTTTGCGACTTTCATCTTTCTCTATGTCAGCCCAACTACAGGCATCAACTTCAACTAAAGAGTTCTTTTGGACCAATACGGCTGCATCTATTTTTCTTCTTTAGTCGTTGGCTAGTTTTCTTGTAATGACCTCTTTGCACAGAAGCTTGTCGCACGTTTGAGGTGTTTGAGGACAGGAGTCACAGATTGCGAGTGTATGGCAGCTATCCTCCCCGTACTGTACGCCGCACTCCACGAAAGGTCACAGAATATACTGGGGTATACGGAACGTATTTAATGCCTTCTATTAGACAGATACGGCATCTGTTACTGGTGTAGGTAACAGCATCCCATCCTATATATCGCACATTCTCTGTTTATAAAGAATCGACTCCCAGGAATCTGGAAACAAATCTATTGATGAGGGGCGCTGCTATGTGTTACTCTCCCTTTGGAGACAGTTTCTAGGAGTCGTTACAGGTTCTGCAAGGAACAGGTCCACCTAGCTGTGAGGGCTCTGGAAATTTCCTGAAAAGTCTGTTATTATGGGTATAGTTCTCTAGACTGTGAACTGCCGTGTGTGTGATGGATGGACAAAAATACACCCTTCAAACCACCACGTCAACAAAGCCCACCAGAACACAACGCTGTGGAATGTGGGACGTCGAGCTTGGCTGGAAGCTGGAAGGCAGTTGACTAAGAGACGGTTTTGCCGCAGTAATGTTTTCCGGGAGTTTATTCAGTGAAACATTTGGAGTTAAAGAAAACACAGGCTTATAGCGCAGATTTCATTACGTTATACAGGGAAAATGTTTAGCTAGCAACACAAAACACATTCTGGAAAGTCTCGTGACTGGAGCCAAATGTAATGTGTCTGTCAGACGCGCGGCGTGGAGGGCTGCGGAGACAGGCGTAAGGGTGGACGCTACACTTGGGCTTTCCCAGGATGAGAAACGCGTCGGGGTGAATCGCCGAGCACTAAAACAAAAGAAATATTATTGTTAGAAGAAGAAATTTATTTTATTTTATATAAGTGTAGCTTACACCAGCCTAAATAATCGTGTTACCTGCGCAGACTTTCGTCAGTGTGTTGTTAATAAGCAGAAAGAGGTATTTCACCGGTCTGCGCATGCGTGCCTGTGTGTCTAAAGAAGAAGAATACTTCATTAACCAAAAAGAGACAGTTCACTGAATTTACACAGCAAAGCTCTCATTATTGACATCAGATAATAGCTTGTAATTAGACAACTGATACTGTGCGTCGGGGTTATTAATTGGAACGGTTTGTCAGTTTTAAAAAAGATGTTTGTGGAGGGATTGATTTTCTCCACCCCAATTATATGTGCCGGCACAACATTAAAGGACTGTCAGGGGACCGCTCTTATCCTCTGGGGTAAGGATGGTCGGGGGACTCTCCGCCGTGCGAGGGAGACCTTCACCGTGTGACCGCCTGGAGATGTTCCTATAATAGGCATTCTGCTGGCATGTGCAACAGATGGTCAGGAATTTAGGTCAATGTGGATGTAATTGAACATGATTTCCTTCTACCCTTTTAAATGCAGGCTAGTCACAGCGCTTGTGTCTCTGCAATTTACATCAGTCAGTAAATCGCACTGGCCTGGATAGCCGTGTAACGGAGTAAAGTGGCCGGTGGCTAATCTGACAAGGGTGTCAAACGGTAACAGAAATACCACTGAAGATAATTATAATGGGACACAAGTGACATTTAGTTTATACGGAAATATAGAATTAGCCGGTAACCAGAGTGACAGCGGGATGTCTGGCCACGTTAATGTTACGGCATCCGGTTTTCTTCCGGTGTCTTCATTGTGTATATAGGTGAATTACAGACCCTTTACCCTGTGGGTAATCACACCCTCTCTGCCCCAAGTGTGGTGCCACCGGCTCTCAGACAGCTCTCACATCTAAGAGAGTGTCTGAGCGATTTGGTTACAGAAATAAAAAGTCTTAGTTACTTTGTCATTAGAGTGATGGAAATGATAAAGGGCCATTGGAACATAGGAGTGATGGGAGTGATAAAGGGCTATTGGAACACAGGAGTGATGGAAATGATAAAGGGCCATTAGAACACAGGAGTGATGGGAGTGATAAAGGGCCATTGGAACACAGGAGTGATGGGAGTGATAAAGGGCCATTGGAACACAGGAGTGATGGAAATGATAAAGGGCCATTGGAACACAGGAGTGATGGGAGTGATAAAGGGCCATTGGAACACAGGAGTGATGGGAGTGATAAAGGGCCATTGGAACACAGGAGTTGTGGGAGTGATAAAGGGCCATTGGAACACAGGAGTGATGAGAGTGATAAAGGGCCATTGGAACACAGGAGTGATGGGAGTGATAAAGGGTCAATGGAACACAGGAGTGATGAGAGTGATAAAGGGCCATTGGAACACAGGAGTGATGGGAGTGATAAAGGGTCATTGGAACACAGGAGTGATGAGAGTGATAAAGGGCCATTGGAACACAGGAGTGTTGGGAGTGGTAAAGGGCCACTGGAACACAGGAATGATGGGAGTGATAAAGGGCCCTTTGTAAGCCTATGATGAGATTCTATTAAAAATCAGCCGTTTTCAGCTACAATAGTCATTTACAACATTAACCCCTTCTGCGCTGGATTTCTGATGCATTTCATGTTATTTTAATGGACAAAACTTACCTTTCTTTCAAAAACAGGACATTTCTAATTTACCCCAATCTTTTGTATATCTCTAGAATAATGTAACTGTACCAGCCTTTCTATGCTGGGTTCCAATGCCGCTTTATTAAGTTAAATCCCTGTAATCTAGCTGAAAACGCCATACCGTCTGTATTTTGCTCCACTTAGCAGCGTGGAGCCCTCTTGTATAATAAAGCCGAGACATTGTGTGTGTTGGTGTTACAGAGGCCCACTGATTCCCAGGAGCCACAAACTTATCTTCATTGTGCAGTTTTGCCTCTTTTGACATTCGCTTTAAGCATTTTTCTGAAACCGCTCGCTCTGAATTGCAGTTAAGTTGGCGAATTTAGTCACAAAGCACTGAAGTACCTGCTCAGGAATTCTGAACAGCCACCTCAAGGCGTCCTCTGCTGAGTCAGACGGCTGCCAGGCATTAAGCTCCGGCATTCAGAGAGCACCGCAGAGCGCGGCCCGTGGCCGGAACCACGTCTGCCCGAGACCCGAGAAGCATCTGACTGTGCCCTCAACAAAAGGTCATCACCAGGACATGGTAGCATTACAGGTGCATTAATATGCCTTGTGTGCGTTGTAAAAGCTCCGTAATATGCTGTACATGCGTTAGAGGAGCGATGATATGCGGTATGTTCGTTAGAGGCGCAGTGATATGCCGTACGTACGTTAGAGGAGCCGTGATATGCCGTACATACGTTAGAGGCGCAGTGATGAGCCGTATGTGCGTTATAAAGGGGCAGTGATATGCCGTACGTGCGTTAGAGGGGCAGTGATATGCCGTACGTGCGTTAGAGGGGCAGTGATATGCGGTATGTGCGTTAGAGGCGCAGTGATATGCGGTATGTACGTTAGAGGGGCAGTGATATGCGGTATGTTCGTTAGAGGCGCAGTGATATGCGGTATGTGCGTTAGAGGTGCAGTGATATGCGGTATGTGCGTTAGAGGGGCAGTGATATGCGGTATGTGTGTTAGAGGGGCAGTGATATGCGGTATGTGCGCGTTAGAGGGGCAGTGATATGCGGTATGTGCGTTAGAGGGGCAGTGATATGCGGTATGTGCGTTAGAGGGGCAGTGATATGCGGTATGTGCGCGTTAGAGGGGCAGTGATATGCGGTATGTGCGTTAGAGGGGCAGTGATATGCCGTATGTGCGTTAGAGGGGCAGTGATATGCGGTATGCGCGTTAGAGGGGCAGTGATATGCGGTATGTGCGTTAGAGGGGCAGTGATATGCGGTACGTGCGTTAGAGGGGCAGTGATATGCGGTATGTGCGTTAGAGGGGCAGTGATATGCGGTATGTGCGTTAGAGGGGCAGTGATATGCGGTATGTGCGTTAGAGGGGCAGTGATATGCGGTATGTTCGTTAGAGGCGCAGTGATATGCGGTATGTGTGTTAGAGGGGCAGTGATATGCGGTATGTGCGTTAGAGGGGCAGTGATATGCGGTATGTGCGTTAGAGGGGCAGTGATATGCCGTACGTGCGTTAGAGGGGCAGTGATATGCCGTACGTGCGTTAGAGGTGCAGTGATATGCGGTATGTGCGTTAGAGGCGCAGTGATGTGCGGTATGTGCGTTAGCGGCGCAGTGATGTGCGGTATGTGCGTTAGAGGGGCAGTGATGTGCGGTATGTGCGCGTTAGAGGGGCAGTGATGTGCGGTATGTGCGTTAGAGGCGCAGTGATATGCGGTATGTGCGTTAGAGGGGCAGTGATATGCGGTATGTGCGTTAGAGGGGCAGTGATATGCCGTACGTGCGTTAGAGGGGCAGTGATATGCCGTACGTGCGTTAGAGGGGCAGTGATGTGCGGTATGTGCGTTAGAGGGGCAGTGATATGCGGTATGTGCGTTAGAGGGGCAGTGATGTGCGGTATGTGCGTTAGAGGGGCAGTGATATGCCGTACGTGCGTTAGAGGGGCAGTGATATGCCGTACGTGCGTTAGAGGGGCAGTGATATGCCGTACGTGCGTTAGAGGGGCAGTGATATGCCGTACGTGCGTTAGAGGGGCAGTGATATGCGGTATGTTCGTTAGAGGCGCAGTGATATGCCGTACGTGCGTTAGAGGGGCAGTGATATGCGGTATGTGCGTTAGAGGGGCAGTGATATGCGGTATGTGCGTTAGAGGGGCAGTGATATGCGGTATGTGCGTTAGAGGGGCAGTGATATGCGGTATGTTCGTTAGAGGCGCAGTGATATGCGGTATGTGTGTTAGAGGGGCAGTGATATGCGGTATGTGCGTTAGAGGGGCAGTGATATGCGGTATGTTCGTTAGAGGCGCAGTGATATGCGGTATGTGTGTTAGAGGGGCAGTGATATGCGGTATGTGCGTTAGAGGGGCAGTGATATGCGGTATGTGCGTTAGAGGGGCAGTGATATGCCGTACGTGCGTTAGAGGGGCAGTGATATGCCGTACGTGCGTTAGAGGTGCAGTGATATGCGGTATGTGCGTTAGAGGCGCAGTGATGTGCGGTATGTGCGTTAGCGGCGCAGTGATGTGCGGTATGTGCGTTAGAGGGGCAGTGATGTGCGGTATGTGCGCGTTAGAGGGGCAGTGATGTGCGGTATGTGCGTTAGAGGCGCAGTGATATGCGGTATGTGCGTTAGAGGGGCAGTGATATGCCGTACGTGCGTTAGAGGGGCAGTGATATGCCGTACGTGCGTTAGAGGGGCAGTGATATGCCGTACGTGCGTTAGAGGGGCAGTGATGTGCGGTATGTGCGTTAGAGGGGCAGTGATATGCGGTATGTGCGTTAGAGGGGCAGTGATGTGCGGTATGTGCGTTAGAGGGGCAGTGATATGCCGTACGTGCGTTAGAGGGGCAGTGATATGCCGTACGTGCGTTAGAGGGGCAGTGATATGCCGTACGTGCGTTAGAGGGGCAGTGATATGCCGTACGTGCGTTAGAGGGGCAGTGATATGCGGTATGTTCGTTAGAGGCGCAGTGATATGCCGTACGTGCGTTAGAGGGGCAGTGATATGCGGTATGTGCGTTAGAGGGGCAGTGATATGCGGTATGTGCGTTAGAGGGGCAGTGATATGCGGTATGTGCGTTAGAGGGGCAGTGATATGCGGTATGTTCGTTAGAGGCGCAGTGATATGCGGTATGTGTGTTAGAGGGGCAGTGATATGCGGTATGTGCGTTAGAGGGGCAGTGATATGCGGTATGTGCGTTAGAGGGGCAGTGATATGCGGTATGCGCGTTAGAGGGGCAGTGATATGCCGTACGTGCGTTAGAGGGGCAGTGATATGCCGTACGTGCGTTAGAGGTGCAGTGATATGCGGTATGTGCGTTAGAGGCGCAGTGATGTGCGGTATGTGCGTTAGCGGCGCAGTGATATGCGGTACGTGCGTTAGAGGGGCAGTGATGTGCGGTATGTGCGCGTTAGAGGGGCAGTGATGTGCGGTATGTGCGTTAGAGGCGCAGTGATATGCGGTATGTGCGTTAGAGGGGCAGTGATATGCGGTATGTGCGTTAGAGGGGCAGTGATATGCGGTATGTGCGTTAGAGGGGCAGTGATATGCCGTACGTGCGTTAGAGGGGCAGTGATGTGCGGTATGTGCGTTAGAGGGGCAGTGATGTGCGGTATGTGCGTTAGAGGGGCAGTGATATGCCGTACGTGCGTTAGAGGGGCAGTGATATGCCGTACGTGCGTTAGAGGGGCAGTGATATGCCGTACGTGCGTTAGAGGGGCAGTGATATGCCGTACGTGCGTTAGAGGGGCAGTGATATGCCGTACGTGCGTTAGAGGGGCAGTGATATGCGGTACGTGCGTTAGAGGGGCAGTGATATGCGGTATGTGTGTTAGAGGGGCAGTGATATGCCGTACGTGCGTTAGAGGGGCAGTGATATGCGGTACGTGCGTTAGAGGGGCAGTGATATGCGGTATGTGTGTTAGAGGGGCAGTGATATGCGGTATGTGCGTTAGAGGGGCAGTGATATGCGGTATGTGCGTTAGAGGTGCAGTAATGATGTATACATTGAGTGCAGATCGTAAGGTCAGGAAGTAACCACTGAACAAACCCTTAAAGGTACAGATCACACATCACAGATAACAGAATGAAAACAGCAGGACAGACACCCAAATCAGCCTCATAACGGGGGAAGTACCCCGGGGCACGTGTCACAAAGTGTTGCTGCGTATAAATGTACGGTACTTACTGCACAGACGTAAGCGTTTCACCTTTCACACCACACATGCAGTAAGTTGCGGCCCTATATAAAGAGGCACGGCTTGCAAAGTAAGTGTTTTATGGCAGGCAGACTCCTCACGGATGACACGGGATACAGAAAATATTAAAGAGGTGTGATGAGCGGCTCAGCCCGGGGTAAAGGAGCGTTTATCCACTTTCAAGGCGGATGTTAAGGCTGGTGTCTCGGTACAGATCATGGATGATGCCAAAAAAACTGAGGAAAGAGATTTTGGTCTCTTATATAAAAAGTACCTCGTAAAACATCTTCGCCAATGCATTAAACGCTCGTGTAATTCCTGACTAACTTAAAGCCGAAACCCGGCAGATGCTGGCGCGTTATTGTGCAGCTTCCCATCGCGTACCTCCTCCCCGAGAAGACGCTTTGTTTGGAATTTAGCCTTTGGTAGAAAATTACGAAATGTGTTACAACCGACAGCCGATCTCCCCCGGAGCGCGAGAGGTACGAGGCTCAGCGCCAGGAATCTGTGTGTCCAGATGAGCGCTCTCTGCTCTCCTACCATCTCCAGATCTCCATGGCTGTCAGAGCAGAATGTATGTTACGCTCACATCGAGAGTCTGTACAGCTTTTCACAAGTCTCTGCGCGCCTTAAACAAGCCATGCAAAGAATGGAGGATTCATTGGACACGATGCGCTCGTAATGCAGCCGCAACATAATCCGTTGGTAATGTGTCGGGGCAGACCGGGCGCTTTAGGTCCTGCGGCCACCCGATGATGCAGCCGACGGCTAGATGTGGGCGGCTGCACGACGGATCATATATTCCTCTTTTCTTTTCTGATTCTACGCGCGTTATAAGCATTGTTTCAAATACAATTTATTGTTACATCATAAATGACAAGCAGTAGAAACAAACTGTATGTTATATAAAAACGTACAGCATGGAAAGCTATTAGAAGTGCCGTCCTGGGGTGGTGCGAGGTGGGCACTGCTAAGCGTTGTGTCTGCTTCTGTGTGGCCTTTAATAGGGTGTAAAAAGGCCTGCGGTGTTTGCGGCCCCGTTATTCAGCCATACTGCAAAAAAAACCCAACAAAGAGTGTTATTTTTGTAGCAAGAGAAGCCGGTGGCGTTAATGTGTCTCGTAAACAGACCGTGCAGACGAGACACCGGACGTAAATAGAAGGAAAGGCTTGGTGACATGAAGGCCGCGCGGTATTATTCAATTCCTGGCCAAACAAGGTCAGAAAAAGACAATTTGGATTTTACTGCTAAATCTATGAAATACCGCAGTGAGAAGGGGCTGCAGGTTACGCGGTGATGAGCGAGGCTGGATGCTCGGAGTCTGCGACGAGCCTCTGGTTTGCCCGATTACCCGTGTCACTAGTCATGCTGGCAGCGCATGGCGGCCAATGGGGGGGGGGCGTAGCTGAAAGGCTTCAGAGGCCACTAAAATAATGGCTGTTTTTACTGTTTTGTCTATAATGCTGGATTTGTAATGTAATTAAACTCCTGGTAGAGACCCAGGTGCCACTTTGGAATGGCTATGAATTTCTCGCATTGCTTTTGGATGCCAAGGGTCCCCCGGCGCTGGGGCATTTCTCTCTTTGTGGTGTTTGGCCGGGAAGATAATAATGTATATGCTGGTAGTTCGTTTGTTACAATAGGGCTGACAAGTGCTGCTCTATAGGGTGTTGTCGGTGACACATACAGACATCCTTAATGTGACTGTGTGCCGGGTAATGGCTGTCAGTGTGCCGCGTACGTCCGGTATGTATGTTTGTGTGTATATATATGTACAGTGTGTCTGTATGTGCTGTACCCTGAGGCGTCCTGACCCCGTATAAAGTTGTGACTTCTTTTAATGCACTTCCCGTAATCCCCAGACTGAGACACACGGTAAATGTGAGCCCTGATGTTCTCTGTCTCATTGAACAAATTGAGCTCAAGTTATTTGCAAGTTTCATTATTTGACATGAGATCAAGTCAGCTCTGAGACTTAAATCTAATATTGAATGAAATGGCTCTTATTATCTCTTTGTCTGTTCTGCAATTCTTCTGGCAGGAATCCGATGCCAGACCGAATCCCATCTGCTTATCGCAGTCCTTGTCGCATCACGTTAACAAAAAAGCATATCCTGATCAGGCACAGGGAGCACATCTGGACCGGATCTACCCCGTGTACGAGGGCCACACACTGCATGCCGAGGTAACACGGTCTAACATTAAGACTTGTACGAAGACGGCGAGCTCTCAGCAGTGAGGGCCGCTTGGTACCGTTTCCCCAGTGAATGAAAGAAAGCTCTGGGACGGAAGCCGCTGTCAGTGGGATCCAAGTATCCCCTGACATGCCATGCGTCGTCTATCACATCGCTTACAGCCTACAGAGAAATGACTGATCACCAAGAGGGCAGTGAAAGGGCACCGGGTTCATTTAAACAAGCTGTACAAATATATAACCATATGGATAAGGGCGCGGGGTCATAACGCCGGAGACAATCGTAACTCGGCTGAAATATATGGCTGTGTGCCGTAAATCACGTCTGTGTATAAAGAGAGGACCCCGGAAAGCCAAACGCTGGGAAACAAACAGGTAAATGCTGTTGATTCGTGGCAGACGGTGACGGGAAGCTGCTAACACAATGTGAAAGCCTGATTAGTGCGGGGCGGGGGGCTCCAAGGGAAGATTATGAGACAAATATTGCAATGTGGCACCTGGCATTCGTTTTCATAGGTCGTGTCTGTCTGCATTAGACAACAGAGCAGCCAAATGAGATTGACGCCCCCCAACGTGACATTATCATGATGTGTAAGTCAGTAAGGCACCTCCGGGCACACAGCACGAGCCCAGGAAATTAGCAAATCCTTAGCCTGGATTCCCGGGCCGCTCCGCACAACGTTCCCGGGCATCACATCTCATCAGAACGCTAGCAGTTTGGGAAGTGAAATAACTTTTGAGTCGTGTAACTAATTGCAGGAACTAATTGTTCATGTGCTGACACGTAGTACAGACACTGTGCACCGCCACCGTGTAACGACACACCGCGTACCGACACAGAGTACAGACACTGTGCAACGCCACCGCGTACCGACACAGAGTACAGACACCGTGCACCACCACCGCGTAACGACACACCGCGTACCGACACAGAGTACAGACACTGTGCAACGCCACCGCGTACCGACACAGAGTACAGACACCGTGCACCACCACCGCGTAACGACACACCGCGTACCGACACAGAGTACAGACACCGTGCACCACCACCGTGTAACGACACACCGCGTACCGACACAGAGTACAGACACCGTGCACCGCCACACGACACACCGCGTACCGACACAGAGTACAGACACCGTGCACCGCCACCGCGTAACGACACACCGCGTACCGACACAGAGTACAGACACCGTGCACCGCCACACGACACACCGCGTACCGACACAGAGTACAGACACCGTGCACCGCCACCGCGTAACGACACACCGCGTACCGACACAGAGTACAGACACCGTGCACCGCCACACGACACACCGCGTACCGACACAGAGTACAGACACCGTGCACCGCCACCGCGTAACGACACACCGCGTACCGACACAGAGTACAGACACCGTGCACCGCCACCGCGTAACGACACACCGCGTACCGACACAGAGTACAGACACCGTGCACCGCCACACGACACACCGCGTACCGACACAGAGTACAGACACCGTGCACCGCCACCGCGTAACGACACACCGCGTACCGACACAGAGTACAGACACCGTGCACCGCCACCGCGTAACGACACACCGCGTACCGACACAGAGTACAGACACCGTGCACCGCCACACGACACACCGCGTACCGACACAGAGTACAGACACCGTGCACCGCCACCGCGTAACGACACACCGCGTACCGACACAGAGTACAGACACCGTGCACCGCCACCGCGTAACGACACACCGCGTACCGACACAGAGTACAGACACCGTGCACCGCCACACGACACACCGCGTACCGACACAGAGTACAGACACCGTGCACCGCCACCGCGTAACGACACACCGCGTACCGACACAGAGTACAGACACCGTGCACCGCCACCGCGTAACGACACACCGCGTACCGACACAGAGTACAGACACCGTGCACCGCCACCGCGTAACGACACACCGCGTACCGACACAGAGTACAGACACCGTGCACCGCCACCGCGTAACGACACACCGCGTACTGACACAGAGGGGAGACGGCCATGTCAGAAACCGCCATTCAGGCTCCATAACGCTGACAGATTAGAAATACGCAGATGCCTCAGTGCTAGGGCAGCACAGCTGAGAAACGTATTCTGTGCCCCCTTTACAAACCCCGCTGGCACAATAACCGTCACTCCGCTGCCGGGAACTCGTACCAGTAACAGGAGGACGCTCTCTCTGCGGCTTGTGAGCTCACCTGCTCGGGCTGTTTAATTAACATTATATTAGTGTCCTTCCTCGGCCCCGCGTGTCATGAAACGCACGGGCTGTGTGACGCAAAGGACAGTCCCATAAAAATGCCCCTCGTCCCGGGAGTAATATGGGGACGCAGGGGGGTTCCTTAGATTGTTTTTCCCGAGATCTTTAGGCTTCAGTTTCCTGGCCATTTTCAGTTTATCAGCACAGTACATACGTCATCATGTGCGTCGTTCTTACCAAATAAGTGTCCGAATCGATGAAAACCTCTTGACTATCAGAATAAACAAAAAGAAATCATACATTTTCATTTAAAAGCATCTGCAATGTGTCAATAGTCTGCAGCTCACAGGCGAGGACTCAATAACATTTCTGAATCCCAATTCCATAAGTCAATTTATAATTACTGTGGCGACAGATAATGTTATTATAAGGGTGAGTGAGTTTAAATATTGTGGTTTCACCTCTGATCATTAATTACTATGTGCCACAGATGTGAGCGCGCAGCCTCCGCCGGGGTCACTCAAGTGTTTCCACTATAATGCAGATGGGAATTGGTGCGGAACCCGGTCGGTACAAGGATTTCAGGTACGAAAAATACCTAAAAATACTGGAGGCCGTGACAATAACGTCCGAAACGTAATGGAGGTTGTGTCTAAGAAAACTCCGAAAATACCCGGCAGCCCTTCATATAATGGGGGGGGATTATATGACCCTGTGATTTATTGTTTATTGTTAGAGGGAGACGCGGCTGCAAATCGTGCAGCTCTAGCATTCATCGGAGTATAACACGCAGGTAGGGTTTCCGCTTCTTATTTTAGTTATAAAAGTGCGTGTTATACGCCAATAAATACGGTATATAAAACATGTTATGTAAACCATATTCTAAACACACTTAAACTGCAAGGGCAGCAGGGATCAAGGTTTATACCTGACCTAAGTGCGTATTTAAAGCATGTGTCCTCTCATTAACCACAGTCTTACCGAAGAAGCGATAGCAGCGAAAGGCATAGTGCGCGCCCTGAACACTCAGCAGATCGAGTCCGGTGGATCTACAGCGTCTGACATCGCAGGACCCGCGGGAGGCGGATTTTAGCTTCTGAAACGGACGTTCACTGACTTTTACCTCAATGTAAGCAGATATTTCTTTATTACTTTATTAAATGTGTTTTAATTTAATTTCTTTCTGTGCCCCCCTGTTGGTTTTTAAATGGACTAACCGAGTGATATATATACACACTGTATGTATATCAGGGATGACTGAGCGCTGTGTTGCTCCCCCCCAAGAAGAGTCCATCTAGGTGAATACTTTGTAACTCCGCGCTTCTCTTTTGCTTTAGCGTCTGCTCTTTGTGTGAGAAAACAGCAGGGTGATTGTGTAGCGCAGCGGTACGTGAAAATGTTTATGGTGGATAGGTTAGCACCCATGCCTGCGAGTGCGCTTACAGGCCGCTTATAAATCCTCCTATCAAGATTTGAAACGTCAGAAAGTAAGCAGATATATTACCCATCACACGCGCATGCTGATTCCCTGCGTAATACTCTGAGAGGTGTCCGAGTGATGTCTCCTGCCATCCCAAATGCAACGTGGCCCCCGGCTACACAACCGCCCCCAAGATTTTCCTCCCAGCGGAGAACTCTGTCCCATCCATCAATACCCGGATCCCTTTAATACTTATAAATGAATAGATGTCAACGGCGAATAAAATATATACTCTGCAAACACATCTGCGTGGCCACGGCAGCCGTGACAAATAGACACCATTAGCACCGGCAAATAAATGTATATTTTAAGATTAGCAGCAGCATCCTCCGCCGGTGAGGAAAGCACTGTGTGCGGGAGTGAAATTTAATGCCAAGATCACAACCAATCCCTCTTATTTAATGACGGAGTAAACAGAAAACATATATTTTACAATCAGTGTCCACTTTTTGCCCAGATTGATGCAATTTATCAGTCATGTTACACTGATGGCAGCGATTGGGGCTCTAATGCCAAAAACAAAGCACATTGAATGACATTAATTCTTATATCCCCATCAGCATTAATGCTTATACATGAGTTTCTCCTGATCTTTAAATGATTAAAAGGTGCTGATTCTGTGCAGATGACTGCAATATACTGCGGGCACCGGCCATAATGCGGGCGAGTTGGAGACGCCCCGCTGGACACGGAAGATAAAAGTCCCAGGAGCGAGAGGCAGGACCGTAGGAAGGGTGAGGCCCCCGCCTCGGATGCAGATGTGAGCGGGCGCACAGACGTCCGATCAGCAGCTGCAGGACCGGTTGGGGGGGATCACATCCGGCCAACATTAAGGAGCGCGGGGTTTGTCACTTCAGACCTCAGCTTTCGTGCTCCCTAATCACTGCTCCCCGGCAAATGATGCCGAGCGCTGGGATATGATGAGGGAGTGCTAAAGCAGAGACCTGGAGTGACAGACCTCACGCTCCAAAAATAGAATGGAAGGTGGAAGATGAGAAAAGTAAGAGATGGGGAGAAAGGGCAGTGTATGTGTATATATGTGTGTGTTTGTAAGCTCATGTGTGTATGGGCAGGTGTGTGTACGAGCATTGTAGGTATTTCTGTTTGTAAGCTGGTGTGTGTATGTGCTTGTGTGTGTGTAAAGGCAAGTGTGTATAAAGGCATTGTATGTGTATATGCGTGTTTATGGGCAGTCATGTGTAAGGGCAGTGTATGTGTTTATGGGCAGGTGTGTGTAAACAGAGCCGGCCTTAGGTGTTCTTGCGCCCTGTGCGGACTACTCCTCTGGCGCCCCCCATCCCAAAAAAAGAAAGGAATAAAAACTTGTAACAAAAGCCCAATCACTATATACTACGCCAAACATTGATGTGGTGTAGGCCTACCACTTAATTGTCTGGCTTAGTAGTAGGGATGCACCGAAACGAATTCTGGACTGAAACCGAAAGTGCAGCATTTACCTGGCCAAAACCGAATATGACCCCCCCAACACCATAAAAAATCTAACACTTTTATTTAAAGTAAGTAACACACCAAAATAGGACAAAACAATTAAATAATATTTATATATATATATATATATATATATAAAGTCCAAAAATAGTTACCGGCACTCCAGGGACTTTCCAAATAACCACACAAACAACTTCGGTTTTCAAGTCTATATATATCATATATATATGATTAACAGCAATCACATTCCTATCATGCCCAGGCATACCCAGATTCCAGGATTTACTCGCAGACTTGGCATGATAGGAGTATGATTGCCCTATCTACCCCTTCTCACTCTCTTCTGCCGTATCTACCCCTTCTCACTCCCTTCTCCCTATCTACCCCCTTTCCCCTGTCTCACTCCCTTCTCCCTATATACGCCCTCCTAACTATCTACCCTTTCCCTCTTTGAAGTTCACTTACCTTTCAGGAGTCCTGCGGTGGGGGTGCAAGGCCTCTGCCTCCCAGCTCTGCCACTGTATGGAACAGTATAGAGTGATGGGAGTTATGATGTACTTTTAGAGCATAATTAGATCATGAAAAAGACATTGGAAATGGTACAGCATAACACCCATCACTCTCACACACTTACCAATCCACACATATACCAATCCACACGCATACCAATCCACACGCATACCAATCCACACGTATACACTAATCCACACATATATACCAATCCACATTTACCAATCCACACATATACCAATCCACACATACTAATCCACACATATATACCAATCCAGACGTATACCAATCCACACATATATACCAATCCACACATATACACTAATCCACACATATATACCAATCCACACATATATACACTAATCCACACACATACCAATCCACTCTCACTGAATGCTTTCCTACCTTTCCTCTTTTCTCCTTACAGCTCCTTTTCCTCCTCTTCGTTCCTCTTCTTCAGTTCTTCTGTCTTCTTCCGGGTCAGAGGGCACGGACAGCGGTGGGCGCGGCTTCAGTGCTGTGCGCCGGGATCTGACAACAAACCCCGGCGCACAGCAGCTGTTGCCGCGCGGATCACAAGGGAGTGGTATCGGAGGTCTTTAACAGACCTCCGGCTCCCTTGAGTAATGTTAAGCCGGGTTCAAGGGAGATCCTTGAACCGGCTTAAAATCACTCAAGGGAGCCAGAGGTCTGTTAAAGACCTCCGATACCGCTCCCTTGCGAGCCTGCTCCTCCAGCGGCGGACATTACTGTCCGTCTCTGGAGGGGTGCCGGGTGCCCCCCTGATGAGCGGCACCGGGTGCCGCTCGCCCCCCCCCCCCGCCGCTAGGTACGCTGCTGACGGCAGCGGTACGCTACGGTGGCGGCGGCCAAAGGCCGGCCCTGTGTGTAAAGGCAGTGTATATGGGCTGGTGTGTGTAAGAGCAGTATATGTGTGTTAATGGACAACTGTGTTTATGGGCAGTGTATGTGTATATGCGTGTTTATGGGCAGTGTATGTGTATATGCGTGTTTATGGGCAGTGTATGTGTATGTGAGTGTTTATGGGCAGTGTATGTGTATATGAGTGTTTATGGGCAGTGTATGTGTATATGCGTGTTTATGGGCAGTGTATGTGTATATGAGTGTTTATGGGCAGTGTATGTGTATATGCATGTTTATGGGCTGTGTATGTGTATATGAGTGTTTATGGGCAGTGTATGTGTATGTGAGTGTTTATGGGCAGTGTATGTGTATATGTGTGTTTATGGACAGGTGTGTAAGGGCAGTGTAAATAAAATAGCCTCTGTAAAAATAAAATAGCTGGGGGTCACAGTTTTCCATTCTTCCACACCTCATGGAAGCTTAAATGTAGATTGGGCAGATCAGCCCATGCATGTTTAGCTAATCTCTTTGTGTTACCCTCTACCACTTCTGCTGGGTGATTGTTCCACTTACCTGACACACTCTCAGTAAAACTTTACCTGCCATCTAAGCCCCTGACTCTCTAGTTTTAGATTATGGCCTCTTGTGCAAATATTTCTGTGACCTTCTAAAACTAACACTCAGCTACTCCTGGGATAATCCACAACCGGATCCTGTTAGGCTGCCCCCTCGCTCCTTTGATACACGACGCAGAGCGGCTCCTGCGCAGCTTGTTCTTTGTTTTTGAACTTACTGGAAACATTTAGAAAGCAGATTTGCAGGTTTTTCTCCCCGAGTCCCCTGAGCAAAAACACAAAGCAATGTTGGCCTTTAGAAAAGTATTTTTTTCCGCGGCCAAACGCATTAATTGATTGTTGATCAAGCATAACGCAGACAAATTCTCGTTTACAAGACGCATTACATTTAGGAGTGAACATAACCCGTGGCCATGAGTGCGCCGTATCCGGCTGCCGCCTCCAGTGCTTTGGGATTGTTTCTGCCGAGACGAACGCGCATTCACACGGCAGATCTTGATTTCTGCTCGTTTCGGGCAGAAGTTAGGATCATTAAAGCTTCTGCATTCGTGGCTTCTTCGCGTGTCTAGCAGATACCGTCGTATACGCGTGAATTAGCAATGAATTGTCTACAGTCTATTCTTTAGGAGATTAGGATGGCTGTGTGATGTAAACTGTGAAATCCTTGCTGGGATTTGGCGTTCCTTACAGGTAGATTCAATTTCTTATGTTTTCAAGAGTTTACTCTTATACTTACTTACGGTATATCTAGTGGCCACGGTATATCTGATGGGGATGATATATCCGGTGGGGACGGTATATCCGGTGGGGACGGTATATCCGGTGGGGACGGTATATCCGATGGGGACGGTATATCCAGTGGGCACTGATTGTTTCTGTGACCCGGTAACTGCGTTGTGTTTGACTGTCAGACATCCCAAAGATGTCACCCAGACAAGGATCTTCGCCAGCACGGTCATGCAGTTTGTGTAATTTCTTGTGCAGCAAAATCATAAATACAGACTGTTTAACTGACAGGCGTTGTGTCTAAAGCCCAGCCTCGCTCCATATTCCTTCACTTTCTCATTCCGTTTGCTTCATTCTCAGATCATTTCTCATCATTTTCCAGATCGCTGCTAAGAAGAGGGGGACATAGAGCCTGCCGATGAGATGTCGGATGAAGGCACCGGATACAATCATTCTGACGATGCCCCAGCAGAAAACCCACCTTCCATCCCAAGAAACAAGAAGGAGGATGAGCTTTCAGGTAACAGGCAGCCCGGCACACTATAGCCTGAAACTTTCCCAAAGCTCTGTGTTTCTCTTAATCGCTAATTCTGGGAAACAACACAGAAAAGGTGCTTTGATTGTTTTTGATTCATTCTCTATCACGGGCCCCAGCAGAAATAGCACTCTTAGTCTACCTGCACAGAAGAGCTGTGAGCCTGGGGTTACATATCCCCTACCCCTACGCGATACATATCCCCTGTGCGATACATATCCCTTGCCCTTGCGCGATACATACCGCCTGCCCCTGCGTGATATATGCGCTGCATTTCAGTGGGTTTCCTGTGGTGAGCTGATGGCCATTTCTTGTTGTTTGCGTAGTTGGTGTCCCCGCCGTGTGAGGCTGGATTTCCTTTTAGATTAGTGGGAGTTTTCCACAAAGGATTAATGGCTTCAGAACTGGTTCCTTCACCTCTAAAGCAGAGCCAACTTAAATCAGGTATGTTACCGTGTACATTTGAAGGCCTCGAATGCAGACTGGCGCGGGACTGTTATGTGTCTTCTATGCTGGGGAAATGGGCTTTGTTGGCTTAATGCACACTCTTTGTCGGCATGGCGGACACAGCAGTCACACTGGATTTGGCTGGAGTGTATAATAACATCCAGGGTTGTGAATGAATATCTGTCCCTAAAGCATGACTTTAATCACAAACCATTTATGCATCGGATTTAAGAGCTTTCTCATTCCAGCCTGCGGAGCCGACAGCAATCCCTGTGGGTCCAAATTGGTGAAAAATGAAAGAAACTGGTTTTTTTTACTGGAAATCCATTGCCTGACATTATAAACATTATGTTCAGATGCATTTTATAAAAATATATACAGGACTGGGAAGGAGTCCTGCTCCGGTAATGGAGTCTGGGCAGAATATCGGAGGTTTCTAAAACAACCAGAACAGCGATAGAAACATCTGCCCATGCGTAATATAGCACGCTGTATATATGTAAACGTGCTTTCTGAGCACAGTGACATCCACGGGACGTCACGATACAGCAGAGGACCCGGTTCCTGCATTTCGGGGGCATCACATTTCTGCAAACAACGGCTGAGCTCTCCGGAGCGTGACACGGACAGGTGTGAGATTGTCCGGCACCAAGCACTCGCCTGGCTAGGAGTGCAGTTCTGTGGGTCTGTGGTATGTAGGGGGGTTTATTCAAAGTGCTGAATTCTGTGAACAAAGTGTCTGTTCTGTCTGTTTAGGAGGACCGCTGACCGGAACGAGCCCTCTGATGGTTTCTGATACGATGCAGTGTCCGGTTGCGTCACTTTGTCGTTTTCTACACAGAAGGAACCTGAGAGACGCTTTGAAGCAAACGAGCAGCCGAGGAACGTGTGAGACAGGATCACAGAGAGAGACCTCGCGAGACTCGCACACACAGCGACAGAGAGATGTCTGCTCTATGATGTATTGTGAGATGTCTGTAGGATAGACATGGAGCAGTCAGAGGGTTTAAGGTCCAGGAAGAGCGGGATTCTCCAGTCTGTAACTAATAGTTGAGTATTGCCCCCGGCGGCAGCGCTGATTCACATGTACAGTGTATTTATTTATTTATTTATTTTAAAGTGCGATTTATTGGTCATATAAAAAAAAGGTTTAGTACATGCGTACATTCCAGAAATCACAAACAGTCAATAAAGCACAACACTGGTCAAAGATACAGCGTGTCTGAAATTGCACTTATAATATAGACAGAGTAATATCATCACAAGACGGAGAAGGCTATGGGAACCTCGTATCACTCTCGTGAATACAGACAAGATACAATTGAAGGATGTGTGAGTGTGTGTAGAGTGGCTTGTGCAAAAAAAAACAAAAAAAAAAAACGCAGAGAAATGTACAGAGTATTTTTTATTATTAATACTGCGACTTTAGGCTGGCGTTACTCCTGTCATTTGCATAAAACCTGCCGGCTCTATTTACTAAACGCGGCCTCCTGCCAGCTCAGTTTAGGATCTGTGCGCTGGATAGAAGGTTTATTTCCTCCATGCAGACAGGGATGATGTCGCTACATTTTAGGCTGAATACATTTCCTCTCGTTTCTTCTAGCCGAGGATTTAGCTACAAATTGATCTGCTGGGATTGGATAAGTTTGTGCTGTAACGCTGAAAGCCCTAAATAAATGTTTGAAAATGCTAACTGCGAGATGTGCGCGTGTTGTATGAGTACATGGGGGGCTTAATATTTGCCATATGGAGATCATGGCTTCTGTTGCTCTTAATGAACCAAGCACTGGGTATATACTGGGTACATACAAACCGCTGCGCACGCACATCCACCACATATAAAGTGACTAAACCTGAGCGCACACATCCTGACCAGAGACATATCCAGCACACGGCCAGCCAGCTAGTTATAACACTCTGCAGCACCGAACCCGGGGGGTTTCTCATCGCCTCTAGAGCCCTTTCCAGTGGACGCTGTCAATCTCACTACGTTGGGACGTAAATAACCATCTTTCTCTCGGACCTTGCAGAGAAATAAAAACAACAGATATGGGGACGCTGGAGGACACCAGGAGATAAGAAAGAGGGAAGGCCGCACTCCTGCTCATTACGAATAACTCTGCAAACCGTCGCACCCTCAACACACTGCTCTGATTGCAGGCCATGAGGAGGCAGAACCTCTAATTGTCTTGCGGCATAACGGTTCGGCCTCTATCCCACAGAGCAATGGGCTGCTGGTTAGATTCCAGGCGACCGCTCTATGTGAATAGTGCTTCTATTGTGTTTAAGAGTATTTGTGGACCATTTAACCATCATAAGTCCACGGGAAACAACAAACTCAAACACTGCCTGGTGGTGTAACGGATACACGGGATACCTATGGTGCTGCGGAGCGCAGGTTCTAATCCCTGTGGGAATTCTTTACCTGACGCCACCTGCAAATATGTAAATGCACCATTCTAAAACAAAAATATATTTTTATATTAATTATATTTATATTCAGGGACAAAAAACTAGGTGCACCGCCTCCTGGTTCTAAGTCCCATTCATCCTGACCCACACACCACCATTCATACACACACACCACTATATATATATATATATATATATATATACACACCACTCACCAGGACTCATGGAGATTAGAGCCAGGAACCAATTACATGGCAGGCAATGCACCAAGAGCAGCGACCCGAATGAGCTCGTCCGTGATAGATATCCTCAAATCCGCTGATCTAACAACTTAAACACGCTCAGCACCTATAGCGCTATATACTTACACCGGGGTAACCACCACCAACCATTCGGGTGTTATAACCATTACGCCACCAGCTGGCATGAGACAGAGTGCCCGTCTGCTCTGCATATAATCACAATCACCCGCCCTAAAATGTGACATATACACCCGCTTTAAAATACAGGGTTTACCCCTATTCTGAACACAAAATATTGGGGCCAGAACCCACCATGCGCAGTGTCCCCAAAAACGGTACCATGGAAGATGGGATTCAATTATTACCAGGGCTGGTTTTATTTTCCAGTCCAGCCCTGACGCCACTGTGGGGCATGTATGCATTGTGGCCCCCGTGAGAGCACGCGTGGCTGCGGTGTGGCCTCTGAGGTGGTGCTTGTCTGCTCTGTTACGAACATGACACCATTGAAGAATATCTGAATCTCACAGTATCCTGAATGTCCTACCTGCCCTCTGTCACCTGTGCCCTGCCTCCTGCCCTCTGACAGCTGCACCTTGCCCGCTCCTACCGTCCAGTCAGCTGCCCCTTGCTCACCAGCAGCTGCCCCTGCCTGCCGTCCTCTGTCTGCTGCCCGCTGACAGAGGTGCCATGCCTGCTTCTGCTGCCCCAGTTTGCCCTGCACGACTACACTTCCCGGTAGGCAGCGCGACTATCACATGACCGGATGTGCGTGACGGTTCCGGCTGCGGTCCTGGTTGGTGACAGGTACCCGGATGAGAAGCGGCAGCAGGAACCCCGAGCGAGACTTGTCGCCTCTCCCCCCGAACACAGTGACGGCTCTGAATGACAAGATGTGCGAAAAGCGGAAGGTGGCGGCCGGTCAGCGGCCAACTGTGGGGGGAACGGACGAGGCGTGAGACCAAAGGGCTTCCCAACCGGAGGAGGAGGAAGGATTGGGGGCAGATAGTTGGCTGTGAATCGCTGTAACCGCCCATTGTATTTCTCTGCCACCTATAGCTGCCCCCTGTGTGTGTCTCTCTCTGTCTCCTCTAGGTGTCTCCAGGTGTGTCTCTCTGCCTCTTCTAGGTGTCTCTGTATGTCTCGGCTTCCTCTAGGTGTCTCCTTGTGTGTGTCTCTCTCTCTGCCTCCTCTAGGTGTCTCCGTGTGTGTGTCTCTCTGCCTCCTCTAGGTGTCTCTGTATGTCTCTCTCGGCTTCCTCTAGGTGTCTCCTTGTGTGTGTCTCTCTCTCTCTGCCTCTTCTAGGTGTCTCTGTATGTCTCTCTCGGCTTCCTCTAGGTGTCTCCTTGTGTGTGTGTCTCTCTCTGCCTCCTCTAGGTGTCTCCGTGTGTGTGTCTCTCTGCCTCCTCTAGGTGTCTCTGTATGTCTCTCTCGGCTTCCTCTAGGTGTCTCCAGGTGTCTCCTTGTGTGTGTCTCTCTCTCTCTGCCTCCTCTAGGTGTCTCTGTATGTCTCTTTCTACCTCCGCGAGGTGTTTCCAGGTTTGTCTCTCTCTGCCACCTTTAGCTTTCCCTGTGTGTCTCTCCAAGTGCTACCTAAGGCTGTCCCCGTGTGTCTCTCTCCCTTTGCCACCTATGGAGACAGCAAGAGGGTTAGAATCATCTCAGCTGCATATTATAGATAGCGGCATAATCTTTACACCACCAAGAAGCTGCACTTTCTGCCTTCCCGCGCCCATATTATGCCTGTATGTTCCACGTCCACAGAGTGGGTTCTTTTGAGTGTATGTGAGTGAGGAGGAGGCACAGTCTAGCTATCTGGTGGCGTAGAGGGTAATTGTGTTAATTTACATCCAGCAGGTTGTTGGCTCTATTTCCTGCTGAGTGCTGGATGCTGTTATGGAGGCCATCTGTATAGTTAAAGTTTTTGCAGATCAAGCATAATATGTACGCGGGAAACCCCACAGTAAAACTGCCTGGTGGCGTAGCGGGTAGCTGTGATACCTACGGTGCTGTGGAGTACAGGTTTGATTCCCACTAGAAACACCTTACCTGCTACCTAAAATAAATAAACACTGAAACATTATATTTTTACATTCATTATATTTACATTCGGGGACAAAAAACTAGGTGCTCTGCCTCCTGGTTCTAAGTCCCATTTGTCCCGACCCGCACTTCGTTCACACACCACCGATCATACTTATACTCCGTTCACACACCACCGCGCCAACCCACCCACTTATCTAACCACCTACCTACCAGGACTCATGGAGATTAGAACCAAGGACCAACTACATGGCAGGCAAAGCGCCTAGCACCGAGCCGCAAGAGCAGCGACCCGAATGAGCTCGTCCGTGATAGATATCCTCAAATCCGCCGCTCTTAAAATCTAAAACACACACAGCACCTACAGCGCTATATACTTACACGGGGATAGAACCAGCAACCTTCTGACCCTCAGGTTAGCCACCTAACCTCTACGCCACGAGATAATCAGCAATGCTTCCTCCCCATGGACATATGATGCCTGCCTGTGGACATATAATGTAAAAACAGAAACACACACACACACACACAGTGGCAATCACAGTTACCCACAACAGTCACCGGGGTAACTGCCACCAACCATTCGGGTGTTATAACCATTACACCACCAGTTGGCATGAGACAGCGTGCCCGTCTGCTCCGCATATAATAATAATCACCCGCCCTAAAATGTGATATATACACCCGCTTTAAGATACAAGGTTTGCCACTATTCTGAACACAAAATATTGGGGCCAGAACCAACCATGCGCAGTGTCCCCAAAAACGGTACCATGGAAGAACGATGTACCAGCCCTGCCGCCACAATGGTGTCTGCGGTGGGGTGTGTGTGGCTGCGATGTGGCCCACGTGATGGTGCGTAGCTGCGGTGTGGCCTCCATTGGGGGGGTGGCTGCGGTGTGGCCCCCGTGATGGCGAGTAGCTGTGGTGTGGCCTCCGTGGGGGTGAGTGGCTGTGGTGGGGGCCGTGATGGCGCGTGGCTGCGGTGTGGCCTCCGTGGCGGTGCGTGTCTTCTCTGTCACGTACATGACACCACTTAAGAATATCTGAATCTCACAGCATCCTGTATGTCCTACCTGCCCTCTGTCACCTGTGCCCTGACAGCTGCACCCTGCTCACCATCAGCTGCCTCCTGCCCTCTGACAGCTGCACCTTGCCTGCTCCTACCGTTCAGTCAGCTGCCCCTGCCTCGCGTCCTCTGTCAGCTGCCCCTACCTGCGTCTGCTGCCCACTGACAGAGGTGCCATGCCTGCTTCAGCTGCCCCAGTTTGCCCTGCACGATTACACCTCCCGGTAGGCAGCGCGACGATCACGTGACAGGATGTGCGTGACGGTTCCGGCTGCAGCCCTGGTTGGTGACAGGTACCCGGGTGAGAAGCGGCAGCAGGAACCCCGAGCGAGACTTGTCGCCTCTCCCCCCGAACACAGTGACGGCTCTGAATGACAAGATGTGCGAAAAGCGGAAGGTGGCGGCCGGTCAGCGGCCAACTGTGGGGGGAACCTAAGAGAGGCTGAGGGGGAAAGGACGAGGCGTGAGACCAAAGGGCTTCCCAACCGGAGGAGGAGGAAGGATTGGGGGCAGATAGTTGGCCGTGAAACGCTGTAACCGCCCATTGTGTGTCTCTGCCACCTATAGCTGCCCCCCTGTGTGTGTCTCTGCCACCTATAGCTGCCCCCCCTGTGTGTGTCTCTGCCACCTATAGCTGCCCCCCTGTGTGTGTCTCTGCCACCTATAGCTGCCCCCCCTGTGTGTGTCTCTGCCACCTATAGCTGCCCCCCTGTGTGTGTCTCTGCCACCTATAGCTGCCCCCCTGTGTGTGTCTCTGCCACCTATAGCTGCCCCCCTGTGTGTATCTCTGCTACCTATAGGTATCTCCGTGTGTGTCTTTCTGCTTCCTCTAGGTGTCTCTGTATGTCTCTCTCTGCCTCCTCTAGGTGTCTTCAGGTGTGTCTCCCTCTAGGTGTCTCCAGGTGTGTCTCTCTCTGCTTCCTCTAGGTGTCTCTGTATGTCTCTCTCTGCCTCCTCTAGGTGTCTCCAGGTGTGTCTCTCTCTGCTTCCTCTAGGTGTCTCTGTATGTCTCTCTCTGCCTCCTCTAGGTGTCTCCAGGTGTGTCTCCCTCTGCTTCCTCTAGGTGTCTCCAGGTGTGTCTCTCTCTGCCTCCTCTAGGTGTCTCCAGGTGTGTCTCTCTCTGCCTCCTCTAGGTGTCTCTATGTCTCCTCTAGGTGTCTCCAGGTGTATGTGAGTGAGGAGGAGGCGGCGGCGGCGGCACACAGTCTAGCTATCTGGTGGTGTAGAGGGTAATTGTGTTAACTTACATCCAGCAGGTTGTTGGCTCTATTTCCGGCTGAGTGCTGGATGCTGTTATGGAGGCCATCTGTATAGTTAAAGTTTTCGCGGGTCAGGCATAATATGTACGGGGGAAACCACACAGTCAAGCTGCCTGGTGGTGTAGCGGGTAGCTGTGATACCCACGGTGCTGTGGAGCACAGGTTCGATTCCCACTAGAAACACCTAACCTGCTACCTAAAATAAATCAACACTGGAACATTATATTTTTACATTAATTATATTTACATCGGGGACAAAAAACTAGGTGCTCTGCCTCCTGGTTCTAAGTCCCATTTGTCCCGACCCGCACTTCGTTCACACACCACCGATCATACTTATACTCCGTTCACACACCACCGCGCCAACCCACCCACTTATCTAACCACCTACCTACCAGGACTCATGGAGATTAGAACCAAGGACCAACTACATGGCAGGCAAAGCGCCTAGCACCGAGCCGCAAGAGCAGCGACCCGAATGAGCTCGTCCGTGATAGATATCCTCAAATCCGCCGCTCTTAAAATCTAAAACACACGCAGCACCTACAGCGCTATATACTTACACGGGGATAGAACCAGCAACCTTTTGGAACATAGGTTAGGCGCCTAACCTCTATGCCACGAGACAGACAGACATTTGTCCTCTCTATGGTTATATAATGCCTGATCCTGACTCATATAGGCAGGCATCATATGTCCAACAGGGAGGCAAAAGATATTTAACAGTCTTGCGGAGTAATGGTTAGGCGTCTGACCTACAGCGGCAAGGAATGCTGGATCGATTCCAGGTGACTCTTCTATGTAAGTATGTAGAGTTATAGTGGCTGTGCGTGTATTGAATGTTTTAAAGTATCCGTGTAACATTCAGCCATCACAGATCCATGTGACAAGCAGAGAGTAAAGCTGCCCGGTGGTGTAACGGTTAGCTGTGATACTTATAGTGCTGGGGAGTGCCGGCTCGATTCCTTTTTCTGGCACTTCACGCAACCTTTCAGAGAATGAACGCTCAGGGCTCTGAACTTAAAAATATAGATAAGATATTTTTACACAAAGCAATCATATTTCCACGGAGGCATAAAAAGTTACGGCCCTACCGTCTGGTTCGTACTCCGAGGCGCAGCCGACCACCACGACAGCAGGCAGAAGCACAAACAAGATAACTAGTGATATTAACGATGTACAGGTATGGAAAATCTTTTATGCCCCGAAAGAGTATAAAAGATAGACCCCGTGCACCTCGGAAGCTGAAGCCTCGCCGGCAGTGTCGGAACACGTGCACAGGGAGCCCAAGGTCAGATCCACGGATCCTTGCGTCCGAGAGTGAGTGGCTCTTTACAAAGACTGTAGTGAGAATTCCGTATTAAAGTTTTGCTTGATCAAACTGTCGTAGTAAGTGTTGTCATTTCGTATCTTCATTGGGCAAAACTAGAACCAAGCATGAAGCTATTTATTACATAAAAGACTATATTTGCTGAGAATTGGTAAAACATGGACTGCTGGCTTCTGTGATCATGTAGTGTGTGTGCGACGGAGGCCATGGGGTACATGTGCTTATGGACCGATCTATGACATTACCCGAGGAAAGTTAGGGCCCGGTCCTGGTTTGGTACCCAGGCCTGGAGCAAGTACCGATCGCCCCTGTGTTCGGATGAGCTGCAGATAAATCACAAAGTATGTGGCATTCGCCCATTAGCTGTCTGGTAGCAGGCGTTAAGTGGCCCTGAGAAGACAGGATATCCACCACTGGGAGCAAGAGTTACCTCTAATATTACCCATGACCCCCCCACACACCGCCAGGCACTCATTCACAGCCACGTTCTTTAACTATAAGAAATGTCCATAACAAATTTATCTCGTCTAGGAAATGTCAGCAGATCTATAGTTTGCTGAGGGAATTCTGTAGACATTTACATGAAATCAACAAAGGTTAAAGCCATAAATAACCAGGGAAGAATTGGCTTCCGTGGGCATTCTTGGCATCCTTGTTTGTCTCCTACTTCCATGAAGCTCAATTGGGTTTTTGTATGTAAGCATCCATCACTGCGTATATTATGTATCCATAATCCATTCATTACATCGGGTGTCATGTTGTATCACCATTTTAAGTTCTATAAAGACGTGGGAATTAGCCACCAGCCTTTGGCTACTGACTTAGAGAAAACAAAATATATTTTAGGTAATTCAAAACAAAATGAGTAATGATTATTTATATAATATAAAGATATAATTATTTGAGAATTGTACTCATTAATCAAAGCCTTTTTAAGTAAATACGAGAGCTCGTTTGTCAAGCTGTGTAGATCCGGTCTAGGAAAGTGAAGCTTAATTGTATTAAAAAGAAAACTCACTCACTGTTTGCTAATCAAACATTCTCTGTGAAGTGAACCTGCCCTTTGGGGTAATGACCGCTCTACAAAAGGGTGCGGGAGACATCTGAGAGATGCCTGATCTTTCTGTGGGACATGTAAGGAACTCACTTGCTTCCTCATCCCGGGCCCTTGTCTTCTGTTGCTCACATACACTATATGCAGAAAAGCATTGGGACACCTGACCATTACACAAACGGACTTTGTTGACATCATGTTATAAATACATAGACATTAATATGAAGCTGGTCCCCCCTTTGCAGCTATAACAGCATTTTTCAGTATGTTGGACGAGACACCTGGCTCACAATCTCTGTTCCAGTTCATCCCAAAGGTGTTCGATGGGGTTGAGGTCAGGCTCTGTGCGGCCGGTCAAGTTCTTCCACACCAAACTCATCCAACCATGTTTTTATGGATCTTGCTTTGTGGGGGCACAGTCATGCTGGAATAGAAAGGGGGAGTCAAAAAAAGTTAGAAGCATAGCATCCAAAAAGTCATAGTATGTCCCCTTCTGCACAGAGCCCTGACCTCCACCCCTTTGGGATGAACTGGAACAGAGATTGCAAGCCGGGCATCTCGTCCAACATCAGTGTCTGACCTCACAAACGCTCTACTGAATAAATGGAGAAAAAAACCCACAGAAAGTCCCCGAAATCTTGTGGAAAGCCCTCCCAGAAGTGTGGAAGCCATTATAGCTGCAAAGGGGGGACCAATTTTATATATTTATGTATTAAGAATGCAATGGTCAGGTGTCCCAATTCTTTGGGCCATATACAAGGGGTACAAGGGCGCAACTAGAAGCCTCAGGGCCCCGGTGGGAGAATCTGTTAGGGTCCCCCCACCCCCAAAAAACATGATTTTTACACAACAATTTTTTTTCAACAAATTAAATATTGAATCATATCTGTCAACCCACTTTGGCATATAGGGGGTTAAAAGCCATATCATGGGACAGAGTGGCATATAGGGGGGTATAAGGCATTTCTGGAGGCAGAGTGGCATATAGGGGGTTAAAATGAATTTCTGAAGGCAGAGTGGCATACAGGTGGGTTAAAAGGAATATCATGAGGCACTCTGCCTCCAGAAAAGCCTTATGCCCCCCATATAACACACATCCCCGCCGACTTACCACTGCTTCTGACTCCCTGGTGTCTGGTGGGGGCAGCGGGTGAAGGCCGGCATTCATGAAATTAAAAGGGCCGGCGTGCACGCACCGCGCCGCTCAATGTCCGTGCCTCAGCTCTTCGTCCCACCCCTTTTAAGACATGGGATGAAGTGCTGAGGCAAGGCCATTGGGCGGCACGGTGCGTGCACGCTGGCCCCTTTAATTTCATTAGGCGCCGGAGGAGGCGGCTTTCAATTAGATTAGGTATCGCGGTGGTCCAGTCCGGCCCTGATAGTGGGCAGCCCCGCGTGCCGCTCATTTGCACCCCGCATGCCATGAGTGGCACGCGTGCCAGGGGTTGCCAACCTCTGTCCTAGGTGATGGAATACAGCAGCTTGTGTCGGCTGCTGCATTCCATGCGCTTGGGCCCCTGACTGGCAGAACTCCAGGGCCCGGTCGCAATCACGACCCCTGCGACCCTGGATGTTTCGTCACTGATAGGGTACCTTACTATTAAGCGTAAAGGAGCTCTCTGTGCGATTACACAAGGACTTTGGTTGCTTTCCTAATACTAGGTCAGAGGGTGTTCGTGCATCACAAGCTCCTCTCTGGATCCATGCGTGTCTCATACAGCTAATAGCACATCATACATAAAATAAATGTCCTGTTCCTCGTTTAGCCGTCGGCGTGCGGTTACAGGTGTTCTGGAAAAGGCTTTTGTGAAATACAAAATCTATTTGGTTTATAAACCTCCATATCCCATAAAGAACCGTCCGCATAAAATATGAATATAGCAGCTTCTAAATAACAGCGGAACAGAATTAACAACCTACACGGCATGTAACGCCAGCAACAAAATATGTTATGTATCCAGACCCATATATACCAACAGATAACGGACGGACTGCAGCACTCTAATCACCTTATAAATATAAACGACGTATAAATCCACATAAATAAGGTATGAAGTGAAGTTCCACTGACATGAGAAATGCCGCCGGATGCATTACGGGTAGTCCTGCACGTTCCTGCACTATGATAGTATTTATTGGAAAGCACTTCACGTCTGTACTTATCTGTCTTACGTCTCATCTAATATAGCATCCACATCATGATTGTTAGTGGCAAGCGTACAATATAGTATACATACTGACCGGCACTATACATACATACATACATATACACACACTGACTCCAGCACTATACATATACACACACTACACAATACATGTATATACATAGCTCCCCCTTCTATCCTTGTGGAGACCTGCCATACTGCTGTCTGTCTTCTGCCATCTTGAATCCGGCACCCTTTGCTTCCCTGGGGGAGTGCGGTGATGCACTGCTCACAGCACCATCTTCACCGCACCCCCTGCACGGATTCACAATGGCAGCCCTGGGCAGTTTTCACCTCCTTGTCCATTATTCCAGCCTTTCAGTGAGGGAAGCACACCTTGACGTGACAGGCCCAGAAACACTGTGTGAAGAGCACAAACCACCAAGAGCATCACCGGGTGATTCAGACTAAAAGGCTAAATGGACATAATACATGGAGCTTGGGACGGACCAGAAGACTCCGTGCTTCTGGTCCTTTACCATCAAAGCCTATGAGACGAGCGAAAAAATCATTAAAGGACCGGGGTTATTTACAGCAGCCAAGATAATGAAACATGGAGCCAATTGCCTTCCATGTGCCAGCGAAAATATGCTCAGAATATTAAGTTACAAGAATGATGAACTCTGCCATTTAGTACTTTAAGTATCTGGCTGGCCAAGCCAACGGCCTGATAATGGAAGGTGGCGTGCGCTCTGCGTCCGAATGCACACATCATGCGTCTATCACATTAATACTTAAAGGCTAATTACTACTAATTTATGGCCGAGCCTCACTGAGTAACACAATAACTGCAACCTATTAAGAGATTTATGGAGGGTCTGTGAGATAAGGAATTGGTGGCAAAAGGTTCCCATCATTTGGGGATTATCCGTGTTGATAACAAAGTCCCCAGACTTCCGAATCCCTTCCAGCTTCAGTCACCCCAGTCTGCCCGAGCTCCATACTCCTGACCCTTGGCCACTGCTTCTCTTAAATGCCGGGTAGAGGAATATCCATTGGTTGTCTGGGGGGCATCTAAGGGGAAATTGTACCTTAATGATCAATGACTTTGGCTTCATTGAAAAAGCCAATGAGCGGCCTCCTTCTCTGGGATCCCTTGCAGGTTAATGGCGTTCTTATCTGCTTTTCAGTAAAAACAAAAAATGTTTCTGCTGACTCTCCACATCCTCACTGCTATGAAACGGGCTTATGGAAGGAGTTCACTGCTTGTTTAACCCTTACTTGTTTGATAGGACAAAGTATTCGAAGGGGTGAAGGAGTTACTGACTTGTATTATGAATTAAAAAACACCCCGGTGGAGTCCGGTCGCCAGCTGCCCTAAGTGTTCGACGCGTCTGAGTTACCTTCGTATTTGAGCGTCTACATTTGCCTCTCAGTAATGGGAAATTATTATTCATTGTTTTTCAAATACAGTGATTTTGAAAAGCTTGGGTCAATGGGGAATTATGTAGATTTATTCGTCATGTAGATGCCCAGAACAAAAGCTGGAATATGAATAGAAGAAACAAAAGCAAACGCAAATAGACAAATGAGCGATCAGAAACGCGGGGCTGGTTCATTACGAGGGAGCCTTACAATGAGCCGAAGGCTGCCATTTAGACCCATGCAAACACATAGTAAGGTGAATGTTTGCCGACGGCCTGTTAAATGATCTAGGCTTTCCATCCTAGTATATGTTTGTGGTAGGAGTGGCTTTCACGCTGCTATATGGCCCCTATATTGTCCCACTAGCTGTGTCCTACTGGGGATTTATAAGACGTTTAATCAACGTAAAGGCTGCCAGTTGTGGGAGAAGTAGATGTGAGTTTGGTGGAAGCCATTCCTGGAGAAGCGCCGGCCGGTGGGATTATTATACTGTAATTATAACGATGACGCCTGTTCTAGTTTTTATTAAATTCCTAAAAACACAGGCGGCAGTAAACAATTACTACGTCTTTAAAGGTGATTACATTATGGAACCGCCTCCAGTCAGACATAATTTTCAGAAAAACGAACAGACGTTCATTCTGTCTGAAGGGAGACACGCAGGGGCTTTTACACCGGCGTTCATCTAATAGCAATATACATAATAAAGACATTTACAGACGTATAAACCAGTGATTCAAACAGCTACCCCTTAAGACTCGTACGTGTGCCGCGGCAGTGCACGTTAGTGTCTGGTACTGTGGGGGCCGCACTGCTTAATGGCTCTTAGAGGGCTCTGGACAGGGTCGGTCCAATAATTTTTTAGCATTATAGTTTTGCACCATTTCATTTATAAATACATTTCTTGCTGTTTCTATAGACATTATACCCTGCGATACCCTCTTACCCAGCAAACATTCTGAGCTCAGAACAGGGGGAGAGGACAGGGGCATCAAGGTTTTTCCCAATGGAAAGCAGCCCCCGATCTGCCACCACTTCATGCCTGATACTCCCAGGCAGCCAGGTGCTAAGATCACCCCGACCTCTGGATGCCTTTTATCACACGAGACGTGACAGGCTGTCGAGATATGATGTCAGAGAAGGGCACGTTATTTCTGTAAGATGCGCGTCCCCTGACCGTTCCCCGCTGCTTCCACACGAAATGCTTTTAAGTGAAACCAGAGCCACAATGAAAGATTTTCCGTGCTGTATAACAATACGGGATGCATCTCCTGAGCCTCTCATTACCGCGCTTCCTAGCAGCGCTCTGCGTCTCGGGTTTACAGCTTCACCCATCTAGGTAAACAAAATCATTTCACGTTTCTGACCTGCACTTTGCAGGAAGCGCCGTTCGCCTGGGGGCATTTATGGCACATACTGAAGATGATTAGTGCCACTGTCTCCCGGCGATGGCAGGCAGTAATGAATTTTCTTTATAGGCTTCTTCACATCATGATCTAGAAAGCAAATCATCTGAGGTTATGTACCAAAGGCCACCCGATTCCCCCCGAGCCGTATTATGTTATACTGTAAGAGCAGGCGAATCATTGCGGAACGATCGCTTTAAACAAGCCTTTTCCCTGTTTAGGCTTCTGATTGGGCCGACCGGGCTGTACGAGATCCTCGATACAGAAATGCTACAATAAGAGGATTCACATACTGACGGGGAGTTCCACGCAAGACGTGCGCCCCATACCCTGCAGGTTTATCACCCGAAGCCTTGCTGCAGAGACAGCGATGTGTAAATTCCTTGTCATTTTCCACAAGCAAACTTTCATCATTGCGAACAGTTTACTTTTTGTACAACGGGGAGCTGATATGAATGAATGCTAATATTCAGGTTTACCCTATAACCTATAGCGCCACTCAATGGGGAAACCCAGTTCAGTGCCCATCACTGTATGTTGGGACGTGGTAGGCCCTACACCGGTAGAATCATGTAAATGTCAGCACGGAGGCTCCACAACTGGCCGGCGTACGGTGACAAGCTACACGCGGACAGTGACCGGCTACACACGGACGGTTACAAGCTACACGCGGACAGTGACCGGCTACACACGGACGGTTACAAGCTACACGCGGACAGTGACCGGCTACAAGCTACACGCGGACAGTGGCCGGCTACAAGCTACACGCGGACAGTGGCCGGCTACACACAGACGGTGACAAGCTACACGCGGACAGTGGCCGGCTACACACAGACGGTGACAAGCTACACGCGGACAGTGGCCGGCTACACACGGACGGTGACAGGCTACACACAGATGGTGCCCGGCTACCCATGGATGGTGCCCGGCTACTCACGGACGGTGGCCGGCTATGCATGGATGGTGACTGGCTTTACACGGACGGTGACAAGCTACACATGGACGGTGCCCAGCTACACATGGACAGTGGCCGGCTATACACAGACAGTCTCCAGCCTTATGGATATGGCCCTTGGTACATTGCTTGGGGTGATGTGTCTGTTGGCCATCTCTGCAGGTCCATGGCTGGAAAGCATGACAAACATTACACACGTGATAATACCCGTTACATATTGTTTAATCGCATGGCCAGCCAGACAGTCTCTGCTGCATTCAGCAAAGCACAATCTAACCTCTCCTGGAGGGCAACGAATGATGTCAGAGATCGTCCACAATCATGGTTTAAATGAAACAGCCTAAACTGCCAAGAATCAAAAACTGTAAATCAATATTATTTAAACGACCAATTAATCACATTCCGTAATTAAAACCACCATCAAATCTTACTATATATCTTGTATATCTTATTCAATACCCAGTGTCAAGCTATGAAGCCACTGACATACCGTGCGTTAGCGCCAGCAATTTCTCTTTCTGTAACTTATTTCTGATTTCCGGTGGAAATATTTCACTTATAAATGAAAGGCGTCTCATTTATTTCCCTGGGAGCACGTTTATCAGGCATGTGAATTGCCTGTGATGAGCTGTACAGGTTTATACGTACCATCTGTACTCGGCTTTCCCCCAAGCATTCTCTCACACCTCCTGATCTCCTCCTTATCCTTCATACCCCTCTCCCTATTCCTCCTTCCCGCACCCCAGCGTCCGCTCTTCCCCCATGACATGATTTAATAACCCTTCTATGATATGTCAATGTCTCTGCCCCATAGAAATTTGCCTCCTCACCCTGTCGATTCCTTCCTCTATTAATTGTTAGGAATGGGGACCTTATTCAGAACCCCCATGGTGCTGAGGCAGTATACTTCCCAGTCGCTAACTGCCCCATGATCGCGGCTCTGGGGCACAGATTGATCCTTGCTTAGCTCGCACATAAAATGTATTAATAACCAAACTTATATTAACCAAGCGAAGCCTGTCCCGTAACTGATGTGGAGATACTGTATCCTTGTGACTATACACCTGAATGACCCCAGAACCAAATGAAAGCCATTGTTTGTGCATTTCCTATCACTGTGTCTCCTTCATCGACTTTTACTTTTTCACTTTAAATAAATGCTTCGGAGATTCTCTGTGCTCGGAGAGTAATATTTTAAGAGTGACATTGCTGTCTTCCTAGAAGAGGAGGCTGACATTGAGATTTATTACTGTATTATAGAACAATCTAAGTATATGGAATATCTGTAGCCAAACGCAGAAATCATCGCCATTACCATGCTAGGACATGCTCGCCGGGTGCAATTCTCTGCTTTATCTTCTTGTTTGCTGCTGGGTCCGATTCAGAGCAGAATTAATGTCCTAATTGCCATTAAACTGTCCACCAAGAGGCTTCCAAAAGCCATCTAGGAGAATGCTGTTCCAGACATTAACGCTAGCCCTGCTTCTAGAGCCTTAGATCAGATATTCCTCCGAATAATAATCCTATCTGCGGCACGATGTAGTAAGAAGCATGCGTGTCTAGTATGTGAGCACAGGTTTAAACACACGGCCTAACACGCTCCAGCTCCCAAGTCATAGATCAGAGCGGCAGACAAGGAGCTGTCATGTTCCACGGGTCATATTAAGTGTACGTGACCTCTGTCTCTGAACAGTCCATCAGGACGGCGACAATGTAATTCTCCTAGCTGCTGGAATGTGCTGTATTGGCAGTTAGGATTAGGGAGGGTGCTTATAGAACAACAGGTGACAGGGGTCCTGTGCACAGGAGCTTACAATCTAGCGGGAGTTGAGGTGTATGATACAATAGGTTAACTAGTGCCGCTGCACTAGTATAAGTATTGCAGGAGAGGGGCTAGGAAAGTGAGCTAAAGGAATATGGGAGGAAGGGGTTAATGTGTAAGGTTATTAGGCATCCATGAAGTGTGTCTTGGGGTGTTTTTGTAAGGAAGGAAGGGGAAAGACGGATAGTCTGGGGAGGGCATTCCAGATGATACGGGCAGCTCTGGAGAAATCTTGCAAGCGTGCATGAGAGCTAGAAATCAGAGGAGAGAACAGACGGAGATCATAAGATGAGTGGAGAGACCGGGCAGGAGGGATCGGGCAGGAGGGTATTTAGCGATGAGAGGAGGGATCGGGCAGGAGGGTATTTAGAGATGAGCGGAGAGAGACTGGGCAGGAGGGTATTTAGAGATGAGCAGAGAGACCGGGCAGGAGGGTATTTAGAGATGAGCGGAGAGACCGGGTGGGAGGGTATTTAGAGATGAGCGGAGAGACCGGGCAGGAGGGTATTTATAGATGAGCGGAGAGACCGGGCAGGAGGGTATTTAGAGATGAGCGGAGAGACCGGGCAGGAGGGTATTTAGAGATGAGCGGAGAGACCGGCCAGGAGGGTATTTAGAGATGAGGGGAGAGACTGGAAGGAGGGTATTTAGAGATGAGCGGAGAGACCGGGTGGGAGGGTATTTACAGATGAGCAGAGAGACTGGCAGGAGGGTATTTAGAGATGAGTGGAGAGACCGGGCAGGAGGGTATTTAGAGATGAGCGGAGAGAGTGGCAGGAGGGTATTTAGAGATGAGCGGAGAGACTGGAAGGAGGGTATTTAGAGATGAGCGGAGAGACTGGCAGGAGGGTATTTAGAGATGAGCGGAGAGACCGGGCAGGAGGGTATTTAGAGATGAGCGGAGAGAGTGGCAGGAGGGTATTTAGAGATGAGCGGAGAGACCGGGCAGGAGGGTATTTAGAGATGAGCGGAGAGAGTGGCAGGAGGGTATTTAGAGATGAGCGGAGAGACCGGGCAGGAGGGTATTTAGAGATGAGGGGAGAGACTGGAAGGAGTGTATTTAGAGATGAGTGGAGAGACCGGGCAGGAGGGTATTTAGAGATGAGAGGAGAGACCGGGCAGGAGGGTATTTAGAGATGAGCGGAGAGAGTGGCAGGAGGGTACTTAGAGATGAGCGGAGAGACCGGGCAGGAGGGTATTTAGAGATGAGGGGAGAGACTGGAAGGAGGGTATTTAGAGATGAGCGGAGAGACCGGGCAGGAGGCTATTTAGAGAAGAGCGGAGAGACCGGGCAGGAGGGTATTTAGAGATGAGGGGAGAGACTGGAAGGAGGGTATTTAGAGATGAGCGGAGAGACCGGGCAGGAGGCTATTTAGAGATGAGCGGAGAGACCGGGTGGGAGGGTATTTAGAGAAGAGCGGCGAGAGCAGAAGGAGGGTATTTACAGATGAGCGGAGAGACCGGGCAGGAGGGTATTTAGATAGGAGCGAAGAGACTGGCAGGAGGGTATTTAGAGATGAGTGGAGAGACTATCACCGTATATGCCCCTTGATATGCCACTCCGCCCCCCAGATATGCCTTATACCTTCCAATATTCCACTCTTCCCCCTGATATGCCATACTGCCCCGAGATATTCCTTATACCTCCCTATAAGCCACTATCCCCCCTGATATTCCTTATGGCCCCGCTCCCATACTCCCTGCTGGTCGGCGCTTTCACTAGAGCTTCTATGATTGAGCACCGGCTGCCATATAGGAGTATCCTCCGCAGCGCTGAAGGGGACCTGGATCCTCCTACCTGGCAGCCAGTGGGCGTCTGCGTGATTCTCACAGACAACCACTGCTTCTGCCCTCCACTTCCGCCGGTGCTTCTATGATGGAGCACCGGAAGGTCATGTGATGCTGGCGTTTAGTCATAGAAGCCCCGGCGGAAGTGGAGGGCAGAAGCAGAGGATGTCTGCGCGCATCGCACAGACGCCCGCCGGCTGCCAGAGAGGATGATTCAGGTCCCCTGCAGCGCTGCGGAGAATCTGGATCTTAGTGTTATTATAAGATGGGGGTATTTTCAGAGCATTTGCTCAGAAAAAACCTCATCTTATAGTCGATAAAATCGATTCAACTAATCGATAATGAAATTTGGCAACGATTTTCATTATGGATTATTATCAACTTTATCGATTAGTTGTTTCAGCGTCCTGAAGTCATTAATCCTGAAGCGCACAGACAGCAGGTGAAGAGACTGACGGAGGGGAGAGGGGTTAGTAAACTGATGGGAGAGGAAGATAAGTCTGAGAGCAGTGTTCATGGTGGATTGTTGAGGGGCGAGATGGTAAGAGGGAGACCAACTAACACTGAGTTACATTAGTCAAGGGGGGAGATAATGAGGGCATGGCATCCTGTGTTAAGAATGAACAGATTATTATTTTCTTTTATTTATATAGTGCCAACATTCTACACAGCGCTGAATACAATCCATATATTCAAGGGTTATGACAAGACGAGAATTGACAAACCGATACATTAGGTGGAGAGAGCCCGGCTTGCAAGCTTACAATGTTTTTAAGATGGATAGTTTTTAGAGCTTGAATGTGGGGGGGGGGATAAAAGGTCAGTGTCAAGGGTGAAACCAAGGCAGCGAGCATGAGGGGACAGGTAGATGATAGCACCATTAACGTTAAGGGAAACCTATGAGGGAGTCTTGGCATTGGAAGGAGGGAAGATGAGGAGTTCGGTTTTGGAGAGATTGAGTTCTAGGAAACGTGTAGACATCTAGATAGAGACAGATGTGATACAGTTAGTTACACGATCTAAGACAGAGGGAGAGAGATCAGATAGATAGATAGATCTGGGTGTCATTAGCATACAGGTGGTATTGAAAGCCAAAGGATGAGATTACTTTGCCAAATGAAGGAGTGTAAAACGAGAACAGAAAGGGGTCCTAGAACTGAGCCTTGGGGGACCCGACAGAGAGGGGAAGTGTTACTGGAAAGAGAGACACTGAAGGTGGCTGATGGATATACCAGTTACATTTATAAACCAGTGAAGACTGGTTCCATTTAATAGTATGGCGGTGCACTCTGGCTTCCCAATACATTCAGGGTTTATTCATAAAACAGCATTACATTGCAATGTGTAGTGAATAACACGCAAGGAGGCGAAGAACCGTGCCTGACGGTGGGGTAAGTCAGAAAGTGTCTGCGCTGGGGCATTATGTACGTTTCTGGGACTGCATAGATCATTATATTTGTAATGTTTTGTCTATATTGGCTAGCGCTACGGAATTTGATGGCGCTATATAAAACAATAAATAATAATAATAATAATGTCACACAGCGGCTCCTTTCTCTATTTAGACAGTCTAATTCCCTCTGCATTTTGTGTTAAAACCTCTTTCTTTGATTCTTTTGCCTGGAACAGGCGTCCCTCCACATCTGACCCGGGTTTATCACCTCGAAAAAACATCTCCATTCTCCTCCGCTTTAACAAAGGCTTACAAGCAGCGTGTGAATGTGAAAGCCTTTAAGTGTTTCCTTTATACGTCTCAGAAATAAACAGACAGCAAGGAAACCATTACTGTACCCTCCCTGCCGGTCTAATGCCGCACTCCCCTTATCAGAATGTAATTACAATATTATGCTTCAATTGCCCCTCTCGGGGTATGCGTATGCACTGCACGTGTTAAGGGAACGTGTCGCCTGACACTAGGATTGTGACCCAGCAGCACACATGGGGGTGCAGTAAACATGCTTCCTTTGTGCCTGACAAACGGCTCTGCGCCAGCCCCAGCACAACAAGTCTGTCTGGACTAACACGTTGGAGGAAACAAACCTGTAATTCTACATCTGCAGCACAACTCCATACCCCACGGGTCTCAGACAATATCTGGCTTCGGTGCTGGTGACAGGGAGGGTTGTACTTCAACAACAGATGGACTAGGGCTATCCTGGACTATAGATGGACTAGGGCTATCCTGCACTATAGATGGACTAGGGCTATCCTGCACTATAGATGGACTAGGGCTATCCTGGACTATAGATGTACTAGGGCTATCCTGGACTATAGATGGACTAGGGCTATCCTGCACTATAGATGGACTAGGGCTATCCTGCACTATAGATGGACTAAGGCTATCCTGCACTATAGATGGACTAAGGCTATCCTGGACTATAGATAGACTAGGGCTATCCTGGACTATAGATAGACTGGGGCTGTCTTTCCCTACAGTATCGCTCCATCTTAGTCTGTCAGACCCTTTAAAAAGAAGAGCTGCAAGAATTGTTTGGCGCTGTATACATAAAATATAGTAATAATAATATTAACAATAATAATTATAATAATACGAATATGCAGAGTGGTGGTGTGGAATTTACCAGTTGATAGAAAACTGACAATTACACTGAAATAAAATCACATGAAGGGACCTAGACGTGTGCAGCCTGTCCCCTGCCTCTGTATTAGCTAATCACTTGGTTAGTGAATAGGGATACGCTAGGATGCGTCTGGCAGGGAATGGAACGGTTACAATAGAACGTCGTTGGTGCTTTGTGACCCATTGATTTGGCGCATTGCTGTGCACCCCGTGGAGTGGGGACAGACCTGCTACACCCAGCTTCTGCATGGTGCGTACATAACACCCTCTCCCCATTTATCTCCGTGTTTATGTAAAGCATTGTCTGAGTCGCCGGTACAGATATGCCAATTACCAGGTTAATTTACATTTGGATTTACACTGACTCTGAGGGGTCCTCTAACACCCTTAACTAACTGCAAAGAATACACATTAGCAATTCCCCCGAGTCTGCTTTCATATCCCTGGTGGGCAGAGGGTCTGCGTATCTTCCACTCATTGAATGTAAATCTAGTACACACAGTATATTGTAAGGGAATGTAAACATGCATGGGATAGACATACGGCTCCTGAATCTAAGACAAGACCAACGACTGATTAAGGTTTGAGTCTTTACAGCACGAGAAACAGGCAGACTAAATGGGGGCCGATCTGCCGGCAATGGGACTAGTTATAAATCGCCTTCTAATAGGGCCCTCGTGTGATGACAAGCACCTATAGGAGTCTCTGAGATGAGACTGGTAAGTTAGGTATAGGGAAGGTCATTAGGTCAATAAAAAAATGGATATATAATAATATTATATTATAATAATTGTAGACAGGCTCACGCCTCGCTATTGGAGAGAATAACATTTCTAAATAGGTTTCACTGCTCAAGGTGAACTGCTATAATGCTATATATTATAATTTGGTTTGTTATATATTATATATGTAATCATTTGGTATGTTATTGTTATATATGATATATATTATAATTTGGTTTGTTATATATTATGTTATCTTTTGGCCTGTTAATGCTATATATTATCATTTGGTTTGTTATATATTATATATGTAATCATTTGGTTTGTTATTGTTATATATGATATATATTATAATTTGGTTTGTTATATATTATGTTATCTTTTGGCCTGTTAATGCTATATATTATCATTTGGTTTGTTATATATTATATATGTAATCATTTGGTTTGTTATTGTTATATATGATATATATTATCATTTGGTTTGTTATATATTATGTTATCTTTTGGCCTGTTAATGCTATATATTATCATTTGGTTTGTTATATATTATATATGTAATCATTTGGTTTGTTATTGTTATATATTATATATGTTTTCATTTCGTTTGTTATATTTTATATATGTTGTGTGATTCGAGGCTTTGACTGCCTGCTTCCGACCCAGCTCAACGGTATGCCGACCACGCCCACTCACTGGCACGCTCGCTAACGGCTTCTTACGCAGTCGTATCGTGACGTCAGTGCGCATTGCTCGGCCCTTTCCTGTTCCTGTTAAAGGTCGCTGTGACCGGCACGGAGTCTCCGCTCCGATTTGTAGCCATGTTGTCCCTGGCAGCGCGTTCCGGTGCCCTCGCTCCCTACCTCTCGGCTACCGCGTACCCCGTGGCCGGGCAGCTGAAGCCCCTGGTGTCCGGGGCGGTGGTGCAGGCGGATAAAGTCCTGCTGGATGTGAAGATACCCTTCCTGTGCCGGGAGTCCCTGAACGGACAGGCCCCGAGCGGCGGCCTCTCTGCCTCCGCTTCCATTAACGGTGAGCAAGCGAGGAACGGGAGGGTATTTGCGGAGAGAGAGTGGTGGGTTCTGAGGGAGAAGGGCAGGGAAAGGGCGGTGGGTACCGGGGGCAGATGTTATAAGGTCACGCTAGAGGGTATGTAAACAAAGCGGCCCAATACACATTATAGGAATAACCCTCTGCCTTGTATACAGATGTACTACGCTACATGCGTGGGGGGCATGGCTTGGTGCAGCGGGGGGCCGTTCACATTGCGATTATGTATTAGTGTGTGTTATGAGCGTATTGTGTTCTGCCCCTCTCAGGTCCTTCTTGCGTCCGCTACGTGCACAGTGATGTCACGGTCCCCGACTTCTCGGACTACCGCCGGCCGGAAGTGTTAGACAGCACAAAGTCTTCTCAGAGCAGCAGCGACTCCAGGAAAAGCTTCTCGTACCTGGTCACCGGTGTCACCGCCGTCGCCACAGCCTACGCCGCAAAGAATGCCGTCTCCCAGTTCGTCAGCAGCATGAGCGCATCGGCAGATGTGCTGGCGATGTCCAAGATCGAAATAAAGCTTTCAGACATCCCCGAGGGCAAGAACATGGCGTTCAAGTGGAGGGGCAAACCGCTGTTTGTGCGTCACAGAACTCCGAAAGAAATCCAGCAGGAAGCCGAAGTCAGCTTGAGCGAGCTGAGGGACCCGCAGCACGACCTCGACAGAGTAAAGAAACCAGAATGGGCGATTCTGATTGGAGTGTGCACTCACCTTGGGTGCGTGCCCATCGCCAACGCGGGAGACTTCGGGGGCTATTACTGCCCTTGCCACGGCTCACATTATGATGCCTCCGGCAGAATTCGGAAAGGCCCGGCCCCCTTAAATCTCGAGGTTCCAGAGTATGATTTCCCTTCCGATGATATTGTAATAGTTGGATAAATATTGCATGAGTGTCAATACCTTGCCGCCGAGAAAACGCTTTTAATATCACTTGGTGTTTAACGTTTTAATAAACCGTCAAACTTCAGGATAACACTTGTTTGATTTCTGTGTTTCCTGATCTGGGGAATGGATTCGTGTGAAATATCGAGTCACTGCAGAGGGTGTTTAGATGTCTGAATCGTGTACAGAGAAAATATTAAATTATAACTTTCAACTAAAACTGTCTCTTTATGTTTCCATGTGACGTATGCAAATCATCATAACCGGGCGAGTACAATCTCTCCCCAAAAGCCCACGTTTTAGCACCACTGCCCTTCATAATCCTTAATGGGTCTGTGCAGGGCCGAGTGAACGTCATGTGACAATGGTGGCCACGTCGTCTCTTCTGGCAAGTCCCGAAATTACCTTTTAAAGTAAAAAAATAAATAAAAAATACACATGCGGTTTGTAGAAATCACTGTAAACGGGCAGCCTGGAATCCCCCGGCAGGTGTGTACGAGCTATAAGATTTCCTAACGGGAAGCTGCGGCTGGCCCTGAGCCAGTTCTGACTGGGAGGATTTAGTTGGGTAGGTGGTGGACCCCATTTGTATTTCTCACCATGGGGGCCACAAACAGCTGTGAACAATACACAGCTGTGATGTTCCCTAGGCGTCAGCGAGCCCTTGGGTACCGGGTTCTGGCGCTGAATACCTAAGTAACCGTTTGGTCTCCAACTATCGAACTGTTCACAATAAATACACGTCTCCTCCTGACCCTGTCACAAGTTATCAGATCTGACACTCTTTTCTGCCCTGCTTTCCTTGATTCATTGTTTTTTGTTTTTTTCTGGCAACCAAAGGCGAGATTATTGATTGCATTTTATAAATTAGATATTTCTGCAGACTAAGTCACCCGGTTGCTCAGGACCTTTCATCACATTAATCAACACATCCCTTTGGTTTTACATCAGACGGCACGGTGTCATTTTCACATTGAGATGTTTTGCACAAACTTCTTGGCTAATTTATGGCATAGGAGCACTCTATACCGCACAAGAGGCCGGTCATTTAAAGCACGAAGAGGAAATGCATCAGAAAACACACTGACTAAATGCACTTCTAGACCATTTATTGGGGGGGGGGGGATAACAGACAAAAAAAAAAACTTTAAATGTGACCCTGCCCGTGTCTCCTGTCCGTATCTATCCATGCAGAATGATGCTTTCTGTCAGTTGAGAGAGTAAAGTTATTATATATATATATATAAATATCACTTTGCTGCCGTTGGGCTTCCCTGTGTAACGCACACACACAGACTCTATTATATACATTATACATGATATATTATTATATACACATATGTCAGCCGAGACGGGACTAACAACATTGTCTAAAGAAGATGAACAGTTGAAGACAATGGACCGCTCTGTGTGTTCTGATAGAGACCCCGCTCTGTCAGCTCCTAGAATCTTAATCCCTCAATGGATACGCCTTCTTCTACCCCTCCAAAATGGAGGGATGTCCAGGGGCCAGCCTGGGATGGAATGTGGGGGCAAATACTACGTTCACCGGTTTTCATAGTAACTGCTCCACAATTAGCACTTTTTCTAGAATGTCTCTTCATAAAAGATGGCCCCCAGAGTGTTTGTACGATTTGTTTTTCTTTAAATATTATTAATGTATCGAGATATGAGAACAATACCATCATAGACATTTGTATATATATATATAAAAAAAACATTTCTGCGCAAAACACAAAAAGGCAACACCGCAGGGTATTCGTATAAATCAGCGCCACACGGCAACGTTCATACAGAGTAACCCCTGCAAACAGCTCCTACGGCAGCCGCCGAGTTATTTATCTGTGAAACGTTTTATGTGAATTTATAATAAAAACAATAGCAGCTTTAAAGTTTTATAGTGAAAAACAATCCAAACAAAGAGATATATTCAAGTACTTCCTGTCTTAAGGTCATATCCATTATCATCTGTTGTCTTTGCATATTTATGACTCGGCATTAATCTCTCTTTATGGAACCGCTCACCGCTAGGCTTTATTTTTATGTGTAATAAGCGGCAGACGATTTGCAGGGGTGGGGAAAAAAAATAGCAAAAAAAGTAAGCTGTCGGCAGAATAATTTCTGACGTGTAATATTTTAATTCCCGGTGCAGTGTAGTTGTGTGGATGTGAAGCCGGCGCATGCCAGTATACCGGCTCGGCTTCTACCCCCCCGCTTCTCTGGGTCCGATCGTTTATCTTGTAGTGTGCGAATGTCACGTTCTATTGGATGGCTGTGCCTCATCCTCCTGTGCTACCTGTATGAATATTGTGTACGGTTCATGGGTCTGCCGTGGGCTCAGAGTCATGGGAGCGATGGCTGGAGACACCAGGCTCAGACAGGGCTGTGAAAGATGCTTAACTCATTAATTGGTGTGTGGCAGAGCAGACAGCGTGTGGTGGCAGAGAGATGTCTGCGTTACCGATACAGCTCGGCGGGCCGTGCATGCAGGCATCCGGGCCTCAGCGGGCAATTCTATTGGCGTCGAGGTACTCAGCAATGCCCAGTGCCCATTAAGCTGGAGAATGACATTCAACACTCTTATTGTGCTAGTGAGTGTGTGCGCGTGTGTGAGTGCTTGGATAGCTAACCTCGGCTTCCGGAGGACTGTGACTCTCACAGTGCTCAGCCGACCAGCAGCTGGAGTAATGTTTGGCGTTATTTGCAGGCGTGTTGTGGTGCCCCTTTGTCCTCACGTTATACGCCAGAATATGATAAAGCAGTCCGTGAGCGCGATCTGAAGAGTAATTAATTTTATCTAGCTTTGCATATTTAATTGGCTCAGCAAACGACATATCGGAGAACAAACAGTAAATCATCCTTAGGACTTCATTAAACGGCAGCGTTGTGCTCTCACGCACGGCGCCTGGATTTTTGGGGTATAATATTCTACGTGCGCAGCGATCTCTGGGACATCACTAGTGCAGGGTGGTAAACATCGCGACCGATACCCAGCAGCACAATCATAGGGGGGTAGATGGTCGCCCATCCGCACGAGGCCAGCTGTAACGCACTGCAATAAAGAGTGTCCTTGAACACCGTGATCACTGTAGCGGCATCTAGCCTGCGAATAGCGGTATTTGTTGGAACATGAGATTAGAGCCCATTACAGCAGCACACGAGAGATATAAGAGATGTACGGAGAGAGAGGCGCGCTCTCTAACCGGAACGGTATATGAAAAGACTGGCAGAGTTCAACATGTTAATTATACTTCAAATAGCAAAGCGCTTGGTGACAAATTACTGTGAACTTTAAAACTTTTCTCCCCCACGTCTCAGGCTCCGTCAGGCTAGAGGGTTACAGTGATGCTTCCCAAACAGATTCACTGATGTCTCACGCAGAGGTATTTCCTAATCACGCGTCTTCCACACACAGGACAAATGTCACAAGCGTGATCCATTGCGCCTTCCAGGGGACAGAAGTGCGGCTTGGCTCTTTGTGTTTGGGGTCAGGCGATGGGGGTGTTGGGTGCCTTAGTACCGAGCAGATGGCCAGCTTCGCAGACACCGGGTCCTTTCCGTGTTCTATCATCATGTGGCTTTTAACGCCTGATTAGTGAACCGCGTTCTTCTATTCACGTACCTCACGGTCTCCTCCTGTATTCAGCGTACGTGGGATGGAACTCCGGAACGCGGACTGACTCTTCGCTTCGAGCTCATCACGTTTCGGTTGTCGAGGAGAAACATGAAACTGATTTTATTCGGCCGATTCCTTCCCTTTATTATAGAATCCCGTTAGCGTAATTAACAGGCAATTTGCAAAAACAACAGATTGCTTTGTGTCTTCGTGTCTGCTTCCCCATCAGTCAGAGACGTCTCCGCTCGGCACTTGGGTAAAATGGATTGGGGGAAACGATTCCGTGGGGGACGCCCTGCCACCGATTCCTCATGTTCTCTGTCTCGCAGCAGCACACGTTTCTACATCTCTAAAGATGACAAACGGCACCGCTGGGAAATTTGGGTTTCAAATGTCTAGCGTTTCATTATGAAATCTTTGTTTTCTGTGATCAGTGGAATATTAAAGCTTTCCTTGCGACAGGATAGCCGGTAACGAGTATTAGATTGATCATACCAGGGCCATCCGTCCACGCGGGGCCCCTGCCAAGTCATTTGGGAATATCTGTCTACGGTTTCCACTAAACCAGCTCAGCAGAAGAGGCTGCAGTCCCAGCGCAGGGAAAGCTACATCACAATAACGCATTTACGTGATACAGGAAAAAACCCGGATATCACCAACAAACATGGCGGCCACCAGCCATATACAACAGATGCTGCCCTGTGCCAATAACGGCTGTATTCTTCATAATGGATTTGGGCTCCGTGCAGCGTCCAGCTCTTGGTAATACATTTGTCCATAGGGCAGGGCTGCGCTGCCGACGTCGTTATGTCACCAGAGCACCAACGACACCAAAAGAACCTAATCAGCAAATAACAGGACGTCCAATAGACATAGAAGCGTCTCTTTTTGATAAGGTGTATTATCCAATCAATTGGAAAATGATCCGTCTAATTCATAGCTTGTGTGAACCCCACAATTGCACGCGTTACGAGCGAGAGAGCGCCCGGCGCCATCGCAGAAGCAGGGGCCACAGGACATGGGAAGAGAGATTTAGTTCATTCAGCGGCACTGCTTTATCCTCATTACTAGAAAACGCTGATAAATAACGGCGCCGTTTGATTAGCGAGTATAATAAGTTACCTGTTTCCGCTGATAATATCTGTAGGCTTATAAATCCCCCAGAGTTACCGGGAATCATTCGCCTCCTTTGATGTTGCTCACAGCGTGCGCTAAATTTTTCATTATATAGTCTGGCCTCCAACATATAAAGTGATCTAATTATTGAGATTGGATTAGTTAAATCAGCGCGGTTACAGAGCGGGAGGCGCTTTCTATGCCGCTTTCTCATTAGGCCGTATCTCCCAGCCCTGGCCGGGTCTCTTCCCTCTATAAATCTGGGGTCGGGTGGCAGAGCGCGGAATGAGAGTCACCGTGGCTGGTTGGCAGACATGGCAGCGGGTACGGTTAGCTTTGGATGAACACCGCATGTAATGAGTACACTGCCGACATCCTGCGCAGTATAGTTATAGTATCCAGCAGGTACCCGTCCTGTGTGGGAATGCTGGGAAATATGTCCGAAGCCGGTGGCGGAGAGCCTGCGGCAGTAACGTCAGCTCTTGAAACGTCATTGTGCGTGGTATGAAGATACCTTTAACTGGGTTTTAGAACGCTGGGGACTCGTTAAATGTCTTTATATTCCCCTCATCCTTCTGCAAATATCAAACATTTGTAACGTATCCCCTCGGTCTGAATGAATGAAATCATGGACTGGATGAATCACACGCAGCTAAAGGTTAATACCAGCGTTTGGTTTGGCAGAGAAACAGGCTGAGTGCTCAGTTTAACCCTTTCCCTTGGCAATTACAGGATGCCCAGGCCACGTGGCATCCCTTAATAACTAAGGGGGTGATTCACTAAACCACGAGTCTTAACTCCCCTATCGTGTGGTTTAATACGTTAAGCGAGTTAATCCCGACGGTGAAGGTGATGAGTGGAAAGGTTTCAGCACAACTCGCCTGATATCTCTGAAACAGACCCCAGGGGCAGAACCCGTAGGAAGACACGAGACGCGATCCTGTGTTTGCGTTCCGTGTGCTAACATCACGTAGTATTAGTCAGAACTTCAAGGCAGCTTTTCAAACGCATTCGCCTTGCATTTTCCTTCCTCTCCTTTTGAAGTTCTGTAAATGGATGGTAATGAAACCATTTTAGTAATGATGGAAAGAGAACGAGTGAATGGGAGCCGGCCCTCCACGGATGTTTGCTGCATACCTCATACAGCAAATAACAAGATCGCGTCGTGACCGCTGATGAGCGTAGCGCGGGGTCTTTGTGGTACGTGGCTTGTGGTAAAGCTATAAAGATGGTTCTGTTGAGGTTTACGTTACGGGGTTATAACATTCTCACGATGTGCCATGGAGGCATTTAACTGTTTTTAATACAATAGCGTTGCTGGCGCCGGAGGTCGTCCTCAGCTCTTGGAGAGATCGGCGCAAGTCAGCTGAACGCACGGGAAGAACTGTCTGCACCACGGATGTCCTCCTGACAGCTAGAGTCTCCATCGAGGTCCAATACAGAGAGCGTAGTGGGTTGCGTATAAAGAGCTGTTTTGGGGCAAATATTAGTTATAAAGCCTTGCACCAGCACAGCTCTTTATACCCCTCTCTAATGGGCTTGGTGAACGTGCGTTGGGTCTCCCGGGCAGAGTGTTGGCCCCTAGGTGCGTTCACCCGCTGCGCCTCCTCCGCTCCCCCTGCTTACCCCATGTATTTAATCTTCAGCAATGGCATAAAAGTACAGTTGATAATATTACAGGCCGGTGTCAATACCCACACGAAGAAAAACGAGGTCACGCTTGCCAATGATATTATCCCATTGCTCTGAATATCAGCGCTTCCTCCCCAGAAAGTCCTGCTTCGACGCCAGGCTGCTGGCACGGCTTCTTTAAACAATTAAAGGCTTTTCATTTTGCCAGATATTAATCATACGAGGACGTCGCCGTACAGTTTGAGTATATCTTCTCAATGAACACTTACTTCCTTTCATCATCTTATAAAGAAATATCGATCCTCCATCACTAAAGGTTCTGCGTTCTCTGGATATGAATATCCAATCATTTTCTGGACAAGCTCTTAATCACCGCTCCGTATTAAAGTGATGCCCGTTTTGTGCTCGTTCTCCTTCACTCATTAAACAGTCCGATGATGTTTGTCATTTTCCCCTAATAATTCTTGCCCTTAATAGTTGGAAAGCCATTTAGCAAAAGTTTGCCTTTTTCGATCAAATCGTCAACATTGTCCGTCCCAGTAGCCCAGTGAGCGGAGGCTGTCAGGATCTCCACAGACGAGTGCGGTCAGTGTAGTGGATAATCGAAGCCTGAGTTGGGGTATCTGCCCCACCTTCTCCTGGTTAGTTTTGGTGATGCTTGGCTGCTAGCGAGGGACCCTCTCTCCGGAGCTGTGAAGATAATGCTGGTGATCGGAGATTTCTGAAGTCACACAGCGGGACTGTCACCTACGCATCACAGGACTTACTTTGAAAAACGTTAATTCTTCCCCGAAAATCTGTTCTCGGGCCATGTTTCAATTTTTACGTGCTCTGCTTCAGTATATTAATGCTAGCTCTTCGATGATATTGATTCCTATAACTCATGCGCAATTGGAGCCATGGGAAACCCGTTGTATAGACGGCGCACGGCTCCCCAGCCGCACTCGGGCAGTAAATACCAGACTGAACGTGCGATGCTCCGGACCGCGCACGAGGGTCGGACACCTCGGCGTGGAGGGCCAGACACGGTGAGACGCTTCACGAAACCTCCCGGTTTAGTAAATAAACCCAGCGAGGAGAGGATCCCTACCGATCACGAATAATGCTGAGACAGGCGCTCTACGAAATGATTGAAGGCGACTATCACATATCAATTAAGTGTTTGCGCTGATGTCAGAGAAACTGTGTAACTTCTCTTAAGCCCGGCTGAGCTGTACAGATGCCAAAATGTTTGTGTTTAGATGAGATGTAAGCTCCATTGAGCCTGCAAGTACTTCTAAGAAGCTAATAAACACGAGTGCCGACCGGCGCAGCATCTCGGCGCGATGCAGGGAAGGTGCAGGAATCGCCGAGGGCCAGGAGCTGCGGCGCGTGGCCAATTAATCAGCCCCAACGCCACGGCTCAGAAATTTATGAACTATAATTAGACTGCTTGCAACTTCGCCTTAATGCGGAATATTCCATTATTTATGCGCTCATTATGCGCGGGAACCTGAAAAATGTCTGTCAGTTATAGCATTTAGCACAAGCATTATTTGCTGCAAGATGATATACTTTGTTATTCATCATCCTTGAATACTCAGCAAAAGCAGCCCGTCTCCTAAAATCCTCCCAGATAAACGGCCGACCAGAGAGGACTCCGCGTCACCGCCACTCACATCCGAACCCCCGGGGTGCCATCTCCCCCCGAAAATCTAGAATATATACGATTCACATTCCCGACTCATACAAATGAATTAACTGCTTGGATGCCAGGGCGTTAATAGTTCCACTAATGTCAGTGTTACAGCAGGGTTACTAAAGGGTTAAGCGGCACGGAAAGCGTTACGTGAGATTGTTGTCCAGAAGCTCGGCTTTCTGCAGAGCGCGGGGTAATTTCACAGTCCGCACGCGTCTCACAAGCTGAGCTGACGGCTGATTATCCCCCTTTAGGCAAAAAGCGGGACTCGGGATAAAAGTTTACAAAAAAATCAACATGGAGGATGTTCAGCAATCCTTCAGCTCCATTTTCTATCACATCAGCAGGCTTGCTGCCTGTGGCCATTGCAGACTCTAATTCTTTCATAAAGCTTCACAGGGACCCATGAGTCGGGCCCATAAGCTACTTATAGGCATGTTAACCCGTTATCTCCCGCACCCATCTGCACGTGCAAAGCTCTTTGCTATGGGAAGCTATGTGCTCTGCTGCGTTTGTCACAACCACTCCGTTCCTTCCACTAGATACCAAACCAGTGCTTGGCGTAACCATTCATTTTATTGGCCTAAGAATCGGCCATAACATCTCCATCCAAAGGCACCGCTTTGGGGGTACGTTTTTTTGAGGTGTGACCTCATGCTGGCGCCCGCTTACTTGCCAAGGTTAAAAGTAAAGATGTACCGAAGGTGACGGGGAGCTTTTTAATCGTTCGTTACGTGCTTAAGGTACATCATGTAGTTATGTAAGAGCGAAGGCAGAATTAAACATCTAGTATGTGCGAGGAGAGACGCTATGTGTCGTGAAATGACCCACGCTCTCCAGACCCTTTAGTAGATGGAGTACTCGCTGTGTCCGAGCGCCTGTCCTGGATGCAGGCTTCACAGTGAACCTGTCTCTTTAATCACTGCAGATCAAACAAGATTTGTACAACGCAGATAAACTTTCAGCAACATCAGATGCATGATTAATGTAATCCATCACACCACGGCTAACGAGATACAATCAGCGCTCTGTCTTCAGATGCTGTGAAGTCTTTGATACAACAAACCGGTGTCACGCACACAGTTACACGTACACACGGAAGCATTTCAAATAAACCACTATTTCCCCACAATGTATTTACTACGTCTGGTATATTCACAGTGTTTAAAGGGTGCAGTGCTCGGGGATCCTTTGCTACAAAATAAACGCCTGAAAGAGCATTAGGACAGATTATAATCCTCTAATCTATGGATCTAAAAACGAGTAACACGTATGCAACGCTGTTTTTGTCACGTTACCCATTTTCCCTATATGTGGCATGGGCTGTAACTTTATTCTGCCATTCACTGTCTGGCTATAACATACAATTCACGTGAATCATGGGGAAGACTTGGCCAGGTACATACAGAGCTAACGGCTTATGGTGTGGGATGAGTTGCCACTCGTGGGCTATGGCCCTCAGGAGTGGGATCACTAGCCACACTCATGGAGATTTGTCCTCTATAGAGGCACAATCGACCCCCACCACCCTGAGTGGGGATCCCACAGGATCCACTATTACGCTTTGCTAGCTCATGATTGAAAATCACATATTTTTGGATCAATGTACAGTCTGACCTTATAAATTGTCAGAACAAAACCGAACTTCGGAAGTAAATGGTAACCAGAGCTGTACAGCGCTCAATCATTAACTGTATTTCCACCGTGGCTCTTGTACGAGATTGGCGATACACTGAATTATTCTGAGCTAACAAGACATGGAAATGGATAATGGATGATAATAAAAATTGAATTGTTACTGGATTTAATAGAAAACTGAAGAGAAAACATGTTCTAACCTTTGTTCTGTCTTATCTAAATTGAATCGGTGCACTGAGGTTTGAGTGATGTGGGTTCAGGGAGATCTCAATCTGTTTGGAAGGTAGAAGCAAATATTGATGTGAAAGATAATTGATCAGAATAAAAAATACACATTGAGCTATTTGAAACCTTCTGCGTTCTCACAAAGCTCCATTTCTACTGCCTCTAATCTGTCCCATGTTACTGGGCAGCTTGGGACGGTGATTGTACGGGTCCCGCCATCTATCCGGGTAACCATGTCTGGCAGGGGTAACGGTGATGGCACTGATCCCATGATCTATCAGGCTAACCATTAATAGCAGGGGTGATAGTGATTGTACGGGTCCCATGATCTATCAGGTTAAACATGCCTAGCAGGGGTGACTGTGATTATACGGGTGCCGTGATCTATCAGGGTAAACATGCCTAGCAGGGGTGACTGTGATTATACGGGTCCCGTGATCTATCAGGGTAAACATGCCTGGCAGGGGTGACGGTGATTGTACGGGTCCCATCATTTATCAGGGTAAACATGCCTAGCAGGGGTGATGGTGATTGTACGGGTCCCATCATTTATCAGGGTAAACATGCCTAGCAGGGGTGATGGTGATTGTAAGGGTCCCGTGATCTATCAGGGTAAACATGCAGTGACATTCCCAAAATCGTGATCCAATAGGAGTTGGAGAAACTGCCAACCAAGCTGTAAATTTATCACTGAGGGGGGAAATATTCCACAGAAATAATCTGCAGCCCACACAGGGTTTAACCCTTTAATTCTCACCAAGGGATAAGGCTCCAGAGGGGTTACAATGCAGAAAGCCCAAACAGCTCCTCTGTGAAAGGATAAAGTGTCTCCTGTGAAATGTTCCTTTCCATTATCAAAGTAAATTCTGATTAAGTGAGAATAGGTGGAGTTGACAGGTTTGATAAATACCCGAGGAAAACGCTCAAATAGGCTCAGAAGAGAAGAACGGGCAAGGAATTCAAAGCCATAAAAAAGAGCAATGTTCTGTGCGATAAGATCAGCGCAACTTAACTACCTCAAAGGCAGCTTAATAAGGTAATTAATAATGGGCACCATTTAGATTGGATCATTATTAGAAAATAAAGTTGAATGATACCATTATTCTCCGTGGAGTACGAGCTCCATACAGGTTATGAGTGATTCTCTAAACGCTGTTATTCATAGGCCTGCTTTTATGAGACGACTCATGCGCTGTACCCCGCTCTTTATTCTCTCCTACTCATCAGACGGGAAATATATTATAATATATTTATATTTTATATATATAAATATATAGGCGCATGTCTTCTAAAACCTTTACTGAATGCTGTAGGAGAGCCGACGGAATAAAAGGACATTTCTCTGTGACCAAGGATCTCCAAAACAATGTAATTCGCTGGCCAACGGCTGCCTTCCAAGGAACCGCTTAAGGAAATATTGGCCAATATGTTAGCGGTAAGCTTAGGGGGGCAACAGAGTAATAACAGGGCAATGAAGTATGTATACAAAGCAAAGGGGAGAGGATGGTAGGGGTGATAATGGCCACAGGACAGCACCTCTGGGCAGTGTCTCTGGCATCTCCATGTGATTGCAGAGAGAACCTGGTGTATGATCTCAAGTTCAGCCACTTTTTATCACCCTTAGAAATACCCCAGCCAGCCTGCAATGATACGCAGTGGGGGAGCCGGGGCATCCGGCAGCCACAGGGCTCTGCCGTGTTTATACCTGGGGCTGCTTGTAGGGGTGGGAAGGTGGCTACTGGTCTCTGGTCTGCAAGAAGAGACAGCTCGTATTCATACTCGATCAGCATTGAAACCAGTGATTCCGACAGTACGTGCAGCATTACACGCAAACATGTCTCAGGTTAAACCTCATCCAACCGCCATTCATGGCCCGGCCTAGGAAAGGATGAGGACATAGCATGACGCTCCTTATAAGCGTGTACACCGCTATCCAGGAGAGAAGAGCCGAAAAGGAAGAAGACAGCCCGCAATAACCCGGACGGGTGACCTAACAGTGATCTCAGAGAAGAAAATGAAGATTTGAAGAGCCAGGCATAAATAACGCGTGCCTGGAATATCTCGATAGAATTTAACAATCCTCGGGGATCCAGCCGAGCCGGCGGTTTGTAACCTGAAACCTAACAAAATGAGGCAAACAGCAAGACATTTATTAACTGGAGAGGGCTTTGAGACTACGAGCGCAGGAGCAATATGGATTATTCAAGAGAGTTTTTTAAAGTACAAAAAGCGGCCAGGAGAAGGAAGTCAGAAGTCAGAGTTTTGTCTTGTGGTTAAGAAACCGCACGGCTGATTTTAAAGGAAATTGCTTCTTTGGAAAGTTTGTGATTTAATTTCCTAAAGAAAGGAGCAGTGGGGAAAAGTGGCTGGAAGAACAATAAATATCATTTGTCCGCCAGGGTTCAGAAGAATTTCACTTTCTTTTAAATGAAGAAAACAATGCGTGTATTAATAATGCCCAGCATGGGTCTGACATTAGCGCTGGAAAATGAGAAAGGTGTTTGTGGTTATCCGAGGGCCATCATAAAATTCATTAAACGAGCCCTGGGAGCCGGCCGAGTTGGCTGCGGATGCTCTTTGTATGGGCACAGCACGAAAAGGCCTTCCATTTAAACATGACTATTTTAGGGGAGAAATGCAACAAAGGTGTTAATGTTCACAATGTGGCACGTGGGGTTTAAATAGAGTCTGTCTCATTAGAATTCAGCCGATCCGTGACCCTGATAACATTACTGAGTTACAGTCTGTTTTATCAGGTAGAACAGTCCTCCGTTTCAAAGTGAATTCACGTGTCACTGACTTTAACCCGTCTGCTTTGAGCGGTCTCCGTGTTCCTGCGCCTCTCTCCGTGTTCCCGCGCCTCTCTCCGTGTTCCCGCGCCTCTCTCCGTGTTCCCGCGCCTCTCTCCGTGTTCCTGCGCCTCTCTCCGTGTTCCCGCGCCTCTCTCCGTGTTCCCGCGCCTCTCTCCGTGTTCCTGCGCCTCTCTCCGTGTTCCCGCGCCTCTCTCCGTGTTCCCGCGCCTCTCTCCGTGTTCCCGCGCCTCTCTCCGTGTTCCTGCGCCTCTCTCCGTGTTCCCGCGCCTCTCTCTGTTTACCAACGCATCTCTCTTTCCCGCTCACTCCTTTCCTGAGGTTTCCTCCCTCATGAGGCCAAAAGCACCATATTACGTGCCTTTCAAAAAAGAGACTGCTCTGCTTTCTGGCCGTCTTTCATGGACTATAACGCCCACTTTAGGGTCAAATATAAGAAGTGATAAAATCAAACTAAATGCTCTATATGACGACGCGCTAAACCAGCTTGGCTGCGGATTCATCTACACACAGAAACTCTCTGATATTGGATCGTAGGGACAAACGCGTTTCCCAAAACCGTAACCTTGGGAATAATTAAACTTGGCTGAATCTAAATATTCAGTTTGGTGGAAGCCTCATACAATGCGTTCCCTTTTAACAAGCTACTAGAACCATCCACGATGTCTTTCACGCAATCTGCCATGGAGCCCGACACAAGAGCCTCCGAGTGCTGCACAAACTCGCCAAGTTTACCACAACTTACACGCTACGGAAACAAACAATTTAATTATGACACCGGCAATAAAAATAAAGTGGGCAGCGACGAGGAATTCAGGGGGTGCTGGCATCGCGATAACGAGCACTTCACTCCTCGAGTGCCGGGGACAAAATGATCTATAAAAACAGCAGTAGTGAATATGCAGCGAATGCGCTCCTCGTAGTGAATATGCAGAGAGCGTCCGGAGGATGTCGCCCTAAAGAAACCCCAGAACAGGCATGTATTTAATGATACAATGAATGGAGAAAAATACATCTAAGGGATGGGGAAAGGGACGCGCTCACTTGAGTTCAGCACCATGGCCAGCGCCAGCCCTGATCCTGTATGAAGCAGTGAGTACAGACATCTGCCCTGTCAGCTCTGTTCGTGAGGAATACAGGGCAACAAGCTTGATGTGTTTTATATTTATATGTTACTGTTCATTCTGTAAGTTGAGTAGTTGATATTAAAGTCTGTAATGAGCGACTAGAACAGGTATAAAGGGCGCTGGATTCCGCGCAGGCTGCTCCCTAGGAGCACGTTCCTGTTCTGCTGAGCCGGTGCAGTCTGCGCGTGGTTTTGGGAATTGGGTTCTCATAGATAAACCGTATTTTGTATTCCAGTGATGTGTGGGAGAGCCCGGTGGGTACCCGACACATTACACTCCTCCTGTCACCCGCAGGCAGAGGTCCCTTGCTATGATTGTATTTAATGCTATAAATGAACGCTCTGCATTCTATGCGGGATCCTTACGGGTTTCAGCGAGACGCACAGGGACTGCGAGGCGCGTGATGGAGGCAGAATGTCAGTACAGCCCCGTCACATAAGGTGATGCCCCGCTGTAACCGACAGGTTCCATGTAACTGCTGAAACAGAAACGTCATGGGGACCTGCGCAGCCATAAATCAGTGTCAGCTCACTCATCATGCCCACCGTACTCAGAACAATCAGAAGGTTGCGCCACAGTCACACGGCTGCCAACCTCACCTGGAGTAACACATATGAAGTGTGTGGCTTGTCTGCCCACTATACTGCAAACCACCGCTTATGGCGATCTCCATGAGCGCAGGTGGACGTATACTACAAACCTCTAGATCCTGTATACACCAGCCTATCGTCATCTGACCCCCCACGTCCCACTGCCTTCCCCTGAAACATTTAGTGAAATGCTCGGTACCTGGAAGATAAATCTCTTCCCGCGGAGCTTTGATCCCTGCAGCTGCCAAATGTTAGCAGTGGGACCCGTATTAAGTCGCAGGACTGTGAATTATACCCGTCTTTAGCAGGCCCGCATCATCTGTGTTTTCACACTCACTAAAGGCAATTCCCACATCCTCGGCGACTCCATTCCATTTTGCCCAGTAAGCAGAAGTACCTTCGGTGCCACGATCAATCTCAGCGAGTTCCCGTCACCGCACGCCGGCCGAATCGCTGCTCCCAGACAGGTGCAGAAGCGTAAATCAGTGTCCTTAACCACAAAAATGAGTTTTCCATCAGCTGTGTGTCGTTTTCTCACCGTGATTATTCTATAATAGTCGCCACACTTATTTCCAATATAAATAAAGTGGCTTTAAACACCAACTCCTTCCTAAGGAACGTCTTAATATCTAGAATTGTGGCCGCTTGGAGGGGCAGAAACACACGAAGAAGCTACTTATTGCTGTATGTTGTGTTCCTTTGTGTATGATTTAATCCATCACCTAGGTTAGAGGGGCCCTGCACATTCACTAATGCTTTAACCAGCTCCCAGTACCAGTGTGAGCAGCAACACGTTCACCAGTGCGAGCGTAGACACGCTCCCCAGTAAGAAAAGTGACACGTTTGTTCACTAGTGCAAGGGGTGACATGTTTACTAGTGAAAGCAGACACGTTCACTAGTGCTTATACTTGCTCTGCTGGTGGTGCTGGCATACGTGCGAGGTAGGATTAGCGGACTAATCCCGTGTATAAAGTGCGCCTGCCATGCAGACTTCATAATAGGAATCATTTTCTATGCACTCATTCGTTTAATTGGGAAATACGTTACTGGCTTATCACCAAGTCACACATTTCACCTGAAGCTGCACGTCTTCCGTGTATTTTAATGCACAAATCCCTTAATCTTTTTGTCCAGCCTTCTTAATTATTTCCAGTAAATTTCTTTTAGCGCCCCGATCATTATATTTTTTTTCTTACCAATTAGTATGTGTTACAGTCCACTCGCGATGCGGATTCCTCCGACACGCTCACACTCAATAAATAAAGTGACAGCACGCACGGCAGTCTGTGTGTGTGCCGTGTGAAAGGTAATTGTATCTACGGACCGGACATGTTCTATGCTCCATTTCTAGAGAATGTTTTACACAACATTGGCGATTCCTTCGGATACGCCGGCTCACTGTATATACACGCACAGCCTGCACCCGAGCGACAGTACTCGCCTATAACGGCGCCACGTTCTGGTGTAAAGCGGAGCAGTCAGCGCTTATACCACTTTGCCCTAGAGCTGCTCTTTATACGTACGTATATTATATAAACATATTTCCATATGTGCTATACATACGTGACACAGCATGCGTAACATACTCCATGGATTAATCTGCTAGTCCTGCCATGTTTATACCCTAACCCCGCACAGCGGTAATTCCATTTTCCGATCGGTACGCTCAGCGCGTGCTTTTTGAAGCCCACGCACTTTCTAGCCTCAGAAATCCCCCACAACAAGAAGCCGTTATCCCGGGCGAGCGGCGCGGAGGATGCTTCCACCCAGAGGCGTTTGCATTTATTTGCATAGTCAGGATTCAGATTCATTTCTATCTCGCATCAGTCCGCAATCATCTGCTATTCAGCATCTCGGGCTCCGTTTTATCGGCTCCAGACAGCACCCTTTCGCTCTTGATCTATGGGCAGGAAAATAGGAGGCGAAGCCTTTCTATCCGCTTCAAGGAAATTCTGTTTGAAGAAGTGTTCTCGCCGAAATGATGCGCTTAAAATTCATTTCTGGAGCGGCACAAAAAATATAAATAAAGAGCCGGATATAATCCGCCTGCAGTCCCCACACTCGCGCCTTACGTGCAGAGCGTTACGGGGGACGCAGAAAGTCTCTTAGCCTGTAGAATGTATTTACTAAACACGCAGGGTTTGCTTTTATCGTCGCATGCAGCATGGCATCTATCAGCTCCTAAAATAATTACCACACGTAGGGCCGGTACGTCTCAGTGCCCAGGGCTCTGCATACATAAAATAAAGGAGAGCAGCCCAATATCGATGTAACAGCGCAGCTCTTGGGGCTGGATAGGGAAGAACTCAAAGCACGAAGCTCCTTAATGAAACTATTTATATGAGAGATCAGATTTAAATACAATCTCTGGAAAATACCGGATTACAATCTACCCTTCGGCGGGCCGACCGGGGCCAATGTACAGGGCAGTGCATTATGGGAAAACATGGCTACCATTCTTATATTAGATTTTATATATATTAGATTATATGCAGCGATGAGAGAGATAGCCGCACACGTATCTGAGGGTTATAAAAATGTGCCATTTCATCACAGTAAGTAAACGAGTACACGGCAGGAGCGGGAGATACCAGATTATTCTGTAAACCCAGAACACACCCCGGCCAAAGAGAATGTAGCGCCCTGAATCCTGCGTGAACGCCGTATACTAAATGCCTTATTACCGGGGATAGTTATTTGCCGGATTACAAAGGGCGCATCATTTGCGTGCTGGATGAAGCCGGTCACAGAGTGATGGTCTTTACTTTGATAAATAACACTCATGTTCTGATGAACACATCTAACACGGGGCTTATTAGCTGTGCCGTGAGTTATAACCGATTTACAGACAGATTAACTGGCAATTATTCACGGCTAATCCACAGAAGAATTTCATATTTTATCATCATTCCGGCTGGCATAACTAACATATACAACAAATCACTAGTTCCAGAACATGCCTGAAATCTAGATAAACCTTAACACGTCTGTAAAGGTAAAACATACTGAAGACGGGTATGAGGTGGGTACCAGCCCGCTTTCTGTCCTCAGAGGCATGTATTAAGCATGTGTCCCGTACCATTCGGGTACATGTGCTGATATGATCTGAACAATATGAGGCGTGTATTAGGCATGTGTACCGGTCAGGTACATGTGCCAATGTGATCTAAAGGAATAAGAGGCATGTATTAAGCATTAGATTATTCGTGTGGGAACAGGTCCCCTCATTCCTCTGTATCTGTATGTCAATTGTTGTATTGTACCTGTCATTATCTGTATCTGCGGAATCTGTCTGCGCTTATATAATAATAATAATAATAATAATAAGCATGTGTGCCGCACCGGTCTTGTAATAACAAAGACGTGAGATGAATAAGAAACAATGGGGCTGGAAAAAGTGTGAGAAAAAGGTGCAGCTGTACGATTATTCATATTCTCTAAAGGATGAAGCCCTAAATGCGTTCAAAGCTTCCATGCACCGGCCATCGTGTGTGCGGTCACTGGGGCTTCCCCTTACACAAGGAATACCTCAACGCGACAAACCGAGAAGGAGCACAAAGCACGGCTCTGCCTTGGTCATAACCGCACATAATACTCTGATTTTTATTCCTTACAGGTAGAAATAAGCAAAGGGAGAAGAGTTTATCTACAGGAGGCCAGCATCAAGATTTACTACCACCTAAAAAGCACTTCAAGGCAGATTACGCCGCCTCCAGTTTGGCCATTTAACTACTGGTTATCCCAAACAGAGCCTGGAGCCATGGATGGACAGATCCTTTGTAGTCTATACCTGCCTTTGGAAGACGGGTAAGGATACAGGCTGCAGGCGGCAGGATGGGATAAATGTACTTTTTATGTCCCAAATGTACTTAATGCAATGCACAGTTTAACACCTTACTTAATAGATTTCTACTGACAGCCAACGTGCACAATATTGGTTTAAAGAGGCCGTCGGGAGTACTTCAAATGGTGGAGATTGTTAGAGATGCCAGGCATTAACATCACGCGCTTAAGAAAATGTTTGTGCCGAGAGAAGCCTCTCTTGTACTTTCCAAACCTAACGCGTTTTTTCCTCTCTGCAGAACGGATTAATCGGAGGCGGCTACATCTCCAAAGCCTGACAGCAGGTTTTAATAAATCAAGTCAGCCGCAGCGTTCCTCCGAAGGTTACGTTCCGCGACTGCGCTGATGGAGTCTCCGAGACTCCGAGTTTAAAAAGCGAAGATTCAAACTCTGCCTCTGAGGCCGACGCGCTCGCTACAATCCATTAAAACTTCAGTTATTTTTGTCTCCTCTTGCTGCGCGAAGACAAAGAAAGTCTATCTAAGGTCGCTAGACAAGAACATTTTTAATGAGTATGCTTTTCAGCACTGATGAAAAATCACAGAGAGATTTTAGAAGTGATCGTCTGTAGGTATGTACCTGCTCTGGGCGGCAGATTGCTTTTTATCCTGACACAGTATATGAGACAGATTTATTTGGGTTTTATACAATGGTGCGAGTTCAATTAACAGTTTGTGAACGTAACGGGGATGATACCAATCCCTGAAAGTGGTCTTATTACCATAGCAACACATGGAAGGGTCCTGGCTGGTTGCACCACTTGACCGGTTGTTATGGTGATAAGGTCACTTTTCAAACGCCGCACCATTATTTATACAAACCTTCTGACACGTTATTATTATTTGAGCAATTGTTTTGCATTTTAAAATATATGTTTTATCTGAACAGGTTTTCAGATAGCAGCGGGCTCGGCCTAGGAATGAAATTATTTGCTAGAAATAAACTGCTTACAAATGTGGAAGGCGTCGCGGTGTTGTAATTCCAGCTACACTCTTCAATCTGTTAGCAAATGTATATTTAATGTTATTGTCCTCGTGCGACAGAGAGGACTCTGGGTCAGAGCAGAGTATCTACACATTTCAGTAACAGTGTGTACAGACGTTATCCTTCCGGAAAATGAGCTCCTAAAGAATATGGATTCAACCACATACATCATCACATACCTGCTTCCGGTACGCAATATAAGTAACACGCTCAGCGAGACAGTATGAAAGCGCGTATACGTACCACACCACCACTAATGTCATCTGGAGTTCCAGAGCTTGGTCAGTACCTTGTCAAGACTGCCCAAAGGCATCTGGTAACTACATCGTATAACTCCCCTCACATACCACTTGGGTGAGCCCTGGAATAGCCAGACCCTGGCTGTCCCAAGCTAGGTTCAAGTCCACGATATGCAGACAGTTCTAGGTGTACCTAGACACGTTGACCACCATTATACCCCCCGCGCCCTGATGCACCAAATGGGATGTAAATGCGATCAGTTAACACCTATGGCCCTAACCAATATGTTCTGAGACCAGTCCCTTGGAAGGGTAAACAACTGTGAAGGATGGGTATAATTATTCACATCATGTATCGCCCTTCATATCCAGAACCGAAGCCAGAACGTTCCTCGTCTGGATCGTCAGGAGGCGTTGTGACTGCTGTCAGAGCAGCAGGCGTTCTTTCTGCCAGATCCTGACTTTTATATTAACTACAAAGAATCATTTCACCTTCATCCCTGTGTTTTGTCTTCACAAAAAAGAAGGATAAGAAAACAAAAATAAAAAAGTCTCACATTCCCCACATGACTGATTGAACGGCACAGAGAACGTTCCTCTCCAACAAAAGTGTATTTGATGTCATTCTACTGAACTCTTTCTATAGATGTTAAATATGTCACATTACACAGATTGGTTTTAAGACATTTCACTTTACATTTTCAGTTCTTTTGTATGAATAAAAACTCAGAACCAGCCAAATTTTTCATTTTCCAAAACCCAAGAATATAAAAGCATTTACAGTAAAGGGACCAACGCCAAGGGGTACGCATCGCAGTAACGCATCCCCCCACCCCAAACCTCTCACTGAATATTCTTCTAAAAACTAAAAGTAAAAAAACTGATAACAAAACCAATATTCTGTGCTGTCTTTTACAAACAATTCAAAAACCATAAATCTGATGGTAAATTGCGTTGCGATAACGTGCCGTCTTACCTTTAACCTTCTGGCGGGACGTGATGGAGTGCGAATGCGGTTATTTGTTCCCAGACCCTTCTTCTTTTCTCACGAATGGACCAGAACTGATGCCGGAGTTTGTTCATCTCCAGAAATTGGAAGCGTCAGGAATAAAACACAATATCACCTACGCTCATACTACGCTCTGCTGGGATCACATTCCCCGGAGGAACCCCCTCCTTCAATAACAACTGCGAAGAAAAAGGTTTGGCACTCACGGTTTTGGGATCTTCTTTCTTCAACTCTTCCGTTCATCCGCTGCAAAAGGAAGGAAAAGTATAAACTGATACAAATAATAATACCAAGGACTTGTGTTAATATTCTAATGAGGTTTACTATTAAACCTAATAAGAAGGAAAGCGAGGTACCTTGTTTGCCTCTCTATGACGCGACACAGAATGACTTAAAGGGCTAATAAAGTTTGATTGCAAGTGCTAGAAGATGGAGGCGTTTGTGGGTAAAAATTTTATCTCACATTTATTTCTTACAGATATTCTTTAACAAGACAGGTGCCTGAAAATCCCATTATAAAGTAATGATGAGTATAAATGGAAATTCCAGCCCAAGCTCTATTACACATTAAATAACAATAGGAACACAAACTGTATTTATTACAAACATCCTGGTTTTAAGCAAGGCCAGCCAGAAGATTCGTAGTAAGGAGTGAGCGTTAATGCTGTTGGGGAATGGGAACATTACTACAAGGAACAGGGACTCGATTTCCAGGACTAACTATCTATCTATCTATCTATCTATCTATCTTTCTATCTATATGGCAAGGAGGTGACCCACTGGTCATTACGTATCAGCAGAGGTGATGGCTGCTACCGCTCAGCTTGCAGCTTCCTTCCAAAAACAGCCAAAGCACAGACGACAAGGACAGCAGCCGACAATAAGATGAGGACAGCAGCCGCCTCTTACGTTCTGTGTGGACAAGGCCAGATTCTAAACTACGGCTTTGAGATATATACCGTACAAAATCAATTAAAAAAGCAAGTATCAAGTCACCGAACCACAGGCACAGGGGCTGATAAGGCACGGCTACTAGGAAAAAGGTTTTGAGGCCTTAAAAAATCCCATTTCAATTAAACATATTTAGGATACAGCTGGTGCCAGCAACGTGTGGTCTTATTGTCACGTTAATCCCCCAGAGACATCTCCAGCCCATCTATATGAAAGGGGAAGGGATTTCTCGTCGCAGCCAGACGCTCTCGGAGCTGCTCGCTGCCAGATTGATGAGACGTGTTTGCTACAGTATCTGGAAGACTTAATAAAACCCTAGAGGAATCAGCGCAGAGTAATACAAGATTTGATGGCCTCCCTGACACCTTCATTTCACAATTTCATTCCTTGCTATTCTCAGTATTCATAAAGCCTTCCCTGGGTTTCATGGCTTCAGTCTGATGTCTCTTGATCTGTATCTCTTACAAATTGTGATCTCGGAAGAGCAGGGAAAGAGCTTGTTTAGGTAAAATAAAACCCAGCGTGGAAAGCATCCCATACGTGACCATGTATCACTTCACACGTGTAAAGCACAGTCCGAAACAAGTAGATGTGTTGCCATGACAACTACCTTTTTGATGATGCATAAAAGAATAGAATCGGAGATAGTTCTTTTTATTCTGGACCGCGGCCTCTGCCCGTTCGCATCATTTCCAAGTAGAATACAGACTCTTTAAATCACCGGTTGGCTCATCCATTAAAAATCTTAGCGCCATTTACCAAAATAAATAAAGTAAACTCTCTAAGATAGCCTTGAGCGCAGACATCTTGTATGTCCTAAGGTTCATATAAAGCCAGGAAAAACATTTAGCTGAAAAGCTTTTTTAATTAATTTGCTGATCGTCTGGAAATACCAGATGATTAGACAGTACCTGCCGTCAGCATTAGAGAGAGTTCATCTACAAATCCAGGAGTCAGCGACTTGGAAGAGATGCGAACGGTGGTTGTTACATCATGGGCAAGGTAAGTCCCGCCATGTTTATTTCTGGGCCGCTGTATCAGTACTCAACGAGGCTGAATCGGTCGCTCTGGGTTAAGCAAATTACAATAAATAATGAATCAGGTAAGAAGATGCAGCTTGTCCACTGCCACATGCTCCTCACCATGCGACATTTTGGTGTTTATTTTCACACCCCTGGAACCCGTCCTCCTGGGTAAGTCTTCCCCCTCTGTGGGTTCGGTATTGCAGGATTCCACTGCGTACAATCCAACGCCATACACAACACAAGTTAACGCAAACTGGGTTTGGAGAGCTTAGAAATATATCATCCGTCTCATAATCAGTTCCCTCTCTTTGCCAAGCGCAGTGTTTTGAGCTCCCCGCTTTCAACTTATTTCCCTTTTTTTTGCCTTCAGCAATGGTAGATACTGATGGGCTAGTGTTGAATTTTAATTACTTGTTCACTCGGTGATGATTTGCTGCCTTTGCTAAATAGTCTCTGAGGTTTGGATTGCTCAGTGGGAGCCATATATCACTTTGATGAAAGGAGGAGGAAACGTCCTGCAACGCTTTTGCTTTTCTCATGCTGCTACGGTATTTTACGATGCCGCCGCTCATCGAATGAACCCAATCAGAACGGTACATAGATTACCGGCTAAACCCGAGCAATGAAGACCAAACAAAAAGTCTGCAGGGGAATTTCGGAGGAAAAGTGTCCCTTTTAGTGAGGATCACCCTAACTAAGCTGTGATTTAGAGTTTGGCATTAACTGCAAGTTCCCAATAACTCACCCTAACACAGACGGGCGGCCAGGTGCTTGTGACAGAGCGCATGCGTCCGACAGTTCGCATAGCATAACTTACTTAAAAAATAATATATGGATAAGAACTGTTACTGTTTGTGCCGTTTATCACCTGCTATAGATGTACCTACTAACAGGTGATAAGGATATGCTGATGCGTTTCACGGCAGGAGGAAGTAGTGTTAACGCCGCATAAGACTGCTTGTAAATTCAGCTATTTAGAGATATTCCCAAATAAACGTTTTTTTTTCTCACTTCTTAATTATATGTCCGCTCAAACGACTGCCAGTCCTTGGGGATATCTTTCCCATGGGGCTCAAAACATGAGGAGGAATAAAGGTGTCATGACCCTAAGGTCAAGACTGGCTGTCTTCAGTACTTTACACCAGGAGCCCACGTACCACGAGCTACGTACTCACACTTACATGAGTGAGATGCCATATGCTTTTTCATTCACAAACGTGAAGTGACTTGCCATCTAAATGGTGCTTTAATTTGATTGTGCAGAGAGAAACCAGGATCGGGGTCAAATGTATGACATGGCCTCTCTCCGACGGAGCCGGGTAAATCCAAAAAACGGTTTGTAAGGAAACTGCTCAGTAGTAAAGGCTGCTCCGTACCGCGCAGAACGTAAAGACATTTCTGAGGTAGGAAGCCAAGATTGTAAACGACCCAAAGAAGCCTAAAGCAAGCAGTCAATAGGAGAACAGTAGCATACCCATTACACAATTACGCTAAAACAATTACACAGACTCTGTGACCCAAAGGAGGCTTTCCTGAGGGAATTAGCACCGGCTTTCTAATGTAGGTCCTGCTTGAATCAGAAATGGATAATTGCTTTAGTACAATTACACAAACAATATAGGTTGTTTTGCCTATAATTTATTGGTTTGCTACTGTGCTCTTATTAGTGCTGGAAGCTTAAAGCTAAGTCGTGCTCAGAACAGCAGCCTTTGGTTTCTAATTTTTAACCCATATTTGCTGCAATGCTACGGCCTGCAGAGTCATCTGTGATGGTTTCCAATAATAAAATGTCTCCAGGACACTGTCTCAGTCTTGGCCAGCACTGTGAGGGTCTCAGGTACAATATCGGGGTTTTATGTGATGTTCTATATGGGACACAATGGGATCTCTGGCTTCGGGTGAGCCAGGCGGCACTTAACCTCTCGCCCGCATGTCTGTCCCACTGCGCTGGCAGGACTTTGCCGGCAATAACCCTGGAAGGGTCAAAGACAGATTATCACATACACAGTGCCAACACCGGAGCTGGCACCACATATGTTCAGCTACATACACCTCACACAATATATACTGTTCATTATATTAAGAATTAAAGCTCAAAAATTTAGTGGCTTTAAAAATGTTTTTGTTTGACATTCATTGAATTATCATTAAATGATTAGTATCCCCCGATATTAAAAAAGATCAGTATTGTTAGTCCGGTAATTATCTCCAGTTCCAGGAAGAACAAGCGAAAACATAACAGTACTTCCACGTGGACTGGACGCCCCACAGGGAGTGGGGGAAAGAGATAAACGGGAGACTCCGCTCAATTATACTCAATAGGCCCCCTTTTTAACCCATTTATATAAAATAAAAAAAACATAATATCTGAAAGTATTGATTAATCAGTGGCTGTGGCGTGAGAAGGAAAATCCATCAGGGATTAACGTGCCTTAATATTTTTTTCTGCGACCGGATGACATCCTGAACTTCTTAGAAAATATAATCGACCTTCAGCTTGGCCGACGGATCAAAGGAGAAGAACAATAACATATATATAAAGAAGTGGGAATTCGTGGGCGAAATAATTACTGGGGACAAGGTGAAGAAGGGATATAAAAAGGACCTTTTAATAGAGAGGTTTGCTCGTTTTTTTTTTACTCACACTTTGGGGGTTTGTTCCTCTAAAATTCTTACTTGTTCTGACATCTTCATCTGAAAGAAGGCGAGCGTGTGTCAAAGCTGTGCGTGGAAGTGTCCGCTCCCTGCCTCACCATACGCTACAGTAAAGGGCAAAATATTCTACGATTCTTGCATTTCACAGCATTCTAGATCAAGGAGGAGATATTTCTCCAGAAAGCGTAATAAAGTGGTCAGATAAGTGCCCGAGGGTTAGTCAGATAATTGACACGTCAGGAACGCTGATATAAAGCTGTTTACTTGCAAAGACTTGAAATTGTTAGAAAATGCTGTTTAAACACGAGAGTTCTTTTCTTGTTCGAAATCCCATTTCTATTGGAATGCAAATGATTTCCAGAGTAAATCACCGAACGGGGGATGCAGCAGAACGAGACGCCTGGCACTGTTTGAAATGTCTCTCCAACGATTGTTTGAGGTGGCTTCCACTTAATTGTGAGGGCAACGAACACTCATTCAAACACTAGTGGTCCGAATGAAGTTTTATTACTCTAAAACGTGGCACCGCTGGGGAAAGCCAGTGGTGTAACCGTTTAATAACATGACAAAGCACTACAATATTTAAGCAGGAGACTGGGCAAAGAGTATTCTGACTGTTGCAAACATATGCCATAGTGCTGTACAATTAAGTAGGTCGTTCAGTTATAGTTACCAGATACTTAAGAGCCCGTCTCCTAGGTGTGGTAGCAATTAAAATGATAAATCATACACTTACATTATTAATAACTATTATCAGAGCAAGGGAAGGCCAAATTGTCTCTCATCTGCAAGCACAGAGGGGCAAAGGGTGGGCTGTGGTTTTGGGAGAGATTTGCCACCCAGGAAGATGTTAAGTTAAAGCATTAACGGCACGGCAAGCTCAGCAAACACACTCAGAACTTCAAGAATTTGGGAGTGTTTTTTCCCTTTTAAAACTTAGTCATGTGTGTGATAATACAGTGCGTGAGCTCTGCAGGACAACATCCCTCACTGAAATTCAGCACAAGTTATATTCTCCAAAACCTCACAATTCTTAAAATCAAGAATCTCTTTCAGCCCAGACAGAAAAGTCCATAGCGGGCGATAAAATGAAATAATGGACGATCTCACAATCACAAAGGATGGACGCAAACAGGTTCTGCCACCAGCCATCTCACACTCACGTGTTACATGCATGTCATACTGAGCTATGAAGACATTTTACACACCCCCTTCAAATACGAAAATACATGTATTGGTGCCTTTAACTGCCCTGTTTTTGGACCCATGAAACCACAAAATAAGAACTCAATAGGGTTCCGACCTCAACATGTGTATAGCCTGCAATAAATATCCTTTGCACCATACATAGCAAGTGGGGGGACTGTCAGCCTCCACGTGCCTCTGCACCAAAGGTTTCTATACTCATACATATGCATACACACACACTAACACATATCTAACTTTCCCCTTCATCTGGCAAAGTGTGATATATTTCTCGGCTCAATCCGTCTGTGTTTGTGTGTATGTATATATATATATATATATATATATATATATATATATATAGCTTGTGGCACAGGTCCTTTAAATAGGAGAAATTGTTGCCCCCTTGTTGTCCCTGTCTGCGTGTCCATAAATCTGTCTTATCGGTGAGCACACGCTGCACATCATGATTTGTGATAAACTGATGCAATGTACTAACACACTGAGAAGTGACTGTATACCGCCACGGGTCTAATTTATCTTTCTTATTAAAGACAACCAGAAAATCAAACTGTGACCAAAATGATGGATACAGGTGCCCAAAACTTAATTAAGTTATCAATTTCAAAAAGAACAAGACAACATTTTTCAAACCCAAATAACTATTTTCGGATCATTTGAGAGAGATTATATAAATCATGGGGACACCACAGAGGAACTATTCAATAGTCATGAAAGGGAAGATTTTACTCAACGCCCATTTAATGGATTGGCACGAGATGGTAACTATAAACGGGATTTTTTATATCATGTCTCTGATAGATTCATTTATTTCTGTGAAACAAGGTTGTAGAATTTCAAAAAATGAATAACTCAACCAAACAGATACAATCTAAGCAAAAAAAGAGCATTTCGTGAATTATAACACAATTGAAGTATAGTCTGGATATAGGTTTTCTATAAACGTATTCTATACGAAAAGTAAAATATAATATATATTATATATATATTATAATATATATATATATATTTAATATATATTATATAATATATATATGCATTTAATATATTTATTATATTAAATATATTCTATTATATATTAAAAATATTACATATATTATATTACATATTTAATATATATATATATATATATATATATATATATATATATATATATATATATTAGTATGTCCTGATGAAAGTCTAATAAATAGACTGAAACGTTGATTGGAAAACTGCAGTTTCTGGAGTGATTATTTAAAGAAGTCCCTGGAGTGCCGGTAACTATTTTTGGATGTTTTATGATTTGCTGTTGCAGCTACTTGGCACCGGGCTAAAAAGGTGGTGATTGGTGTGCAATTGTTAATTTTGGACATAATATATATAATATATATTGAATATAAAACACATATTTGGGGTTTAGCACAGGGATGGGCATTTCGTAATGCCTGACGCCCAGGACATGCAGCTCCGCGCGGGTGATTTTTTTTTTCTTTTTCATTCAGCCCTGCTGCCGGTAAGCAACAGGGATAGGATCCAGATCCCCCGCATCGTAGCAGGCGACCTGGATATATAAAATATATATATATATATATTATATAAAATATATATATTATATTAAATATATATATATTTAATATAAAATACATATATATATATATAATAATATATATGTAGTATACAATATTATATATTATATAATATAATATATAGTATACTATATGATATATAATATAATATATAGTATACTATATGATATATTATATAATATAATATATAGTATACTATACAGCTATACAGCGAATACAGCTAAATGCAATTATATTAGTTATATTTTATATATATATATATATATATATATATATATTACACATACTATAATATTATTAAAGTATGACTAACAGCTAATCAATTTATCGTGACCAAAGGCCACATGACACAGAAGGGCCAGTGAAGAGAAGGTTTTTACCTTTTGTGTTCAGTGGATTGGCTCCTTAGCTGAAAATATAAAATTGGTGACAAGCAATGAATGCTTCTATGGGCTTATCTCAATCTTTAAATTGACACCAAGGGAGCAAAAGTGTTAACATCTGGTCAGAAAGGGGCTTAGCCAGTGGTGGCATTAACGATAGCTATTAAAAGCCTCTGGCATTCCAAGAGTTAAGTGCATTACCTGATATTGCGCTATTGATTTGCACAGGGAGCTGGGTGGACGCATGCACGTGACGCTCACGCCGGTATGCATTTGTTTGAATGTACTGTTTGTTGTCAGATGCCCAGAGTCCTTGAAGGGCCGAGAACAGAGACTTAAATTACACCTTCAGCGTGGACTCCTTTTATTTGTTTGTCTATTGATCAATTCCACCATTATGATCACCTGGGGCTCTGCTTCATCACATTGATTTCCTCTGCTAAGCTGATGAAGCCAAACTTACCAAATGGTTTCATTTAAATGGAAATAAAGATTTACAGGCTGAGACTGGAATTAGGCTACAGGCAAATAGTCAGTCCCCGCATCGCAAAGGACACGTTTAGGGAGACTCGGGGATAATTTATTTAGGGTCAACACAAAATCCGTCAGAGTTCAGTTAATATTTGAACGGTTGTAATAAACATCTTGGAAGCCATAATGAAGATGATAAATAATTTGACACACGTGGGGAAAACCACCAAAAGCATCAACGCCCCATAGCCGGGTTATCTGACAATTTGATCATTTGTATAACTAGAAATGTTGTAATAGAAAGGACGGTGGCATAAAATACTCTGTATAGACTGTAAACAGACATTAATGTGAACACACACACGCGTGTACATCGGAATGGCGTCTCATTGGATCGAACCTATAAATAAAATCTGCATACTCCATAATGTACTTTAACCAAAACACAAGTCAAGATCATAGGAATCTACAGCACGGTGTTCTCTTTGTTGACTGACATTCTTGGTAAAATTGTAAAATCCTATGAACCTGAAAATAAAAATTCTGTGGAAGCAAGGAGACCACAGGCGGCACTTAAACAAATTCTGGTTTACTTTTTCAATGTGACATTCAGAACATGGATTCACAATCCGGTATACAAATACCCAGGCACCTCTGGTAGTGTTTGGACACTTTTCCCGGGACAAAAATCCCCAGATAAATGTAACAATATAATGAATACGGATGTCGTCTCTCTCTCATCCCCTCTGCAAGCACAACGCCAACAGGCTTCACATAACCTTCCTACTTTGCAAGCCGTCAGTCTACTATAATCCCAGACGTAAACTTTTTAGAATTATTCCTCCATAGGAAACAGTGAAGACAAGCACCGAACGCGAATGACCTGTGAAAAGTGCCAGGCGTCTTCCAGACAAACTATTATAAAAATGTTAATGTCATGTTAGAAATCTGGTCCCTTAGCTGGGATTGGTGAGATTTAAAACACTCATTATACTGCGAGGCTCAACGTGCTCATGGAAAGTAAAACAATAAGAGAAAAAGGACAATCGTAAATATTTTTTAGAAGCATCCGTCACTTAAAAAGTTATTAAGGGTAACACAGGAGAAAAATGCAGTCAAACTAGAGGTCAAGATGCTGGCATTTAAACTTGTTGACAGGCAGCGAGGCCAGAGTCCCGGGAATTGTTTGCTCTGCAGTTGCAAGTAAACAATAATCCAATACGGAGAACTTGGACCATATCAGCTATAAATACCTAGTACTGGAGGAATTAGAATTGATACGCAGCATTTTGCTTCAATAAAAATCTTTAAATGAACTCTGTCAGTAAAAATTGTAAGAGGGATAATAATTATCTGTATAATGTATGCGACCTTCACTCATAAGAATATTGATGACTTCTTGGTAAATCACTGCATCTGTGTTGCTAGGTATGCGCTAATTGACTCCTTCTGTGGGTTAATGTACAGAATACCATAGAAGCCAAAGCACTGAAGGCAATTTAATGTAAATACAAGATGTGCCGTTCCTAATCAGCAACGATCCTGCTCAATCCAAATTATTAAGACCCAACGATTTAACTCCAGGTTCCAATGACTGTTATACGGGTCCTGCATACAAGCTTTGACAGGTACTGTGATGAAACCGGATGACGGTCTGCACTGTCAAATCCCATCGTATTTAGCAAACCAAAATAAAAATGTACAGGTCAGAAATAAAAACCCTTGTTTGGTGATATCAGACATTATGTGCAAGGCCGTACCTGCCTGGTGACCAGCCCTCCACCTCCGAAATAAGAAACTAGCGAGGGACTGCCGCTGAGCTTTCTTTTTCAGATCCTGCTACAGATCTCACTGCAAAGAAGCCATAGAATTCAAAGCCTTCTACCGTCAAGAGCAACCGGGATCTGGAATCTACATGGAAAGAACAAAGAGGAAGATTAGACTGCTGAGGAGACACCACCAGGATCCCCTGGCGGCCGGTGAGGCACGTCCCGGTATCCAGGTCGTACCGTCGACCTTCCTCCCCCATACCTACCCCTATTCCCTTCTGCTCTCATCTGGTCGTCCCTTCCCTTCTAACCCCCTGCTTCTTCCCTTGGTCCCCCTTCCATCTACTATCCTCCAAGTATACCATCCCACCGCCTGCCCGATTCCCTGGGGCTCATTGTAGCCTTGTAAATTTGGCAAGCAAGTATTGGACCAAATGGAACAGGTTGGCAACCTTTGTATCACAGACAAGTGCATTAACTTTACAAAGGCTGCGGCAATACATTTCACACAGGAATTGGGTAATCACATTGTGTCTTTTTTCTTCATGTGTCATAAAGTTTAGCAATGACTTTATGGTTGTCCCTGGCAAGGGCACATAGCTGGGTGCAGGCATACCTATCCAGTGTCAGTGTCAGGATATCGGTCATCGGCAACCACTGATTTCAGGGCTAAATGGGGCTATTGCCAGATTCACGGCTGGCTGCGGATGGGAAGGGCCATTACGATAACGCGATCCTCCGGTACAGCAGCTGGGTAGGGTGTCCCAGCTCGCTATCTGTTTTTTAGAGGGAGAGATGCGTGGCTACTTTAGCTCCTTGCCTGCTCCTTGGATCCAAGTGTCCCGCCGGATGCAAGATGGTCACACATAGCGCGTGTGTGCAGAATCTGTCCATGCAGCTCAAATATCCATTCAATTAAATAATCTCTTTAAATGTAACGTCCGTAACTCAATTTCTGATCCCAGAATGACAATACCTCTGTCTTGTGTTTATCTAATGGTCTGGTAACTCAATTGCATTTAAAGTGATTGGATAGTAGGTAAACTTGCCGTTTAATCACATACAAGTCATTCTGCGTGTAGTGTGCGTGTAGGAGATTCAACCCCAGCGGGTAACCGGAGACAGCAACGGTTTGTTCAGCATACAGCATGTTATTGATATGTCGCCTTCTTTAAAAGCACAAAATGATAATGACCAAACGCATAAGGCAAACATGGCTGTAGGAAACAACAAAAAATCCTCCATAATTAAGTCTCACTAATGATCTAGAAAGCTTTGCGTGATAAATCTCTGCTCCCGCTCTCAGAAATCAATGCTTGATAAAGTAATTACAAATCTGCACCCTTGGTTCATTTAATAGACCATAATGTGCTGTTGTTTTTTCGGCTCGCAGGACGGGTGCATATTCATTAATCATGTCGGACATTATGATTTTATTAGCTGTGGTGAGATGGTACCACAGCTCACAGCAAGCACAGGCCACTCACTGGTTTTCATTAAAACTTCAGCCTCAAACCGCCATATCGGACACACTCCTGTCATGGCTGCCCCATTCGGACGCTGTAAGGTCATTCCAGGGAGTTAGAGCGGCCATCTAAACGATATATATATTTATAAATATACATTTACACACACACACACACACAACTGTACTGCAAAAATTAATATTTGGGATATGTGCTATATCGTCGAACAACCTGCCACTCTTTATCCAAGAAACCAGAACCCCCAAACATCTATTATTAATCTTGGTAAGCCGGCACAGTCCCTTGCCAGCTGATATAATGCTTAGAAACCGAGTTAAAAGTGAGACTGTGGAGTGCAAGCATTAAAGTAACATCAGAATGTCATTACTATGCTGCGGAGAACAAAACCGCAGAATTCAGCGCTGAGACAGTAGCTTTTAGCCGCAGCAAAGCACGCAAGTAAAGTGGTCATTGGAAAGCACATAACACGCTAATGGGGGATCTGGCATGTTATGGTACCAGAAGCCGCCTCGACATACCAATTAAATGCTTGTGAAAGGCTCCTGAGTGACCCGGGTTAGTGTCACGGCTTGAAGTACAGATCCTAATGTGGTATCAGGAGAGGAAATGCTTTCTAGAACGTCCGTGGTTCTACAGTACACTTCATACACTACATCGGAGTACAACGGCGGCTACTAACAGTAACCCCTGACAATGAAGGAGATAGAAAAAATAGCTGCCCTTTCTTAATATTCTAGAGGAATAGTTATTGCTGATTTATATCTCTGGCGTTAGAGCAATGATTATTAGTAACATCGCGACGTATGGGTCTAATAAGCTTTATCTCAAACCCTAGTGTCTCGATACAATCACTGGGCTCCTTTAACGTGCCGGGGCGGATTTTCAGTGGTCAGAAAAGATATGTCTTTCTTAGGATACAGAAAGGCAATTTCACTAATCCTCTTTATGTGTCGACTTTGAGCTTTCTACACAGCGTCTGGAAAGTTTTTTGGGTTTTTTTGTTACTTTTCCTCACAAGCCACCCGTTATTTATGGAAGGAAACTTTTGTTCTGATTCTCAGAATTCATCTCTTTTCAAGAAACAAACTAAAATAAACTGTAGCTTGAAAACCGCTGGGCTTTTGGGAAAACCCTGATCTGTAAACATGTTTGCCTTTCAAACGTATTGATTTTAGCGTCACTTTGAAGAAAACATCACCCAGAGAGTTGATGATTGTTCAGAGGCTGGGTATAGATTTAAAGAAGACAGAGCCTGTGCTTAAACTTCTTAAAACTTGCAGTCAAGTGAAGGAATTGGACTATAAAACAAAAGATTAGAAAATACACAAAAACGAATAAACACAAGAAAATCCTCTATAATCCTTTACAGAAGCCAAACATTTAAATATGTCTGCGAGGGTTACGCAAAAACCAAGACTGGCCCTTAAGAGGACACTCCAGCCATTATATACGCTTTAATGCATACGATAGGTGCATAGTGCCTTTAATTTTGCAGAACCCCCCCCCCCCCAAAATACAATCCTGACCTTTGTAAGGTCTTCCCAATGAGTTCCCATTAATTTGGAACTACTTCCCTGCCAATGACTGACAGCGCCAAGCAGCCAATCAGTGAGAAGAAATGTTGGACCATGTAGGAGGAATTAAGATTTTACATCATGGCTACACGGGGTCACTCAGGGAAGACTTTAAGATACATTCTTCTATAAGGGTATAAGGGATATAAGACTTTCTAAGTAAATCTAATCGTGGCCTTCAGGGTGGCGGGAAGGCTAGCGTGATATCACTGTACGTCTGTGACTGTTAAGTAAATGATGCCTCAGACATGGCTTCAAGGTGCCTCCGCTTGCCACGTCCTCTCATAGTAATGTTTTGTTATCTCTGCTACGACAGATACAAAGTATCGAACATGCTTGTGACTATTCCACATAATAGCTCACATATGCCTTATTTTATTTTACTCAGACACAAAGAAAAGGGTTAAAACAAACTCGCCAAGACAGCGAGCATGCAAAATATACCCAGTATCATTGGTTATAAATTAGCTTTATTTTATACTTTCACAGCTTCAACAGTAAGCAAATCTAAACGCCATTAAGTAAATCCTTTATTATTTATTAACCCGATCATTTTATATACACATTAGAGAGCGAGACGGCTTGTTTAACAGGCGTATATTTCCTTTCAGTGGACGAGTGAAACTAGGAACAGAATGAAATTATAGCCTAATGTTAGCGCACTTATCAGTCGCGACACATTAAAAAACGTGTTGTATAAAGAGCCAATCTCACATTAAAAGCATTATATTCCAAATTACAGGTTCTGCTGATTCTTTCCGTCTTCTACGAAAGGATTAACACATTCAGATCGATATAAAAGAGAGGAAGGCAGATAACAGCTGTGGGCACCTGTGGCCGGGACCGGTCCGGTATGGCGGACATATTCAAGAATCCCTTGACTGTTACAGGTTTGTGGTCACTAATTCTATCATCATCCCCAAAGGGGGCACAAAGATTAGGCCATTTGGGGCACTTGAGTCAAGGTGTTTAGAGCGATATAAGATAATCCTGGGGCAGGAGGGAATATACGTTCAGGTTTGGCACATACACCGCTTCCTATGCTTACTCCGATGCTACTGAGCCCTGCCAGGAATTAATCCTTCAGCGCCAATATAATAACTCAGGAAGGCTGTTTGAAAGTTGATGATGAACACACTTTAAAGTCATCAATGATTTAACAAAATCAAATTAAACCTACAAACAGAAAATAAACGACGTAAACTGGGTCATCTAATGATAAAAGTGAATACTGAATGTTTCATTCCGGATTTATTAGAAACATTAATAATAATATGAACGATACAGCTTGATGCAGAGGCTTAAAATGCTCCTAAACGTAAAGGGGCAGCCTTGTGCCCATATAGCGCCACCAACTGAGAATACTTATTAAAATACCAAGTGCTTTAATATGATATCATTATGTTTTGTTGGGTTTTTTTTGTTTGTTGAGGAATGTAAAAAAGCGACTTTCCTGCAGATGAAGTTGCAGCTCCAGAGTTGCTGTACAATGCCATCTCCACGATCTGCTACTGACACTGGTAACGAGTTTTCGCTGAGGGAGCTGGGGTGCCGGCATAAAAGGGATCCTGATGAACCCCCTCATGTATTTGCCCAGGAGAAAAGGTTAATGTAAATGTGGCACTCTAATGCTACCGTATGCATTACAGTGAATATGATGGCCGGCGTGTCTCTAATCAATATGGAGGGGATTTCTAGGCCCATCGGGGAACATGGCATCCTTTGATGGCATTAAGTTGGTTCTTTTATGGTGCACAGACGAGGATAATAATATATTTGCGGCTTTGGGTACCTTGGCATCCTCAGCTGGTAACCACTGCTTTTATTGCTACATTAAACAAGGAGGCAAAATCCAATTTAGTCTGAACTTTGCAAATGGAAAATTATATTTACAAGGAAAAGCGCTGTATGCTAGTTACCCAATTTAGTGCTTCTGAGTTATGTTTATTGGTGTAGATGACAACTCAGATTTAACCTTGGCTCGCACCTTGAAGTCTTTATTCGGCACAATGCAGAACATTGCCGGATTTTACAGGAAGACAATATAAAAGGAAACATACCGTAAAGTTTTTCTACTAATAGAAAACCGTGAGAAATCTATCATGACAAAGAGAACACCCCCTCCGCCCCACACAAGACAAAGAAACGGGAAGACTTGCGACCACACGGCAGCTCGGAGCTCCTAGCGCTATAGTGGATTCATCAACACCATGAAACGAGCCTTTCATGTGGGGGAAGCGGCTGTTACCCCTCAAAACCCAGAATAGAAGTTTCGTTATTACAATGAAAACGCAAACAGGGGGTACCGGCCCTGAAACCTTTTGGTCATCTGGTGAAACGTTACGCCGAAGCCAAGTGAAGAAACGTTTTTAAGACGGCTCCTTAGCTTCCTGTATTTAAAACACTGGGAACGGTGTGGGTTTTTTTATTCTTTATATAGAAATGGAGCGCTGTTATTAAATTGACATCTGTTGTGCTCAATTTAGTCTTAAAACAAGCAATCTACCAAACAGGGAAATGTTATTAACATGAAATAGCTTAGAGCGAACAGGCCGTGTATTAGTCATAATAACCCCAGGTTCATATATTATACCCGATTAACAATTAGCTGTAATGTTTGGGTGAGCGCGTCACGGTCTGGTACTTAAAGCCCTGCTTGTACCTAGCTGGTGTTGACTGGGATCTAATAACAGTATTAATGGATCCAATAAGCCATACGCCTTGAGAGCAAGATTACGTTAACAAACCATGATGTACATTTAATTATGTCAAATGTATTTAAGGACAAATATGCGCCTAATATATTAATTCTTTTACCAGCAAGAATACATATTTGCAGTGTCAATCACATTGACGAGTGGGGAATATTAAGTGTTTAATGTAGCATTTGGATTAGTTAAACCTCTGAGATTTCAGTCTATCTATACGTTAATTCCAGAAAGCTCCTCGCATTGGATATAAATCAGAGCTGTCTTTCAGTAACTTTTACGCTTACATAACACAATCTTAATAAAGAGAATCTGCAAAGCTCAGAATTCCGAGTCAAATTAAAACTCAGAATGAAGGTTTGTCTTAATCTTACCCAATCGTACTAACCGGAGAAGCAAAGGTTAACAGCACCGTCTGATATCTTTCACTACAGCGTTTGAGGATTTGGGGGGTTTGTTCACTAAAGCAGAAGATCACGCAGGAGATCACGCAGGAGAATGATGCCGTCAGTTCCCTGAATTCACTATGTGACATTTAGGGTCACCTCCGGCAAAGCTCTTGGAAATAAGGGCTGAGCTGGCCCTGAACATTAAGGGTTTGGGCATACGTCTGAGCGTTCCGAGTCCGTGCTTCTTCTGCGAGAGGGTATTTCATGGAACCTGTATGAAACAGGAGCTCTGCCATGTGGTCGGGGCGTCAATGTATTATTGAACTATCCTTCACCTCTGCCGTGGTTTCCTGAGCGAGCTGCTTCTTCGGAGGAGAATTAATGGGAGGAGATGCTTCGGGCAATATTATAATAGACTGTTTCTTATCAAAGTGCGCAGCTTTGAGTAATTCTCCAACCGTACAGTAAAGCCAACAGTGGTTTTAGTGTCTGTTCTGAAGAGATCGAATTGGTAAACGGAGACATCATTACCTTGTATCTGGCTACAAAGCCTGATCAATCAGAGCGAGGTCTTTGGACAGCGATGTCGTAAGGGTGCCCCTCGTTATCGCCAGTTTCCCTGAAGGGCACTCGTTCTACCGGTGACTCAGTCTGTGCTCTGAAGAACCGGGGCCCTTTAACTCCACAGCTAATAAACCTGTTACCTCATCCAGGTGAATTATTAACGCTCTGTATTTTTATTCATTCAGGGTTTGATAAAATGATACGTCTTATTTATGGCTGGGAACTGTGGTTATATCCCTAAGTCTGTAGGTTAAGAAAGACATACAGCTCTGAGCCACTATCCCTCTCTCTTCGAAGCGGTTAGACAGAAATATACTAAAAGAATGCTTTTAACCCTCGTTTTGAAGATGGGGTATACTGTGCCCCCTACAGCGAGAGACAGCACTATATTCCCAAATGTTGGAGCGGTGTGACCCCGCGTAGTATCTGTATCATTTAACCGTCTGCCGGTATCCTGTCTCCGTATCACGAGCTATGGGCCGTTCTATGTGATCCTCCTTATTTTACAAACCAGCTCCTTTGTTTTTATGAATTTTGTTCCTTTTCCCACCCGGTATCAATTAACTGCTCTGTAAAACCAATTTGGCTTGTCGCATGTAACGACGAAAGAAGCGGTAATACTCTTTGGCATGTGCGTTCACTTGTTTTTGTTTTTGCTACAATTAAGTATTTATAAGAGAAGCCGGTAGCCTGGAAAGAAGCTCTCTGCCAACGTATATACATCCGGTAAATGCAGAACAACAACAACAAACAAATGCCTGTTCTATTAAAAAACAAACATTATATAAATAGAACTGTTTTTTTTCCATAAAAAAAAAAAAGGGCTCTGGAAAAGATAGATGCTCAGGTCGGCTCTGATTGTTCGTAGATTTAAGAGCTCCTTAAGCAGACCCACCTTTTACTTCCCTCTTATTTTGGCAGCGCTGCTTTTTCTAGAGGTATTTATTATTTCAGACAAACAGAAATTGTTAATAACATGTTAACATACCACGTTTAGCTTTACGTTTTGCTAATAAACACTCTTAGATGCCAACTCTACAACGGTTGGGGCAGAGTATGGAGGCAATGTGGCGGTCTGCTGCTTTGGGGTCTTCATCACTTTATCATCTGCATATCTTCATACTCCCAACCTGATCCACCAAAGCTCAGGCAAGGATACACTAACAACCCGGGATGCTGAGAACTAGAATCGTAAGAGCTTCCGTTACAGGTGCTAAGAACGCTGCGAAAGGCAGATTTATTGACACACAGGAGCGTCGGAAGCAGTAAAGCTCTGCACATCAGTTTATGAGAGATGGATACAAGCACCACTGCCTGGCACTAATAGCGTATGCCCATTCACGTCTGGATTAGTGAACAAGGAGAGACAAGTGTTATTCTCTGTGCGCTCCTTATAATGGAACAGATGTTCATCAGAATCACAGTGGGACTGCAGCAAAACAATAAAAAGAAATGCTTAGTTAACTTGCGTCTGAGCTTGTTATGGCAGTATGTGAAGCCAGCCAGGCATGGCGATAATGTGTGGCTTCTCTAGTAGAAAACGTGACAAAATCTACTTTCATTATGAGTCTTAAAAGCAAACCGATTGCAGATTGTAATATTAGACACCAGGAAAAACGCGCTTCCTTATAACGGGCAGCCTTTAGCCGGCTTATTGTCTTCAAGAACTATATAGCCAGATAGCAATAGAAATACATCTAGAGGTTCAGCAGGTTGACTGTTTTTGTTTTTTCTTTTAGGGAAATACATGCTTTGATTTATGACCCCTGATTCCATTGCACCATAGAATAGAACCATTGCACCATAGAATAGAACCATTGCACCATAGAAAAAAAGAATATCTCATGATGCCGCTGTCTGAGGTCTGATCCCTAAGGCTACGCATCCCCTCTCCCATAAAAAAGCTGGATAACACAACTAAACGCACAACCCTCTGCTGTAAATATGAGCGTTAGCGTGTGTGTTATACTTTTTCAAAAAGCTGCAAAAAAAGATGTGTCAGTCTTTCAAAACACAAAAAACCTGAAATGTGATAATTGTATCCGGAGCACAATGTGTAGGGACTGCTAATAAACAAACACCAGCTTTAAACAGCACCCACCAGAGTGATGGACCCAGCTAGTCCCTGGAGGAAACCAGATCATTCATACAGAAGGGTGAAAGAAAACACCTGTCATGGGAACAGCTGTGAACATTTTTTTGACAAAGAATTTGTATAAGAAGCAGTTAAAAGCCAGCTTTAGATTATTAATATACTTTTAATGTCTTGTAAAAGGCACTAAGCTTCCAACACCAATTAACCCTCACTAGACCCTGTAAATCATGGGTTTTGGCCTTGGGTGGCACAATGGTGTCAAATCCCATTCGTAGCCAACCATGGGCTCACTGTCACTAAAAGGGATATTGGACTATTGGGCAATCTGTACAGAAAATGACCTATCCAGTGCTTGACAAGTGAGCAATACTGAGCAGATCAATTCATTGCTCCCTTTTTCTGGTCCAATATATTAAACCATAATTACAATATACAATCCAACTATCAACCAGTTCCACAAACTATCATCAATGAAGAGGAAACCATTAAAAAACGTCTATGAGTGCCGCCATTGGGCTGGTCCATCCAATTAGCTGTCCTTGACCCCCTACTACAAGCATGCTTTACTCACACAAATGTCAAACCGCTAGACAAAACAATACATATTAAACACTAAACACACAAATTGGAACAAATTTGTCAAAAGACAGATCATTTTCTTTTCCATCACACGTTTCTCTTAATGCACAATGCTAACCAAAAGACACGTTTCCTCGCAGAAAGCTCTGATGTGCTACTGAGCTACAACAGCGTATACTTTGAAATTCTGCCAAAAAAGAGTTGGAAAAGGGGCATGAAAATCCACCTGCTGATACTGCGTAACGGAAAAACTAAACGCTAAACAAAGCGGCCAACATGAAACGGTGTTAACATGGCAGGGGGACTGCACCAGCAAATAGGCGGTGGTGATTACCATGGTGAAACCCAAGTTACCAGACTAAGTGGATCAGGTGAAGAGATGTCTGACCTTGGTAATCAGGATTATCTTTTGTCTCCTTCGAAACTGGAAGAGGTCCTGCAGCGATGAAGCCTTGTGTTCTAGGTCCTGGTTATATTACATCAGATACATGTGTCTAAACATCTGTTTTGAGATGGCAGGTGGGACAGCTTCAGGAAGAGTAATGATGGCAACAGATGAGAGACACCACATCGCAAGAGCATACTGTCTAATTGTCTTTCCTTGCAGGACATCACGTTGTCCACAAGGCAAGTCGGATGCAGGAGAATGAAGCTTTAAACCTCCGCTAGTGAAAGGCATTTGATGGGATTAGTTGTAGTCACCAAAGATATGGAGATTCTTGTTAAATTTAGGTAATTATGATAGGGGAAACCGAGAGCTGAGCAGGGAGTGAATTCACTCAAAGGAATAAATACCTGCCTATATAAAAAAAAACGGGTCAAACAGACTGGAGGGCAGCGAGCCTACTGTCCATATTGAAAAAGATACAGATATTCGATGGGGAGAACCAACGCAGAAGAGGCTTCTGTTATGTTGCAGAATACAATATGCAGTAGATGTAGAATACAGTAGGGGGCTTTAAAATGTTCCACATCAATGCAGCTATGGGTGCTGAACAATATACCAGCTTTTCAGGACGGTTACTAAGGTGAAAAGCTGGACTTGGGTGGATTGTAGTTGAGATTATTCCCCTATACCATCCAAGCTGTATGTTCATAAATAATTCAGACTCGTCTAACCTTGTATCTGCATTTGAGTCTATCCAACAGGGCAACTCACGTTTTACAAGTCCTTTGGAGTTAATATTAGATGTAAACATTGCAATTAGCCTGACATTTGGATTGAAGTAAGAACAATAACCCTTAGCCGCTGTCTGCACTTTACCGCTCACAGTCATGGCTTCCTCGCTCCTGTTTCTTTCTTTTGCTGACGAGACTTAAATACTTGCCTTCATTAAAGACTATTAGAGGATTTTAATGAAACGGTGAGTCCCAGACATGGTTAGCAGGAGTTGCTTGGCGTCCCCCTGCTGTGATAAAGGTTTGATCAATCTTCTATTGTACTTTCATTTATTTCCCATTCGTATCCATATCCCTGAGCTGTGCGGCACATTTCTTAAAAGTCTCCCAAACTATGGCAAGTCTTCTGCCGCCGCACAAACTTCTTTCCAGAGATGGTGAAGACTCCCAAATAGGAGTGTAAGAGCCCATACCCACACGTGGCAAAACACTCAACGGCAATTATATTCCATAAAACGACCTACCCCCCGAGCACTGCGGAGAGTGCACAGAACCTCAAGCACAATTACAGAACATTTCCTTTTAGCCGATTAATTTGTCAATAATTTCACACTTGCTGAAGTGTAAAAATACCGCAGACCCGCGGCACTGGAGTGGATTAGAAAAGTCAATTTGGTGCCCAAATAATTTGGCAAGATCATCACGTTTGGGAGAAATAAGGAGCATTGGTTTGCTTATGTCTTTGTCCGTGTATTTATCTTATTTCAACATTTTGTATGAGAATTCTTTGGTGCTTCACTTTCTGCTTTCTCATTTTCTTTTGATGATTAAAGAATATTTGGAAGCAGAAGCACCATATCTCGCAATTATGTTCCATTGTTACTGACCAGAAAGTACACACCGAAAGATGAATACATTTGTGGTGTAGCCCATCGTTAAGAGACTCTGCCCAAGCTTAGTCCCTGGCACCCCTAGGCACCCAATGCATGACCCCTTCAAGAGGACAACCACCATTGTGCGCATGCCAAAAGCCATCAAACATCAGGGGGTTCTGTAATGCACTAATTACATGTACTTATCAAAGATTGTAATGTTTTAATCCAATGTATCTGGGAGATGTTATGTGATCCCTGTCATTCAACCAGCACTCCACAAGGCCAAGTCAGGGCAGGGTGCAGGACACAATGGAACAGAGCAACACATACACTGGAGAAACTGCGCGGTACAATTAGTACCCAGGCCGCTGTATGATTGGAAGAATGTCCTCATAAGAATCATGTATGAAACTACTCCCAGCACACGCGTCCATTCTCATCGAAAGCTGGCAGATTCCTCATCACAAGGCTACTAAGCATTCGTGGCACGCGCAGGATGTGTATGTACCCCTGCTGCGTGCTTTATGCTAAGCTCTTGTTTCAACCATTACTCAGCCTGAAGAAAAATAACAACAAGTAACGAGGGGTTTCAGTTGCTCGGGGGCTCAAAGACTCTCAAAGATACAGACAGTTAACAATAATCTCCAGGCAACACACGGCTTCCTCCGTCTTATCACACACAGCCCACACTAAATAAATAGGAATACACTGCTGGAACACGCGAAGTGTCAGAGGCCATGGTCAGAATGCACATCGCCCTTCCGTTTTCTGAGCTCATGTAACACAGCAACGTACCTGGGTTTTAGAAAAAATAAACTTTATTTCCAAATATTGAATCCAACAGCATTCCTCCTGCAGACCTGGGCACTTACCCTACTCACTTCTACAGATTAATTATTATTAACGGGAAACCGGACAGCCAAGACCTGCTCTCGCGCACCAACACTCAACCCGCGTACCGGAAACACCAGGGAAGCCAATTCTAGGCAACACTGGCCCATGTTTAGGAATAATGATTTATTAATTTGTAACAGACACCTGTTGCTAGCAAACTATAGCAATTACGTATAGACGCACATAAAGAAGTTATCTACACGTCGCAAATCCACTTACCCCAGGCTACAATGTAAAATAAATACCCTACACACACACACATATATATATATATATATATATATATATATATATATATAATGTGGTGGCAGCAGGATATATAAGTGACTGTGTTCTATTGAGCCCCGCACTCATCCTTACTGTTACTTTTTGTAAAATAATTATCTCTCTAATGTATTAAGACTGAAAATGGATTAAGAATGAAATACCTTTGTAACATATGTGCAAAAACAAGGCTCCTTATCCATATTCAATCAATAGCTGTCTCTTCGCGTTAATTCTCCAGCTATTTGACTCTAGCTAATGCTTTTGCGAACTGCACAGATTCAAGTTATCAGCTTCTTTCATTAATTACCCTAAGCCCTGGGCCATACACCAATAATTAACTGTCCTGTCTGATATCATCTTACCGAGAACATAAGGACTGGAGGGTGGTAAACGCAGACGTTCTTTGATCAACATAATATCCACCTAAAGAAAAAACGTGAGCAATCTCAGTCTACATGGGACGTACCGAGCACCGCAGCTTATAATAAATATCCTTCATTTGGATTTTAGACTGATAGCACGATAAGAGTCATTGTTCTCAGTACACAAAAGGACCTTCAAAGATATGTTAAAACCATACTCGTGGCCTGGATCTAACTTCACATGAAATGTTTTGTAACATTTAGCATAACAGATGCCTGTAAAGAAAAATAAAAGAGATGATTGAAAGTATGTGTGGCTATTAAGCTGAAGACAGTTTAATGTCAAAAGTCATACACCATGGCAAGACTGAGCACAGCAAGGTAGCTATTCTCCATTGGCAGGGCGCGTCTCAGGTGGAATTGTCAAGGCAGACAGATCTTCTGTCCAAGCTCTTTTGAAGAACCACAAAGAAGCTGGCAATGTTGAGAACCACAGACAAAGTCGTTGGACAGGGAAACTTCATGCAGCGGATAAAAGACACATCATGGTTCCTTCTCTTCGCAAACAGAAGATGTCCAGAAGTGCCATCAGAGCAGCATTGGCTGAATTAATGCTGCATCAGCAAGGTCTCTCCTAGGCAATAATTGTAAAGCAGACAGGGCTTTGCAGATGTTCTCTCCAAGCACAAATATACAAGCAATGTTGAGAACCGTAGATGTAGTGGTCGACGACTTAGTGCAGCAGATGAAAGGCACATCATGTTTATTTCCCTTTGTAATTGGAAGATGTTAAGCAGTGTCATCAGTCCAGCATTAGCAGAAAACAGCGGGACCCTGGTACACCCATCTACTGTCCCAAGAAATTTGGTCAGAAGCAGTCTTCATGGAAGACTTGCGGCCTTAAAAAGCCTTACCTCCAACAAGGAAACAAGGCCAAGCGACACAAGAAAACACAAGAACTAGAGGAAGGAAAAAATGGCAGCAGGTGCTCTGGACTGTTGAGTCAAAATTTGAAATATTAGGCTGTAGCAGCCTTCTTGGCTCAAGGGCTAGGGAGCGGTACAAGAATGAGCGTTTGCAGTCACCAGTGGTGGGCCTTCCTTGCAAGTTTGGAGTTGCATTTCTGCAATCAGAATTAATGGTCTCCTCAATGCTGAGAAGCACAGACAGATACTTATCCATAATGCAATATGATAATAACCCAAAACATACAGCCAAAGCCACTAAGAAGCATCTTCAGTGTTTAGAAGAACAAGGAGTCCTGAGAGTGATGGCATGGCCCCCACAGAGCCCTTATCTCTACATCATCGAGCCTATCTGGGATTACTCGAAGAGAGAGAAGCAATTGAGGGTGATTAAATCCACAGAGAAATTATGGTTAGTTCTCCAACGTGTTTGGAACAACCTACCTACCGAGTTCTTTCAGAAACGTTGTGCGGGTGAACCAAAAATAATTGATGCTTTTTTGAGGGCAAAGGGTAGTCTCACAAAATATTGATTTAATATTAGAGTTCTCTTTCTGTTCGCTCACATGATGATAAAAATAAACTATAAACATATCTATCTTTACAGCTTCACACCTGCAGTACTTCATATCTACATATATATACACACCTATCTATATATATATCTATCTATCTATCTATATATCTATATATATATATCTATATATATATATATATATCTATATATATCTATATATATATATATATATATATATATATACGCACCTTCTTCTTCACGCTCAGCCGCACAGGACCATAGTCACAGTAACTAGGACCGAGCCTTTATCTGGCTAATCCTCCATCTACGTGCATTTACACTTACATACATATATAACCCTGGTTTGGCCCAGCCCATAGCAATATATTTTCTTCATGAACAAGCATAAAATTGAAAAAGAGCATAATTGTATATAAAGGAATAAAAGCATTGCACATTACAGCAAAAGATGGTCTTTTTTTGTGTGGAACTTTGTTATTCTCCCTGCACCTGCGGTGGAACCTTTTCCATGGGAAACGGGTTCAGTACTTTCCGTAGCAGCCCACGGGAAGGAAAAAAGCTGAATATAGCAGTGACATTACTCCTATGATTTAATTTAATTGTTTACGCTTCACAAGGCAGCCGGAGGCAGAGAAAGTATTCAAATTAAACAGACGTATACATGGTGGAGAAGGTCAATGCAATTCCTATTGTAATTAAAATAAAAACATATTTTCCACTGGAAACGTAATCTAGTAGCACTGTATGTTTGCAGTATTTAACATGTAATGATTGATGGAACTAATTGAAATTTACAAAGCCTCACCGCCAGTAGGTAACACCAATCTGTTAATTATTCTTCTCCCCAAGGGGGTGACTTATTAAAGTTATCGGCTTAAAAAATTATATATATTTTTCTAATTTTTACAGAAAATAAAATCCGAATAGCTGGGTGAACTCGGGTCTGCTTTAATTGCTGTAATGACACATTCATTTATTGAGATCCCATCAATACTCGATAAAATGGATTAGAATGTAAAATTTGGAAACTAATAATCTTCAGCTAAGCATGAGCTGTGGGGAGAAAGTCCTCTCCTAACTTAAGTATACATTACCCAGGGCTAAGTCGGTCTCTTCCCGGGAGGTGATTTCTCTGGGACCGGTAAAGCCATGGACACGTAAAAACGTCCACGCAGGTCATGCGAAACTTAATGAATAAACCAATATTCCTAGTGGAGCTGGAGTTTTTTTTGGCTACTATGCAAAAGAAAGTTCCATTCGCACAAAAGCGATCTGGGCCGGGACATTCTAGACCGAGCCGAGCCATTGCACATTTACGCCTATCAGGGTTATACCCAGGGCACCTCCGTTATACGGAAGCTGTAAATATACCCCATCTGCAGAAAAGCTTCAGAACTTACAAAGTTTTTTTTTTTGCATAGGACCAGCATAAAAATGCCACATCCATGAGTGTAATTTAAATGTATAATTTTATCACATGGGATAATGTAAAATATATTCTGCTGGCTGATTAAAAAGTCTGATTTTTAGGCTTATTTCAAATCACAAACGGCAGCCTCTGATCATCATCCAGCTTTCTACAAACATCACAGTTCAATCACAGATTTATTTTCAAGCACTTAAAAAAAAATAAAAAATCAAATAGTCGCACCATACTGAGCTCCCTTCGCTCCTTCGCTGAAATCCGTCTGATGAAGGTAGATGACAATACAGACAGATCAGAGCAGAAATTATCCGTAGATTTACCCCTGCCTTGGTAATAACTAATATCATCAGAAGATCAATCAGGAATGTGGTTTTCATTTTCTAATAACGAGTTGAGGTTACAATAGCCCGGCCGCAGGCATCACGGCACAGGGTCCCTATCCAGGGGCAAATATATACCTGCACTTTGCATGGAAACAAGCCAGCTTAGGGAAGGAGACCCAGAGAGACCGGGGCTACTAGAGACCAAAACCTCATTAATCCTTCCTCCAAGACCAGGACATGATTCCTCGGCTGCAGGACTCGCCCTGACCTCAGACTCACCAACATACCCTCTACGGTTATAGATGATCATTCAATTCCAAGAATAACGAATAATAAATGTTTTGTTAAATCCATCTGAAAAAAGAATGGAAAAGAATGAGATCAGTTCTCATGAAAGCCTATAATAAAATATATTATAATTATAATATATTAGCTGGCCCACTGGCCGGCCATAGAGGCTACGACCTACGATATTTCTTAGGCGATAATATTTAGAAAATACAATCTGGGACATATGTGTTCAAAATATAATTTCAAACAAAATGTTTGAGAGGAAAATTAATTTGAAAAAAAATGCAACCTGCTATACCTAAAATACCGCATTATTAAAGAAAAAAAATGGCAGCAATGCAAATAATTTCAACAAATCAACCATGGAATTGTCTTTTGTCCAAAGACAAAAAGCAATAAGCTCTGTATTCTGCCAGAGGGTTTCTGCTTGATGTTGTCTAGCGTACGGCTCCAAGGCTGAGGAAAAAGCCTTATTTTCTCAACTCCAATAACAAGAATGATTGAAGGCGACAAAACGGAAAAACAAATATATAAAGTAATAAATAATAAAAATGATTTTCAGAGTTAAAGTGGCAGTCCCAGTCTGCAACCCAAACGCAACTGTGTTGTTTGTGCGATTCCAGATATTCTAGGGGGGGGGGGGAATGCAAAATGAAATGGGAGCACAGAATATGACCCTCAAAAAAGAAGGAATAAGCAAACTTGTTACCAAATAGACCCCAGAACATCACGCTGTTCTACGAAAACTTTTTTCTTTTTTTAATAATCAGAGCACCACTTTGTTAAAATAAAATGCCGCCAGTATTTCGGTTGCATTGTGTGCGTACCCCTGAACTTATTAGATTTCTCCCCCCCCAAACATCTCCTTTGAATCAGTAAGTCTGTTTTTGCCGTCAAACACAAGCTGTCTTGGCGTGAATGTCCACAAAAAAGAAAGTGAATTTCTGCTGCCAGAAGCATTATCTTTAAAATGAACGACTTGGTTTTTCCACGATCAGATATAATGCAGAACAACCGCAGTCTGCAATCAATAATACAACGTTTTGTTGCAAAGCCCACAATAAACATAATGATCAAGTAAACTATCTGGGCCTTAAAAGCTCCTGAGGCAAAATATTCATTCCAAGTCTGACTCAAAGATGCAGAATAAAATCTGCGATCAATTGTGTCGCTCCATGCGGTTTATTTAAAAATAACGTAGGGCCAGGAACGGCCGCTTTGTGAACGGCTCCCATAGGAATCAGATAGAAGTCACTATAGGAAGATCTGGTTGGTCAACGTAAGATAATGGGTGGAGCTAAAACTGGATTTAAAAAGGAAATATGCCCTTTAAAAGAAAATAAAGTTACAGAAGTTAAAGCCCAGTATAAGTATAGGATTAACACATTTACACGCTACACGTACCTTTCTGTAAAAAAATAAATAAATCATCAGTTTCTGTACATAACCGTCTCACATGATGACTCCAATGATGTAATCGGAATTGCTTTGTGTTACAAAGATCTACGTAGTCATTTTTTCCCACTGAATTTAGAAACAATGTAAAACGGAATATCTGACAGAATTGAATTCATCCCTTTAATAAAGGAAGCCACGAACATCGGACAAGGGTCAGGCCGCGGCTGAACTCTGTCTAACCAAACATTATGGCGAGTGGTAAAGCCGCATGTCAAAGCGCAGGAGAAGAGTCTATCGCTCTGCACGATTCATCAGGATTTAGGGTTAAATTTCCAGTAGAGATTAACTTTCTTATCCCTTCGCTGGATTATCTTGCTCAGCTGTGAGGGTACATGTTCTGAATCGTTTAAATGGATCTGTGGACAGTATGAGGAAGACCAGAGAAATGGGGTTTGTGCTCTACGAGGACGCATGCAGTTGTTTTTACTTAAATCCTGTGTTGTGACGTCACTCTTTTAGACTGTGAAAACATCTAAGACTGACCCGGAATCGCCCATCAGAAGAATCCCCCCCCCCCCCGGCTCATATGACATTCAGAGCCTTTAAAATATATTAAACGCCGAACTAAAGTCAATACCGAAACTAAACGCTGCATACAGATATGATATCTCTACTATGTGTGCCAGGGCTTTAGTGATTTAAAGCAACTTTCTAAAATAAGTCGTATTAATCATTAAAAAAAAGTCATTAATTCGTGCTTCGTCGGATGGCTCCATCGGTTATTGCATTCATACGACCGCTACCAGCAGAAGCCAAATGGATTTTAATAAAAGGGGACTTGTTTGTGTTTATAGGCAAATATCTGCTGTATTTACCTAGAAATGGCCTTTATTTTAGGATTATAAGCGTCTCCTTGTACTCGCCGAAAATGACCCGCAGAGAAAGTTACAAATTCCGGAGTCAAATCACAGCACACCAAGAGAAACATTTCTGAAGCCTTATCTCGGATGTTCAAAATGAAAAACCAAAAATCCATACTTGGTAGATAAATATCATATAGATTTTATATTTTCCGCATGAAGGACGTGCCGTTGGGAAGCCTGCCTTCTGCCATCAATATCTGACACAATCTCTTGGAGAACATTGCTTTATCTTTCCCTTTATATTAAAATTCTTGTAAGGTAAACATACGTGCCAACACCAAACACTTTTTATAATTGCATGCTCCGGGAGCGTGATAGAAATAAAAAAGTAAGAAAACAATAAAGCCCCTTTGAGGCATAATCATTCATTTTCAAGCCCTTTAGAAAAGCTCATTTATGTAGCTTATTCCCATATTTTGCATTTGTTGGATTTCTTTTTCGAGCAGCAATCGACCCATCCTAACATTTCTTTTATAAGCTTATTTAAATATAACATATTGCATTTTAAAATAAATATCCACTTTTCTTCATCTCAGATTTACCTTTATCCTTCTGTCTGTGAAGACGAAAAACACAACTATATTATTAAAAGAAAAAAATAGAAGATCCGATTAAAATTCAATATGCTGTATCTGGAAGTAAATATGAGCAATCGGCGGCTGCCGGAATAGGTGACAATCTCCACTGAATGCTCGGTCGCTTGTTGTCGGTTCTGAAGCCCTAGAAAGCGGTTTGATTAGATCCATCATGAAACGGCACAGGGCATGGAGTCATCTGATATTACCTGGGAAATTTGGCTTTATTCTCTTTTGATTGACAGTCAAAGATAGATATGCAGAATCCAGAGATTAACCAACTTCCACTTGACACAAAAAGCCAAAGCAATTTCTACGCGTGACTCCTTACATTAAACATGTACCTTTTACGTTATCGCGGATTCCAAGTTCCCGAATCGTCCGACGTACTGCAGAGTTCTTCTCATCTCTGAAGTTAATACTACGTTTATATATCGCATAATTCTATGACGGTAAATTACGGGGGAACGCGGAAGAACCATGACAGTAAAAAAAGTGTGTTTTTACTCACAATAGGAGAACGGAACCTCCGAGTGATTATTTCTGACAACAAAGAATGGTGCAAAATGTATTCTTTGCTATTTTGTAAGATAGAGAGGCGTTCATTGCAGAACGGGGAAGGCAGCCAGGCATTTTAACACCCGCCAGACCTCACTGAGGATCATGCACGGCAACAAAGACCATCGAAGCCAAAAGGACGATTGCTAGGTAAGCGGAGTTAAGAAGAGTCCATGCTGACCCGAGCCTTGCTACGTTTCTGTATCGAATTTAAATGGATGAGGAATTATTGTTTGAGAAAGAAACCTTGAAAAATGTTTAAACTTTTGTGCCGTGACCTGAACATCATCATTTGTTACTCACACTTCATGTAACGTGTGGAAGTTTCAATCTGTTGGGGGGGGGGGGGGGTGAAAAAGCGAGTTGTAACTTTTGATATTTTATGTGGGAATGGCTTTTTCTCACCAGCGGAAATATCGAATAGGAAAATCACTTATCAAGCCATTAACTTTGCTCTGGTTCGTGCCAACACCTCGTCACATTTATAAATCAGGATCAAATGGTGTGATCTTCAGCATTTGCTCATAAAATGATACAGAATATTTAACTTGGAAATTTTGGATTCAACAGCAACTGGCTATAAAGTTTCAAAAACATTTATTTTCATGATCACATTACTAAGTTATCCATCTCGTAATGTTATATATAGCAGATAACCCATACGGTAATCAATGATTAAACAGGAACCAATAAATACGTATACATTGGGAACCCAAAACATCAGCACAAAGACTTTGACTTTACCTGGAGAAACTGAGCAACTTCACGCCATGGCCCAGAAAATCTTCCAAGTTCCCTATTTAGATTGTAAGCTCTATGGGGCAGTTAAAGCCTATCCTATGTATAGGATAGGGCTCTAAAAATGACAATATTTATACGCACGAGGGGAAACGCAGAACAAACCAGATGCGGGAAGCCGTCTTTCTTAATCGCTCCCACAAACACTGAAGTCGTTTGCATTAAGACGCTTAAAGGCCTTTCCCAGGGAAGTCCTGTGTATAACGGCGGAGCGATAACATTGACGTTAACAAGATAAGTAAAGCAGCGTAATAATGGACTAAAAACGCACACACTTAAGATCTTAAGCATAATTTTCCATAATGTCTAAGAGCTTGATGGACAAACTGCTCGATCGTGATGAACCGGGAAAAGAAAGTGACGATTATGCCAGAAATAGACCCATTTCTAAGAAAGGCTCGGAATAGACAACGCAAAGGGAAGAAAGTCTGGCTAGGGCTTTGACAACCAAAGGCTTTAACCATATCGGTGTCAGGCTTGCTGAATTTGCTACTAGCCCGTTCATCAACAAGGGGAAAGCATAACGGATAACATGAAAAGGAAGAAAAGTTGGGCTGTTGCAGACAATGGCGTTTCTCCCAGTGGTTACGTTACCCCATAGGGTAACTCTCCAGAGGGTTCCCTACAATGAAAACTTAGTGCACGGAATGAGAGCCGTCATAAATGTGGCCATGGCCATTACAAACTACAATTCTGCTGAGCACATGTTCTGATTGCCTCACTGCATTTGAATGGGGAGGCATGAAAACTTAAGGCGGCCACACAGCTGTCATTTGCATTAAAGTGCCAGCTCTTCCCAACCAGCGTGCCAGTCAACTACATGTAAAGAAAACTGCACACAAAAGAGGCTTTTAAATACCGGCAGCGGATGGGTCTGAGACCGGGACAGCTGCCAGACTTTGGAGAGACTGTAACCAAACCAACTCACCGCAATCTGTTAATGAAGTGACTTATCTATGAAGTTGATTTTTTTGATAGGACATCACAGGGAAATGGGATGAATTTACTATGCTGATCACTTACAGTCAGCCATTCAGCAAATCTCAGTAAACATCCACGTGGTTAGAGGCTCTATACGATTACCGTTCCGCTGGCGAGCAGCACCAGCATTGTGGGACAATATGTAACAGCTATTTACAGCGTCACATAGCAGCCGTAATGTAAACTCCCGCTTACAATGCATGGATTCACTTACCAAGCGGTCCGGGTCGGTACATCCAGCATACAAACACCCCACTTAATGCTACTTTACTATTCTGCTATCAGGCTTGGGGAAGCTAGAGGCAAAAAAATGCCTACAAGCCGACCATTAAAACCAAAGGAAACCGACTTGTTATCTACTACTTTGTATGCAGCGACACTTTGTTATTCATGTTAAAATCTATTAATTGTACATTCTCACCTGTCTCATCAGTCATGTTTTTCTTTAGCGTCTCCCCCCGTCCCTAGTTTACACATCTCTTTATGCTTAGTTTCATTTGCTAATCTCTGTCATACTTCTCTCTCCTCGGTTTCAGCATTAGAATAAAGCCTGCATCTATCACACGGCAGACGTGAGCGTGCTGCTACCTCATACGCAAGGGACAAGAGAGCGACAGACGAGAATTTATATGTCCTGAGAGCTCCTGGGACCAGTCTGCGGCATACTTATCTTCCTGCACGGACTACATTCGCTGCGCGCAATAAAGGAGGATTTCATTTGTGTCGGTTGTACTTTATTAATTAGCATATCCAGAAAATCTACAAGACCTATCTGCATCTCTGACTGTATCAATAAATGACATCAGTCGAGCCTCCGCAGGACACTTTCGTACACCTTCAATACTTCTGTAAAGAAAAAATCTATAGCGTTTGTGATCAATAAAATCAATACAAATACGAGCGAAATTACAAGCGACAAATAAATAAATACAAGCACTTTAATATATGAGCAGAAGATGTCTGCATATTTGGGGGTAAATATAAAGAAAGGGGGGAAAAAAAAAAAAAAAGGTTCCCACATACTTTAACCCGGACGGCCTATCGCCTCCCTTAAACATACAATCAAACACGGGTTTCGGCACAGAGCTTAAGCTGTATTTGGCATAGAAATACTTATTGTATTAAATGAAATGGCAAATGTTCCCCAAGGAATCTGAAACGGAAAGCTTAGCAAAGTGTATCAATAAAGCCATCTGCAACATAGAAGCGAGATCGGAAAGCGTGGCTTCCGTTATCCCGTAGTCCCGTCTGCGCTGCCTACACGATTATATCGGGGCAATATTTTACGACTGGCGGATTTTATCTTTACAAAATTCTTATTGATTAGGAAAATAAACATGGTGGGCAATTTATTTTTTTTTGGTTACGCTATGAACTGAATAGGCTCACTATTTCCCTCGAAAGAGGAGAACGGGCCGTGCACACACAGAATGCAGCCAACACATGGATTTGTCAAAAAAGGGCTTGCATGTATTTGGATTCCTGACGTTGGTGTATGGTAGTGTGCTTATTCCTCTGCCATTACAATTCAAACGACTACAAGATCCGAGTCACCCCTCATGGAGAACGCGCGTTCAGAAAGGAATTGTTTTATAGGTAAAACTGGCCTTCAGGACATGCGATCCGTCACACAGCGGAGGAACTGCTTTCAATTTTAGTTTGACAAAGTCTTGTAGCGTGTAAAAAGCTGCCGTCATGTTAATGGAGGCTAACTGCTTTATCCGTGTAATTCCTTCCATCAAATTAATGATTTTAAGAGAATAAAGTCAATAATTCTGCCAAATTTATTGTACCTTTAAAAAAATTGAATTATGGTTTGCTATTTTAATCAAATTTATTCTAAAAGCTGGTTTTAAACACATTTTAATAAAACCTACTTGTGATCCTTATGAATATGTCTAAATCTCAATGACTGTTTCCTTAATTGTATTAAATTTCCAAGAATACGTAGGTATTGAAGGTAATAATTTGGCCAATTAGTATATATCCCGTTAAACATGTGAACAATGCATTACTCAAGGGGTCTAAAACCTAAAAAGACCAAAAGCTCACTTATTACAGAGGAGTAGTTATCCACTAACACTTTTTTCTAAAAAAAATAAACATTTAAATTATTTGTAGGCTGTGTGGAAGACGTGTATTAAAAGGAAGCTCATTGTTCATGTTGACCTTTTTGTATCCAATATGAAGTTTTCGGATTGGTTCAAGGCTATTCAATGAGAGAGTGTGGGTAAGACAGTATTTCAGCATTTATAAAACATTCAAATAAAAGTATACCACAGAGAGACGAAGGCCTGCGCAGAGAGCCACAAACATCAGACGACCAACAAGTTCCCAACATGAGACACACTGGAACCCCTCATTTACCCCACCAACACAAGCTGAAAGATCGACATGCATCACGCCAGTCTCCATTATGATAGCATTGTCCAAATATCTTACAATCTCCCCTTAATCATGTCTGACATCCTACTAACTAAAAACCCATAGTCTGGAGTTCCTAGGCACACATTGAGAATGTCTCCACTGGGTGACCATGGACCCCATACAATACAGGGAAGATCAGAGGCTCCCGTTCTTCCCAACAAAACACATATAGGAATGAATTCCACAGACTTCGCGAGTTACAGGCTCTGGTCGTAGGCTTTTTCAATAGACCAAATTAAGTGATTACAGCAGTTATTCCTTTCTGTTTTGATGCTTTGGTACGGGAGCGATCTGAATCCCGAGTCTGTACAGTAAAGAGTGATTTAGAATTATTGGTGTGATTCTCCTGCTGAAGTAGAATGCAGTCTTCCACATTCCAAGTCCAATTCGAGAGATTGAAACGCTCCTAAAAAAATGAAGCACTCCAATAATTTCCAATCAGCCTACACTAAGCTTCACAGGCCAAAACCTTAAACATTGTCATACTAAGGTGCTTAGAGAGTAAGAGGCGTTGGGCGATTCAATACATTTTAATCACGGTTCTTTCCGAATGAGCCCCCTAAAAGCCATTTCCATAGAACTATGTATTTATCTCCTGGCAGGCGCAATAAAGAAACAGGAACGCTGCAAAGTTACATTATCTGCAGTCATCCTTTCACACTCATATGGAATTGTATCTACAGCTTGAGAGGATAGTTTATACAAGCAGTAACAAACTATCAACGCATGATACAACTTATTATTAGCATTCCTGAATCTCAGAAGAGGAATCGCATTTTCAGTCGTTTTGAGTCCACGAAAGTCCGTGTACCTGGGATACTTTCAAGTGATCGATCCAGTTCTCCTCAGTGCCTTTCCCTGGCATTAGATGTTTGTCCCTCGCAAAGGACAAGTTTGCTCAGAGTACCGCTGTATCTTTTAACAATATGACAATATGAATTAAACGTACCAAAGCTGTATCAGTTTTACTTTAAAATAGTCCTACATTTCAGTTGTGATGCACAGAGACTTCAGTCTTCCAAGCCACATTTTGTACTGCCCCAGTAAGGGTAATAATAAGAGTAGGGTATTCATTAATTGGGGTGGACATCAAACGATTTACCAACATTTTAGGCTTGTGGTTTGAGAATTGGCTTGCACCAAGGAAATAGTAAAAATCCTAAAAGACTTGACTATAGTCAAAACAAGTCAGGATGGGGGGGCATAAGTGTTCTTGGCGTATGGCATCATAATTGTAAAATGAGGAGTGTATTGGTCGTGCCACATTCGTTTTAGGTGGTGACTAAAAAGCAGACATTCTTCCAGTAAGCAAACTTTTCAAATACAGAAATCTACTGCGCCAGAGAAATGTGCCCGAGACGCCGGTGCGGGAAGCATGTCCGCGGGCACGGTCACAGAACTGCGGTCACCGGGTTAATTCAATCATTTCCAATTCATTTCTCTGCACCGGGTTAACAAGGCCTTTGCCTCCGAGTCGTTTCCAAATCCACGGCGGGTTTCAGCGCAAACACATTTCACCGTCTCTGCACAGAGATCAAAAATTGGAAGCCGTTAGAGGCTAAAAATAGCAGAATATTGATTTATTTCCTTGGTGATAGCTCAATGGCGGATCATGTGCAGTTCCCAGGCCACAGAGTGGAGGACGGCTGCCCCGGACGCTCGATCATTTCTGCAGCTCTGGATTTAACGTTATTGTATTTGCCTTGTGTTACAGTAGGCGAAGATTGTGGTTTTGATTTATAGCAGCAGATGGGCAATTTATTCTGCTGTTTATATTTTATAGCTGTTTGTGTGGGAGTAAAATACAGAAAGAGATACTTGGCTAAGCATTTGCTACCAATTTCTGTTGAGAGTTATATAGTTTGAGCTTTGTTTACAATTCCTTAATATAAGGAGCGCAATATGTAATAGTCCTCTGTATATACGTGTATATATATATATATAGATAGATATATTACAAACATATACACACACTTATAAGCAAGCTTATTTGACAGAAAGCTGATATTAATTATTATTATGTTATTAATATATTATAATACAAATAAAATTACATGTAAATGCTCTTCTCATGTCTAAGCAGGAGAAGAGCGCAGAGCGTCCCGGCCCGCTGAGCCGCTCCCTCTCATCATATTGAGCGAAGTGGGCATTAACGGCATTGTAAGTAAGGAACTCACACTCAACTCTGTGTAAGTCATTTACAATGCATTTATAACTAAATAACAGAATGCAGATTATTATTCATTCGCTAGTCGCATGACGAGTGCATTCCTCGGCTGACAATTTAAAACGACGTATTATCAGTGATGTCACATGCAGGATCCATGGACGGATATGATGACAAAAAAGTCTGGGTAGATGTGCCTCCTATAGAGTAGAATCGCTGGGTTAATTTACTAAATTGTTTCTTTGCAGGCAAGGTGCCACGTTGCGTCTTGGTGGCTTAGCTATGGATTATAAAGGATCGACCATAGTCAACAAAGAATGAGCTGGTCCTTCACGATGCAACAGTCAACGTAAGGAGCTCTTCGAATCCCAATACTTTATTTTAAGAGTGTATGTGGCCCAACACAAACAATTCTCAAATCATAGACGTCTCTAGTGTTAATGATCAATACACTGTTTGACGGGAAGGAGCCAAAAAGCCTCTATACGTTTAAAAAGGAACAAAAGAGGATTTTCGTTGTGGACTTTGAAGGTTCTGCAAAGTTTTCTCTATGTTACGTCCCCTGATCTAACCCTTATTAGCTGAAACATGATGTGCGCTTAGATAAAGAAAAATGTGAGAGAAATATATTATCTTACTCACTTAGCGAGAAATGCAGTAACAGATTTCAAAGTGTCAGAAAACACTTTAAAGCAATTTGCATTAATAACCCTGAATGCTACATTGCGTTCCTCCTTGTAACCTTGTCATTCACCTAAGGAGGAGAGAGCCTGTAACGCGGTTTTAAAGGAAGCCGGCACTCACATTTATTTACTTAGAGGAGAATCAAGCATTAAAAGATACTGTTTAATATCTCCCAAAGCCCAAGATAACACTAAGCAGGCCGAGCCGGTTTCCCATATGAGAGAAAACTCTGATATCTGCAGTGTAAGTTCTGTCTCTCTTCTACCTCCCCTGCAGAATCCTGATTTATGTCTGAATACAGCGGCATAAATCAGCTCATTAGGCTTGCTTGTCGGTTTTTGGATTCACAGGTTTGCAGTTTAGTGAGTAAGATAAAGCAGATTTGGTTTTAAACACATTTGGCCAGGGTTACTGTCCTTTCCGAGTCCACCAGGTTTACGGGGAGCCCAGAGACCTCCACATATATATATCTGAGGGACCGCCACAAAGCGCTTGTTTGGACAACGGCAATCGACATCTGGAAAGGAGAATCTATCCGTTCCTGGAACTAACTGATCTTACGGTTTGTGTAATTTATATTTTCATTTACTGGTGGTAATTATTACCAAGTGAATAATCTTTCAATAATGGACTGATTTTTTGAGCAGGGGACTAGAGTTTGATTTTACATACATACATTTTTTTCTCTTTTATATATGTATCTACGTTTTTCCTATATTATATATATATATATGTTGGAAAATGTGTGTGTGTACATACACACACATATATACTTATGGGGATTAAACAGTTCATGGCCAACATTCCATATGGTTTTGGGGTCTTTGTCCCCCTGCTTATTAAACCATATAAAGCAATTTGCCCAGAGTAATGAGTTGTGTATGAGTGCAGCCAGGGCAGTTATTGAACTGCGGCTGCTTCAGGCGAGCATTTGATCTGAGATAGAGCCTGCCATGCACAGGCCGGGAGAGTCGGCTCCACGCGATTTATCTCTGCTATGAAAGGAAGCAGGAACACCATTTAATGATGGAAAGCAAGTGTGAAACTTGCCCAGGTTACAAGAGACTCTCTGCAGATAATTCATTATCTCCAAAAACTAAATACATTACCCAAGATCTAATGAAATATTTGAGGGAAAAAAGCATAAATCTAATAGAGCAGAAATTTAATTAGTATTTTCTTCATATTATACATTATACCACTGCACCAAAACCTAGAGTGACCTGAAAGACAAGGATAAAATACTGGCCATGTCTCGTGTGCATTTAGGAAGCCTGTGCTACGGCCATGTACTGTTTGAGGAGATATTGATCAGTAGACGAATACATGGGGGTCCTCCAAAACCCCTGAAACCTGTACCTGTCATACACTTATTGAACCTTTTCTTCTGGCAAACAGTGATACCGGAACGTTCTGATAACCGGTAGATGTTACTAAACCAGCAACCTGACAGATTTAAGTTACTGGCTCAACTCTGGTTATTTCAATTAAACATATACCGATATAGTGCTGCTGCAGAACTTGTTGGGTATAAAGTCTTAACCCCAGAAAATGACAATTAAGGCAAGTTTGGTAAAGTACTAATGACAAAATCCACATAAAAGTGAGGTCGATTAACCCTTAAATACGGCACACGCAACTCCAAATATCACCAGCTTCAACAACACAACATAATCAGCAGAGGATAATGAACACGGTTCAGCGATGACACTAAATCCTCATTGAGTCGATGCACACCAGATTTATTACAGCAAAGTTCTTTTCTTTGTCATTAAAAATGCCCAAAGGACAGCTTGTCTACAGCCTCATTTCCGAGATAATTTCAAGTACGGGTACAATTGGTACGTACATATTTGAAAATGGTATATTGTGTAAACTAGGTGAAATATAAAATCGCGGGTCTTCGATATTCGATAGTTAACTTTGCATTTTGTTCCATGATCCCTTTTTCCACCTTCATTAAAAAGAAACGCCAGAAGATTTGGGTTGATAATTGCATTTTCTAACAGATGTCAAATTGTTTCTATTTTCAGAACGTACATTTCCTGAAATGATTTACTTGTGTGCTGTTCTAATGCTTTATTTTCCCAATAAACAACTTAACCTTTAAAATGCTAGGTAGAAAAATAACACCCCGCGTCACCCTACCAGCGCGTGTAACTCGACAGCGCTTGTATATGCTATGCCGGGATACAGGAACAAGGACAGACAGATATATATATATATCTATATATATCTATATACAGGAATAGAAAATACATAAGGTCCTTAACCCTTCCTGGAAAGCGCTCCTGGCTAGTTTCAGTTTTTATGCCACCGAGGTACCTAGAAGGTCTAGAAGAAGGAAACTCTGGTGGTCGTTATCGGGCTGCTACTGCCAATGATTATTCCCAAGAATGCTCTGTTGGTCTCTGAGGGCCATGGACTGGAAAAGGGGGGATGGCGCTCATAAAAACGTCACGATGGGGTATGACAGAACTGGCTAAACGTCGATAAATAATATTTTCAAAGCATGTTGAATGCAATTCATTTAACTTGGTACATTAAAGACCCTCTGTGTAGAAGAGGAGATGCTGTCCACCAAAAAGGAGTGTCACTAATCCATTTGAGACACTATAACGAGTAGAAGATATTTGAGATCCCATTTTTGTATAGACTTCTCCCTGCCCTGATCACATCTGCCCTTTGCTGACAGTTTTCTGAGCCAGGCCCGAGCATTTCTGAAAGCCTGAGCTATTCTTAAAGCGTCTGTGAAAACGGAGACATCCCTTCACCAGCGGCAATGTCACATTCCTCATCATCCTCATCAAATCTACCTTAACGACAAACGCTGGTCCTAACACAAAACCTCACATAATACAATGCAATTATTTTAATCGCGCTTAGGGAACGTTGATATTCCCGACAAACAAATGATTCAGTGAAGCTGAAACTCTTGCAATCTGCCTTACATAAAAGTCTAAACCTCAGAAGCTGACACGAGACATCTAATGAAAAATTAACAAAGCGAAAGAAGACGAATTCCGCGGCAAGGACAGGAAAAAGGTTAAAAGCTGGTCCCTTTTGCATTAATAGGATCCTGTAGGAATACATGGGGGTTTCAGCCGGCTAACCTGGACCCCCCGCGAAAGGAATCCCGAGTCTTTAACATCCCTTGATTAGGATTTACAATTCCAGGACAGCACCGGTACCTTCCAGGCAGAATTTTCTTCTGGGGGGATAGAAAATATATGTGTATTTCTTAGGTCTGTGATTTCGTTCTCCCCTAAAGGCACATCTGTTGTTTTTCACTACATACACAGTGTTTAAAGTAGTAAGGATTTTATCCCGGGGGAGAGTCTTCCTCAGACTGACTCCATGTAATGTTCTGAATGTAAAACTGGAAATTCAGAGAGACGGGTACCAGACTCCCAAAAAAATGATGAAAAGCACAAATCCATCATTTTAATCCCATCTCGGAAAGAAAGGTATCTGTTAATTTCGTAGAGGGAGGTTTTACCTTGAAGGCAGATTTAAGCAGATGGATGTGACTACAGCGTTTTAAGAATGGATTACTTCCAAAGAAAGATATAATTTATTAGATGCACATCAAATATGCATGGATTCCTGGGAGTTTACAGGCCTTTTCATCTATTGTTAGCATCACTTGGTTTCTCAAGGAAAATGTAAATGAACAAGAGGTGAACTATGCAAACTTTTCCCAACAGACCTTCTAAGACGCCTATGATGTTATACAGAATTCGCACGGCGGGGACTCACTGTCAGAGATCGTCTCTTATATTGTCGCTGGTAAAGTAAGGATTTCACTTTCTACGTGGTGCGGATATACCAAATGCCCCGAGTAGCACTGACTGATAGGCATCAAACAGCTAAAAAGGATTATCGTTTGATACGGCAAACAGCAGTGAATGTAATATAAAGAATATGCAGATCTGCATGCGTACAAGCCTCGGACGCTCTCGGAATGAACATGTATATATTATGAGGAATCGGTGAGACGCAGTAACCTCCTAGTGCTTGCGTTTGAGGACAGCAGGCGGCTTTGTGCCAATGATGAATGCTCAGGTCATGCTGATTTACATTTGTTTTCAACTGAAAGAGTCGAAAACATAGAAAACACATTGTGTCTGTAACACCTGAAAATAGATTAAACAAAAAAAAAAAAAAAAGAATCTTTTCAGCCAGTATAAAAACGGAAAATAATAAAATACTTCCTCAGAAGAAGCTTGCTTTATAATATTAAGCCATTCACAGAGTAAAAGGTTCTCCAGTGAGGCTCTTTTATTCTCCTTCCTGTGAAAAGCATACAGATAAAAGCACCGCCAGAATCACATTATAATATAAATATATATATATATATCCAAGCTATAACTGCGGTTACAGACTGGACTATGTACAGGTCTATGGCGGAGAGGCTTTACACAGACTTCCCGAACCCAATCATGAGACATCCCCAATCCAGACTGTCTCAGGACCAATGCTTTAGAAAACCCATACACTGTTTTACTGCAATTAAACCGGTGCTAGTGGGGAGAACGCGTGGCTTGGTGCAGCAACCAGCTCAATGTGACTGACCTTTATCTTATTACTTTCGGCTAATGAAGCCGGGTTTAATCCATAAGAAATTAAAAAATAAGTGGAAACTTAGTTATCTGTAGAACGGTGTCATTCAATTTCCATTATCAAGTGCATGGGGGTTATTTGTGGAAGAAAACATATTACATTTTAACTTGATTCATTTTATCGGAAATACTGCATACGAATAACAAACCAAACAAACCACAAACACCTAAAGTCTCGTTTGTCGTCTCTGAACTGAAGACTAAAGTGCAGCTCTGCATTAAACATGGATGACGCTAGACAGCTTTTTAATGTCTGTAAAGCAGGACTTGATCACGAATATCCAAATCAAAGTCCTTTTCATATATTGGCCGCCATATATTACACTTACCTGGCATTGCTTGCCTGCGCACAGAAGCACACAAGAAAAAAAAAAGGAGCTTCTATTGGGAGTTAACCGTATACAGATGTACGGTGTTAGCCATTGATACCTTCATTGATGGAAAGCTTTTATGCTTAATAGCCATTGGCATCTGAGATTCTGATCATTATTATGCGGAACGTATGAAGTACAGAGATTGTACTGCGCTAACACATGAATATTCTTGGACTTCTCTCAAATTCATATATATTTCATTAATATAGTTATTAATACTTGCTAAATGTTAATTGAAGACTGCTTGTGTTACCAGGCTTCTCATCCGAGAGGGTCTAGTGGCCTTTTGTCCATGCCTGATCCTGAAACAGAGCTTGAACAGCTCTGCCATCTTTTAAATGTTTTATTCATTAACATTCTCATCTATTTCTATTGTTAGTTTAAAAAAAACCTCAACATGGACCCCAGAAAGTCCACTAGAACCAAACACGTGCCTCCTAATTATCAGATTTCTTTGAATTATCCATCCGAGTAAGTTTGTTGAAATTAATTGGCGTCTAACTACAGTTTCTCTTTTTCCTTGCGCAGGCATAACGCTTCATGAATGCCGAGCAGCCCCCTGAGATAATCTAGAAAGTGCTGTGCATTAATGGGCTTAATGAGGGAATGAAAAACTCTCAAAAATGGCATATTCCACAATATTTGATATTTTATTTTTTTGTGGAAATTAAACACTTTTCTTGGAAACATTTGATAAGAAGTTTATTTACAAACTGAATGATTTATTTTTGTAAAGAAATAAATACATAAAAATGTTCTCAGAATCAGCATCACCAGTGATGGGATGCCAGTTACTCAAGTTACTTCGGTACTGAGTGAAACTGTACTTTCTGGTTCTCCATGGTCCCATGGAGGTGCGTTGTTAACCGGTGTCTCTCATAGCAACTTCATACAAGAAGCTATGAAAAGACTATAACACATAACAATCTTGGCATATTAGAATCAAATACAAGTATGACATATCTGGGCCTTGAAACTGGGATTGGTTTTATGAATATAAATAAGTCCTACCTTCCAGGGCTATTTGATTGTGTCGCGTGTTATAACAGGCCAGCATGGATAACCGCTCTCTGCTCCATGGTTTACGCTTTTCACGTAGTTGCTTTAAAGAGCAAAACTGGATCAGCCGAAGAAGTGACCTCTTCAGTCCCCTAAAAGGTATAAGAAAACATCTTTGAGGGCAACAAATATTTATCCTTTTTTTTTTTACGTAAAAAAGTAAATTGGGGGGTGAATTAATTCTACAATAAAAAGATGAATACCCTGGTAAAAGCATGTCGATAAGCTTGTGTATCCAGCTGTATATGAATAGTCTCAGTCACATTCCCAACCAGTCACCCGTAATATTAAAGTCCATTACACACTCACACACAGTGAAGACACTACCATTATTTGCGCACGATCTTTCGAGGTTGACAGAAACTCTGGATCATTTCAAAAACAGATCAGATAATGGCAAGGTGCTGTATGTAGACGGAGCCTTCAAATCTTGTACAGAAATGACTGAGATTCTAATTGCGGATCCAAAGAGTCAAGGTTGGCCTATAGAAGGGGTTGAGTATCAGTCAGGTGTCACCACGCTAAAAAGCAGCACTGAGTACCACATCAGAACTCAAATGAAAACAGCGGGGGTTATGTATTAAGAGCCGTCCAGGAGCGAAAAGCTTTATGCGGAGCAGGTACCATGGAAACCATTGGAACGGTCCTGCTAATTACTCCACCTTTAGATCTTACACCAGAATTGCTCTTTATGTACTTCCCCATTGTGTCTTATTGTGATAGAGTCACAATCACTTATGCCCCAGATTGTATTGTTGTTTTATGGTTTTTTTTTTTCTTTAAATGTTCTTTTCAAATCCATTTTATTCCCCTGAATATTAGCAATCAATCAAAAATGATTATTTTTAGTTCAATAAGCTGAGAGGAAATTAACACGTATCCGAGGAATGGAGCATTTTAGATCACTTTAAACACGACTACTCTAATGGCCACACTGCAATTTTCTCATGCTGGCTTCCAACAATTTGATTACATTATTGATTTTTTTATAGTTCTATTGCAAGGTCGCATGGATTAGTTGGAAATGATTAAATATTTCACTCTCTTGCGCTTTGTCTTTTGTTTATGTTCAGGACATTGCTTTCTGTTACAAAATTTACATTGTGATGGCTCATAAATCTGAAAATTGTTTCATTTTAAAAGTATAGCAGACGAGGGCTGCGCAACTCCAGTCCTCACGGGCTGCAGACAGGTCATGGTTTCTGGATATCCCAGCTTCAGCGCATGCATATGAATCAAAAATTCATTAGGCAACTGTTTTCAGGAAAGGATACACAAAATTCCTGGCCTGTCCACGGCCCACTAGGACTGGAGCTCTGCCTATCCTAGGCAGCAGAACTCCCAATGTTAAGCTTTTCTATATTAAATATTGAAATATTTGAATAATTGTCCATACCTTGACATTATGTGAAATTCCATTCCACAAAAGTAGAAGGATAGAATTAATTGTACCATCTGTACCACCGAGCACCGTCTGAGCCGGAAGCTGCAAGACATAGAAAAATCAAACACAATAAAGCCATTTGTCCCCAAAGTCTTGTAGGAAACAGCCTAAAAATGATGTTTTCTTGGCACAATTCTAAAACAAAGAATGCTACTTTGAAGTCAGAACAAACTTTTTTTTTTTTATTCTTACCTTTCCTGGGAGGATTATGTATGATTTAATTAAGATAGAGCGTCATAAACATGGGAAAATGAAAATTTTTACTGTGTTGTCACCAAAATCTTTGATAAATGTAGTCATTTAAATACTCATTTAGCTTTTGATAAGCATGAAAAACAAAAGTACGAGGACCAAAAAATGAAAAGCTATATCCAGCTTCTGCAACATATTTTGCACAAGCCAACTGAAGGAAACACATCTTTAAAATATATTGTCCCTGTGTCTCTGGAGTCGCTTTAATGCGTATAAAACACCGGCTGTAAGCCAGGGAAGTGCTTGCTTCATAACAAACTTTTTTTTATTCCAGAATAAAAAAAAAATCTAAATTCAATAGTATGTGTATAAATGATACAGTCCATCAAACTAAACTCTGTACGGAGACAAGATACAGTTGTTACTGAAACTCGTCTGGCAACAAATGTTTTCTAGCAGCAATGCAATATATTATCTTCATATAAATAAATGAAAAGATAGACTGTCTCTCCCGAGACCGCGAATCAACAGGTGATATAAAGCGTGTAGAAGTATATGTAGCGTTATTAAATATTTCAAGAGTTTCCGAAATATATGTCTTATAGCGAAATAGTGAAACCCCCCCCCTTTTTTTTTTTTTTTTTTTTCCTTATTGGGTCCGAATACCGCCGCTTGGACAGTGTCTGCACATTGGCCATTAGCTAAATCTTTATCTAATAGGTGTGAATTAAAACTGTCTACTATATAACAACATCAATGTACAGGACTGTGCAAACATTATAGGCATGTGCGAAAAAAATCCTGTAAAGTAAGAATGCTTTCAAAACTAGACATGTTAGTGGTTTGCATTTTCTCAAACGATAAAAATAAATCGAGTGAACAGAAGAAGAATCCAAATCAATACTTGGTGTGACCACCCTTTGCCCTCTAAACAATTTCAATTTTTCTAGGTGTGTTCGCCTCAGCCAGGGATTTTGTAGGCATATAGTTAGGTGTATGATTATACCAAACAGTCGCCAATGGTCATTCATTTAATATGCAGGTTGAAACACGATCATTAACCGAAACAGAAACAACTGTGCAGGTGGAATAAAACTCGGTGAGGAATAACCAAACTCACTAACAAGGTGAGGTTACTTTAGACAGTTTAATGTCAAAAGTCATTCACCATGGCAAGACTGAGCACAGCAACAAGACCCAAGGTAGCTATTCTCCATTGGCAAGGCGCGTCTCAGGCAGAATTTTCAAGGCAGACAGAGCGTCTGCCCAAGCTCTTTTGAAGAAGTGGTTAGCCAGGGAAACGTTGGGCAGAAGATAAAAGAGACATCGTGCTTCCTTCTCTTCGCAATGAAGACGTCAAGCAGTGCCTTCAGAGCAGCATTGGCTGAATTGATGCTGTTTTGAAGGCAAAGGGCGGTCACACCAAATATTGATTTTTCTTCTGTTCATTCACTTGGCATTTTGTTAAATGATAAAAAATAAACCATAACTATGTATTTTATTAAAGCATTCTGTCTTTACAGCATTTTGTCACACTTGCCCAAAACGTTTGCACAGTACTGCATATGGATACTTAGTGCCCGTGGAAAACATTGGGGGTAAGCTTGATGCCGTAGACGAGAGACTGAGATTGTGTTAATCCAAGCTGATCATGTTCAGGCGAAATTGTAGCTCGCTTTTGTTTGTGAACGTGCGTCTCTGAATACATCAGTAGCTGCTTGGAGAAGGCTACTTCATCATCGGAGCTGCGCAAGGTGGGATGTAAAAATGTAAATCATCCAATGGCATAGACGGAGGCCTGCGGATTTCCAGTTTTACTGCACATCCCAGTGAGTTAGAGGGTACATCACAAGGTAATGAATATTGTGGTTTCCACAAGATACAAAATGTACCCAGCACGGAGAAATTTAACAATATATTATTTCTCCCTTAGTTGAGACAGAAACTCATTTAGACAGTTTCATTGCAAGTCCATGAAATATACGATGGAATTAAAAAGATGAATACAGTAACCAAAAATGATATCAGCCACATCTAAAAGTGCTTACATGAGCGAACACAAGCATTTGCAAGGCCAGCTCAGGCTTTGTAAATTGACAGTTTAAGCGTCCTCCTTGTCTGTTCTTATAAAGGACTGCTGCATGTCTTGACATTGACGTGATAACCATATGACAACGCAGGGTATGCACCAAAGAAGAAATGCGAATGCCCCTCCGAAGCAGAGATGTTTAGATGCACATGTAGAGAGAATGATAATGACGGGTTTAAACAATCCTCACCTTTATCAATAGGTCATGAGACAGTTTCTGTGATATCTACAATGCTAACATTTGTCTGCTTTTCATCTGTATCAGAATGCTCCCTAACATGTTGTGCAACCGGTGCAGGAATCTGGAAAGATGAGATATTTGTAAAGGAGGTGGGAGGCTCATTAACAGATGTGCCATCAATGCCACAGGCGAAGCAGGTTCCAGAGAAGGTGGGCAAAATGTGTCAGCAACACATTTACATGAAACATGAAAGTGCTAAACAGTTTACATTATTAACAACAGTCTGTTGTGCTCTGTTAATTAATGTAAAGCTGTTTAATGCCATAGATCTAATTTAATTCTTCTCACGCTATCTCCAGGGTACCAAGTACAGAGGGCTAGATAACCGATGGCATATAACGGCACCTCCCGGCCCTCAACTGGGATTCAACAGCTGGAGGAATAGCCTCGGGGTCTTCCGTGTCACAGTCTGCATTTTCCGTCAATGAAATTATATTACACATATTATATAGTAATTAAAATGTCACCATAGTGCTGGGTATGTCATGTATTCCATGCATTAGAGAGGGGCCATACATTTGACTGGCAGCTCGGTTGATCTCTCGCACGCTGCTTGCTGTTAATGAATCTGTTTTCCGTGGAATCCGGGTATCCGTAGTCACAAGAAGATAACTTCCAAAACCAAAATGACCACCTCCAAACGATCTGCGTATTTATGAAAGAAGCTACTCTTGTGAGCAACACAACTTGGATGATTTATGCTCCCATCACCAGAAAATCTATCTGACCCAAGAACTTATTTACCGAAACTGCAAGTATTAGAAATAGATTTGTTTAGCATTCAAAGATAATAGCACCAAATAGCTATCCAATTAGCTTGCAATATCTGAAGCACTGGAGGTGAATTGGAAGCTCATAAATAAGAAATTCTGACTTTGATTTCTTTAAATGCTCGTTATGAAACAGCATAATTTTTCTACCATTTAATCTGTCATTCAAACATTATAATGAGCAAATAAAAAATATTGTCCGCGAGGAGGACGCTCAGTACTCATTATTGCTTTTCAAACTGACAAATGACTATGTTCTTCCAATTGCCATCCTCATAATAACCCACAATGAAAATACAATCCCAATACTCAATTAAGATGCTTATGAATGGTCTGCTAAATATTTTGGGATACGTGCAAAATACAATTTCATCGACTCCAGCCACAATTTCTTGACATACAGCAAGCATTCCAATAAAAAAAATCTAAAGCATGCACACTTCATTCATTTCTTAATACAAACTTGGACTGGGTTCATTATTTAGAAATGAGTATTTACAATGTAATTTAAAAGTGGTGTTTTCTAATAAGATATTTACTTCCTCGCGCATACTTTCTCCTATTATTACTTTGACCCCGAGGCTGGATGCATCGTAAGAACAATTCCTCCATGACGCTGAGCTCACCCCTGTTTCATGGAGAGCAAAGTATCGGAGCCGTTAGCTTTCTATAGATCAGACACATCACACTATACAGAGGTTAACAAAACACCGCTGCTCTGGGACTCCCCAGCACTTTTCCAGGGTCACCAGTAGCACCAATAGCATAACACAGCTCTGCTCCATGGAAGATCCAATTCCAGCAGATATAACAGAGGTCTGACCAAAGACCACAGTTCCTATACGAGTCCCCGGGATTCACCCCCACGGCGAGAAAGAAGGGACGGTTATCACCTATTCTGCTTCGGCACATCATTCCCAACTTTAAACAATAATGGCTTTGGTTTGGCTTTTTACCTTTTTTTTTTATTTTTAAAGTTTTCACTAGAATGGATTTTTCACTTCACAAAAGAAGCAGTCACCAAACTGTCTCAAATCAGTTAAACTTGATCCATGCATTGTGATGTCCCACGAAGCCTGCGTTATGCTTTTGCAATTGGATTTTCTGGCGATCAAATACTGTGACAGTCAATCGACGAACAAGGTCAGTGAGAAACGCAAGCGCTCTGAATTATCTGGCTTTGCCAAGTTATATCTTCACAGCAATAATAAAAACAAAAATTACATTTGCTTTTTTTATTCTTCTTGCATATCACAAATGAAGGGAATCCCTAGTCACATAGAATTCCAGGAGAGGACGCGGAAAGATTGTTGAAGTACAAGACATCTCATACTATGCGAGGATGAAAAAACACCGGACCGTGTTGGAGGAGCTGGCCCTCTCCGCGGACCACCTGTGTCCACATTTAGTATGTGGTTAAAAAAAATCCACTTCATGAGTTTTAAAGTTTCTTTTTTTCTTTTTTGTTTTCCTTCTTTTTCACACCTGAGGTTCTTTTTGTTTAGATACATTTGCAATAACGCGATAAGATATATACGCAAGGTGCTTACACAGTGGGGATAATGTTTCTACTTTGTACCTCTGAGTAGGGTCGTTGGACCCAGCTTGAGCTCAACTTCTCTGATTGCCCTTTTTACTCCAGAAAGGGTGCTGTAATCATTGGTTAAGTGGAGATACTCCCCGTATGTACTTATGTTGTATCCAAGTACCTCATAAGTGGAGATGCACTGACATTCATGTTATAATTTGAGAATGTACTGTGTCTTTCAACTAATATAAGAGTTTTCAAAAGTAAAATAAAAATCCACTTCAATTCAGCATGGTTTTGGGGCCAATCTGTTTGTGGTTTTTCTTGGGGTCAACCTTTGAGTCTTGGTTGGTCTACTGCTTGCAATCTTTCCTTTCTTGACACAGAAACGTTTCTGTGAATACTACAGCCATATTTTGTGCTGCTCTGTAACCCCACGTCCTCTCCACTTGCAGTAAAGGGAAAATGCCTTGGCCAGCCACAAGGAAGCGTACAATGTTTCTAATATAGACACAAATCCATTAACGCCAACTTGAAACTGTTCGGACTCACCGTCATTTGGGCAGTGTTATGGTCTAGCTGCTTTTCTGCTGCATTGCTGGAGGCTTACAGCCTGGCTGGGTTGCCATGGCTACACTCCTGTCACTCCTGTGACTCAGCCCATTGTCCAGCCCACAGCCAACCCCTTTTGGCTATTTAAGCAGCTAAACTTCACTTCCTCCTGGCCCTTGTGTTGTTTCCGGCTGCAAGTGCTATTGCTGTGTTCCTGAATTCCTGTGTATGACCTGGCTTTCTCTGACGTCCATCCCAGCTCCTGATTCCTGGCTTGTTCCTGACTTCGCTGATCTCTGTATTCCTGACCCCGGCTTGTCTGAGTACCCGTCTTGGTTCCTGACCCTGGCTTGTCTTTTGGTATATGCTTTTGGATCACGATTTGGCTTTGTTCACTATTGTCATTACAATAAAGGTGATTGCATTTTACGTTTTGTGTCCGTCTGGTTCCTGGTCCCTAACATTACACAAGGGCCATGAACCCAGAAGGGGCAGGCAATCCACCAAATGTTTTTACCAGGCTGGACCAGGTAGACCAGCGCATGGACCAATTTGCGCTAGCTCTCCAGACCTTGTTGCTCCGTACTGCACATCTGGTTCTGCCAGCTCAGGTCCCCACGGCACAGGCTGCCTCTACACCTGCTGCTGCTTCCGCTCCGTCTGCCACTGGTGATTTTAATACTGCCAGAGGCTTGACAGGGTCTGCCCCGCTTCCCGAACGTTATGGGGGCAACCCTAATTTGTGCAGAGGTTTCCTGAACCAGGTCAGTATCTATCTGGAGATGGTACCTCAGGCCTTTCCGTCTGACAGGAGTAAGGTGGGCTTCGTGATTTCTTTACTCTCAGACAGGGCCTTGGCATGGGCGAATCCCCTTTGGGAGACACAGAAACCTTTAGTACACAATTACCCTGAGTTTGTTGCGTCTCTAAAACGGGTATTTGATGTACCGGCACGCTCTGCTTCGGCTGCCAAACGATTAATGTCCATTCGGCAGGGTACAAGGACGGTTTCGGACTATGCTATTGAGTTTCGCACCCTGGCCGCTGAGGTTGGTTGGAATAATGAGGCTCTCGTGGCTGCTTTTTCTAATGGGCTCTCGGATATACTTAAGGATGAGATTGCGGCCCGGGACCTTCCCAGTGATTTGGAGGAATTGGTCTCTTTTTGTATCCTTATTGACTCACGAATCCGTGAGAGACCATCCTTCCGGGAGCGCCTGCGGAGGCCTCCTATACGTTTAGCCCCGAGCTTTTCATCCCCACCCGTGCCTCCCTCTCCTCCCATGCCTCCTGGTCTCGACACTTCGGGCGTTGTGGAACCCATGCAGCTTGGATTTACTCGTCTCTCGGTTGAGGAGAGGGCCTTTAGGAGGAGGGAGGGTCTTTGTCTTTACTGTGGTAAAGCAGGGCACCTGCTGCGAACTTGCCCTACACGTCCGGGAAACGCCTGCACCTAAGGCTCCAGAGGGGACAGTCCTTAGGTGGCGTCTCGGCGTCCCCAGATATCCAGAAGGATAAACCTCTAGTCTCGGTGGGTCTCACTTGGGGCAAGATTTCCGTCATTTCAGAGGCACTCATTGACTCGGGGGCAGCGGGCCTCTTTATTGACAGCACCTTTGCTCAGAAGCACTCTATTCCGTTGCAGCTTCTGACTGCTCCACTTGCCATTGAGGCGATCGATGGCAGACCGTTACAGCCCCCGCAGGTCACCCATGAAACCGCTCCTTTGTCTATGGCTGTTGGGGCTCTCCATCATGAAATTATTCAACTCCAGGTGATACACTCTCCTCATTATCCTGTGGTTTTAGGATATCCATGGTTGCGCAAACATAATCCCGTGTTTGATTGGTTAAGGGCCGAAGTCTTGGCATGGTCGCCTAATTGTTCCAAAACATGCCTAGGGAGAGTGGTGAAGGTGCTAACCACTTCTCCGGTCTCTTTGTTGCCTGAGGAGTATCAAGAGTTTCATGATGTATTCGATAAGGGCCGGGCTGGTGAGCTCCCACCTCACCGCCCGTACGATTGCGCCATTGAGCTGCAACCTGGTGCCATACCCCCTCGAGGTCGAGTCTACCCATTATCTGTCGCAGAGAATAAGGCCATGGAGGAGTATGTTGCGGATGCGCTGTCCCGGGGGTTCATCCGTAAATCCTCTTCCCCTGCTGGGGCCGGATTCTTTTTTGTGAAAAAGAAGAGCGGCGAACTGAGACCCTGTATAGATTACAGGGGGCTCAACCGTATCACGGTTAAGAATGCCTACCCGATTCCACTCATTACCGAGTTATTCGATCGCTTAAAAGGGTCCAAGGTATTTACAAAGCTCGACCTGCGAGGGGCGTATAATTTAGTAAGGATTAAGGAGGGCCACGAATGGAAAACCGCGTTTAACACCAGGAGTGGGCATTATGAATACCTAGTTATGCCCTTCGGTCTCTGCAATGCCCCCGCGGTTTTCCAGGAATTCATAAATGATGTCCTAAGGGACATGCTCCAACAATGTGTGGTGGTATACCTAGATGATATTTTGATCCATTCCACCTCCATAGAAAGCCACCACGCTGATGTAGCCCGAGTCCTACAGAGGTTACGAGAGAATAATCTCTTTTGCAAATTGGAGAAGTGCGAGTTCCACCGCAAGCAGGTCACCTTTCTGGGGTACGTAATTTCAGAGGTCGGTTTCGCTATGGATCCTGAAAAACTCTCGTCTGTTCTCGAGTGGCCACGACCTGTAGGTCTCCGCTCCCTTCAACGGTTCCTCGGCTTCGCTAACTATTATAGGAAATTCATTCGGAATTTTTCCTCTATTGTTAAGCCTCTTACAGACATGACCAAAAAAGATGGCAATGCCTCTCTTTGGTCCCCAGGGGCCATCAAAGCTTTTGAGTCATTGAAGGCCGCTTTTGCCGCAGCTCCTGTTTTGGTACACCCGAAACCCGAACTTCCATTCATACTTGAGGTCGATGCGTCTGAGACAGGGGTAGGCGCCCTCCTGTCTCAACGTCCTACTCCTGAGAGCCAGTTGCACCCATGTGGGTACTTCTCCAAGAAGCTAGGTGCTGCGGAATGCAACTATGAAATTGGTGACCGTGAGTTGCTTGCGATAATACTGGCTCTCAAAGAATGGAGGCATTTGCTTGAGGGAACTTCCGTACCAATCCTAATTCTCACAGATCATAAAAATCTCACCTACCTGTCCGAGGCTAAACGCTTAACTCCGAGGCAGGCCCGTTGGGCATTATTTTTATCCCGTTTTAATTATGTGGTCTCGTACCTGCCGGGGACCAAAAATGTCCGGGCCGATGCTCTCTCTAGACAGTTCTCGAAAGCTAAAGAGGAGTGTCCTCCTAGTCCGATTATTCCCCCAGACCGAGTACTGGCTACCATACGTACCAGCATAACATCTCCCCTCGGGGACAGAATAAGGGCCGCTCAGGTAGATGCACCTGCTGAAACCCCCTCAGGGCGATGTTTTGTACCTGTCAACCTGCGTACCAAGTTACTTTCCACCTATCATAATCCTAAATCAGCAGGTCATCCCGGGAGGAACCAACTTCTCTGGTCGGTTTCCCGTCTCTTCTGGTGGCCAGGAATTAACAAAGATATTGTTGCCTTCGTAGCAGCCTGTCCTGTCTGCGCGCAGACTAAATCACCCCGTCACCTTCCAGTGGGCCTTCTCCAACCCATACCTATTGGTGAGAGGCCATGGTCTCACCTTGCCATGGATTTCATAGTCGATCTTCCGCTGTCTAACGGTAACACAGTTATCCTCATGGTTGTTGACCGGTTTTCTAAAATGATACACTGCATCCCATTCAAAAAGCTCCCTTCCGCTAAGGAGTTGGCTACAGTTTTTATCATGGAGATCTATCGGCTACATGGGGTTCCCAAAGTCATACTTTCTGACCGGGGTAGCCAGTTCGTCTCGAGATTTTGGAAGGCCTTCTGTGCGCAACTGGGTATCCAACTCTCCTTCTCCTCGGCCTACCACCCACAATCTAATGGGGCTGCGGAAAGGGCCAATCAGGGCTTGGAGCAATTCCTGCGGTGCTACATCTCGGACCACCAAAATAACTGGTCGGATCTGCTACCCTGGGCGGAATTTGCTCATAATAGTGCTGTTTCGGCCTCTACCCGGTTCTCCCCTTTCATGGTGAATTATGGGTATCAGCCCTCCATGATTCCTGATAATTTCACTTCCCAGGGGATTCCGGCACTGGAGGATCATCTCCAGCAGATCCGTTCCACATGGGTGCAGGTTCAGGAGGCACTTCAACGCTCACAACAGTGTCAGGAGCTCCAGGCTAATCGTAAACGCCTACCCGCGCCTTCCTATCAGGTCGGGGAGAGGGTCTGGTTATCCTCCAGAAATCTCCACCTCCGGGTGCCCTCCCAGAAACTGGCTCCCCGGTATGTGGGGCCCTTCCGTATCCTGCGACGGGTAAACCCTGTGGCCTATGCCCTGGATCTTCCTTCTAACATGCACATCCACAATGTGTTCCATGTCTCACTGTTGAAACCTCTGGTCTGTAATCGTTTTACTACAGTCACTCCTCGCCCCCGTTCGGTGACTGTAGACAATCATGAGGAGTTCGAGCTCCGCTCCATAGTCGACTCTCGTTGGTTCCATGGGAGGCTCCAGTATTTGGTCCATTGGAAGGGGTACGGTCCCGAGGAGAGATCTTGGGTTCCAGCCTCAGATGTCCATGCTCCCGCTCTCCTTCGTGCCTTTCACTCGCGTTTTCCCCTCAAACCCGGCCCTGCTCCGCGGGGAGGGGGTCGTTGAGGAGGAGGTACTGTTATGGTCTAGCTGCTTTTCTGCTGCATTGCTGGAGGCTTACAGCCTGGCTGGGTTGCCATGGCTACACTCCTGTCACTCCTGTGACTCAGCCCATTGTCCAGCCCACAGCCAACCCCTTTTGGCTATTTAAGCAGCTAAACTTCACTTCCTCCTGGCCCTTGTGTTGTTTCCGGCTGCAAGTGCTATTGCTGTGTTCCTGAATTCCTGTGTATGACCTGGCTTTCTCTGACGTCCATCCCAGCTCCTGATTCCTGGCTTGTTCCTGACTTCGCTGATCTCTGTATTCCTGACCCCGGCTTGTCTGAGTACCCGTCTTGGTTCCTGACCCTGGCTTGTCTTTTGGTATATGCTTTTGGATCACGATTTGGCTTTGTTCACTATTGTCATTACAATAAAGGTGATTGCATTTTACGTTTTGTGTCCGTCTGGTTCCTGGTCCCTAACAGGCAGCTAGTGATGGTCTCTGGAAAAATTGAAAAGAATTCAACACAGAAGCTGTCCTAGACATACTTTTTCTCAACTGCCAGTGTTTGCCATTATCCGAAACTAATTTGATATCTTCTGTGCGGCAGAGCTGAGCCGCAACCGAATCATTTCACAGTAAACTGGAGGGGGGGGTGGAAAAAATATCATTCTAAGCATTTGTACGAGAGAATAAGGGGGGAAAAAAGTCTTTGAGTTTCCAACAATAATTAATGACAACAGACAGAAACAAAAGCCAGGGCTCCGGAGAGATAAGTAATGTTCTTGGTGAGCACAAACTGATTCAAATTGGTATTGATTTGGAGCGCTGCTCCTTCTACAGATCCTTTTATTGAATGAGTATTTCAATTAAACTTTAAAATGTAATGCTTCAAAATGTATTTGCCATCTCAGGGAATTTAATCCATACCATTATGACAAGTATAGAGTATACATTTAGGTTAAGCATCCATAATGTAGTAACTAATTTAAGATAATTATCATAAATGAACACATAACTCTCTTTATTGTCAAAGATTTACAGGAAGTCTTCTGAGTGGGGTTTACCAGAATTCGCTGAGCATGTGATGAAACCATTCCACCCCGTCAGAGAAAGAAGGAAAACACGCTCCTTATTTATAATCATACATTTATGTGTCAGCAATTTTGCTTCGTCGGTAACAATCCAAAAGAATAGAAGGTTACTTTATTGCAAAAGCAGAAGGTGGGGCGCACTGGAGGACTGTGGGGGTGCCACTGGATTCTCCATGCCGGCGTAGTGGAAAGCTCATCTATCTCTTTCTTATCTACATGTAAATTGCATGATAAAACAAGAAAATGCTTGCCCTTCAGCCTCACGGCAGGGCATTGCTTGGTCTCCAGCAGGTTTAGATAATGACTTGCATTTGGCGTAGGGCATTTTTTAGACCAAATTAGGAGGCAGCATCGACACATCTGAGTTTCTGTTTACCACAGATCATGCTTTTACTTTGGAATCATTTTCAGATGATTGGTTCATATTCCTGGTAGGTTGAATTCACTGGGGATATGTCAAGAAATTATAACAATGGGAGCAAATTCGATACTGACTGGAAGAACTCATACATCGCCTGAAGAGGCACATAACCTACTCAGTAGTGCGCAGTACTTCCATGCGAGTGATTGCCTGTCTCAGCGATGGTGTTTCGGTATGAGAAGCCCCTGTCGTACTGCTCCTGTATGTAGCTACCCGTGGGTAGAGCCCTACAACACGGCAAACACATATCAGTTTACTGCAGGTGCGGCCAGATCTTAGAAAGGGGCTCGTTCTCGGGTAAATAAGGTGCAACTTGGGTGCAAAGTGCGCCAAAAATGTGTCATTTCACCGCAGGGCCGCTTTAAAAAGATCTTTGTGTAAAGATAAAGATTCCCAGTAGAGTCAGGAGCTGCAGAGAATAATTAGGTTCTAATCACATTCTGACCAAAGACTGTATCAAGTTCGCGTAATTCTGGAACATCTTACCTTGGCTTCCTAGATATATTACAGATATTTCTCTGCCACAAAGTCTGAGGTCACTAACAAATTTTAATCCAGAGCATGGAATAATTACAAAGCCACGTGTACGGAGTATAGATAAAGATGTGTGCAATGAATTAATGACTGTGATGCCTTTGCACTTAAAAGTTTAAATACCCATAAATTACAGAAACATAGTCCTGAACCAACACAGCAAGGTTAACTAATAATTATGGCAACATCAGAGGTTATACCATTCCCTGGCATAAAATGAATTCCTTAATTGTTCTCCAGCGACTTGTACTATTTTTGTCATCATATAATGCCTGTTGGATTGTTGGAGACTCCTGCATGTCCAACTCTTGTACTACCCAGTCTTACAGCATCTCCAGACACAGCCTGATCCTGAACATCCTTAGGAGCCAAAACTCCAATCTAATGGTCCAGTACACACCATCATACTGTGCCACTACTCAACCACACAGTCCCAACTGGGACACCTGCACACCCTGATGATGACCGCCGCTGACTTAGTCCTAAAATACCAGATGCTCTGATCACCAATTGTCATTTTATGTCGTTTTTGTAACTCCAAATGATCTACAAATCCAATCAAAATGGTCCAATCTCCAAGATGATATTTGCAAAAGTGTGTATGATCAAATCAAAAAGTGAATCACTTTCCTCCTTACAAAAGTCCATTAAGAGTTAATAACTTGAATAGCCTTTGTCTGGCTATGTGCATACTGTACATTTGCATGTGGCGTGTACTCCAGATGCGTGTCTGACTGGCGTGATTAATATCATACATTTGTTCAGTGACAAAATTTCTTCTCCGCTGGGAAACTGGGACATTTCTAAACAAGTCCACTTGGTTCATTAAGCCCTTCAGGAAGCCAAGACGCTGTCACTTTAAAATCTAAAGTGCATAAACATGTCGGAAAGAAAAGTCATTAATTGTAGAAAATGTTTGTCATAAATGGTCTGCTGATAAATTAGCTTGCATGCGCGTTACTCTAGACGCGCTTCATTTCAATATGCCTTTTCTAATTACAGAATGTAAGTGGATTGACCTTGAACATGACTTGAATGCTGTCCTACAAGTGCTAAATACAAAGATTTGATTCATCAAGCAGCGATAATTATCTCCGAGGCATCTAAAATAGGAGTCTTCAAGACAAGAGAACACTAAGCAACCTCCGCTGTATTGTATCACTAGAATTAAACAAAATAGAAGAAAAATATTCTTCAAAAGATCAGATAGGCCAACGTATTGTAACTGACGAAGCGGTGAAGAGGATTGATTTAAAAAAGCAGATGGAAAAACTAACTCCAATAAGAGTACCAGGAGGAAAACAGGTAAAATCGGTCCAGCGTTTCCACCGACGTATTTATACGCTGGCTTTTTCTGCCCAATAACGCGCTCGTCAATGGTTCGGGTGGCTTCACCATAGACGCAGGCGAAAAAGTCTTCCACTTTCATATTTCACCAGGCTCCACTTGTTAAGAAAATGTCCTCAAGTACTCATCGTTGTTTTTGAGGAATCCTAGTTTCGCAAAAGACCAGCACCAGGCAAACGTGGAGGAAGCCGATACTTGTAAAAGAAAATTATTCCAAGGATGTAAAGCTTGGCTTAAAGAATATTTATTCAAATTGCGGCAGCAGAACAAACCATTGCAGAGAATTTCTGAATGAAGTGTCGCTGGACTTCGCGTCACTATATTCTTCAGATACCCTCTTATAATTTGCTTCTGAGGCTTGGAATTTGTTCTGGATCAAGGTCATGTTTTTTACGATGCAACTTAACGATCTTGTGTATTTTTTTTCATCCGGGGACAGGGACGTTTTTAAGTTGACCTTGATTGCCATATGATATTTATTCAATTAATGGAATCACTTCCAGCGAGTCTCTTGCTTAATGTTCTCCTGACCAGTAATAACACAATCGTACTGACAAATGAACGCAATTGACGTCCAAATGCTGTTTTAACAACCGCACAACAAAAGGTAATAGTACAGCACGACACGAGCTTGATTGGCTACTAATGCTGGAGCAATAATCTGAAAACTAATAAATGATTAGCATAAGACATTAGTGGGTGCTGGTCATCAATTCTGAGGCTCATAACTTTTTCAAAACTAAATCTTCTTTAGCCAGCGTTTGATTTCTCCATTTACAGCTGAACAGACAGCCCGGAAAGACACCGAAATCATCTTAATCAACAAAGAATACTTTCCGGGATACATAAGAATGTTGGGTACTAACTTATGTACTAAAACACTATCAAATCAACCTGTAAAGGAATGTTAATGCTTATATCATTCCATTTCTTAGCTAAATTACCATAGAGCACAAGAAATACATTAAACATGTTTTGCATTGTTCTCATGGAAGCCCAGTCTCTTAGTTGCAATGGGGACAGAAGAAAAATTGTATTTCTTTATTTTTTAGAATATGGAGGAATATTTTGAGGTTTTTCTTGTTTTTAAATATTTCCTTACCATTTGCATTCCAACGCAGAGTTAAAATTATGCATGGATACATATAGACAATGTATATAGAGCACATGTGTTTGTAGTTCACGTGCAAATGTCTATTACATATGGCACAATATTTGGCTGGGGGAGCATGCGTATGCTGTAAGCGCACACTCTTCTTTTAGTTAAGGGCGCATGCATTTACTATAAGCGCACACTTAGCCGACCAGCAGCGCAGTGTTTTTCTCTCATTGGTTTTGTAGTTAGATTTGCTTATTTCAACACTAGGTGAGTACTGGAAGTCTAATCGAGAGCTGGTAGTCAGCTTACCGATGATTTCTAATCATGCCTCAGAAAGCTCATCCCTGGTCCAGTATCTTCACCAAGGGCTTTCGTCCCCATACCTGCCGTAGCCAGGGGAGCATAGCACGCGTCTCTCGTGGCCTTGCTTTCTCTTTACTTCTCAAACACTACAGTCTTCCATCTTATTAGCAAAGGGCTCTACAACTCCGGTCCTCAATGGCTGCAGACAAATCAGGAATTCTGTGCATCCCTGCCAAAAAAGGTAGTTTAAATATTTTTACAATGAAATGTCTGTGCTCAGGTTGGGATATCCAAATTGGACTAGAGGACTAGAGTTGTGCACCCCAGCCATAGCTCTTCCATCCCAACCCATTCCTGTGATGGCCCCCTCCATACGCGATATGGTAATAATGACATTCTCACATGCACTAAAAACACATGGCAGGAGTTTTACAGGTTTGTGCAAAATCGTTACTGTGGGATTAATCATTAACAAGGTTGGTGCGATTTTGCGATCATACAAATTAACAGGAGTCAATAAATAATAACAGGATTCATAGCACATTGGAAGGCGACATGAATTATCCAATTAAATTCCCATTCTATGTACTTTTTTCTACGTTTATGTATTTCCACGTGTCACACTCTTATGAATTATAAATAATGGAAGAAAAAGGACTGATTAAGGTTCGAGTCTTTACAGCAGGAGATACGGCCGACTAGACGGGGGCCGAATGGAGCCGATCTGCCGGCAGATTCTACAGGTGCTGTAAAATCAGGTATACAAAGCTGGCATAACATTTGTAACACCCACAGTGCTGTCATGGGGCCAGCGGGTATACGTTCCTACCACTTACTTTGGAAATACAATCCTGGACGGCCTGCCCTTCCATAACTACTGCACAAAGAGACCAATTACCTGCCGCTATACTGACAGGAACATGTGCGAAGGTACAGTACCGGCCTTGTTTCGGGGTGGCTGATGATCTAATAAACAGACTCTCCGAGTTGTTATACTGACACTAGAAACATATTTCCATTAATGCTAAGAAACAATCACTGAGAAATCCAAGGGCAAGCTTCCCCGACAAACCCTCTACACGAGCTCCCATTGCTGCCCCCTATTATTTTGCTTGTTAAAACGCAAAGCAGAATAATATTTACAACATAATAAACATGTAGGTTTCCTTTGGTTTCCTTTGTTTGCGCAATTTTTAAACAAATTACAAATATTCTACAAAACAAAAGCGGCCAATCAGGGAAGGGGAGTCAGGCGCACGATGGGATACATCATCTCTGTAACTTAAGAGGCAGCATATCCTTTAATGACACCATTGTATAGTTTTTATACTGTGACAATTAATGTGCTGCGTTATGGTCACCATTCTAAGATCCTCAGATCTACGTGGCCAGGAACCAAACAGGACAGGCGACGTAGATTACCACTTAATGAATTATCTACGCATGTTCCTTGCGCGTTACACTGCCTGGGTGAAATGGGCTCTGGCCAGCTCCGGTTCATTTTATTCTCAAGGAAAATAATAAACAGATCACGTCTCGATATTAGCTCTGACCTGAGTGGAAAAGTGTATTTGTTTCCAGGGTCGGTGCGGAACAATTACTTTTGTGTCTTTTTAAATTACAGCCAAGTTAGGGTATTTTACTTTAATTAAAAAATGTGTAATTATAGCTGCACATATATCATGAAAATAGCTTACAGGGCCGTTTATCTTCATGTTGCCTGAAAGGAAAGTGTGCATTTTTAAGAGAGCAACCTAATTTCCATCTAAATGTAATGTAACTCTAGGCTAGTATAACTCAGGATTCTACATCTTCTATACAATCCACTAATATATTTGCCAAAACCGGTAATAAATTGACAAGAAGCGGTGTTTTCTCCTTACTTACAATCGTGTTTATGTTTTCAAGCGTACAAACTAGTTGGGGTGTCAACGCCTGCTTTCAGCAAGTAAACATTCCCCAAAAACCCTGATTGAGGGGCAGCGGCTTGGATGCGGCGCCAGCCGCGGATTGTCTGTAGGGCGGCTGAGGTTGTCTGTAGGCAAGGGCTCTCCAATGTGCCTAATGCAAAGATATATGGGTAAACATGTATTAAGTATGTAGTTAGAACACACCTGAATTAACTACATTGACCAAAAAAAAAAATGAATGCATTAGTTTTGCTGTTCCTAGAAGTACAAACAGCCTTCCAGAAGAAGTGGTAGAGGTGACCCCAGTGAAGGACTTTAAGCTTGCATGGCACAGCTATATGGCTTAGAAGATCAGACAGCCTGAAGGTCCAAGTAAGGTGTGAGAATTGAGACAAGACTGTTGACATGGCATATGAAACAAAGATAAAGGAGGCTTGTTGAGGACCAGTGCTGGAGGTCTTCAGCTTATATGGCCCTAGTGTGACTAGAGATAACGTCATTGGGAATATACCCGTCCTGCGAAAACAACAAACCATGACACGACCAAACCGCTACTAAATAAAGTAAAGCACTGTGGCCCGATACGTCTGAGCGCTGGAGGTATGCCGCACGAATGAACAATTTACCCTAAATTAACAGCTACTGCTTTCTCTGTAGACGGAGTTGAGTTTATCGGTCTGTAGTAAAAGGGTCGTCCTACTGCTGGTGACATTTGATCCCTTTAAGGGCAGTCTCCGGCTGTTTAGCTTTCTTTCATAATTCTGATGCGTCTTGGCAGGAATTGAACAGACTTAAGATTCAGAAAATTGCAGAAGCATTAAAAAAGGGTTGTTTTGCATAAAAGTCCCATCAACGCTAGAACAAGAGGTCATGCTCTGATGCCCAAGGGTGGGCTACGCTCATAGAAAGCAATACAAAGTATGTGAAAGCAGCCAGGGTCGGCTGCCAAGCTACGCTGCAATGGGCAAAACATCTCGCATGGGCGCCAGCTACTTAACAATGTTAAATATGGAGTTATTTTCACAAAAGCCAAACGAGTTAAATGCTGGTTCAGATCCAAAATACCATACTGCTAGTTAATTACATATTGGAAATTAATTAGTAACTTTACATGTATTGCAGACGTGACACATATTTGTAATACGCTGAAGTCTGGTAAATGTTCTGCCGTTAACCATTGCGATTGGTCTACGGTTTCTTCGATAATCGGGCCAATAGATCACGTAATGTTTTTGACGTGAAAAGGTAAAACCAAAGTAACTTGTTTGGTAGATTCTATGACTAGTCGTGGAAGGGTGGAATTTTTTGTAGGCTTCCGTTATTCTAAGAGTAAAAGTGAGAGGTACATTTACACAAAAGGCAGGGGTACAAAAAAAATTATACTTGGCTTGGAATGGCGGCTAAAATAAAATGATTGCCGGCTCCTCTAATGCTCCGGCTTTTTAGACGCATTTGGAAGAAATGTCAAAGTAGAAACCAAAGTTGACATTCCAGGTTGTTATGCAGTGGAACTGGAACTTAACCGACTCTGACTCTAAAAGGTCTGCAAATGTGCGTGGGGAGTGCACAGGGGAGGGAAAAAAAACTAGATGCGGCTGGTTTGCCTGCCTGTAGAGCGTTCCTGTCAGATGGTGCCGATGACCTAAGCCTGTCACTAAGCAGTAAGGAAACTTTTCTTTATACGAGACCCCAGAGACTCCTCGTAGCCTTTGAGGCATACGCTCAGCCTTTTAACTTGATTTTTTACCAGAATAAAGAACGAAGCATAAAAATATAATACAGCCGTGGCATGAAGATGAGATGCTTCTAGGTGTGATATATGAAACCATAAATTATCGACATGTGCTGCATATGCAAAAGCCCGGCTGCTTTGTTTCTTCGAAGTTTTGTGCACACATTCAAATTCTTCCCGGAAACAAAATAAACTTTTACAGAGGCCGTGGAAGTATTAAAAGGGTCAGCGGTTACGCCAAAGGGACACGCAGGTTATGTAACAGGGATATTGTAGATCTGTGGGCCGCAATCTTTCTTATACGAGAACCCAAAATATTTTGGGGGCCACCACACAATAACAGGCTAAAGAACTTCATATATACCGGCCCGATACTTTAGGAGACACTGCTGTATGGGATCTTTACAGGATCTACCTGTTAATTTAATTAAATCAGAATCTCTGTTGTTGGTTCCGATTATCTACTCTCTAGAACTGATTTAATAGAACCTTCATATTAACTACGACCATCCCGCTTTCCACTACAAACTCTCTTTCACTGTCCAGATAGGTTTTATTAGTCATATCTTTAGGACAATTTAATAAACAAGGTCAATAACTAAATATTTCATTTTCAACCAAGAAAGGAAACTAAAAAAACTGTATGTTATCCAGTTGGCAGTGTCTGGGAATCATTGCCAATCAGACAGGCAAAGGTTATATCAGTATATACACACAATATACACCCAAATCTGCCCACTGGCGGGTAATTAGCCACAATATTCAGCCTGCTAGCTCTTTTCACTTTGCGTTCTTGTTTTGGCATTCAGTGGTGCTCCTTTCTCCAAGCGATAATACTTAAATTAATAGGCACATACTCCAGATGCATGCAAAGTTTAGAGAATCCCATGTCATAAAATGTTAATGACATAATTAGACAGTAACGGCTTGGTTTTATAAATGATTGAATGGGCAAGAAAAGTGAGAGCATTAAAGGTCATTTACATAAAGATGGCTACAGGACATTATCTGATAATCGGAATAAACACGCAATACGGGCTCGCCATACACGGATACAGAGAACAGAAGCGGGTTTGTTTTTACCTTGAGTGGATTTAAAGGTGCAGGCCCTCCATGCTGCTAACGGCACATTGTCTCCCGGAACGCCTTGTAAGCTTTGGAATACAGCATTATGTTTTCTTTCGTGACGGACTTTAGCGAGTCCTGTAGTGCAGCCGTTGAAATTCTGATGAAACGATTGGTGAACGGCAGTAAAATCAGTGGCACTCAAGTGTCGCAAAGGCTCCAGGTTTTTCACACCTCAACTGTGGCCCTCTGACGCTTGCTCTGTCCAGTTGCAGGATCAGGCCAGAGTTACGCGGTAACGAGTCCTTCTCCAGAGAAAAACCTGTAATCTAAAACAAGAAAAGAAGGTAAATACAACATTCTAAGCAATCTTCTGTTTGCTTTTATCTGACATAATGTACATAATGACAGGTAAGAAATAATGCTCTAATAGCCTCTACCTACTAGGCTACTAAAGGCAGTTACCGACCAGCATGCAGGAGGCTGTTAAGTCTTTCTAAATCTACCTCACATGTTAAAGAGTACCTGGGATTACTATAAGGGTCGTACGCAGCACTGGAAGCCAGTAAGAAACAAGTCACAAATACATTTTTACTCCACATGAGAAAATAAGGATGTTTCAGGCACTTTTAATATGAACACAATCATTTTCTTATCAATTTGCAAGCGGACTTAATGAAGAGCATGACTGAGGACATTAATGTTACATGGGTTACATTGTACACGGCAGAGAACGCGTAGTTATATTTATAAGGACACACTCACGTTCAAGGAATCTGTCATCTCTACAGAGGATGTAATGGGAACGTCTTGCCTCTGTATTTCCCATATGACTGATACAACATAACACTTTCTCACACTCTAACACCCTTTAAGTGATCTCTACACGCAGAATCATTAATAGCAATGTCAAACCAGATGTAGCGTTTGAAATTACATTCAAACCTGAAACCTTGTATCACCAGGAAATTGTCACACTTTCTTTTTTTTAATTCATGCTCTTGTTAAAACTTTTTTTGAAAGCATGACATACTTTATCTATGGAGAGATGACATTCCTGGAAGCTGTTTAGTGTTAATAAAGAAGAAGATATACTATGTTCCTGATATTACAAAGACAGGGTATTCACTTGGAGAAAGAGAAGCAATGATTTACATGGTACTAACATTAGCTGGATATCAGCAATAAAGATTAATTAGACTGGACCCAACCTGATGGATTCCGGCACAAATACTAATGAGAATAACTTTGTCCTTAAACTACATTATTGCGTGACAAACGGAACCCCGCGTTACACTAAGAAGCCTAGTTATATAAAAATAGGATGTTAGTTTATAGACTATTTCAGTAAAATAACCCGTGGCATCTCCCCGAGCACTGAGAAATTTCCACGCGTGGCTCGTCCCTCCAACGAGTTCAGGATTAAAGTTCAGCTTGAAATTTGTTTTATAATACTGTAAACTTTTAGATCAATTTTGGAAAAAGGGAGAGAGGGAAATATTTGTGCTGTAAAGTTTTATGAGTCTGTGATCATTTTTCATTGCTCTTTATGGGTTTCTGCTTCATTACTTCAAACTGTCTTGAGCCGAGGAAAGTTTGGGCGTACAGCAGATGAGATGTGGTACTGTCTGTCCTTAAAAACATCCTAGTGATTAACAAAGTTTTTTTCTTCTTCCATTCCGGCCCTTAAAAGACTCTACCCTATTACATTTTTCAGGAGGAAGAGAGAGGAGAGATAGAAAAAAAAAAAATAAACAAACCCCAAACATTTTGGTAAAATCTTGGAAATGTACAATTCAGAAGCGTAGTTCCCCAGCATCCACCAACGTATTGACAGAAAAAGCATAAAAAGTTTAAATTACGTACATTCTGCAACAAGCGGAGGTTTAAACTGGACTCACTGCAATAGGGATTTCTTTTTTACGTACACTATTATAGTTTTCTTGTGAATTACCAAAACTGGCAAAATAAAAGTATTAGAAGAGTCTGACAAGAGGATCGCTACAGTCAAGAAACAATTTCCATCGCGACCGCAGGTTTGTTATCTGTAGGGAATGGTGCGCCACGTTTGCCCCCGGAGCCCAAGTTGTGCACCATGCACTCACCATTAGTTACTTGGTGTTGATATTTGTAGCATTAATCACGTCATTTTGCTGACGTTTAATAGGAATTTCACAACATCTTGGCTCAAAACAAGAGCTAAAAATCTTACCAGTTCAAACACAAGCATGTTGTAATTGATGAGCACTCATGGAAAACGGACCAGCCTTGGCATACAGCCATATGTCGTGTAATCTACTTACACACAGGCACATCATTCGTACGTATGGGTAAAGATCCGGTCTCCAACTTATAACACTATTCGGTAAGTTCTTTTATAAAGCCTGCACTTCCATTGGGAAGTTTTGCCCTGCATCATAGACTCCGTCTCAGTAGGTAAAAGGTACTTAAGCAAACAGCCAGTATGAGTAGTTTTTTCCATGTACAATAGAACTAAAAGTAAAACATTTCAGTAGCCGCATATTTCGAACAATAGACTAATATGTTACAGATGGAAAGTGTGCTTTGGGCAGGAGGGATTTGTAAAAAATTTGCAGAATGTTATATTCATGCTGCCGTTGAGCAGAGGCGAGAGAATGGGAACAGTTAAAGAAGGGACTCGCTGTGAAGAATTTGCAGGTGATGTATAAAAAGCAATTTGCCATCTCTTAGTCAAGACTGACATAAATTAGGTGTTGCCGGTGAATGGTTTGGAAGCAAATGTACTGCACCAAGCTTCGTAATGTATAAAGAACCTCTGAATGGATGATCAAGAAATAAAGGAAATATCACAGAAGGCACATAAACCTGATGAAAAAAAGGGTACTTAAAATAGTGTCATTCGCATTAGCAAAACGATTAGGGCCTCAAAGAAATAGTAAAAGGTATGATGTTATCTATTGACTGCACAGGAGGTGGTGAGATGAATGTTTCACACATTAGTCGTCAGAGTTCAGAGAGATGTGGAAAACATTGGCACGAGAATCGGAGCCTATTCATCAGAACAAAGAGAATTAGTGTGAAAAGCACAATTTGACCACACAGGGCTCGGGAAGAATGCGATGAAGCCCTGACATGCTGAGCATATGGAAGGGGCTCATAGGCATGCTTGGCACTATATAAAGTATTTAGGTGCTCACTCAGTAAGCTACCATACAGACTGCCATTGTACCTGGGGTATTAATGTTGATGTGATAACAAACCACAGCCACAACACCTCTTTCTTCTAACAGTCTAGCATTTAGCAGGGGTGCAAGAACAAGCTTTATCTTCAATGTAACAGAACTGAACGCACATACAGAAGACAATCAAGACTTTCCGGATTCCGCTATAAAAACGTCACAACGAACTGATTAACTCAATGGCCACACGCCATCTAATTATGTTTTTGTAACAGGTCTTCTCTGACGTACGATCCACACGCAGGTAGCGGGCACCACTGCCAGGTATAATGTAACAAAAACATTACATCTGTATACCACCGGCGATTGTGTCCTAAAACAGATCCTAAACATACTGTTAACATGACAGCAAAGACACAGTTAGTTATTTATTGATAGATTGATTATACACTCTTTCAGGATCACTGCTATGGGGCGGCCGTTCCAGCGAGTAATTAAACACACAGACAGCGGTCTAACCTCCTGTCACTTTGCAATCAGGCAGCCGTCAATCAAACGCCAAGACCAATTCTCTCTACCTGTTTATATATACAGGAGGAAAAGGACTTTGGTTTTAGTAAAAAAACAACATTTGTATTTATAACTTTTTATATTCGTGAGAACTACGTGCATGCATATGTCTGCTTTTGTCCTTTTTCACAGACAATGCAGAAGAAGACCTCATTTACTAAAAAAGTAAGGAACTTGCAAATATGCTTGGGTTGACATTTTTATAATTATTAAGATTCCGCTGGGTTTATACCAGCAGGAAGTTTGTCACCTTACCGTAATTGAAGCTTTGCACATAAAGTAATTAGCATCCACACATATTATGCTCATTTAAGTTTTGCTTCAAGGATAAATATTCAACATTTAAATTTCCGATTTTATAGCAGAGCGACAAACACATTTGGAAAGTTAAGTAGATCCACATACCACTTGTATTCCTTTCTGCTTGATCACTTTATGCTTCATGTTACAAGTGGCATCAAGCCAGCGAGAAAAAGAAACGTCTTACAATTTGCAAGTAGCGTGGAAAAGAAAACGTGACAATTTAAATTTTAACGATGGTAAAAGAATTGTTGAAATGCACTGCGAGGACATGCGACATCCTGCACAGGGGTAATTTCCGTGGCTTTTAAGTGAAAAGGTCAAAATCAGCAGTTTATGCTCTTTTCAAGCTGCGGACTGCTTCACTGAAAACGCAATACGTATCTTTGTTTCCACACATATATTCATCAAAGCAATCGTTGCTTCAGCTAGCCCTAAGTGCATTATTAGGTGTACACTTTAACAAAAGTAACCATTTATTTTCTAGTTTCGGCAACTGAAATGTATGATTTCTCGTTTCTTTTCTTGAAAAGTGGTCTTTGGAAATATCCAAAAAGTAAAACACGGCACTAATACTTTTTCTAAACTTCTTTTTTGGGGTATTTTATTCCTTTCATGGGGTAATGCCTGCAGCCTGGAGACTAGCAGATTAATGACCCTGTTTATTACATTCCCGCTTATTTTTCTCTAACTATTTGGGGTACTCAATATTCTTTATGTGGTATGCACATAACAAATTTTAGATTTGTAAACGAAACAGGTGGTTTCGAGGAGGCGTAAGAGTTACCGGGTCTGAATATCATTTGGAGAAACTAAAAACGTAGCACATTGATAAATCACAGGGGACTCGAGCCAAAGCTCATTAAATGTTTACCTCGAGCATCGCACATCAAAATGCATTGTAATATTTTAGTGCTGTTCACTGAATACATTGAACTCTTTTCGGAGGCAGCCTTATAAACCAATACAATAAGGCATGTTTCAAGCTGCAATCACATGGACTGCTGGATGGATTTGATGAAAAACTAGTTCCTGTACTTCCCAGCTGTTAACCTTTTCACTCGAGGGTTTAGGGCACACAAAGTATGTCTTGCATAATTTTAAGAGCAGTATGCAGGTTAATGGTCCCAGCTGAGCCTTCGGTTCCAGGAGGGATACAGTAGGATCTATGTGTCCTTTTGTAAAAAGGGTCTTAAATTACAGACCGACTACATGTGTTTGGATACATGTAGCAGACCACAGACTACATTTCAGGATAAGTGGACGAACTGAACATTATGGCGATATAAAAATAAACATATCATGTAAGAGATACAGGTTTACAGTGGATAAGGAAAGTCTAATCTACTTCCGCTTGCCATGCAACAGAAAACATAATTCCAGCTAACAATGTGCAAAATGTCCTTTTTAAAGAAGATTATTTTTAATTAGCCGGCATGACGGGGCTTTTAAGGAGAGCCTTAGATAGAAAGCTTAAACTCGTTTATTCATGTGTATAAATAAGATGATGACACTATGTGCTTCTCTTGGGAGAGCTACCATTAAAGTGATGTCCACAGGAGTTAAATATGCGCAGCACGGCATTGTCAACAGAGGGTTATTGTAAGCAAAGGTTTACGTAATCCTGCAAATTAGCAGAAACAAATACAAATTAAAGCCCCAAAAAAGATGGATGAATCAACAATAGAAAATTATGGCTAATTTTGTTTTAGTGTTGTTTAAACCAAACTGCAGTCAAACAGAGGCACAGGCGTGATGTGGCTCATTATTTTTTGGCTACTGATCAAAACAATGAAGGTACTTAGGGAAATATAGGGCCGGTGTTAAATATGGGAAACAATGTATGCACGTAGCCATGGGGGGGGGGGCTTACAGTGGGGGAAAAAAAGCTTTAGATTTGATTGTGGTAGACACACTGGGGCTTATATGTGAGAGGAATTACTGTGGAAGTAATAGAGCAATCACCATAGCAACCAATTGAACATTCTTGTACCATTTTTCAACCCTTTGTACCAGAATTCTTGTATCTTACCAATAAATACATATCTCCCCAACCATGACTGCTGCAAACATACAAGGAAAGGTGTTTTCTACTATATAATGAGTGACAACTGGCTGGTTAACGTGTCAATCGTGCCATCTCCATACATTACGCCGTTAGGGATGATGTACGAGCTACATTGCTCTACTAAACCAGGACGTATGTACGATATAAAGTCGATTTGGATCCTGAAGATGCCAAGTTACCAGTATCAGCTCTCTTTTTTTACATCAAGTTCTTCTAGATTGTAGATTGATAGAAGAGCAATAGTAGGTCTGTCCAAAAATAGGATTAAAGCCTCATGACTTTTGAAACAGAGAAAAAAAATGAGAATCAACAAGAAACAGACAAAAATCAAAGTAGAAATTTATATTCAAACCTACAAGGATTAGAATATTCTGCAAAAAAAAAAAAATCAACACTTTAAAAAAATCAAAAAAAAGAGGGGAAAAAAATCAATTTAATATGTTATCAAGAGAAAGCTAAGATACCGGCGAGCAAAAACAAACCCATTTAATGAGGATGTTCCTCTTGAGGTAAGTCTGCACTGAAATGTTTGCTGACCCGAAGGGTGTACGGTAATTTTGAATCACATTTCTGTCAATCACCATACAGCATTCACAAGAGGTTCTCCAATACGAGACAAGGGAAAGGCAGATAAGATACAAATGATTTCTGATAGGTGACAGGGCAGACATTGTGAGCATAGATAAGCCTCCAGTTTTCATAGTATTCCTATTCAATCATCTGTTTATTCATGTCTGGGATAAATAATGGAATATGTTTCCGTGTGAAGACTAAAATTAGTATCAATATTAATAAAACTCGTCTTCATTTACTAATTTCACTTTTCTGTATTTTCATTACCCAAGTGATGATGCCCACTAAAGTATTGTGGACAATAAAACGCCTATAATGTTCTTCATCGCAGTGCGGCATCCCAGAGAGGGCGCCAGGTTACCTCTTGCCGCTGCTAACGTTAACTTAATAGAAGGTAGCAGATAACTGTTGCACAAGGGCGCAATGGACCCTTTCACTGAATATATTCTGTCCCAAGTCAGAGCCTGTAAATATATAGAAGATTTAACGGCACGTCTGCATTCACTCCAGCACGTCAGTCACTAAATATGGATTTTGGGGTCACCATCATTTTTTTTTTTGCTTGACATATACTCAGCTCTGTGTGATAAACCTGAGCTAATCAACTTCTGATTTCTCCCATCTGCAGATATCTAAATACCGTGGAAACGCATCGATAGCAACGCTAGGCTACATAAAACGTACTCTGGCTTAGCAAATGTGTCGGGCAGTAAAATCACTGCGCCAATGAGCAGAATAATACTAAGAGACAAAGATTTATTTACGAAATGATATAGTGTGCAGGGCGGACATTAAAGAGATGCCTTAATGGAGTTTGGCACGGGTGCCTGGTTAAGATTTGTCCCCTACTGGAGTTTCGCTTAGTCTGGGGAGGTTCCAAGTTATCAAATATCGTGTTGAGACTCTGATGTGCTTCAAGCCATCTGCGCTTGCTAAACACTTTATAGAGCAAAGGAGTTATTTCAAACCGCTCAAAGTGACTCTGACATGTTTCAGGGGGACTCTTTACAGCGGGAAGCGTTTGATATTGCAGATGTAGTGCTTTCCGGCTGGCAAAAAACTCTGCGGACGGAGCAAATCAATAAAATGAAACTTTAAGGAAAAACATCCATACGACTGAAATCCTGCATATTCTTAGGACTTTGATATATATTTTTTCATAATTACATGACTGAGTGGGTAATGGTTGGCTTCCTCAAAGAAATTACAGCCCTGCAGGTGACTAAGCAATGTTAAGAGTTGGAAAATAAGTAGAGGGATTGTATTCGTATCTAGACGCAGTGGAAGCCTGTCTTGCTGAAAGTCACATTGGATTACAAGTCTCTTAATATTAAATACGTCTGTGGAAAACCGAGAGCAGATAGCCTAGAAACGCGCATGAGGTACAACGGGCAGCCTGAATGTGTCACTTAGCCAAATATCAATCCCTTAACAAAAGTAAAAGATAATCATCTTATAGCATAATAAAAATGTTTTCCACAGCTCAGTATCTTATATAAAGTCGCTGCTAACGGAAGAGAAGATTTATAGTCAGACTGTATCGGCGCCAATATTGTGCAATTCTTTTCCCCCCAAATACGTATTACTAACGTCTTTAGGCTGCTTACAAATTAGTGTCAGGCAAGTGTTCAATGATAAAAAGAATTCATTAAAACATAAGCCCACTAATGACGAGGTGGCATGCCGATGTATTCCAGAGGTCAGATCCACCTGCGTGAAAGTGGAGGTCCGCTGCACTCCGTTTAGTCAATTCTTTAGTAGCCCGAGACAGTATAAAGGAGATAAAAGATTCATCAACCATGACCAGCTGTTATTGACAATTTACATATAACTGAAACCCCTTCCTTACCACCCAGTTTGATCTAAACCATCTTCGCAACAAGACTACACCCCATCTTTTACAAAGGAGATCTGCAAATTCAGATGGTAAATTAATAATTCCTGCAGCACTTTCCTAATGCACCAACTAAAATTTACTGTTCTCAAAAATACAGCCAATAACAAAGACAAAAAGCAAAGAAGAAAGTTTAATGAGATAGCAAATGAATAACCTTTTTTTTTTCTCCTCCAGTCTAAAAACTTCGCTTTTAAGCAAAGCGTCATAACTCAAAGCAAAATTTATTTGAAAAAGTTACACTTCATTGTAATCGGAAATATAATTTCACCTCAAAGAGACACATTGGATCCTGATTTTCTACAATTATCTTAAGTATTCAAAAGCAATAATCAGCAGAAATTTGAGTGATTAATGCATGTATATTCTATTTAAGGAAAATACACTTAATCAGAGCTTTTCACACCCGGCAATGCTTCTGGCTTCAGCGCAGAAGGCACTTCTTAATAACTGATAAATCTAAAGCACCAGCTCAGATGAGGACATTCATTTCAACGTTTGTACCCAAACATACAAGTCCTAGTGGTCCAGATCGGGTTATAATGAAGGTTCCTGGACACAGGGTAACATTTATGATTTTTCTTTCTATAAAAGAGGTACATAGTTACCCAACAGGAGGCAACAAAAAGAGATGCCACATCACACACAGCCGGTGTTTACGCACTGCGTACATACATGTAATGGTGTTACAACAAGTAATCATGTTCATTCACGGGAATATTAAATGGAGCAACCTAAAAGAAATAGTAATAAAATTAAACACACAGTCTGGGCACACAGTCTATTGCTCCAATAAACGTTACACGAGTTTACAATGAAATGGGGCAATTCCAGCATTCAGAGGCAGGGAGAACAGACAAAGAGATATGGGGAAAGTCGGCCAATGAGAGGGAAAATAAATTTGAAGGCCACAAGGACTGACTGGGTGACCGACTTGATCTCTGCTAGCCAGCCTTCAGTTGCCCACACGCAAAAGAACCCCATTCTAGCCAATGGGAGTGGCGACGGCCAGTAATATGTATGCTCATTTGAGAACTCCAGTAACGAAACAACGCATGCTCCAGTTTGCATGCAGTAAAATGCATTGGACTTCATGTATAATGGACTCCAACATGCATGAAACATACTATTCTGCGGCATAGAGTGTCCATGAGATATCCCACAGTAGGGGTCCATTTGTGCTCATTGACACAAACATTTACGCTAACCTAAGAGGCCTAAGGAGGAAAGACAAAGGCAGTAATTAATCCTATGACGGAAAGTCCAATATTCTGCCATCTGAGAGCTGTATCTTACTGTGTATAAAAACTGCTACGCTTTTATATTATAATCCATAGTTGATTTTAGCATCCAAAACAAAGGAGACAATATCCCCGCAGAAGCGCCAAGCAAACCGAACCATTTTACCCTGACTGATCAATAAGTGAGGAAAATTAAATTACATATATATATATATATATGTGTATATGCGTGTGTATATGCGTGCGTGTGTGTGTGTGTGTATGCGTGCATTCCATTATAGGACGGGAAGTGAATTCCATGGCTTTACTGCTCCCACTGCATAGGACCGTCTCTATCCATCCTAAAACTATCTGGAAAGTTCCAAGTCTCTTACAACTTCTGTTCCCTACCTTTCCTACTTTAGTAAATTTGCCTCACTGTTTAATACAACTATGCTAACAAAGAAAGTGTGTCTCGCATCCAAAACGGCTTGGTAATTAAACCATGGAGTTAAATAGGATTGCGAGGCACTGAAAAAGCTGCAGGTAGTCTGTGAGTAGGAAGCAGAAATCATATTTCCTTTCACACATATAGAATCTCAAAGATATCAGTATTGTAGGAAACTGCCCTCAAAAATGTGTCTTTGTCTGAAACTAAATGTGTATTTTCCTTACACGAAAGTTCGGTATTTAGCACTAAACTCAACTATATTCGGTGCAAATGAAACTTCTTATCTTTCATATGAAGAAGGAAAGGTGGTGACATTTTGGGAAGGGGTGTATGCCTAAAAGGGCAACTTATCTGTAATATTTCACTGGGGGCTGCACTGAATATTATCCACATGCCAGACATATCTATTACAGACTTTACTAAGGAAGGGCTGACTGATTCAAAAGCAAAAACAAGCGGGGTTCATATATGCTCAACCTCTATCATTAAATTACCAGGCAGCTTCATATGCAACATTTGAAAACTGTGAATAATTCATTTTCATACGGATCTGTGTGGATTTTCATGGAAATGAAGTGATTGTGGTGAGAGAGAGAAAAAAAATGTCCTATCCAAAGAAATCTTGATAATTCCTTGGAGGAAATCTTGATAAACAGATGCGAGATTTTGTTTTTACTCACAATACAACAAAATTATTCATAACTTGCAAAATAAAACACATTCAACTTGTTTTCTCTGTTTTAAAAGTCTTAAAAGCCAAAAGCACCAAAGTTTAATATTTCCTACATTAATAGTCAGGCTGCTGAGCAATTAAAGAATGAATTACATTCTAAATACCTCAAAAGCTCAATGCTGAATGATAAGCAGAGAGAAAGGCAATAGCTGTAATGAAGCACATTGTGACGTTACAGTTGAACTCGGCAGTAAAAACTAATAAGTGGCTGGCAAGGATTTTAGCCTAAAGTGTGGGCTTGCTATAGCCAGGATATACCTTATTTGCTCGATTATAAAACAAGGTTTTTTCCAGAGCAGATGATCTGAAAAATACCCCTCGTCTTATAATCGAGGTCGTCTTATAATCGGGGTCGTCTTATAATCAGACCTCAAATAGGTCTGACTATGAGACTAAGATCCAGATCCCCCGCAGCGATGCAGGGGACCTGGATCCTCCTGTGTTATGAAACCCCCCCCCTCAACTTACCGGAGGTGCGGTAATGGCACTCTGCCTCCAGAAATGCCTTTTAACCCTCTATATGCCACTCTGCCTCCTGAAATGCCTTATACCTCCCTATATGCCACTCTCCCCCATAATATGCCTTTTAACCCCCTAAATGGCAGAGTGGCATATAGGGTTATAAGGCAATTCTGGAGGCAGAGTGGCACATAGGGGGTCAAAAGGCATATCATGGGGCACAGTGGCATTTAGAGGGTTAAAAGGCATATCATGGGGCACAGTGGCATATAGGGGGTATAAGGCATTTCTGGGGCAGAGTGGCAAGCCAGGGGGCAGATGTGCATAACTGGGGTGGCAGGTTGGGAAAAAAAAGGAAATAAAAACAAAATATTTTTCTCAATCATAGCTTTTATTAAAAAAAAAAATAGTTCACATAGTTTACATGAATTAACATTTACTGGTAAAACTTTTTTCCTATAGGGTCGTTTTATATTCAGGCTTTTTCTTTTTTTCATAAATATTCAGATTTTGGGAGGTCGTCTTATAATCAAGCAAATACGGTAATTTGGGGCAGGATACCAAAGTGCCTCAACAGCTCAGTGGGAAGGGCTCTATATTAAATGATCAATTCTGGGGTAAAACAAGCTATATTCAAACACAAAAATACAGCTACCATCCACTGATTCTTCTTTCCTATTGATAGTCATGCCACACTAGCAATTTTCTAGCTTATTACATCAAATCGACACAAAGCGTGGCGAAGGCACCAACCTTGCTGATACACGGCAGCTTTTAGCGTACAAACTGATAACAAGCAGCCTTCACAATATCGACCCCACAGATGCATCACAAATGAGTTAATATGACAAATGATAAGGATCGTGTCATATCAAGTCCACCACGGAAGAGTACATACCACAGGGCTATCGATCAGATGCAAATGATCTGAACTGTATGCAGTGGTGATATCAAATAATAAAAAAAAAAAAATGAGCTGTGCATTACACGTCACAGGAATGAATTTTTAGTGTCATGACATCATCACATTTCTCTAGATGAACCAATAAAACTGCAATTCAGTTGGGGTGCAGCTTGAAAAGATGGGTATTCTGTATGTTAACCTTTATCTAATGTTTCACCCCGTCTCAATTTCACTAATCCGGAAAATTTTGCGGCGAGAGACTTGTAACTCATTTCATGAAAGGCATCAATCATTATAGTAGGGGCTACAAGAGAGATAACAAGAAGTCCATACTCCTGCAAACTAGGTGCGCGTTGCTTTATTTTTGTTTTGTTTTTTTGCCTTCAAGCCACATTAACAACTTCCACTTCTTTACAAACAACTGGTTTTCAAGGAGGCTGAATCACCCAAGTACACTCTTCCCAGACCCCTCGGGTTCCCGATCCTGTAATCTCGTTGTTCTGCATAAAATGATGTACTAACACCACGATGATTAATGGAGAAATCACTCTCCGGTATTTACTGTCTTCCATCTCTTTTCCTCTGACAATCATTTTTATCATGCATTTGGATTCCCATTTCACTTAAATGTTTTTTTTTTCTATTTTGTATCTATGAACCCCATTGGGAGAAGAGAGCAGCATTACTTATTATTTTTATTGCTATAACAAGTACAATGTTCACACTGATTCCTTTTTATCTAGAGAATAAATATTTCAATATTGTGTTATTGTGTAGCACAGGAGAAATGAAAATCTATGTTGGATGGAATAGCTTTATCTGCCTTTATTCTTCCTTGCTGTACGTTAGACAGCTCTGTAGTCCATGAAAAGGCTTTGATTTTGCAAATACAATTCGCATACCTTGTAAATGTATATATATATACGTTTTCAAAAGAATGCTTAAGTGAGGTTTGAATACATTTTGGATTGATAGCTGCCGGTTCTACGTGAACCATTATATCCTATGTGCCGACAGAAGCAATAGATTTTCTAACATGCTTTTACTCAATCACCTCCATGCTTTTGATGCCCAACGCTTAACTCGTTTCCCTAATGTATATAATCCAGGTCTCTAAAATGTACATCGTAACGGAGGTGAGAGACATTAACTTGGTCAAGAGGTTTCCCAGAAGAGGTGCTGGGCATTAACGTTAGGTAGGGATTGTAGTAACGGGTTGGAATATGGCAGATCAGTGTAACGTTTGTGGCATTTATCCAGGTTCTGTTTTGGGAATGGCAATATTCATAATCACAGACATTTATCCGCTAAATCCCACTCTCGCATACTTTCTAGAAACGTCTTTTTACATTCTACACTAAAGATCAGAATTATGCTCAGCCCCATCTTTTGATCCATAAACCTATAGAAAACAGTACCTGTCTTGCCATGCTGTTACTGGAATTGTACCTGGGACAGGAAATGTGTTGGCCAGCACCTCTGCATATATAGAGTTCACTCTAATATTCCCTGTAACAAGATTAAATACAGCAACATTAAGAATATAATATACATTAAATAGTAGAAGCACATAACAGAATGCAAAACACTTGATTAAACCTTTACAATCTATGGTACTTCAAAGAACTGCTGGAACAGGCAGCAGATTGCAAAATTATAAATGATATTAATTAGTGGAGAATAAAGATCTACATATTTTACTCTGCCCATACTACGAATGTAAAACGGTGGCTTTGATACAGCTTTTTAATTTCCCAATAAGACCCATAAAACTGGACTTGAATCTGGACAGCGCGGAATGTGATCTAATTACATTTAGAGAGGAAAAAAAAGAAATATAATGAAAAAGGATTTCAAAGGAGAAAAATTGGTACAAATCAAGTGCGAATGAAACATAATTCAAAGTGCACATAGTGTACTCAAGGGAGAAGCATACAACATTAATCCAGAGCACTGAATGGGGAGAGATTAATATGGCATTGGCTTTTCATTTTTTTGCACAGGAAATAACATTACAAACGTCAGTGATGTACAGAAGGATGTGCTACACGATACACATCCTTCTATATACCATATCTATAAATACAATGCGTAGGGAGGCATTTTCAAGGGCGATCGGAAGAGTTTTACAAACCGTGTAAAGTGACTGTAACAGAAAATTCACACAATCCTGTATATAATTCACCATTATCAGGCCCCTCGTGAGTAAGAGTACACTGGGCTGGAAGAATACACTATACCTGCACTCCTCGAATAGTTGATGCTATTCCATACTTTTCAGGCAGAGAGACGTGACCACGGTGGCCACCAGCGGTAAGCATTGCACGTGTTTGAGAATATTTTCCAAATGCATTTTTAGCCTGAAAACAAATAAAATGTTCTTTACCCTAAAATGCACTAATAAGGTGGCATTTGCAATGGTTCATCATGGCAAACCAGCTCCGCTATACACCTGGGCACACCTCTAATGGGATGTTTAGGGGGTCCTAAGTGGAATTGGTAAACACAGACAAAAAAAGTGTTAAACGGAGATAAGCTTTAGTATAAAATGTATTTTTTTAAATAAATAAACCTACAATTAGGATTTCCAACAGCTATAAAGAGGATAGTGGGTCTCATGTTCTTGAGACAATAGGGTTGGGTCTATGGGGTCTTTTTTTACCACCCTAACCAGATTTTTGTGAGCATTTTCACAGTTTAATGAATTTGAGTTGCCCGAATTTCAACTACAAATCGCATATAGACGATTCTTTGCATTTTTTTCAACGCGAGTTGGCTTTAGAGAATTTGCAAGTCGGACAGTGAGAATTAGCTCCTGCAAACTTGTATTTTTGCCAGCTCGCAAGCATATGCAGGTCAGTGACTAGAGGCAAAATATCATATTGGCCCGGCTATCCAAGCCACACAGTGCTGGCAATTTGTATGTCAATGAATCATTAAAGGCAAACATTTGTCTAACATTTGCAGCATTAGCAGGCCTTGGCAGAGAAGGTCTTGTTTTTTTTCTTTATTTATAACCTATCAAGTGTGATACGGGGACTTGAGCCATGGCCTTTGATTTGGCAAAGATGCTTCTCCTACACTTCCAGACAGGCTTTAAATGAATTACTGAGCGATAGGATGCAGGTGAAATGCAAAGTGTCTGAGTGTAAGCGAAAACAGCTGTGCAATAACAGACAGAAATACTAAGGCAAGCGATCCTTCCAATAGGTTAAGCAGTGGGTAGGCAATTCAGGTGCTTGGGAGACGCAAACAGGCCAGATTTAAAGCCTCTTGCATGCTCGGAGTCAGTGACTGACCTGAGAAATAGCTGAGCTATATATAAATTATAACAGTAATAAAAACCTCAGTATATGTTAATTTCACATTAAGCAGAAGCTTTATGGAAAAATAAAAAACCAATAAACATCATCCAATCCCTGCCAGGTAATACATGTCTGTACGGTGGCTACATTTCCTGTGACACTACTTAGACATAATCATATATACAGTAACACTGAAGCTACCATACCCGTGGGAGTCTGCTTCCATCAACGTCATTGTAAAGATTTTAGTGATATTGTATAGGAGGTGGTTGCAGCATTATACTATATGATTCTTCTAGTGATGTTTCTGCTCCGGTATTCCTAAAACAGTAAAGATTTGTACGTTGATTTAAGTCACATACACACTAAAATCATCGGAGACGTTCCTAAGTGGGGAAGAAACTATTAGCCCCGTCTAATAGCCTGCTGCCTGCTCTCACTCCATCTACATGTGAAAGCGGCAGCGCGATGGAAGACTTGTGCGTTCTATCTACTTATTCACTGGCCTTTCTACAATCTCAGTCAATACAAATAGGTTTTCTGAAACTGTAGCAATCACACAAAGTCACATAAAACAATTACACAAATGTTGTCGTCGTATCTCAAATGTTACTGCTATATCTGTAAGTATACAAACATTTTGTCAACATACACACAACAGAAACTTGTTACAAAGAAAGTCACTGTTTTCCTTTGTGTAAAACACACATTAACGTAAGATGTTTCCACAAACCGCTCTACCCAATGCTTATGTGATAAACTGCCTAAGGGTATGCATAGCATGAACATATACAGATGTTACATTAGCATCCTCCAGATCATTAGGGATCTCTCCCTTCTCCGAGTATTTCAATCTTTCCTCCTTTCTATAAATTATGTACAGAGAGCTCCCAGATGTGAACACTTAACATTAGACTATTTTTAGACGGAGACCTGTAAACCACACCATTGCGGAATGTGTTACATATGTTTCAAACCAGTTAACACATTTACCTAGAGCCAGAACATTTCAAATAAAAAAATATATTTCGGTTAAAAGTATTTATGAATACAAGGCATTATTCAGACCAAGGGTCGGGTCCACAAAGAACAGAACTGAGCACATTTGCTGGACAATATACCCAATGTGTACTGTGCTTTCCAAAACAAATTTGCACAAAGGTAGAGAAGCCCATTAAAGGAGCATAAAAATGATTCACCGTGATGCAAATGCTGCCTAAAGAAATAAAATGCAGAAAAAAGTCTCCTTAAACCATATACTTGCATTAATCAATTAACACTTCTGTAGTGGAGCTCAGAGACATCGCTTAATAACCATGTATGTTTTAAGACTGATTATAAAAACAGAAGACAAAAGACTTCATTTTTAGGCTCCTTAACAACTCATTTTTAAGAGAAATATGCATATTACAAATTATGTTGTTGTATAATAATACTGGCTCTTATGTTGTACAATAAGTATATATAATGTGATTAACAAAAATTAACTCAATTTACTCAAAGCCTGCAGTAATGTTTTCTATGTTTTCAACAACATTGACTGATATGAATTCAAACTGTTGTAGAGACAATTAAGCCAGTTGTCATTTAGCCGTCTTCAATTCATATTCAGCATTTTCAAAAACCTGTGATCGCAGCTTCATGGGCTTTTAACATGATATAGTATCTAAAAAAAATTATTTTCACCTGCAAAGTGTAACTATCGACTTGGGAATCTGTTCACAAAAGAATACAGAGGACAAAGAATATACCGCTGGAATCTCAGTGGGGTACCAATGAAGACAACAGGTAGAAAGAAATGTTATTTTTTGGAGACGCAAACCTCGATGAACAGACAATCAAACAATGTGGATCATCTTTAAATACGGTGATGGATTCTAAACACTGGAATGTTTTAACTTCCAAAGGAGCCGTTTTACAAAATTAAACTTTCATAACTAAATTAATGCAAAAAAAACAATGTTGCAGAATCTTGTAATACCTTTTTTATTGGACTAACAGTATTTATTGGACCTTTTTTATTGGACTGTTAGTCCAATAAAAAAGGTATTACAAGATTCTGCAACATTCTGTTTTTTTGCATTCTTATACACTGGACTAATACGGCTACCCCAAACTACATAACTAAATTACAAATGATAAATATAATACCTTGTACTACTGAATTTCCAAAGCTGCCCATGAAAGAACCTTTTTCTTTGGCTTACAGTGCTAGAGAGCCCAAACAATTATCCTCCAAGTGGAACAGCACCTTTAAATCCAAAATAAAATGTGTTGACTACAAAGAATAAAACTTTCAGCAGATTTGGCACCACTATCAATGATTGTGTTTAGGGAGTAATCAGACTGGAATGGATTGCCCCTGAGAACCCACCAGAAGTGCCCCTTCGACAGGGTTGCTTGGGGTCTGCAGTGATAATAGAAAAGAGAAACGGTGTATACGTAGCAGCCACTGAACAAGTACCTTCATAACAACCCTAGGAGTTCCTGACGGCTGCCATTTCTTTTTCACACAAATTGTTCCAGGTTTAAACTTGTGTGGGAGGTTATATAAGAAATCGCTGTCAATGGATCAGAACTTTCTGCTGGTTTCAAACTAACAATCAATGTCAAGTATGTGACACCTGATTAAGTAATATGTACAATGTACTGTATATGGGAGAGAAAATAATGATGTCAGCCACGTTCATTAAAAAACTGAACAATACCATTAAAAAAAAATGAAAAAGTCAAGAAAAAAGTTAACAGAAGTATATGCAGGACTCGATCTCCACTCAGGAAAATTAGGAATGTTTTCACTACCCATCACAATAAATGTTTGCACGCATCCTATAATCAACTCCATACACTCATTACTATGTTTCAAAGAACACTCAATGCTGCTTGTTGCAAGAAAGTCGCAGATTGTTCCAAAAGGACTTACATATTAAACCAATATAATGGTTAAACAAACAATGACCTGTCGCACAGGCCACTAACCACCCATTATTTATGAAAATCTCAGAAGGAAAGATTGGAGGTCCACCATCTATCTCAGTGTAGCGTTTCCACATAAACATAATGGTGTTTTTGTGACGCAGTGGGTTGTGGCTTAAACATGATTAGCCGACCCCAATGAGTTCTTCCTGAGAGAAGGGACGGGTCGGCCCGGCGCAGTTAATGCATTTAAACAAGAAACTATATAATACTGAAAACTGCCCTCAGGCAACAACCCGCAAGACATTATTATTATTTTGATTTATTGATAAGGAACGTCTCTGGCGAAACAGAAATAATGAGAAAGGATTTGAATACGGAGCATCTAAAATGTAGTAAATAGCTGTTAGGTAGAAAAGAAAATGTGTGGCGCCTCTTTATATATTTAGAAGGAACATTCTCTTTGTGAAGCCGCAGTAAAAATGTGCGAAAACACATAATGCTTCTATTATAGCTAATTATTGGCTTATACAAAGCAGAAGATAGTAATTCCACCGCAGCTCCACAGCTGCACCAAACAGGACCCTAATTATAGTGGGGTTTTTAAAGAAATGTGTACTTTAAAGCACGCGGCTAAAAGAGGTTTAGATTAACAGTTTTTCGCAAGGCTGGGAACGGCTGAAAGATTTTCAAACGAAATACCCAAATGGAATGGGCAAAATAATAACAGTGATTGGAAACGCAATTATCTAATGCCTAATGTTTTCTCGTAACGAACTTGAGTACTCACCTCAGACGGAATACAGCGTGTTAGTTGTAGATTGTTTGGAAGTACTTTTTGAGCGAGGTAAATACAAGTTCCTTGCCTCTGGAGTTGATGCAGATGACTAGATCGTTCACGTAACCCCTCCGGTGACACACCGGCGCTGTCACTAAAAAAAAAATATATATATATATTTTATTCTGTAGCAATAAGGCAAGCAAAGGAAACACTATTTTTTAAGATGCGAAAGAAGAATTTTAGCTTCCCTCCCTGTTAAAGTTCATATGCTAAGATTAGTATAAAATGTGACAAGAATGTGTAGAGCAAGATTAATGGGAATCTCAATGAGGGAAGAAACATTTGAACTAAAAATACATCTTGAAAGGTAATTTACGTCCCTATGTTAATATTCCGCTCGCACAGCCAGGGCCCCGAATTTCGGCTCAGAAGAGCATCTACATTGTTTTAAAAACGCAGGCCATATGATGTTAGTGACAGCTCTTATATGTAGGATATTGCCGTGAGCAAGGGAGAAAAACAAAGACTTCAAGAGGAATGCATCCATCTGCCTATCATTGCCGATGCCATGGGGGGGGGGGGTTACAGGGGAAATAGATCAGTTAGTTGAATGAAATGTGACGGACAGACAGCCATTGTTGGAAATTACGGTTTATATGGAGGAGATTAGAGAAAATAAAAGGATTGTTTGAGCAAGATAGCACGTGGGTACAGGTAACGCTGGTGTGTGTCCTGACGCTCGTGGAAGGATAATTGTGCAGTCAGACCTTCATCTCTGACTCTCTGAATACAGCATGCCTCCCAACTGTCCCCACTTTGCACGTGACAGTCCTGACTGTCACTCTATCCTGCTTTTGGGGAAAGAGGTAGAGCTCAGCGGTACAGCAGAATCTGGGACCGCAATCCCACGGACACCGGAGAGTGCGTTCTGCGCATGTGCAGAATTGTGCGCATGCACACTAGCGTTGCTAGTTTGAGAGACACTCTACCTTCCAAGCACTGCCCCCCCGGCGTCCTCATTTTGGGGGGTAGAAGCTGGCAGGTATGCTACAGAGAACTATAGCTGTTTGCACAACCAATGATATACCACATTTTTGTATAAAAAGTAATTCTTGTGCAAAAGTTTAACTCCTGCCTTATCTCCATTGCAACCAATGCAAGGCTCCTGCTGATAGGACCATTCTATTGGTTGCCACGGCAGCTTAAACTTTGTGCCAAAAACACCTTTTCTAAATAAACTGGTTTTTTTCCCACATTCTGTTGTTATGCCCGTAAGCAACAACATCGCAGCTTCACTACCATTACAACCGGTCTCTTACTTTATATAAGCATTTTATTCATCTATAAATGGTACATTCACTAAACAATATGTTTGGTAATCCCAAACTAGAGGGATTATGTGCACAAAGTGACAACATTTGTAGAAAAGAAAAGAAAAAAACAACGTACTAGCCCTGAGTGAATTGTTTGTAAACGGTTGTAGCGAATTCCCTCTCCCAGCATTCATCAGGCTCATTCATCTTACACATTCATTAATAATATTACATCTTACCAGCATATATTCATTCATTCATATATATATATATATATATATATATATACATACACACACAATATATCTATATACCATATATATCTCTAGTGTATATTCATTTTAACCCGTGTTATACTGTGAGGGGTAATATAAACATTTATACACATATAACGTTTGTGTATTTATATATATTGTGTCTGCTTGCAGTAAGGGTTTAAATGTCTATTATAAGGAGTGGATATTTGGTGGATAACAAAAAGAAACCAACCTTGGACTTCAGCTCCACTCAGAGTACTGGGAGTGATCCTTGGACCCCTGGCAGAGACCGCCCGTGATTTACCGTCCCACAGGCCGGTGTGCATATTCCCCGGCGTCGCTGATGCATGCCCTGGTGTGACAAGCCGCTGTACTCCGGGGCCACACGCTGGTTACCTCAGGACACTTTCCTCACACAACCTCCTCGCACTCCGCGTTACGTCAGAACCCTGCGCCTGGGAGCGTCCTACTGACGCGAGAGGTGGCTGTAGGCCTCAGCGACGGAATTCCGCGTGGGGCGCTCTGAGGAGAGTACGGGGTGGGAGAGAAATGACACCTCCCGGGGGGGGGGGAACACGGTGACACCCGTGTAGACAGGAGAATCTCTGCGACAGCCCCTGATAGAAGTAAAAGGACTGAGACACCCCCGGAAGAGACTGCGGCCCCCCTGAGGTGACAGAGGACTGCAGCACCCCGTGAGGTGACAGAGGGCATCATGACACCCCCTGAGGTGACAGAGGGCATCATGACACCCCCTGAGGTGACAGAGGGCATCATGACACCCCCTGAGGTGACAGAGGGCATCACTGAGGTGACAGTTTTGAGGTCATAATCTGCTGCTCATTTATAACCTGTTGGCCTCCCGAAGCCATTTACTGCAAGGATAGAGTGAAAGCAAGACAATATCCAGGCTGGAGGATCGTCAGCCCTCAGGTACAGTAATAACATATTATTCCGAATCATATAATTCTACCGTAACGCATGTGCGTTCTGCAACACATTAAACCACCGCATCCACGGTGCCGAGTCCGTGAGAAACGAGATTATTTAAAAGTTGAATTATTGAAGGCAACAGAAAATTGTATTGTGCTTGTCAGTAAACGCAAAAAAAAATGAAAACCAATAATGGTTATCCGGAGTAGTGCCACGAGATTGGAAATTAGCGAATGTTGTTCTCATTCACTGACAACTACAGACCTGTAAGTCTTACATCAGTATGGTGGAAATTAATGGAAACTATGTTAAAGGAAATGATTATTGAGCATCTAAAATCACATGGATTTCTTCAAGATCAGAAACATGAGTTTACTTCGGGAAGATCAGGCCAAACTGATCTTATTGGTTGGGTGACTAAAATCATTGATCGCCGTGGTGCGGTTGACGTTGCGTATCTAGATTTCAGTAAGGCTTTTGACACTGTCTCACATAGAAGACTTATCAATAAACTACAATCTCTGAGTTTGGATGCCAATATTGTTGAATGGATCAGGCACTGCCTGAGCGACTGACGGCAGACAACCAAATCTGTACTGGGAACCAGTTCTCTTTAATATATTTATTAGTGATATTGCAGAAGTTCTTGATGGTAACAGAGTTGATGTTCCTGGATGAATAAGCCAAATGGAGTATAAATGGCTATTATGGAACAAAGTGTGCTAATGTGTGATGCAACTCTTTACATCCAAAAAGAAATATATTTAGCTGAGTTTTCTGTGATGTGTGTTTGGATAACTCCTGCCTTCTTGCCAAGCACATAAAGTTTCAGGACTTTGCAGCAGATCCTCATGAAGTATTAGAAAGTTATGCGGGACAGGGAGCAAGAACCTTCCGGTTACAGGTGGGTCATCATGTGCACGGAGAAATGACACATGTTTTAAATATGAATGCTTTGCTTAACTTAAACCCATATTCAGTATTTATGAGGTTTTGCATGTAATAATTCATTATGAGACACGCTAGTCACATGCAAGTTCAATACAGTAATAGCAGTTTTAACACATTATGACACATGATAATATTTAATTAGAAATAAGTGGAATTATAACTGGTGTATGCACAACATTTCTTTGAGAGTGCCAGTAGATATAAATTATGAATTTATTACATAAAAATGAGTTATTACTTAGGGCATTATATGTAATCTCTGCTGGAATAATTGTTTGGTGCTGAACTGTAATCTGCTATCATCAGAGGCCAACGGGGACTGGAATAGCTTAGTTTTGTAATAGTGATGTCCAGAATTGTCTATAATACATGTCGATAGAATTTTTCTGTAATAATCTTATAATTGTACGTGTTCAGCTGTAAAGTCTCTTTTAACCTGGTTGGCGGATCAGGTTCCACGTCACATCTTAGCCTTGTCTATGTAAACTGCATGTTTTTCATGCAAGAACATTTGTAATGTATTCATAGTAACAGTCACCAAAACTAAGAGCAATTTACTACAAGTTTTTCCTGCCACGATTGGCTGCTTAAGCTGTCAATTAGTGACAGGACACAGGTTTTGAATGAAGAAACAAGGAAGATTTTGCGGCATGGCTACAACTTCTGTGCCAGGTAAGTGTTTTTTGGAAGAATGCATTGTAACGTACTGTTACTCACAGAATACTTTAATATGCTGTACTATATAGTAGGGCTCCCCAGGACACTAAACTGTCCCTTTAATATTAATTATTCATAAAAATAAAGCACACACTTCATTATTATTATTATCTTTTATTTATGTAGCGCCAACAGTTTACGCAGCGCTTAATACAATCCATATATTCAAGGGGTTTGACAAGACGAGAATTGACAGACTAAGACAAACCGATACATTAGGAGGAGAGAGCCCGGCTCGCAAGCTTAATCTGCAGCCATGCTGAAAAACTGCCTCCTTCTTCCGTGATCTGACATTGCTTACCGCTGATTGGCTGCTTGAAGCTGTCAAGTCAGTGGCAGGAAGTGATCCTATTAAAATCAATGGCTTTACACATGGTTGGGGAATAGGAAAAATGGACGGGATTCTGCAGAATCCCCCCATGCGTTCGAAAAATTGACCACACAAAGAGGCCGTGCAGCTGTCATGTGCCTTAAAGGGAATATGATGGCTTTGTTCTGCTCCAGTTATAAAATATGATATGATATATTGAAATGAGCAGCCAATCAGGAAGGGGGAGTTATGTATCATGATGGGGATACCTCCTTTCCTCATACAGGAAATGTAAGTGGTCATGTTACAATTATATTAAAAACCAAATATAATAAGATGAAGATATATAATAATAACATATAGGCAGTTTTTAATGACCTATTGATTGTCCAGCGCATAGTTATACTTGACGCTCGTTGACCTATGAAACCTTTACACTGAGATTAGCAGTTCCTATATTTCTACACGGCAATCAGTTGTATTGTTTTTATTTCCATTTCCAAACGGGAATGTCACATACAAGTGTTCGCGGTGTGCGTTCGTTTGTTTTAATTAACCCAGTTGGCAGCTTTCCTTGATGTGTGTAGACTGCCCGAGTAGAATGACTACCATGAAAGCAAATCAATCATAAAGAAAGTTAAATTAAGCGCTCAAATACAAAATGTACTTACTAGACTAATTAGCAGAATTTATTTCAAGTTGCATTATGCAGGATTCATTGTTAATAACTATATTTTTTTTTAAATGGGTTAATTCAGTAACATACGTGTTTACATAATTGTATAAGGCTATGCAACAGTGATTTTGCATATGTGGGTCAGACTCCCTGTGAACTGGTGACCCCTGGCTGTTGTGGGCTACTGCTTTGCATCATAGGGCTGGTAATAATCAACTGCTGGAATCCTCTGCCATCAGGAGCCATCAAGAAAGCCAAGAACTATGTGCACTTATCAGGGTAATCGGCCATTCCAAGCCAAGTGCCAGTGTAGATGCAGCATTTTGTGTTGATTGACATCAGCACAGCAGCATAGTTAGAATGAATGTGATAAAGGACAAATTTGACATCTCAAAATATGGACGTTTTGTAAGGTTCACCATTTTATACATTCATGTGCACCAAAGCTCAGCCTGCTCTTCTGAGCAGTGGCGTCTCCAGGTTTCATATTTAGGGGGGGCACATGGGGGGCCAGGGACCAAAGTAGGGGGGCCAATTATAAAACAGTACATATACACTATATATATATATATATATATATATATATATATATATACACACACACACACACGTTCGACGTGCATTTTTAACTACATAATATGTACTTATCTCTTTGAAGTAAAGACTGTGATTAAAATATGATTTCAAAATAACAGCTAAAGTGACAGTTATTTTTCATTCTTTAATATTAGCCCCTGCTGACAATATATAGAAATATTACACCCTGCTGCAGATATATAGAAATATTACACCCTGCTTCCGATATATATTAATATTAACCCCTGCTGCGGATATATATTAATATTAGCCCCTGCTGCGGATACATACTTATATTATACCCTGCTGCCGATATACATAGAAATTATACCCTGCTGCCAACATATATTAATATTAGCCCCTACTGCCGATATATAGTATTAGTCCCTGCAGCCAATATATATATAAATATTAGCCCCTGCAGCCAATATTTATTGATAATAGGCCCTGCAGCCAATATATATTAATATTAGCCCCTGCTGCCGATATATATAAACATTAGTCCCAGCTTCCGATATATATTAATATTAGCCCCTGCAGCCAATATATATTAATATTAGACCCTGCTGCCAATATATTTGCCACACTGACTGCAGATCAGGGGAAGACAGTGAGAGTCAGTGCAGTGTTCCCTCCTTCTGACTGCACCGTGACATTGAGAGGTCCTCTCCCCTGTAATCATCCCCAGAGTCCCTTTGTCCCCTCATTCACTAAACCATAGCGCTCTTTTACTTACACCCTGTAGTTCAGGTATAGATCAAATAAACAACACATGGAAACAGCACATGCAACTGAATGAGATTAAAAAAAAACTTGTATTTGCAGGTATACATAAATAATGTATGGAAACATAGCATTGCAGGTATAAACCAACAGAACACACAAACCCAGCATTGCAGGTATATATCAACTGGAAATCACATGTACACTCTGAAGGTTTAGATCAAATAATCAACAGCACTCCAGGTATTGATCAACTGAATAAGACATGCAAATCCTATATTTGCAGGTAAACATTAATAATGTATGGAAATATAGGCGATACAGATGAACAGAATGACACAAAACCCAGCTTTGCAGATATAAATCAATTGGAAATTACATATAAACTCTGCATTAAAGGTATAGATAAAACCCCCTAAATTACAGGCATAGATCACTGGTCACACACCCCAAAGCCAACCCTGGTGTCCACACTGCCCATATAGAACCTGACCAGCACCTAAGTTACACATTATGTCAACTTTGTCCCCAAACAGCTGAACGTACGCCGTTTTTGTCCCATAAAGACCTCTCCCTCCCAATCTATCCTATCTACCCCCTCTCCCTCCCAATCTATCCTATCTACCCCCTCTCCCTCCCTATCTACCACATCTGCCTCCCAATCTATCCTATGTACCCCCCTCTCCCTCCCAATCTATCCTATGTACACCCCTCTCCCTCCCAATCTATCCTATCTACCCCCTCTCCCTCCCAATCAATCCTAACTATCCCCTCTCCCTCCCAATGTATCCCATCCACCCCCCTCTCCCTCCCAATCTACCCCCTCTCCCTCCCAATCTATCCCATCTACCCCCCTCTCCCTCCCAATCTATCCCATCTACCCCCCTCTCCCTCCCAATCTATCCCATCTACCCCCCTCTTCCTCCCAATCTATCCTATCTACCCCCTCTCCCTCCCAATCTATCCTTATATACCCCTTCTCACTTCCTATCTACCTCTTCTGACTTTCTAACCCCCCCTTTGAAGTTCACTTACCTTGGGCTTGTCCAGCGGTGAGATCGCGAGGTCTCTGTATCCCTGGTTCTGCCGGCTTCACTGCTGGGCGCCGGATATGACGACATATACCGGCGCTCGGCTTGAAATGCCGGCAGCGCGAACCAGGAAGAGGCCTCGCGGTCGCGGAGAAGAGTGAGAGGCGCCGAACGGTTGCTGAGAATTTATTCCTCAGCAACCGCTCGGCGCCTCTCACTCTCTCCTCCGGGTCTATTAAAAAAAAAAAAAAAAAGACGGCGTTTCAATTGGGGGGGCACACCGGGGGGCACAGCATGATGTAGGGGGGGCCATGGCCCCCTCTGGCCCCCCCCTGCCGACGCCACTGCTTCTGAGACCAGCTCAAGCCCATCTTGCTTAATCTATTGACATTAATTGTGCAGGGAAGTATAACATTAAAAACACTAAACATCTCCCCAAATCTGATCTGTTTCTTAGTTACCATATTATAAGATATAATCTGCAAGAATCTTATGTCGTTTCCATTCAAACTTCCCTGCAGCTAAGAGGCTCATAATCTCATTATGGTTAAAATTAAACAACATTTTTAATAACAAATATAGGCAATAGTTTTGCAGATGTGTGGGAATTTTGCTCATTTGCTTGACTTCTACATTATTTATTCTTGCTTACTATCTCCCTGTACTCAATCCTCTGCTGTTTCATTTATATCCAGAATTTGCCAATGATTCTCCCCCAAAAATTGCCTTGGGCTGAAATGTATATTTATTTTTTTTATTTTTTTTTCCCTCCATCCATTGCAATAATATCCTAGCACGCAGCAATGTTATGATCTCTTTGGCTAACGGAACCACCACCATTTAATTACTCTCCAAGGCTCGCTTCATGATGTATTGTTTTAATCGAAGTAAGAATGTCATAAATAAAAAGGCGACGTTAACTGCACGGAAAGCAGTGATTTACATTTTCACATAATTCTAATGCTCATGTATACTGGGACTTTATTTAATAAAATGTAATTATTTCCGTCCTCTGCGTTCTAAAGATATTGCTAAGTAACAAAGCTAATTTTACAGCATGCACTTTTTTATATATATATATATATATATATATATATAAAACTGCACATGCTCTAAAATATATATATATATATTTATTTATTTTTATTCCTGGGATGTTAGTCATGGGATGTAGGAAGGGCCTGAAGAGTTTGAGATTGCTATGTGCGTAGAACTCTACAAAGACCTCTTGGAACTTATATACTTATAAGTATATATAAGTGGGCAAAGATGATAGGGATAGGTTGCTTGTGTTTTGATTAGGAGACAATCTATTCCTCTTATTCTTTTTTGTGCTGCCATCATCATGTTTACCCTTGAAGATAATTATATGATAATTTGTATTTACTATTTTTACAAGAGTGTGATATCTCATTATATAGAACATTAAACAATAGTGCATAATAATTGTTTGTACAGAAGGATTGAGTGGTAAGCGTGTGTGTCTGCTGTGTTTGTTTTTTCTTATCGCGGAGACTTAACACATGTTAATAAGCAGAGCTTATGCCAACAGTTAACAGGATTGTTTCCAAATCAATGAAAATCAGTCAACGTGTCTGGACTATGACTGCTATGTAAAGATCTCCGAAAGCATAACTGTAGACTAGAGTTAGATAAGAAATGATGGTGACAGTTTAACAATGGTTAAAGTTGGTTCAGTAACAAAATGTGTAAATGGTAATGTTTTAGGTCATTTTCTCCCGCGTCTTAACATATGAACATGTCCATGTTCCTTACCCAATGCTCACCACCAATTTTTCATTCTCTTTGTCCATCTAAGAATCAACAGGGAGTTTAATTGTATGTATTTATTTGTTACTGGAAGCAAAAGCTGACCTATATCATGGCCCCTATCCTGTGGCGATGTCTTTCTGACCCTGCGTGGTGTATAGGGCTTTTTCCCCTCCTGCGTTAACATCTGCCTCATCTACCAACTGTCCCACTTGCTGCCTGTCTATTATATCGGCTTATTATATTATCATTTACCGTCATTGGTTGAGGTTCTGTAGTTCTGTTTCTTGAATCTTCATAGGGATGTGGAGTGGTTGTATAGCTTGTAAACAATATTTTTTTATGGCCCAATGCATTTGCATACTCTGTCTACAATTTACATTTCTGGCATATGTTGACTTCTATAAAGCTGAATCATACGTCTTTTCTAAGTCAGCAGCTGTGTGAAGCTTTTCCATGCACTTACCATGTACCGATGTCAATATGACAAGGTTGAGATACCCAAGACAGGCAGTAAATGAACCTTAAGTGTGCTGTTATATTTATTGAGTTTTTCTTTTCGTGATGATATGAGGTATATAGAGAATCCATGTATTGGAATACAGTTTAAAACCCCAGGCTATATGATTCATCGTAATATGTATATTAACCCAACCTATAGTGTGCCGGAAAGTGAAGCATGAAATAGAACCATGGTAAGAGGAGAAATTAATTCACAAATTGATTAAGACAAAAGTAAATTAGAGTATTAAAAGATGAATTACCGTATATCGGGTTGCTATCGGCAAACAAACCCGTGTTCATAAAATTTGCACAACTGAGGAATCACCCAGTTGCCGTGAGATGTGTTTTATATGGTCTTCATGACATGATGATTTATGATTTTCTTAAATCATTTGCACCACCAATTCTTAGCTACGGGGACAGATAATACGAGCAGTAATACATAGTGATAACAATATTTACCCATAGCTACGAGCTTTGAAAAAAGGGGGGGGTTAAATTTTGAGACTTTAAAGATTTAACAACCTTTAAAATTGTAATTCAGTTTATTTTGAATTATGGAAAAATACCGAAATTTGCATTGTCTCCATGCAAAATCTGGCCTTCTTTCCACTGTAGCAAAGGATTTAAGCTTATTTTTTGGGGGGTGGGGGGGTGAACCCCACCAATCACTAAATACTGGAGTCTTTGCCTCCACTTATCACACCTGAAATAAAGGGAGCCATGAAAAAGATCAAAGTCCCAGGAATTCATAGGACTTTAAAACCCACTTAAACACGGGGTATGTATTGATTTTAGAATTCCATTTAAGAATGACAAATCCAAGGAGGAAAAAACAGGATTTGGAGGTTTGTTAGCATTATGGCACAGACATAGCACAACACTACACAGTTATATATTGTTCCACGGTTTCAAGGCTCCTAACATTAAAAAGCCATGAATTTTAACATGTTTACTATGCGGGTTTTATTGTGCTGCGAGCTTACAATTTTTTAACCATTCATAAATATACTTTATTGTTCTATTTAAAGATTCGATTTATTTTTTATTGCTCAGTTTCCAAAATGTCTTAAAGTGGGGAAGTTTTGTGTCAGGGATCATAAAATCCCATCTACAAAGCTTATTTGTTTTATTATAATACCAATTAGTTTTAACTCTTTTGGCGGACACAGTTCAAATTAGAAACATTTTAGTTTGTCGCAGTGTCCGGAGCAAGACAGGTCTGAATTTGTGCATATATGTATGTATGTACAGTATATATACTGTGTTTGTATGTGTGTATATATATATATATATATATATATATATATATTATATATATATGTGTGTGTTTTTTTAAGTTGATATTTTATTTGCTTTATAAGTAACAATATATCTTGTAAGAGCCTCCATCACCTCTAAGGTCTTTGGTAGAAAACCAAATACATAGGTCAACCCTTTTGCTTTTAAAAGTGTATCCTAGTGGTTCATTTTTTCTAACGTTAAATGTTTCCGTTTCACCATAGTCTCGGATAGCCTCCTGTTTAATTATTTCTGTCCTTTGTTTAGTGCCGGACATAATTACAGGTGTACATAAAAGGACAGACTTTACATGGTTTTTATTTGCAAACATGATTCCCCTAAGTCGTATTGTGAATGAAAGGAATCAGACAGAGAAGTGTTCATCAAGCTAAGATCACGAACTGACATTTCTGTGAGTACCCGACTGAATTTTCGGCTGCCCGTGGAGGCTTTGTTACCGAATGCGCAGCTATCTAATACGTATTGAACGTGGATGCTGAAACCCACACTTCAGTTTATTACAATCAATATATATATATATATTCACGCCAAGTGCTCTTGTGTGTAGCTTCTTATCTCTTGCTGCTTTTGACGTGAATGGCATTAATACATTTTGGCATTTATGTTGATTATTCTCACCGTTTGAGTGTAGGCGCGTCGGACACAGTGCTAATCCCATGAATCCACTGCAAAGCCAGTCAGTCTACCTTCATCAAAACAGCTTAATGCCCAATCTTAGAAGTTGGTATTCTACAGACCTCTTAAATCCATGTGTGTTACCCTGTCCTGCAGGCTCAGTTTAATCATTACCAACAAATCTCCATGCTGCCCACGATTTGCGTCTCCCTGCAGCCGTTATTACTTATTACCAAATAAGATGCCAACCTAGAAGGCGGAGGGAGTATATTATGCTAGGAAAGGGTATTTCAAAGAATAGGGGCGGCAGTCCATGTATGTATGGATGTAACATAGAAGAGCAGAGGACAGATGATGATCAGGGGAACTGGTAGTTGTGTATTTGGACGTATGTTAGGAGATGTAAGTATTGTAACTAATTGATGGGGTTTTGTCTGATATGGCTCGCAGTTCCAGATGGCTTGCAGCTTATGTATTTAACATGAAATATTGTGTACTGGTGGGTTTGGCCACAGCCAGTGTTTGCTAATAATGAAATATAACACCCTCTTATGTTTAAACACACAAACAAGCCACCAGCCAAAGCATTGTTATTAGTTTTTGTTTTGCCCCAATCTGAGCGAGGCGTATAGTATTCTCCTCTATACCTTTTCATAGTAAGAGGACATCATTTGTAGTCTAGATCTTTCCTGCATACAGTCTTTTGCAGGTGTAATTATGTATACACAGAACACACACATCTGCCTTCTAATATTAGCATTCACGCCTACGTACAAACAACTTCAATTGTAATCCAATGATTTATTGACTACCCTTAAGCAAAATGCCACAGCTTATTATTTTTGCAAGTCTATTAGTGTCATGTAAACTTTGCATAATCGTGCCTTTCTGCAAAGTTTGAAAGTTAAAAAGGGCAATGATTTGTGATTTTTTTTTTTTGTTTGCAACTAAATAGTTGTGATATTTGTGCTAGGCATTAAGTTATACCAGTTATGTACAGATTTCGTTACCATATTATGGCAATTCAGATTGGTAAAACATGTAGCTGTTTTTAAAAGGAAGATAGTGGTAATTTGAGGAAATCGCCGTTATAGGGCAAAGTCACTTCTGCTGTGATGTCGTGCTTTTGTTTTATGCCAATAAATGCTTTACAAATGATTTTTAAAAAGGCACTTTACAGTTTCCGTGGTCTCGCTGTGGGAGAGTAAGCCCTGGGGTATTTCCGTTAAACGACACACACAAGAAGAGTCCCTGGGGAAAGAAGGCTGTGTCCTCCTCTAGAAACTCTTCTCCACGCGCTCTGACATCTCACTGTGCAAGAATATCCTTCTGAATTAGGTCATCTGTCCTTTCCGGTTTGATTTGAAGGCAGTGTAAGTGACTTCATATCTGCACAACCCATTTTACAAATGGTATGCGTGTGCATATATGGCAGGGCTTGACAAATCCCAGGAGCCAGGTAGCCATGCCTCCAGTATTTTTAGATCTGCTGCTAAGTTTTTGTGTAATTGTTTTTAGAAATGTGTCTCTTCCTGGCTCCTAAAAAGACGGCTCCCAGATTTCTACGTCTGGCTCCTAATTTATACACACACACATATCCAGCTGTGATATATAATGATAAATTATAGGGTTTCATAAAGCAGCTAGTTAATAGACAAACATGTAGTTCCCCAGTCCCATGCCGCAGTTATACTGCTGAATATATATAATGGAGTTTCAGAATTAACCCATTTACAACAGAGGGAAATTACTTGCATTGAAAATCGCAGAAAGCAGACATGAATTATAATGCTGGGTTGGAAAGTTCAGATAAAGAAACTTTCTACTTTTTCATTGAATAAGTATGTAAATCCCCTGACTCTCTAGCAAGTAGGTACTTAATTAAAGATGCAAAGCTACTGGAAACTTATTATTAAAAGAAACTAGCTCACACCGGATTAATCCTATTGCTTCCCACACAAGCACAAAATTACAGAGATGTTTATCATAGTGATGAAATGGTTTTAGTTCCTTTCATTCTAATTGGTTAGTTTCAGTTAGTCTTAACTTACAAATGGGCATGTGTAGGCGATCCCTGACAATACCTTGTAGCCACATCAGGAGCAGACTGATCGTAGTTTATTTTTCTTGGAACTGATAAAAATTGTGGCCTGCTACAACATCTCGCTTCCCGTAATCTTGGCTCTAGTCCATCCAAACAAGGACTAGTGCCATAGAGGTGGTTTTAAAAGCAAGGCTGAAATACATTTTATAAACTACTGCAACATGTTGAACATCGGGAGGTACAAGGTTTATGGTTATGGCCCCTTGGGTTCTTTGATTTGTGGCCACTTGTTATGCCCCCAAAAGGTCTAGGTTCACGAGTAGAATCCCTGTATACAGAGACATTGAAGTTGCTGGTACCTTGTCAGCTTCATTGCAGTCTTATAGTAATATTTATGGCAACTAGTGATTCATATTCTACAAGTCTATTGAATGTTTTTGGATTATGATGACTTGAAATTCTTCGTGTGGGGCTGAGCAAGAGGAATAGGAAGGTGTTCTGCCATCTTTGTCTTCTTTACCTCTTTGAACTAATTCCTGTTTTGTACAAAAACTACTACATGGAAAGATTTTATTGATGGACACTTGGTTAAAACATTTGCAAGAAAGTTTTTGTTCCTTTTGTATAGAAGAAAACGTTTGACATGCTGCATTGACTTCCTTAGTCAAGGGTTAGGATTTAGTATATTTTTAACAGTCAAGAAGTTAAGTCAGATCACAGAGGGAGAGCTAAACTAACAGACTAAAGAACAGGATTGACTGCTGGTGACCATCCATGCAACTGGTCGATTATTGTTAAGAAACAAAGAAAAAATACTACATACTGCACTATATTTCTTAAGTCTAGAGGTTCCAGCAATGTTGCACAGATTACATCCAATAAATGAGCAGATCACCAAGCATGGCCTTGTGGACCCTCACATAAATACATCTGGTGAATATATATATACCAAATGTTGCACAATTTAGTGAGCCTCTTCTAACACTTTGGACATAATCTGCAACTATAATAAATGACTTTAAGAAATAAAAATGCTGTTGTGGAAGATAGGACTCTGTGGGTAGCTACAATTACACCTAGAAGATAAAACCAACCTGTGGAGTGATCCAGGGAATTACTTTCAACCAAATTTGCATTTTCTTTCCGGTACAAATGAAAAAGCCTGAACATTCCGGCAAGAAAGAAATTGTTTAAGATTGTGTTGTTCTGTAAGAGTGACTTAAATGCCAAGGACAAGCTCTTCATCTTAGCATCACGCAACACTACACTGGTGATAACGTTTCTCTCGACACTTCAGGAGAAATGACTTTCACAACCCTGCAGCTACAATAATATTTATGACATTTGGGATACAAGGTCCCACATGCAGAAACAGAAGCTACTGGTACACACACATTTCAAGAACGATACTTTCAAATGTATCCTGAAGTAACAAACTGTTAGCATGCCTCAAAGTCCCCTGCAGTTATGACAAGTACAATCAAGTACAGGTCACTTGTGTTCTGGTGTTGTCAATATCAATCTAGCTTACCCATGGTATCTTTTATTTACCCCATTGATTCTTCATTTTTGATTCTGTTGCATTATAGTGATTTTGTTGTCTGACATGACAGCAGAGGATTTTGAGATTTTTAATTGAGCTTCCGCTTTTTTTTTTTCCTCTTGGAGCGCTAAAACATTCTTCCTATCAAAGTCAATGTAAAAACGGGGGCTCTAAATGACGACCGGATGGCTAAATAGGAATGAACACAAAGTCATCCTTCGTTATCATCAAAATACAGGCAAAGTACAAGTCGAAGGAAGAAAGAAAATCTTTTGCCTGTGAATGCGAGAAAGACGAAGACTTTAATTGCTGGGGAAAAAGAAAAGGTTTTTAAAGTCAACCAAAGTACTTGAGAATTTAAAGGATTTGGCAATTAGCAAGAACAACTATAGAATTTTTGGATAAGTATATTGTTTTGAATTTTGTAGCTACAAATATTGGTCCTTCAGTTTGCAAGGTCAGTCTCTCCTTCTTTTATTCCATTATTGGAAGAAAGGTTACCAGCTCTGCGAATTAAAGCTATGGAAAAAAGACACTATAGCAAGAAAGGTTGGGCTATTTTTACCCTCTTTAAACTACAGTCATGTTTCTTGTTAGCAAGAAGTTGAAGGCTTTAGTTTTTCTTTTCGCGAAGCAGCCATTTGCTTTGTTTGAACTTAAAAGCACTTAAGTTGCAATGCAATCTTGGTAGAAGTCAAGTGGGAGATGCAGAACAATGAAGCTTTATGTCTAAGGTTGTCCATGCTTGTCTCAAATCCCTGTTCGCTATCACGTTAAACCAGCCGTGCTTGGCGGGTATGCTCAGTTTATAACTAGTCAGCAAGATGTCTTAGATCAAGCGTGTTTGAGCTCCAGCCATATGGCCATCCACCTCATGGATCTGGAAATACGAAATTGTGCGCCATTATATACATACTGGGTAAATCTGTTTTTTTTGTGCAACAGATTTATGATTAATATATCTATATATATATATATATATAGAAATCATTCCAAATATACAGTAATAAATGTTTTCCCATTTGCCTTTACTTATAATGGGGGTTAACGGAGTATGTATTCAATATTTTTCTTCTACAAACCTACCCACTATTACTTGGCATAAGTAGGATTTAGGGATTTTTATGACCTTAGATGCTTTGGGTCGGACTATGTTCATGGCTTTGCATTAAAAACCATGCATTAATATTAGAAGCACAGCTGTATATGCAAGGAATCCAAATGAAAAAGCGAAATCTTACACTTATGGTATTAATCAATTTGTAATGCAGAAACAGAATCCTCAGAGAGGGAAAGGCATTACGATCAGACAGCAGGAGCACGCATGACCCTGACATGTCTCTGTACATCGCTTATTTGCACACATTTTCAATCTAATTTATAGTATTAGATTATTGTAGAAGATTTGACCCCGACATATCCATTGTTGCCAAAGTTTGTGAATACAGATGTCTTTCTGATGTTAGCTGCATTCATGTAAGTGTCCCTCTCTGTTTCTTAATTTACTTAAATAAAGACATGTATTCTGTTGAAAGAATATAGTAAAGGTTTAACATAGTAGAAAAGGAAATGGAATAGTAAAAGCTCCTTGTGTCAAGGTAAGCTCTGTAGCACACGAGAGGCCAGAGTCTCTAACTGCCTCATGTGCATTAACCTGCGGTATTACAGTAGTTATTCTCTTTTTTTACATGGTGCCCAGAAACACGCCAGCGTCTGAGGGAATCCCTCCTCGAGCTGTTACTTATTATCTCGGAAATGGCAGGGACAATTTCCCTGTGTATATTGGTTGTTTCCATTTCAGTGATTATAACCTTCATACCGAGTTTTGCAAGGTCGGCTCGCTTTAGGTTTTGAGACATTCTGTTTTTAGGTCATTTATGTTTTTCTGTGACAAAGTAATAAATGCCAGGATAGGGTGGTCATACAAACATTTGTGTTTTTTTCTTTCTTTATTTTTATGGTGTCACAATAACTGGTGGTGTATAAAATGGTAATAGTGTGCGTGTGTTTGTGTGTCTGTTTCCCCAATTTCTATTTTTATTTCTAAGTTGCAAATAGATGTTATTTTCTTAATGAATAAAAAGAGCAAACTCTTGTCTCTTAGCATGGTGTGCAAAAGTTTCTGGCCAAACCAGCCTGTCTCCTCCTAATTAAATTCTGTCTCAAACATACAGATAATTTCCCCTAAAAAGCCGTTTACGGAGAAAGGGATGAGTCCATTGCATATTTGTATTTAATGACTGAACGTAAATGAAGTATTTTCAGGTTGAAATACAGAGAAGCTGTAGATAGTCTTTATGTTATAGTCTTTATAATTTGTCCAAGTGACCCTTGACATGGCATAGCAGGAACACTTTGAGCAGTTAGAAGCATGGGATTTGGAAACACAAACTCTTCACTGCCTGTGAAACTATTCACATTCACTGTAATTGTATCTAAGCATCATGATTTTATATTCCCATTGTCGGATTGAAACCTGTTTTTTTTTACTTCCCAATAACCAGTTGGCTAAAATGATCTTAATATTACTACAAACTTTAAAAATAGTAACAATGATTTATTAGGATGTCCATTGTTGCTGTAATTGTCACCATAATGATAATTAGGTAGAAAATGTACACCATTTTATTTGCAGTACGTTATTAATGAACAGTTAAAGTTCGTCAATTAGGAGGCTGTCGTTTAAGTCTTAAAGTTTCATTTCTAAGTCACTAAGATGGAAAAAAACAGCACTTTTACAAACATTAGGGCCAGGATAATGCCTTCTGCAGGAATAAATCAGATTTGTAATGTTAGATTCTGTCATTCTAATATTTCTGCAGCCGTCGTTGACAGCTTTTTATGAGAATGCTTTGGCAAACTGTTTGGGGGAAGCATTTGTAAAATTCACATTTTTCTCTGCAAAAAGACATTTTAATTGAAAAATCATTTCCCCATAAAAGTATCATCATTAATTCATACACCACAAAGGGTCTGTGTGTTATGACCATTAAACTATTTGTAAGTGGATTCATTTTAACCACTAAATCAATTTGCATTACACTGTGAGCAGACTAATCCAATTCAGATTGCATTTGGTTGGCAAACTAATGGTTTCATTTTGATATTTGAGATGTGCTGAAAACACAGGAATGTAAACAATTGTGTGGATACAGCGTGCACAATGTACAGTGCACAAATTCAGTCCAAACTAAAAAGGAAAAGTACCTGGAAAGGCATTACTTCAGATCTGCGGGCACTAAATATTATAATACACAGTTACCTCATAACTGTCAACCATTCCAAACTCTACAACAAGATTTTTCACATAATATAAATTTTTTGTCAGCAAAGACATACTTCTTCCAATTCCTCAAGAAGAAAAAGCTTCAGTAATTTATTCCCAGATGTTTGTAGTCCAAAAGGACTCCGGAAAACTCAGACTAATCATAGACTTGAGATTTCTGTACTGCTATAGTTATCAGATCCACTTGAAGATGGAATCTTTAAGGTCTACATTAGCGATTTTGCTTCCATGTGCTTATATGGCTACTCTAAGTCTCATTCATGCCTTTTTTGTCGTTTGGACTGGCTTCAGTGTCCTGTATTTTCACCAAGATCATGGTAGGGGTGGTTGCCTATCTGAGCCGACGAGGGATTCCAATAATCCATGGACTACATGGACGTTTGTTCTTCTGCCAGGCTCCTGCGAGACCATGCCCAAACAATACATATTGCAACGCCTGGGTTGGCTGATCAATGTACAAAAATCCTCATTGACGCCTCATCACAGACTCATTGTGGATGCTTCAGTGCAGAAAGTAGTTTTACCTTAAGAAAGCAACAAGATGTAAGAAGCATCATATTGTTTCTTTGGCGTCAGGACTATACTTCTCTTCGATAGATAATGAGAACTGTAAAGAAGATGATTTCCACATGCCATGTAGTTCCCTGGCTCTAGCTTATGCTCAGACTCATCAGGCATTCTTATGAAATAAAAATGGAACAGGGATCCCTTCGCCCTAGATAGCTTAGCGTGGCTCCCAAAGGCGCTAAATTCTTCCCTAAGGTGGCTGTTGACAGACCGCAACCTGCCCAAGTGTCGTTCATGGAACCCAGTCCTATACTGCACAATTACCGGGGACACCAGTCTAACAGTTTGAGGTGCTCATTTAGGGGCGAGGCTGGCTCAAGACGCATAGTCCCCAGTGGAACAAAGGCAGTCTTCTACAACTACAAAAAACTGCTTGCGGATCTGGATCCAGCGGTGTTTGTGATTTTATGACGCATGTGGTTACAACCAGAATTAGATCTGATGGCATCATCCAAGAACGCCAAGCTTCAGAGATTCTACTCCCTGTTCTACCCAAAACAGGGTCAAGGCCTTCTGTATGTTTTTCCTGCGCTTCCCCTGATTTGTCGAGTGGTCCAGAAGATCCGGAGAGAGAGTTCTACGGTTATCCTGATCACCCCAGATTGGTCAAGGAGAGTTTGGTATTCAGAACCTGTAAGGATGGCCCAGGCTTCACTATTTCCCCTGCTTGCGTATCTGGGACTTCTGAGGCAAGTTCCAGCGTCTCACCCAAATCCTGAAAACAGGCGTGGCTTCTGAAGGGATTTTCTAACTCTCCCTTGCTTCAAAGCTGAAAGGAAGTTACCTCTCGCAGATATGGAAGTTATTTTTGTCTGACTTGTTGCACAGTACACAGGACACAATTTCGAAGAAGGGCTTTCTCCCTCTGCCTTGAAGGTCCATATATCAGCCCTATCTTCATCTCTCAAAGAGAAGCTTGTGACATCTAGAAAGCAGCCACAACACTGACTAATGGTTTCTCTGTGGTAAATAAATACTGCCCTGCATGGTCTATCAAATAATCCATTTGAACCTCTGTAATAATCATCTTTCAGATTCCTTATGCTAAAGATTTCTCATAGATATTACCTCAGCCTAAGAAACGTTTACATTTGTTGGACGAGAGAACATGGCTTTTTATTTATCTATCAAGGTAACTGCTTCATGGAGATGGAATTATAACTTATTCATTGCTTTCCCTGGATCTTTAAAGGGAAAGAATTTGAATAGGGCCACGATCGCCCAATTGGATCATGCAAGCGATAGCGGAAGCCTACAAAGGAAACTGGAAAGAGTCCTCTGCGAAGTTTGAGAGTGCATTCTACAAGGTCAGTGGCAACATCTTGGACAGAGAAAGCAGAATCTTCTTCAGCCTGTATCTGCAGGGCAGCCACATGGAAGTCCTTCCATCCTATTCCAAAGCACTGTAGGATTGATGATTTTTCACCTCAGACATGGACTTTGTCAGAAAAGCTATTCACATGACCTTGTTCGAATTCCTCTCTTTATCTTTCATCTCTACTTACAGAGAATTTATTTTCCTTGCTCATCTTCTGGCCACCCACTAAACTGATTTTCACACTAGTTTCTGGTATGTCTTTCCAGTTACATAGGGAAGGTCTAAGAGAGGGGTATTTTACAGTTTTGCTGCTGCCCTACCTGAGTCGGGACGAGGAGTTTTATGAGCGCATGTAACTCAGCTTGTTTACTGAAAACATTTGTATAATATAATTTAATGCTAATGATCTTTTGATAATTAGTATCCAGAAAACAAGACAATAAAATAAGACCAGAAGATGGGTAGGGGTTTTGGAGGGGTGGGGATACGTTTTTGTGTCTAAAATGTTAATTAAAGCAGCAGTTGCTGCGAAAGATTAAATCCCAACTGGTAAATTTTTATCATCCTTTTCATTCCATTGAGTCAGCCGTGGGAAGAATTGCTATATAAGACTAGAAACTGTTTCATTCCTGAAGCCAATCTAAATCTGTGTAGGATTTTGAAGCAAAACCTACAGCGTGACAGTGCATAAACTGAACATAAGATCCCCACATCTGTTATGTTGTCACTGTTCTGTTTCCCAATATGATTTTTATATATTTATTTTAGCAGAGGCTTAACTTGCTGATATCTGCTGCATTTTAGTTTATCATCAGGTCAAAGAAAGGCAAACGGTAATTGTAAAAGTACTTTAATATCACATCAACCTCCAGCCTTTTCTTTCCTATATTTTATAGCAATTTTTTTTCAGTGCCGAAGGGTTATTTTGCTTTGGTTATTCGTTTAGCGTCATTTCTTATCAATAGATTGCTATGAAACGCACACACGTTCGCTGGGACATGTGGTCAAAGTGATTTTCGAAAGGCTATGCTTCGTAGATGGAAAGCGTAGACAGGGAAATGACTAAGAAGTAAGGATAGCCTCAAAAATGTGTGAGGCTCCTTATCTTTTCAAAACAGACATCATGAAAATATTTGAGAAAAACGGGCAGATAGCTAAAAGCATCTAGCAGCATCTATTATCTTTGTTAGGATGGCATCCAGCAGCCATCGTCCTCACGTAGCCTCTGTAAGCCTTGTTTTCGCGGGGTCAGGCTTTCATTATACTAATATCAACACGCGCTGACTGTGAAATATTCATTAGCCAATTGTCCTGATTCTATCAAAATCTATTGATTTGGTTGCTTATGATATTGATGCCTTATTCAAAAAACACATTAATTTGACCAACAAACCTCTCAAGTAGCTTTCAGTGATATTCTTGTCAAGATGATGGGTCACTTGTAAGTTATCCTTGTATGAGAATCCTGTGCTTTATAACGATGGTATATGAAGCTACAAATCTAAAGCATAATGGGTGATAACACTTGAAAATGCAGATATTTCAGCAGCAAATACAAGTCTAATACCTCATTAGGAGCTCTGAAAGTTCTTTTACTCAGATGGAAAGTGTTGGCAATATACTGGAAAAAATTTAATGTAACCAATTTAAGACTAAACTTGCTTGAATTTTATCAGATACTAATTGCTCTTAACAGCCTAAACAAATGTTACTCACATATCCAAACCAGCATTAAAAAGCTAGTCCATCCAAATGTGTTATATGTTATTTGTGTCTTGGCCTGGAGAGGTAAAACCAATTATTTTTAAATAGGTTTATTTGCTTATGTGGAGATGACTAGATGGTCATTTACAACTAAATGATCATTATATGACTCTGGAAGATTTGTAAACGGGTGAATTTCCCATGCCAGTGGAGAAATTGTCTCTAGATTTGTTTTATTAACTAAAACCCCTAATTTCTTTTATTTCAGATTGACCTTAAAAGTTTCATATCTGTAAGGGGCATTTCAGCACTCAGGCCACAGCAACACTAAACAGGACTACTGGCCACAACAGTCTTGCTCATCTCTCACTATATGGCTTAAGGAACACATAAGGCAAGAAGGGGAGATATCACAATTTCATTGTACTTAGTCTCATAAAAACATACATTGACGTACAGCATTCCGTTGCTGGAAAGAGATATTCTAGAGGAAGCCTAAGGTGCTTTTCCACTTAGAAAAACATTTATTGCATCTTTTTAGTATGTTAAGTAAATAAACCTTGGCAGATCTGTCATTTTCTTCTTTCCTCTGAAGGTTTATTCACAGAAAAACAACACAGAAAATGTTAAGAAGCTTTGTTGTCACATGACAATTAAGAGTTAGGCAATTTTAAATGATGAAATAATTATGTGAAGGCTTTGGGCTTCAGTAGTACTAGGAATGATGTTTCTAATGCTATATTTAGTTACAGAGGTCTTAAATTCAACAGAGGTTGAACACTTTTATCAAGATGTAATATTACGACCTTGCCAAATACACGTTTACAAACATTTTGAAAAAAATGGGTAGTTCTGAAGGGCTCAGTGAATTCAATTGTGGTACTGTGATAGGATGCCGCCTGTGCAATAGGTCAGTTAGTGAAATTTCATCCCTGCTAGATATTCCACGTGCAAATGTAAGTGGTATTGTTGGAAAGTGGAAGCTTTTAGGAGCAGCAGCAATTCAGCCACGAAGCAGAAGACCACAAAAAATCACAGAGCGGGGTCACCACTTGGTGTGTAAAAGTCGCCAACACTCTGCTGATCCTATAGCTCAAGAGTTCCAGACTTACACTGGTATTAATATCTGCAGGAGCTATGTGGAATCGGTTTCTATGACCAAGGAGCTGCCTGCAATCCCCACATCACTAAGTACAATGCCAAGCGTCGGATCGAGTGGAATGACAAATCACGCTTCTCTTTTTTTGGCAGTCTGATTGGTGAGTCTGGGTTTGTCGGATGCCGGAGAATGTTGTCTTCCTGACTGCATTGTGCCAACTGTAACGTTTGGTCAAATTAGGGATAATGATCGGGGTCTGTTTTACGTGGGTTGGACTCCTTACTTCCAGTGAAGGGAAATCTTATTTCTTCAGCATACCAAGACATTTTGGACAATGTTATGCTTCCAACTTGGTGGGACCAGTTTGGGGAAGGCCCTTTTCTATTCCAGCATGACTGTGCCAGCGCACAAACACCTTTGGGACGACCTGGAATGGATATTACAAGCCAGGCCTTTTGATCCAACATCAGTGCCTGCCCTTACAAATGCTCTACTGGTGGAGGGGCAGAAATTCCCACAGAAACACTCCAAAATCTTGTGAGAAGCCTTCCCAGAGATGTGGAAGCCGTTATAGATGCAAAGGGGGGACCAACTTAATATTAATGTCTGTGTATATAAAATACAATGTCATCAAAGCCCCTGTTGGTGTAGTGGGCAACTGTCCCAATACGTTTGTCTATATAGTCTATATAATAAAGCAGAATGGTAGTTTATTATACATGTTTTATTAATGAATGTTTTTAAACTGCATGCACATCTTCCAGGCATTTCTGTATTTTATATTATCAGTGGTTTGTGGTCGGCCCCACATGCTAAAAGTTTCTCTTGATGTCGAGCCACTTCTGCCCAGCTTTTGTAAAGCCACATCCAATCTGTTTGAGGTTTTCTCCATGTAGGTATTTACTACTCTTGCCTTTGGCTTGTCTACCTGCTAAAAAGGAAGCAATCTCATAAATAAACCTCAGCTTTTAGTTAAAAGCACATAAGTGAAATAGGTGTGCTTTAAATTACCAAAAATAAAAGAGTCACAGTCATAGATTACATTTTTGAATTCACTGAATTTATCTATTTAGATTTAACGTATAGATTCATCCGTCATAATTCTAATGGTAGAACACTGCTGGCTCTAAAATAAGTTAAGAATAGACAAAAACTATGGGCACTCAGTGACCTTTTCTTACCATAGATTGCAGAGGATTTTTCTTTATATTTGTACTTATTTATTGTTTAAATTACTCTCCAATTTTGAAAATAACCATGAACCTTCTTTTCTGACAGACATGCACACAATAAATTAACAATCTAAAAAAAAATTGTGCAATTTCTTACAGACACTTTTGCTATATTTTGCTACCACAGAAAATGTCATTCCTATACCAAGTCTTATAATTTTAAGACAAGTGGGTTGAGTACCTAATGCAAACCCTGCGTAGGAAAGGCTCTGAACTACTATTTTAAAAAACATAGTCCATTCTATCGTACGTACCAGACGTGTGTCTTTTCAAACACTTAGCAACAAAATACCATGTGACATTTCCATATTCATCATGTTTGTTAGCATTTCTCAAGCACACAAAATGTTACAACTGTTTGTAATGTTGCTACTAGTGCTGGGACATGTATGGCATTTAATTGTCCAGTTTCCTCTTGGAAAAAGTTTGAGAAATCCTGTACTTCTGGACCAATCACCAGTCCAAGGTTTAAATTAAATTTGAATGTTCTCTTTGGGATTGGTGTGTTGCATGATGCCTCATTCTAAAGGCTGCCATGAGTCTTGAGCATCGCTGATAGGTCAGATCCAAGCCGTGGCTGCTATGATAATATTAAAATGAAAGAAAGACAATGGGGTTTCTCTTTAGCAGTCATAGAGAGTCTGATAAAATGACAGACAGTCACATTGCAGCTCTCCAGGCACATTCTGTTTTCATTAAATGATTAATTGAAACCCAATCAAGCAAAAGGCATAGAATTACTGAGGTGAAAAAGAATGTTTCTCCCTCACCAAGAACTCGGATTAAACCTATTCGACAATAATTATACAGGTATAAAAACCCTGTTCATTTAGCTGATTTGAATTGAAAAGAGGTGATTTCAAGGAACACTTGTGCCATTCTCTGCTCTTGGATTTTATTTTATTTATAAAAAAATGTTTACATCGTTGTGGCTTTTGGCAATATTGTCTGTAAACATAGGCATGATTTCTAAAAATAATCGTCTTAAACAGAGGTATTTTTACCTCGGGAACTAACCTAGGCCTGATTGTCACACCCCTGGTTTCCTAGAATGCTGGAAACCAGGAGCGGAGGCTAGACAGCAGGAAAACTGACCTCTAAGCAATGACAAGAGCAGGAATACAGCCAGAACAGGAACCGTGAAGATATAGCGGAAACAGCCAGATCAGGATCAAACCTCAAGGTCATCATGGAAAGCTAGGTCAGCAACGAATATCAAAATGGTCAGGAGAAGCAAAACCATGGTCAAGAACAAGACAAGTCAGGAACTGCATAAATGAGTAGGGAACACCACAAAGGGCAACGAGGAAATGCAGGCCCACTGCTTAAATAATGATTACACCAGGAAATGGGATCAGACTGAGGTCATGCGGCGTCGCAAAAATTTCCCAATTTTCATTGTGGAAATCTGTGATGTTGATGCTATGCGATGAACGTTCACAAGTGTTTTGTAGTGTGCATTTATGGTGAAAGTGCTGCCTTTGAGTGCTTCCATCACAGCAAGTAAGATAACAGATGTTCACACAGAGAGATACGTATAAGGAAAAAACTGATAAACCAGCTCAGCACTGCCTGCCCTTGCCTCTTGCCGGCTGGCATATCTGCATTAATGAAAATTGCAAAGGCTTATTATGATTTGTTTTATTTCTTGGACAGCAGTGCAACCTGATTACAACATTATAGAGCCAGTTATTTACAGCTCAATAAAATTGGCTTTGAAGAAATCACCTCTATGACCCCAGTCATTACAAGTGGGGTTTAATTTGGAAAATTCATTTTATTGATGGAAAGTATAAGGCAGGTATGTCCTAAAATAGGGTGTGTTTATTGTCATGTATGTTTATTTTTCTTTTCACAAGACATGCTTACTATTGTCAATGTTGTCAAGAACAACCAAGGTAGATGAATCTTGACTGAATATTATGCATGCATGTATGAGATAGAGATAGAGTATCCATGTCCTCGTACATCAGTAATGATAATAGGATGCTCTCTTAATCCAAATGCAATTTTTTCCCATTATTGTCCATCAGTCACATGGAAGAATGTTACTACAAGTAATGAGTTGCAAATCCAGATAGATGAGAATCCAAAAGTGATGACTGAGATCCAATAAACCACTTAGCTGTTCACTCACCCAAGTAGTAGCTAATTTATGTTCCTGTTCATATGGGGATAGATACTCAATATGTATTGTGCTTATTCGTAGAGTTGTTTTTCTTTACAAGATTTAGTCTTGTGAGGTTGTATTTCTGCATTGAGTCAATAACTGCTACATAGTTTCCAAAAAAATGAATGAAATCCTAAATTATCCTGTTAATCCTACAATCCGCATAATCCTCAAACACAGATCAAATCATCCGAACCTTATAACCGATGTTTGAACCTTAAAGGTTTTTGACACAGTAACTTTATTATATGACTCAAAGCGTATGTCCCATTGTCTGAGGAAATTATATATTTCTTTTACCACAGATAATTCAGATGGCTGTTTAAGCACTACTTGAACATCTTTGTCAATCGAGAAAGGGGACCACTGTAAAAGAGCTAGAGTAAAATTATAAAAAGTATTAAAAGTAAACGCTATACATATATGTGTGGATATCAGATAATACCTCTTTTTGGAACAGGATGCCGTACATTATCTCAGGCCATATTTAGCCTCTCATCGTTTTCTAGTAAAATAAGTCCCAATCGACATCATGTACCACTCTGTCAATAAAGTCCGCTTACTCCGGTGGCATTTGAGAGCAATTCGCTCTCTGACCATTCCTGATAAGGTAGTGCAAAAAAGGTCTTCTTAATCACCTTCTGTTAGTGTTCCAATGGATGCTATTTTTTGTAATCTATTTCAGGTCCAAAAAGTGGCTTTAATTATCTTGATAACCAATGTCTTGTGTGTCATGGGGTCTGTTTGCTGAAGCCTTCCAGTGGTAGCAGTAGAAGAGCATGACTTTGTGACGAGTGCCTTATATTTAATGCTGTGCGAGGAGATCTGTTTTGTAATTTCTTTCGCATTGTCTTTTTTACACTTTGTTGTTACTGCACATCTGGCCAAATGACTTCAGGGACAAAATGTAGAAAAAAAAGCATTTGCAATTTTCTTTTGACGCGCAATATGCTGCGATACCCTTCTGTGCATGATATATTCTTGTTTTATGCAGTGCTAGAAGACTTATCATCTTGCATTCTTTCTGCACTAAACTACGCTTGCCATCTGTTTACTTCTATATTCAAACTTTGTAAATCCTGTACCCTGCACCATTGTCTGTTATTATTTACATGTCCTTTTCAATTTAGTGCCATATGCAAACTTGAACATTTCACTTTCAGCTCCATCAAAAAAGCTGTTCTATAAAACCGTCCGTACAGCCCTGAATACACATCAGCCATAACTCTTCTCATTTTTATTTCATATTTGGACTTAAAAAATAATGAAGCACGATGCGTAAACTAAAGATTAAAAAGATTTCTCAACAAGGCCGGGGTGCTGGTCACATATGTATGCCCAAACAAGCGCTTTTTAAACTTTGTTTTAGTTAAAAGAGCTGTGATTTGACATAACAATGTCCAGAAGAACAAAACCGAAAGCTCCTTGGCCAAAAGAGGGAAAACATTTAATAGCTTCTCTGGGGAGACCGTGCTGGCTCTGGCACATCTGTATCCAGACCCAGCAATGCTCATTTTATACAGATATTTTTCTTGGCTTCATTTGTTCAAAGCACAAACATGTATTTTCATTTAGAAAGACCTGAAATTTGTAATGATTATTGATTTTTTTTTTTTGCTTTGCACCCCCTTTTCAATTAGTGATAAGAAACCAGCATCTAACGATCTCCTGGATCATTACAAGTCATTTCATTTTCTAATGTCTTTAATGTGTCACTCAATAACATCACCTATTGGGAGGAATTGGTAAACTAATTACCATGGCTTCTTACGGGGACGAGTCAATTTTTTTCTATAGGTTTTCCTTCTTTTCTCGGTGAGTCACTTTCTCCTTTCTTTATGAACCCGAGGATAATCTTTCTGCAAGATCCATTCCTCAATTTTATTTCCCAGCCAGGATCCTAATTATTGAGATTATTATAATGTTAATATACCATCTCCTGTAGTTTTCTTATTAAATGGAGAGGTATTACGTGAATGCTGTGTATATGTTGCTTTTGTCAGTGGCATTCTGTTACATACTGAAACGCTGCAGGATTATCTGTGTGTGACCAGCCCAGAAGGTACTGCGTCCTTTTCCTTTTGCCTCGGGCATCACTGCAGGCCGATTGTCTCTTTCTATCAGGAGAGGTTTTTGTTCCTCTAATATATAGTGTTTGGGCAGGTTTATGCCAATGCAATTTGATGGCAAAGATAGGTGTAGCTTTTTTTCTCTCTGTCTGATAGGACTGTACCTATATTAGTACAGCAAATGCAGATGCCAAGGGAATGGACTTTAATGGAGACGACTTTAAGCCGTTACTATAAGCCGAAAAGCAGGCATGTTATATAAGTGATATCTGCCAGATGGAGTATAAGGATTTAAATGGTTTTCCACCCAAGCTGCATTAATGGATTGGTGATTTAACAATAACGCCTAACTTCATTAAATCCCATGATGTACTAGAAGGATAGATCCCTAAAAGGGATGTTTATTTTTTAAATAGTCGTTGCCATTTACACACAGTCGAATCAGTAAAGGCATGTCTTGGGTGGTTGTCTTTAGCTTCTTGAACGGAACTGAAAATATGGCATGTGCTGTGATGCCAAAGATAATACTTATAATGCATTCCTGTTCAGATACCTATATGTCCCCTTGTATTAAAGGGAAGTAAGCTATTTTTTCACAGATAGCCGAGAAAATTGTGTATTGATTATTTTTTCAGCTTATGATCTGTGTCCATGAGAATCTACCCTAGAACTCTTACATCTTGACCGGCCTGACGTAATTAGATTTTGATGGGAAAGCTGGACTTTGTCGTAGAACATTATCACGTGAGCCGGTTAGAAGGTTTAAACCTATGTGATGGGAAGTGAAGACAAATCTTTACCCCCCTACAAACAACTAAATCAACTGTTCCTTTAAAGCTAGTCTCTTATGCTTGATTGTTGTCAAACCCAAACTTCCTTTTTGTCAATTCCTAATCAAGCTGCGTTAATTGAACATCCCATGTGGAAGATCTAATTGAGGATTACATACTAATCAAGAATCCGGCAAATAATTTGCAATCTATTGGATCTGTGCCACCATTTGAATTGCATGAGTAAATATTTTATTATGTGACAAATTCAAACTAGCTCTGTCATACATGACTGATGAAGAGGCAAGCCATTCTTCGTCAACAACGCTGCTAAATGCACATACGAAATGACTCAAAACAATACTAGAAGAATTATAAAAGCCGTGGAGCATGGCCAAATCCTTGTGTCTTCATTCTGTAACAAAGTATTCAAAGAGTTTGCATTTTAAGACGATATAAATAGATATTCCCAAAACTGCCACTGCTAGAGGAGTCTGTTTCCAATCCTGAATGTTGTATATTAATTCAGTAAATCAGGAGAAGATTTAATTATGGCTGCCATCCACTATGTGGCATTTCACATCTTTCTTTCCTTTTGTGCCATGTTACTGGTATGTACTGGTCGTCTACTATAGTGCTTTTTATCCCAGACTCTGGATTGTGTTAGCATTCTCTTTTTTTGTATATGAACTTTCTGATGAGAAAGATGGACACTGGAATTGCATGGAGGTTTGATTTATTGGCAAGCATTTTGTTTAACACCATTGGATTGTGTGTTTAATTGCACAGCTAGCACTCATCCTATGAGACTTTTATAATTAATAAGTGGGTTTTTTTTAATCGAAAGAGTGTTTCCTTCCCTCTAATAACTGCCTGGGGTTGAAATGTGATTTGGGTCTGGCTAAGTGATAGCTAGTTAGTGAATAGAAGAGCTTTGTCTCCTGTATTCGGTGGTGGCAAACCTAATCCTTATTCTCCATGTAAAAGGTATATGGTTTGGATAAAAGAAAGAGAACTCTTATATATAACCAGAAGTAACCAGATTTAATAACATGGTATGTCAGCATGTTGTAAACTGTATATGCTGTTCATTGGAATATTGAGAACATTGCATACATGTTTAGAAAAGTCTAAAATAAATTCAAGTTGAAAGCAACCAATAATTCTACAGTGAGGGACTCATTTTAGGCTACAAAATTGTAACTACAGCTTGATTTCGTCTTAAATAAGAACAGATGATCCATTTTAAACAGACAATCATTAAAACTGTAAGTAAAAGGAACAGCTTTGTGGGATAGCTTTAGACAAGAAGGAAAAAGATGCAGACTAATTTCCATATTTTGTGAGTTAACGTAAGAAGAACCATAATTAACACTGTGTAAATGAAAATGAGGACTAAATTAGCAATATACTTGATGAACAATAATTAAGAGATTGTATTCAGTACTTCATTTTCGAAGGATATATAAGAAATATCTGCATTATATATATGTATGTATATATATATATATATGTGTAAAATGTTGTGATGGTATGAAACAGAGAGAAATTTTGCTTCAGGACTTGTACTATAATAAGCATAGATTATCCAGATATGAATAGCCAAGTGTCTGCTAAACTGGAATTTTCTATACGTTTCATATGTGCTAACGTGGCAGTAGCATGTGTAACAAACATGGCTTTCATAATTGGCATCCATGGGGCAGTTGTAAGTTACCTTAACAGGGAAAGTCACGATATTCTATCATCTAAACAAACTCTGTGTCTGGCATTATTTAAACTAAATTTAGTTATTCCTACAGAACCCATTCCTCGTCTCAAACTTGTGCAGAGTATCTCAATTCCTCCAAGCAGAAAATGATTAAGGAAACAAGACAACACGGGGGTTATAAAATAGCTCTATGTGTAATATATCCATCCAAAAAATAGATGACTGATATATGGAAGAGAATGTTGAAAATTAACACAACGAGCTAACGTAAAGAAGAAGCACTTAATATCTGTTATACGGCTACGTCTGTGCCAGACGCTCACAAGTTGGGAAGTTTTTTGGATAGTTTACACACACAAAAAAAGTACAGTACATTCATTTGACTTTTTGCGATTTCTTTTTTTTAAACTACATTTGTCTCTCCAATTATCGCCTTGTAGATTTTCTTCACATCTGCCCCAAATAACTTTGTGCTCCTAATTTTGTGCCGGCAGGGTTTATCTTGTTACGTTATTGGAAGCTGATTCTTTTGAGTTATTCACCCCTCTGATTTTCTTGCCTTGTTGGTTTTGTCAGTTTAATATTCAGTAACTCTGCTTTTCCCCCTCACAATATATTTTTTTGTTACAGAAAAATGTTGCATCAGTCAAGAAATGTTAAGATAAAACCTATTTGTCTGCTCTGGTTTAAATGTGATTTATATCATAAATGTTTATCTGTTATTTAGAATGACACAGGAAACACACGGCTATAATTATGTTTTATTCCAGAGACGGACACAGCGAAGAATTAGTTCACCTCTAGCAGATACAGCATGCCGTTTAATGGCACCCACCTGAAGCATAAGTGCTGGGGATTCTGTTACATTGTTTGGACATCTGTCACTTAGGCCACTACTACTTCCAAATACCCCAATCCTGGTGTGTCCTATCCATTAACATGGCTGTATTGCTTACCTTGGAGCTTTGCTAGTGACACTACATTAGTATTACCCTACTGAAAGAATCCTGCAATTTATACCCCTCTTTGGTCACAAGTGAAGAGGGGTAGTAGGATTGTTATCAAATGAATGGTAAGATTTACTTGTCCCATTGAGAGCACAAATTATCAGTTACCATATCCTGCTGGGGAGCACTGCGTGACGAGGCTCTCATCCCATTTTGCAGTTAAGACATCAGTAGCACCCTGCTCATCTTCTACCTCTGACTCTGAACACATAGTAAAACATCCAATTTTTGACAGCCTACAGATTGATAGGGATCAAAAAACTTCCATGGCAATTTATCGAGCTAAGGTCTAGGAATCTCCAGAGGAGCTGTCCACCACGTGCTGTATATGAATTCTTACAATTCATTATTACTCTTTTAAGGAGTGACGCGGTGGGCTTAGTTCTCTGGTTAAATTATATATCTTGTGAAACAGCAGGCAAAAAGACTATCATGTCGTATTTTACAGATGTCACTTATGGCAATCCCATTATAATATATCTACACTATATCTACAGTACTGTCGATTCCTTCTAGATATATCTACAGTTCAAATTCTTCATTTTTTTTTATTTTATATACAATATCAGTTTTTTAATTTGGACAATAAATGCACGTGCATATCCCTCCACATTTTACATCTTGCGTGTGTGTGTATATCTATATATATGTGCGTATATCGTATGTTATCTTAGTGATGTTCATTGGGATATACGTACATCGATGTATTATGGACACATACTCTGTGTCCTGCTTGCCATCTCCTTTGTGATCTGTGCAACAAAGGGGCAGCTTAATGTGTTTTTTTTTTTTTGTGCTGAAGCACAAGTAATTAACTTGGGTGAAAGCCCTCTTATCTTCTCAGAAGAAATGTAGTGGTATTAAGCATAAACTATTGCTAAAGCTTATCTGTACAACTTTGTCAATTTTAAAGCAGCCAATTATTGAAGCACAATCTGGAATCCTGGCTGAGATTATATTTACTAGCGTACTTCGTTCATCACAAATATTATTTATTTCTGCCTAGACTCTACATGCGCTAATTCCTATTAAAGTTGCCAGTCTCGACTATCTCCCCATACCCTCTCAATATGCTCTGATGTTTTTCAAGCTACTGGGGGATACGCCATACATGAGAGAATGCGTTAACATAAGTAACAGTGGAGGCATTTTCGCTGGAAAACTGCTGATTTAAATCATAGAAAAGGCAGTTAAAATTTAAGGATCAACCTTAAAAGTGATTGTTTGTATTTTCCTCCAGCATTCTGAGGATCCTTGGTGCTCTGGATGTTTCTGTTGAGACCGTTATGCTAAAGACCCACTGACACCCTAATAATCGGTGCCCCCTGTTGGCTGCTGACAGCCACTGCCATTTGAAACATCAATTTTTTTTGTTGTAACTACATATGTATAACAATTCATCTTGTTAAAATGTAGTTGCTGACAAATGTTATATACAAATATAAGAGACAAAACTTGTGATCATTGACAGACAGTGCTAAACATTGTTTTGTATTTGCTAGAGAGATATATCCTTGAAACCGGAGATCCATCTCTGAACGAGTTAAAACATATAGCTGAAATTACCTATGCAATGATATATTCAAGTTGGCTACCGATGTAGATGCAGCCCTGGATTATTAAAAAGCAGCCCTGTTACAAATATTTTTTCACTTCTAATAAATATTGAAACACAAGAATTGCACACAAAGGGCATATCGGATAAGAGCTTTTTCGAATACGGTTATTCAACATCTCTCCCAAAAACAAGAATTGATCAAAACCACAAGGCAATGATAAATAGAATTTATTAAACTGGATTTTAAAATGACCTTATTTTACCAAGAGAAAGACTCCTTATGTGATGAGAAGCCTTTATGAATTTACTTTAAAGTTTTTTATGAGAATTTTTTGTCCAGATCAGGGCGACATAACTCTCGTCCTCGAGGGCTTCAAGACAAGCCAGGAGTTCTGTGTCTCTGCATGAAAACAAGTAGTTTCGGTTTTAGTTATATGTTTATAATTTTTTTTTACATATCTACCTGTGCTCAAGCTGGAATATCCAAAAATATTGGTCTGTTTGTGGCCCATTAAAGACTGGAGTTGGGTAGCTCTGTCTTAGATTGTGAAATATACCTTGTGTTTGTGAATTGTACTGTGAGCATTGCACAAGACCTCCTTGAGTTTTTTATGGTTGAGAGACAAAGTGGGTTTTAGGGCTGAGCACCTTCTAGTGTTTAAGCCTACAAGGTGTTGAAGAGACCTTCAATCGGGGGATAGTATATACCGCATCTATTCAGATGGATATAAGGTTGCAGTTAGGCAACTAGTGGAAATGCTGGAAATTTGCTTGAAGGCTGGTATTCAGTCTACCAGATTCTAGGTCGTGTATCCTGTAAAAAGGTCCTGTAGTGCTACACCTGTGGCAGTCGTAATCTACATTGAATGCAAACTCCAGACCCTGCACGTTTCCAGGAACCTTAACTGCGAGTGCTTCAGTTCTGACCCTAGATTCCATAGTTATGTAATTGATATACTGATTATAAAATGTTATCTATATGTATGGTTTGTCTACTTTATTGTTGAGAGAATTTTGTTTACCATCCTGCACAATTAAGGAACAGGCCATGAAAGGGTGTCTTGATAGACGCAGCTTATGATGTACACCAGAGGACAATTAAATTGCCTGTGTGAGAGCAGGACTCTGCATCAAACCTCCCGTTGGTTTTTCTGCACGTATCGGCCATCCCAAAGCCTTCTCCTACACACTGTTCTGACTAGCTCTCTGCAGTGGGAAATGCTAACTCATGATTTCCCCCGTTAGTTATTTAATCATGAATGAGCACACAGTGTTAAAATGTGTGAAAAGTGTAAATACTCCTTGAGGCCTGAAAGGGTAAATACAATTATGTATTGTAATGAAACCTCCCCAAGATCTTTTCAACCAATGGTTCAAAGCACTCAGATATGCTTTTGGAGAGGCATAAACAATGCAAAAACCTATAATTGCAATGTCAGTCATGGCATCTATACTGAATACCAAACACAAAACCATACCTCACATGATTTATTTTCATGGTGTGTTGGCTATAAAAAGAGTAGAGGAAGGGGAGAAGCTAAGACATACTGCAGGAATACAGTGTCCTCTACTGGGGAAAAAGACAGTGATGTCTTACCTGCACGGAAGGAGCCTTGATGTCTCCTACTACAGAATCAGAATAGGGAAGATCAATCATTGTTAGAAATATCCCATTTTTCAAAACACGCATAAAAATAGTAGGAGACAGAACACCATCCTGGAGAGATTGCTTTAGTGACTCCCAACATTTCCTCCCTGATTAATGACTCAATAGATATCACTTATATAATTCACTGTAAGTGATCTGAAAACGCTTTACCTCCTCATGCATACTGTCATTATTGAAAAGGACCAATTGAACCATTTGTCATGGCCAACTCTAAAAAGGACTGTAAGCAATAAATGTCCTTAATCATGTTTTTATCACGAGCTTGTCACATAGTGTCACGTGTCGTTTCAAGATGTGACGTGCTGTATGCTCACAGTTAGGAAGACTATATAAAAATGCAGAGTTATCGGCCAGGAGGGGGGAAATGCAGCGTTCAGCTTTGGAAATGAATATGAAATATCACATACACTTTCTGGCTAAGATGATACTGTATAAACAGAGATTTTCATCGCTAAGATCCAGAATGCATCCAGATCTCATTCTACACCAATAACTCCTGTAACCACAACATTCAGGGAACAGGAGTGCTAGCGGTGGACATCAATCAGTGGTAAAAGCCAACTGCCTTACTAGAAGTGATCGCAGGGTGATTGCCGCCTATCTCTTTAGAACATAACATTTCCACTGCTCTTTCTGTTGATCAGACCCATTTACCAAAGCTCGGGTCCTGCTTTAAGCTTTCAAAGCTCTTTACTTTCTCATATCTTAAATTATTTCTGTTTAGTTTTTTGTTTGTTTTTTCTTTTATGTTTTAAATGAAACGCATACCGAGTATTATTTTACTAAAAACAACTTAGCAAAGTATATGTTTTCTTAAAATATTTCCTTCCCATCTGCTTCAAAATCATCTGTCTGCTACAGCAGTTTGATCCAGGGCAGGATACTGATCCTTTTTTATTCCATGATCGCAGGTGCTTTGTTAAAAATTAAATTCCCAAATTAATTTTACTTGGTTATTACAGAATAGTTCCTAATTAACATCTGTAGTTGATACCAGCAGGTCTATATAATACTCTGGACTGGTACCAGTTTATGATTGGACTGGTCAGGCTGGAGCTTATATTGAATATTTAGTGCTTGTACCAATATGACTCTTTAAGGTCACACTTACTTTACGAGGGGAGACTTTTGGCTACACAGATCCTTTTTTTGCGTTTCTCCTGTCAAAGCGATTTGGCAGACCGTATTAGACATCTGGCAGAGACACTCTGTCATACACCAGCCAAACTGCTGTCTGATTTTACTTATACACATGACTGGACAACCCTTCTAAGGATCAGCATGCCTGTCATCAAATACATTTTGACAAATAATCAAGCTAAGCATTTTGTTCACGGATCTTAATTAGGACAGACACAGGAAAGCATTTTATCAAGCTCTTGCTAAAAGATTTTGACAAAAAATATATTGAGAATAATTGCAATCAGCTAAATCAAAATAATTCCTGCGTTCCAAATATTGTAACAGCAGTCTGAGTCATTTAATGAATGTATATTAATAATCTTCTATTATTTAGAAGTCATCTGAGGGCCCTTGTATAATTAGACAACCAAGGAAGCTGAAGTGTAAAAAATTAGCACAGATGCATTGGTAAGTGTTTCATTTTGTGATTTCTATAACCTTTTGAGCGCATCTGTAAAGATCCGATGTCTTGAAGACCTACGCTTCACTGCTCTCGGTTCTAATATTAATGATCTGCAATTTATGTAAAATGTGACACTAGAAAAAGAAATGTACTCTCTGCTGTAGCTCACACCGGAGCCAACACTTAGAATCACATAGAATCGTACTCATAAACATCAACATTCCATTCAGAGGCCGTTTGGAGTGAGAACCAATCCGCTGTCAGATTGGATTTGAGTGCTTCTACACAAGCCAATCATAACTCTTTTGGGGAAATGTATATAGACCATGCATTCTGTATGTAGCATGGCCAGGCTAATATATTTTAGGATTTTTGCTAAAAAGCCTTTAAAAGTAAAAAGGGGATATATAGAATATTTCAAAGCATTCCAATAAATTTGGATTTTTATTCCTAATCATTTTTTTTGTTGTATTTATACTCTGTCAACCATTACCTGAACATGGTAAGAATTTCTAATCTAATCCAGAAACATTGGATTGAAATGTGAAATAAATTGAAAAAAAATGAAAATATTGGTCTACCGGGCAGTATTACAAATCTCATCATTGCCTTTTTTTTCCACTTCACCCATAAAATGTTATAGTACTTAGTTACATTTTAATTCTGCTACAACTGTCATAATCCTTCTTGACAAAGTGTCTCAAAAATTGGTCTCCATTCTTTTACCGTGGTTGGTCGAATGCTTTGGCATTTCACAAAATGTTGGTTAAGAGGCCATTGTGCCGACTGCCGTAAAAGAACTAAAATGTAATCTGAGTATAAAATAATAATAATAAAAAAAAGGTTTTACGTATCTTCCCAATAGCAAAAGTTATTAATTTTAATACTTGCATTGCTTACTGTATAACAGAGTTGTTTTCTTGTTATTACCACATTATTTAAGCACTTAGAAATAATCACCAAATGCAGTTAATGGGGGAAAAAATACAACTTCAATGGTTCTTCTACAATACATGTTTTATTTTGTAAACCTGGATTGTATAGTGATATATGCAGATTAGCTTTCTAATAGAGACTGTGATGGTAATTACTAAACTGGCTAAGTGCATTTCAAAACAATTTATTGTGCAATCGAATTCTGGCACGCGAGGACTAGCTTGCTATGCGTTTCAGCAGGGAAAAAGCTATACTGGATTCAAATGCCATGAGGCAGCCGAGACCATGTTTTCCAGCTGGCCGATCCACCCACATCCCTAAAGCGTTTTAGAAAATAAAAGGTTTACTATTGAAATATCAGTGATATAACGCACGACTAGATTTTAGTTACATGAGACATACTACAGATATTGTACGTCTAGGATATCAGACTTCGCTTCACAGGTAAGTTATTGGCTGGAGGTACGGAAAGGCCGATTTAGAGCAAAAGGGGATCACCTATAATTCTACGATTATGTTGGGATGTTCAGCAATCAGAATTTGATGCCGTAGACACCAATCCGTAGAAACCAATGGGTGCACCAGTGTTTTTCTCTTTTGGTATCATGCTCCCAAGCTGATATGTTAGATGTTTGTGTATTAAGTTAGACTTTTCAGCTCTGTTTAAATATAGGGGGCTGCTTATCCTCAGTTCATGGGTAATGATTAGTTTAGCTCAAAAGGACAATTGCGAAATGATGGCAGAGAATTCTAAAGCAATAAAACAATTAATGTTGAGGTTTGTAGGAAATATATTTGTGTACTACATTTCTCATAATCCCAAAGTAACTTCCAGGGATTTATTATGACCTTGGCTACAAAACACTTAGACAGTGCAACATCTGGGTGCCTGAAACAAAATTATATATGAAAAATATGAAAAAAACTGAGCAAACCATTTACGAAATAGATAAATTCATATGCACAGCCACATGCCTGCTTCGTCTGGCTTCCCCTGCATCTACAGCAAATTCAGAGACAGGGTTCCCGAAGCTTCTTCAAAGTGCCCATCCAGCTACAAAGTAGCCGAGCAGAATAATTAATTTTCTGTAGATAAGAAGCAAATCAATGCAGTTCCAGTCTTTATGCTACTTTTGTTTGACTTGTCAGCTAATTTCAGCCTAAAATACCAGTTAAACCCTTTAGTTAAAGTACTGCCCATTATTCTGGCACTAAGGAGGCTGAGATTGCATTTGGTTTAAACTTTAAAAAATCCACTTGTAAACTGCTTATTGTTTGTGTGGGTTGGAACGCTAATTAATCCTTAGCAACCTGCACTAAGTAAATGTCTCTGCGCTTTTAATAAATTCGGACCTGGCCTTTTAATACTGCCTTTATAGGGTGGATAATCCTATTTCCTTAATGTTACGCTTAATTGGCATAGCCAAGCTGACAGATGTGCCAAGGCCAGAGATTCTTCCAGGCTTTTATCGTTACAATACTTAACTTTTTTATCCCACCCCCACTTGCACGTGCGCAGCCTTAATCAGAGAATGATAAGCAGGTTATTGTGATGTGATTAATCATTATAGAAGATAACCGAAGGTTGCCACCCAATATATAAAATCATTCCTGCTTCTGTGAATGTGTTTATAGAGAAGAAATTGTGAATATGGTCGTCCTAAAAATGTTCCTTAACGTCAAGAAGGTAGAAATGGTTTGTAAGGGATTCTCCCGTTACTTTCTCCTGGGACCTCATAGGTTCTCACAGGACCCTTTGTATATCTATGTGTTATTTTCTCAATATCTACCCAGTTATAATAAGCTCTCGAGCTCCTACCATAAAAGGGTTTATGTTTTTGTGTGAGGCCCCTAAAGTTTACACATCTTTCTTCCGATCAGGTACAGGGTCATGTTTACTGCGCTGCCCGAGAGAAAACTTTTTCAGAACTAATCATATGTATTAATAAGCTTTTAGATGGCTGTATTGCCAGCATGTACTCTTTACCTCCTGTTATCAAGTGATGTCATAGTATACTCTTTCAGAACATGCCATCGTATTATTCTAGATCTCCGGTGTACACTTCTTACTATTCTCAGGACTCCAGTAACCGATCCTGCAATACAAATATTTTTACAGGTCATCTTTTACATTAATACGGCCATTAGTGGTGATGGATAGTAATACCATTTTCTAGCTGATGGGATCATCTTTCAGAAGAACAACCCCTGGTGTTCAGCTGCTGCTGACACAAAGAGAATGCTGTATTGTTGTTGTTTCCTCTGGAAGAATCTCTGTGAAAGTTGCATGTTGCAGACTTTGCTAATGGAGTAATTACATCATCTTGTCATCTCTTGTGTCTGCTGCTGAATGGTGTGAACCTGCCACGTCTGTTTACATGACGTGGAAAAATTACCTTTGTGATCCCACCTAAGGCTAATGCCAGATACTGGGAATGAAAGATGCCCCTTTATGCACTATTAAAAATTTCCTTTTTCACTGGGCTTATTATCCCCCAAGGGGTAACTTATCATAATAGCAGGTACCCCAGCCAGCCTAACAAAAGAGTCCAAACTTCCTATCTCATCAAATGCAGTGTTTGGGAGATTAGACCTGATCTTCTTCCCTCACACATCTGGCCACGTACAAAACATTGTAATTTAATGTCATTACTGGCCCATATTAAAAATATGTACAGAGCACAAATGTGCAGTGTTTTTATTTTTTTCCTGTGGACTCACACTGCATTAAAATAACTATTTTTATATCAAGTTCTTTAGTTACTTTACTGGCAAAAATCATTCCAATCCGGGTGAGCTGGCATTGTTGGGGGGCGTGAGTCATTCCTAAAATCAGTCTCTCTGTAATGGGAGCCCCCACTGCTATGGGCTGAAGGCAAATCAAAAGCCACTCCTGACCTGAAGTGACACTTCGAATCTCAGAGCTGCTATCCAGATGTACAAGATGTCACCTCCGCTGTAGTTAAGTGCATGAGTTGTTTTGCTACCTTTGGTGCGCTTGTTCTCCAGGCTTTGTTACTAATTCCTGTAACCAACGAATGACAGCTATGCATTACATTCGTCAATACTAGTGTTCTACACTCATCAGTAATTATTCATATAACAGTAAATCTGCTGCAACCATGTCCACGATTACGCATACATTCCCTTTGCACATCAACTGCCATGGCTTTCCATTAATGCTCATCGATATGAGCAGATCCAAATATGGATCATCTGGATACGCTTTACTTCCTAGGGATGGCTGTATAAGATCTGGACTGTTCATTGAATCTTGTCTTGTGGGAAGGATTGGGAAGGGCTGTCCAAATCTGATCTACATGCCCATAGTAAATCAGAATGTGTGCTTTAGAAATAGGGAAAGTCGTAAGACTTTTAGTTTTGCTTTTCATAAAATCGGCTTTGGTCTCTTTAACCATCTGGATGCAGTTCCTTGTATCTTGCTTCCTTTCACAAATTTGGTTTTAAATACAAACCGTTACAATGAATCTAAAGTTACAATGTAATGGTTACAAAGTGCCTAAATCTTGACATAACTTAATGTACTGCGCATAAGGGGAGAAATAATTCAGAGCACAACATGTATTAAAATGAAGGAGGGTTATGCAGTGGTGCTATTTAGCAAAGATAATTCTGTATAATGTTCTATGTAATGTTCTCCTGCCAGCCGTATTTACCACATTATGGGATGTATTTCGTTAAATCGAAGTTGAGCTGAAACACTTCATCTCATGCTCTACAACGCAATGGTGGGCAGTTTCTTCTAATAGAAGGGCCGTGCTGCCCCTCCATAATGTTCATTCAATGGGTCAAGAGGTTTTTGGCTTGTAAAGGGTCATTATATAATTTAGCATCAGTTTCCCAGATAGCATGACAAAGTTAGGAACACTATGACAGGTAAAACAGGTAGTTTATTCGATTTCTAGCAAACACTAGTCAAACACAAGCCAAACTTTCCACATTGGGAATATGTAATGTAGTGAACATTTTCATTTTATTCTACATCTCTATACAATCCATATTAAGAACAGAACACAACATTTTCCATATAGTTGTTATAGGAATTGTATTGTGTTACTAGAAAATATTCCTACGCGTTGACCCAACTTTTTAATAATAACTTTTGTTATATATGACTTATTCCAAATATTTATTGTCTTAAGGAAATATGATGGTCTTTGTGAAGCAAATGGTTAAATATGTATCCTGGCCATAATTTTGAGATATCTAGGGGTCATGGCGATGAGAAGGAGTCTGAATGTGGTTCATTGGAATGGGTGAGCATAAACAAGGGGGTAGGAAAATGCGGTAGGTTATAATAAAAGGCAATAATGTGGTGCAGGAAAAAAAATAGAAAAGTATTAGGGGGCATATAGCAGAAAGAGAAGGGACTAGAAAAAGGGGTATAGCGTAGATAGTGTGGGTGAGTGATTGCTGGGGATAAGTTGCGTGAGATGCTGTAGGAGAAGCAAACTCTTTATCTATAAAAGCACTTTAGTATAAATAACCAGTGTGCATCTCAATGAATTAGTATAGTAATAATAAGGAAATGAATATGTATTCAAACTTCCAAAGGCTTATAGAAAATACTAATAAAGCTTGCATTATGATAAATGAATCCATGATTTTTATTAAACTGTGCCAGCTACTTTATGCAAACCTTTTCCCTGACAGCGTGCAGTGAGCTCATTAGGTGGTATTAAGTATTACTGTCTTACTGTGTCTCGGGGTTATGTGAGGAAGATACCGCTGATCTATAGCCGGAGCGTATGTTTCAGGGCCCTGATGTGGCTGCACCCCCTGTTATTAAACCACTAGTGGCGCTATTTTAATGCTGAGGATCCTTGTAATTAGCTTTGCCTGGTTTTTTTTTATGAAGGTTGATGTTACGGCTCTCAGAATATGCCCCTGGTGTCTCTGCTACCTGGTTGTTTTAGCCGCTCTGCCTGCCCCAGTAGTGGAGGCAAAAAGTAAATTGCGCACGCACTGGTATATTTTCTGTGCTCTTAGAGCTTTTAAAATGAATAGCAAGGTCATCTGTAATAAGTACAAATATGGTGCTAATCTAGAAAGGTTTTCTGTCCATTTGTGTTTAGATGATCCTATTAGGTTTTATTTGTAACCATTTTTTTAAAAATACCTTGCTAATTATATTTCCGAAAAATATTGCATTAACCGAATTAGTAACTCTGTGTGCGGCTGCCGGTCAGCATTATAGTGAACTTGAAGTTTAGTTCAATTTGTTTGTTCTGGAAATGTATTCCATAAAAGAGTGTTTTTGCTCTGTTATTTTTAATAAATGCATGCATATGTCTTTGTTAAAGTACACGCAGTAACATGAAGCAGTGATTAGTTATATCCTGTCGCCTCAGTGATCTTTTAAAGTGAATCACTTTATATTATGCACGTTATATCTGCACGTTTAGGGATTTCTCATTCATTGTTGTTTGTTTCGTTGGGGGTCCCCCCCTTGTTTTCAAAGATTCCAAGGACTGCACAAAGTATACATCCTACTGGCTAAAGGGCTCTTGACAGGACTTAAAATAGTTTAAAGCAAGTGAGATGACAAGTTCCCATATCCCAGTCTCCAGAACTAGTTTCAAACAATCATCACAAACATTAATAAATACTCTCTGTTGGCAGACGGTTTAATAAATTGTAAAGAGTAAATTGTTCTGTGTTTCTACTCAAGAAGCCTTTGTTTACAGCAGCTGTTAGTAGCTAAAAGGGCAAAGCCAGATTCTGTTTTTTAATTGCGGACTGAATAAGACTCATAATAGCATAACCTAAATTGATCATTATACACTCATACAAGCAGGGGAAGGAAAAAAAAGGTCTAATTAAATTCAAGAGCTACTGATTGAATTGGAAAGGGTTTGACATTGGCAGGGTCCTGGAAACTGATATGATTATTTTAACAAACTGCGCTTTTACAGGTTGGCAAACCTAAGAAAAGGGGTCTTTAAACATTTGGGATTTTCCTGGCATGGGCGAGTAGAGACGCCGCCATCTTTCGAAGCAGCAGGATTTAGGATTATTGTGTAAGGGTTTATTATAAAGTTTATTTTCTTCACTTTTCCCTGGGTTAGATGTATAGGATGCTGACTTTTAGAGATATGGTCCACATACCTTACATCACAGCAAATGTTTTGTCTTTGAATTGTGAATCCATTGAAGTATATCTCTGCACACATCCATATGACTTCACAATACAAGTTAAATCGCAACGCAGACAATTACCTTCACAGAACTACATACCTTCGTTAAAATACGCCAGCCGATGGTGAATATCAGCTAGAAGCAGTAAATGTTAGAATGCACAGCTGCAAATTTCACCTGTGTGCAAGGATATGTGTAGTATTGAAGTAAATCCAGAAAAATGGGTAACTAACCAGTAACCTCAGTAGAAAATGCATTAAACATTGCAGACTTCAACTATCCACATTTTTCCTTGTTGAGGAAGTGCTGCATAAAAAAGGCTTTTGAAAGTTACCATCATCTCAATGAATATTACCCGCTGTGAATTTTTTCCCCAGAATGGAGCTTTAAATACCGCTTGTCAGTCGCTAAGCCTGGACAACGCTTGGAATGCTGAAATGTATTTTCTAAATGGAATAGCTGAATAATTCAACACATTTAACAGGAATTACGGGTCCATCTAACAACTGTAAAATGTGAATTACCATGAAGTGATGCACTTGTAGAGTTAAATTGAACACAATATAAAAAAAAAAAATCAAGCAATACAATTTTTATTCCGGCATAAAATTCAATCTTTTTCTTCTGTTGAAGAAATATGTGAACAAATTACTTCCAACAGGGTTTTCAAATTTTATTTGAATGTGCCATAGAATAAAGTCTAGTTACCACAATAAGTCCTATCAGGTTTCTGCTCCTGACTCAAATACAGGATTTCATTTAACATAAAGCTCATCAGTTATTGATACACATTGGAAACAAATCTGATAAGTTATAATACATACGGCCGTCAGAAGACTGTGGAGCTAGTAACCTCTGTACTGCATGGTTATGTTATCCTTCATATTATGGAGGTCCAATCCCATGGAGTTTCTGCTGTATAAAGGGTTTGGAGGGCTCTGTAAATCAGCGAGATTTCTTCCCCCATTAATATATACATTATTTAGCGCCAACTCAGCCTTTTTGGTTGGAGAAACATGCCAGTGTTGGCCCTTCATAATGAATAGTGATGTGAGGTGAAACTACAGCTTTATGGGCCACAATGCAGACCTGGAAGCTGCAGTACAGAGGAAGAGACACTAGAGGGAGTATGATCCATTCAGGCTGCAGTCCCTGTATTAAAATTGGTCATTTAGACTTTGCCAATGTGGAAATACTAATGGTGGCCAGGTCTATGACAAAGTGAGTGTCGTGTAAATAGAGAAAAATATACTTGGTGTAAATTATGTATGGTGTAAGGACATCTTAATTTTAACACATTCACCAGTTGATATATAGTTACTGCATTTTAAAGAGTAACAAAGGTATTTAACCCTAACCTTTTGTATCTTTGAGAATCCTGTTTTTCTTGGCGTCTTCTCTTTCTGGCATTCTTGATTTACATTGCATTGGTGGGTTGTATTTTTAATTATTCTATTGAAATGTAAATAAATAGCCCATTAATTATTGGATTTTGTGGTTAAGCCCATCTGATTCTGAATCCTTATTAACAAGTAGAACTGTCAGTTTAATAGTGTGCCGTTCACGATTGTATGCTGTTTTTTGGATTTTTCTTTGTGTTTTTTTTTTTCCCGTTGGTACTTTAGCATACAAGATTGCCCTACAATTTAAAATCCTGTTTTATTTAGGCCTGGATAGACATGTCAGATGTACTTAACTGCATAGCTATGATTTTGTTTTCAGAACAATAAAATAAACTAGAGAGATCTGTAGGGATTCCTCGTGGATGTGTGTCAGTGACTTGCATCAACATAGAGGGGTTGTGGAGAAAAATAAATTAAAGCCACATCATGTACACACCATACCAGATGTTGACAGAAGCTGTGAGGCTTTCTGGGACACGGCTGGGAGGAAAACCTTAACTTGTGGTTTTAATAGTGTCTATGTTATTGCTGAAAACATATCAGACTTGATACATTTCCTCTTTCTTCTTCCCATCTGTTACTTTTTTATTACATATCTCAACAAAAATATTGATACAAACAATTTTACAATGGATTATTTCCAGTGGTCATCGGATGACTAGCACCTTCTGGCTAGTTTGGAGGGGGGGGGGGCTTGTCAGGTAAAGCCAAGTGGCCTCAATCTTCCCATTGGTAGATAACATGGGCACAACAGTTTAAGGTTTCTAATGGACCATGGCTCAACATACATCGTAAGGTGTATACAATATTTGATACCCGGAGACACTATCCCTGGAAACTAGTGAGTCACGAACACGCCGTGAACATAAGGTTATGAAAGAAACTTTAATAAAACGTCACTCATGTTTAGTGGTTTTTCTAACAAATGAAGAAAAGAATTGAATAAAGTGAAGTAATGGATTTCTTTGTGTTCCGCTTTTAGTTTCATCAAGTAAAATAGAAGATAACCTTTAAATGTGGTTTAAAGTAGATTTTTCTTCAGTAAAAATGATTGCTAGTAATAGTTGTGCTGTTATTTCAACTCCATATTGAAAAAGTAAGAAAGATGATATGATACAGTGAATAAAAAATAGGTATTGTTTCATTGATGACAGCTTTATATTGAAAACATCAGGAGAATATTAATAATTTATTAAACGTTGGAGACTCCAATAATTTATTTCACATCCGGCTTTTTGTTCTAAAACAAAGGACAACAAATACAAATAGGATTTAGGGCTATATATTATATTAATGGAGACCTTGTCACCATGAACTCAAACAGCTCTGTTGATCTATAGGAACCAAACCACATGCTCATGCTGCTCTGCGTGTAACCTTAATCTTGGGCCTGTTCCTCACCAGTACACACGTAAGAATCATCTGAACACCTATACTGTGACTTTATAAAACATGTAGAGAGAGACACGCAGAGAAACAGTGCAACAAATCTGTTGATAACAACCAGGAATTTTAAAGAGAAATGATATAGGTTCAGGAGATTGAATTTCTCATCCACGCTTCAATGTATGAAACTGGACTATCTCTGACCTTGCGAGGACCTCACGTGTTCCCGTACCAGGCTTGACATTTAGAGCTCTGTACTGCAAGAATAATCTCGTGGAACAACTCTTTTTTCAGAAGAAGCAGGAATTAACTCACCTTCCCTCTGCACATAAAAAACATCCCTCTTCCAAGTATGACAGTGCTTTAAATAATCTCCATCTTAATGAAACTAGAGGTCACAATGTCCACAGGAACAGTTAAAACATAAGTTAATGCCTGCGAATAGGTGTTTCACTCTTCCATAATTCTTGCCAGTATAAATATCTCTTGACTGTTTCATTGTTTGAATAAATGACTACAAGGCAAGGGCTTCCAAAAGGGTGCAGATTAAAGTGCCCTTTATTGTTAAAACCATAATTAAATAATACTTGGATTTATTTTCGTTCTCTTCGGGGAACTTGTTCTGGAGAAATTAGAATCTCAAATGACAGAGGTAGAAAGTCATTCAGTTAATCTGACTTTTTAATTATCACAGCTAGGTTAACCAGTATGACTTATTTCAGAACAGTGATGTAACACAGATCAAGTAGGATGTCTGCCACCCCCATCATTTCCCAAGCATTTAAATCCACTTTACTACCCCGGGTATAACATGATCTTTTTCCCCCCATCTTTATTCCTTTCCTGTGTACCAGTCTTAAAAGCTGGGAGGCAGCCCCATCTTACTGGCGGTAAGTTGGCAACACAGAGTTTTGTTTGCGCCGTCCCTGTTTCATTTAGCCTGGAGGTAAGGAACTCCATGATATAATGCTATATGTCAAAAGGTTTATGTATACATGGCACACAGGAACATGGAGAGACCAGACATGGGTCCATAGTCTACAGTACAGTCCGTTATCGGTTATACCACTGTTACCCCAATGTTTATGATATGCCTATCTCTGTAAACATAGAACCGCAAATCATAGTGACAAGCGGGAGAAGTTTTATTTAAGGAATTTACCTATTTGTCATTTTGCGATAACAAAATATTTATTGGAAGCAGCGTGATGTTACAGCAAGGCTGGCATCTGAAATATCATATCTACTTGATAACGTTTCTTTATGAAAAACCATTAGTGTGCATCATAAGTTGTGATTTAATGGAGTTGTAAACCTGTTTCAAACACTGTTGTAATGAGCACAGACCAAGTCTGAGCTTTATCTGTGGGAGTTAAAAACATGATGTAGAGATTGAGAATATGAAGCGTTTGCTATTAAATACAAGACGGTTTGTAGAAACACTAAGCTCTGGCCACTCAACAGTAACAGCAAGGTCTATCATGGCAGACATAATAATTCTGCATAAAGGTCCAGAATTATGTAACCAAATTTTGTTGCTTAAATAAAGCTTTTCTTAAGTAGACCCATGAGTGTTGTTGGTCTTGCCTTTTTATTTATATATATTATATAAAATCTCCATGTCACTTGCCAATGATGGGTAAAAAATATATATATATATTTATAATATAGATATTTTTTACCCATCATTGGCAAGTAAACTAGTAGAAAGCTTCCCTCCTCACTGCCCGTGCATTTAGTAATGTGATGTCAGTCTTTCCGAATCCTAGATGTCCTGTCTCTATGGGGCTGTGTGTGAGAGTGAAGTACCATTTATTTGGCTGGTTACATAATGTATGATACACACTCTCCTCTGTGTAGATAATACACAGTTTGCCTGCCGTATGCTCCCGGGCTAATGATAGGATTTTCCATGCTGAATGTTCTGTTTCTGTAAACTTTGGGGAGAGTGCATTGAGATATCCGAGAAGAGGTCCCAGGATAATGTAATATTAATGAGAAGCTCTGTCTCTGCAAACATGCATTAAAAGACATTGTATTGAACTAACCATGTGCACACTTAAAGTGAAAAGAGCAGAGTGAATGCTCAAGGTACCCATAGTGCTGCCCTTCTCACTGCTTGCCTTTGTTACTAGGATTATTTATTTAAAAATAAGTCACTAGAACCTGATATGGATTTTCTCTAACAAATATTATCCTGAAGTGGCATGAGGTGGGAAGAAAATCCTCAATGGAAATGGTGCTCTGCCTTCCTTCCTCCACGCGTCTCAGTGACACTCGCTAATAACCTATTGATTATTTTGTGAAGGACAGGTCATAATCTATTTATACTTTAGAATCCAACTCCATTAAGCTAGAACCATTAGAAACTGACAAAGACTTGGTGAGCGTGCAGCAAAAAAAGAAAAAAAACTTTCTGTATGCTTGTTGGCCATGAATGACAAATAAGAAATAATTTAGATATATTTCTGATACAAAGATAATTTAAAAGCACAAAAAGTTATACATCCTCTTTCAGATGTTCCATTAAGCCTCATATAATTATATTGTCATGATTAGGTCACAGCAGTGAAATACTGAGCTCTACTAATCTGGAATGGACAGGTTTACTGTGATTGCTCCTATCTCCTCTTAGATTTCATGTTGATACTTCTTCTTAAAATATGCCATGTGGAGTGCCCAGTGAAAACTGCTCCATGGTCATCCAAAAAACCTGAGAGAACATCTTTGCCCATTCTAACCATACAGAGCATTGGCCAGCAGGATCCCCCAAATGTGCCCAGGCCAGTCTATTCTGAAGTACATTTTGCACATGCCCTCCACAACTTTTTAACCCTATGCATGTTCCATATGGATGATCATGACTTGCGCCATTGATGTGTTTTAACACTCCATCTTGGAGCTGACATTAATCACTCTGTGGAGAACGTTCTCTCTCTAGAGGCTGGTGTGTAAACGCAACAGACCCCAGAGTCATGTTCCACAACTAATTAGAGGCTGTTTTATCTACAGTATTGCAGTGAAGCATTGTTACTGGCCGATTCTGGATATTATCATAAAAATGACAGACAGTCGTGGAATTTAGAGTATTTAATCAGAGTATTAAATTGCTAAGAGAGTATAAACATTTGGGCTGTCCTATAAATATACTGTGGGTGGACGCGCTCCCATAGATAGTAATCAGATTTTTTTTCCACCACTCGGAGCCATGGCTGGATAAGCATTTGTGATTTTCGTACAGTATAAGCTTGTTTTGAAAATACATTAAATGTTGGGAATAGTTTAGATGCCTTTATTATAGGTGAAATATGTAACCTGTTTGCCAATTGCCTGGCGGAATGCAATTACATTAACAAAGATTTGACAAAATGAATGCAGGGTACAGCTATTTTCCATAGTAATAGAATACATTAGCCTGATAATAATAAATATCAGAATACAATGCAATGTGTATTTTAACCATGTGCTCACTCTTCCTTTGTGGCCTGTAGAATCCTTTGATGTGGGGGAAATATAATTGTATAAGTGATAGTTGGAATCTAGAATCATTGAGTGACAGTTGGGATCTAGTACTCTTAAGTGACAGTTGGAATTTGTTGCATACATGAAGGTGAATACAATACATTATTAGATCCAAAAAAAACATCAGCCTTTGTTTTTTATTAAACTCACAGAATGAAGCAAGCAGGTGGAGGGACATATCTTCTGTGCTTTATAAATAAAGATGTTGAGCCCCTTGCAGCTCTCCATCCTGTTTTAATACTCTGCATTTTTAGACACAAATATATTTCATATATTGCAGCTTTCTTTAGTTATATTTGTTCTTAAACTGGCTGATTTCTTCATGGAATTGGCTCATTCCATTAAGCATGAAAATGAGATGGCAAGCTCCTTGGCCAAGGAGGAATGTGTTAATGTAATGTTATATGGTACGTGGAGTCATACATGTGACTGCCTGCTATTTATTGCAGCTCTTGTACAATCTGACACTTGTATCTACTGGTTTACAGGAATGGAGTCCTCCCGCACTCAAACTAATAACTCTATTCTCTCTAATAAAACTTTTTTATTTCACAATAACTAAAATCAGAGTTCACGCTCACAGTTATTTTTTGTATCATGTGGATAGGTATTTTATCTGGAAAATCTCTTTACTCCTGCTCCTGCTTGGTTAAATAAGACTTCTCTTGTTTTACTGTATGGAAGTGCAGCAGACAGACTCTTATTTATTAGCCTTTCTAAAGAGTGAGTCAATAAGCATTTATTATGCCCCAGGATGCAATGAATCTGCATTGGACAGCACTGTGAAGATGCACATAAAGAGCTACATCAATCTTCCATATTCTCATATGCAAATCTGTTTACCGGAGCCACACAATGTTTAACTGTCATGGCGACTGTGTGTATAGGTACAATATAATATATGTAGCTAAACAAGTAACACAGACAGTCACCATGACAGTTAAACATTGTGGAGCTGTTGTAACTCCATTTCACCAGTGAGCCATGTTGTAAGGTAAGGTGAAGGCTGACATGACACAGTAGACCTCTCACAGCTGTCTGGGATGGATGTGAAGTTTCTAGAGGGAAAGTATTTAGCGCTTGTCTCTGGTAAGGAATGTGTGTAGACTGTAGAGGGGTTGGTTGGGGAGGTGTGGAAAATGGTGGTACATGCTACCGGCCAATTGCTAGGGGGATGGGAAAGCCGTGAAATTTAGGGGATGGGGACGTATGGGTAGGGGAGGACATGCAGATAGATTCGAGCCATCCTCTAAGACCAGATGAATGGCTCGCCATCCCTAAAGTCTGCGTGACCTGGCCCCAGGACCACAGGTAATGTGGGTTAAGTTTATGAGGAGGGAAGGAGACTGAAGGAAGAAGAGCAGGGGGTTAGACAGCATGCCCTGGATTTGCCTTTTGGCGTTTGTTCTCTGTAGAGAAAACAGCCTGGGTACCATTTTAGGAGTAACTGGGGGGGAAAGCACCTTACTGGCAGTCCCTTGCTAGTTTCTGAGCTGCACCACTTAGACTTCACACACACACACACATGAATGATTCTACATGAAAAAGACATTTTGGAAAACTTTAGTTTTATATGAAAATGTGTTCATTACTCAGCAGGCGTGAGCAGTTTTCTTGTACACTTTTTTTTTTTTTTAACATATTCTAACCAAGAGCTTACGCAGCAGCAAGTTAAAGGGTCATTAGGGCTCAGTGAGTGCTCATTGTGATTAGATTCGGCACCCATTTTTACCCATGAGTGGCATGACGTGGACCACAACCAGTCATAGCATCACAAAATCATTTAATAATGTACAAATGGCATTTATTTCTTCAGTCAAAGATGATTTCTTTTCACATCAAAGAAAAAGATGTAACGTTACATAAGCTTTTAGACCTCAGAGGTCTTATTTCCAGAATCCATTATTTCTAAAGTTTTATATATATTGTAAAAAGTTAGATTTAAGACAGAACTTCCACCTATATTGTAACCAATCCCCTGAGGTTTTTTTCTCTGTTCTGTTTCATTCATAAGTTAAATCTTAATAAAGCAAAGACTTAGTAACCATTAGCTAAATGTATGTGAGACCCGAATAAGAATCTATAAGAATGAAGATAGATCCTCGAGTGAATTATCAAATGCCGAACAAGCGAGAGAAGCAGTTTTTTGCAGCAGTGGGATTAAGAAAATCCATTTTCAATGATGAAGGTAAAAAATGTAATTTCAAGTTCTAAAAAGCACTTTATTTTTCAATTAAATTCAGTTGTAATATTCTCCACTATATTAAAAAATGCAGTCCCTAAGCACTTGCCTATCACTCAGAAAATTAGCTGTCAGACATCATTAGGTTAATTTAGTGTAATGTTCCACATGACGTGTGGGCATGTTATGAACAACGAAGGCAGACATATGAGCGAGTGACCTTCGTGCTGTATTACTGGGCTATGTCCATGACGTCAGATGAAAGGGGAAATTCTCTTTACATTTTCCTGGTAGCCATTTTTCACCCTGATAACTGTAGAGGTTCTGTCATATGGCAGAAATAGCTGTCTGTATCCGTGTCCTACTGTCATCTGTGATCAGGCTGCACTCAAGAACCTTTGTAATACATGTTTCAGGTTCCACAACCCCTTATTGTATGTAATGTGCCATATCTCCTTTAAATGCTATGGGCAATAAATATAATAGGAAAAGTTGTATTTGTTTTAGAGGATTGACTCATTTCAGTTTATTTCTCTGCATTACCAGTCCCCTCTGTATGTACTTAGTGGGAAACCCTGATTTGTGGTTTACAGACACATGGCCGCTGCGCGTGTAATGCGTGGTAATGTGTGGCCCCGATGTATTTGCCTTGTTGAAACTAGCTTTTTTAATTTAAATGGTAATGTACTTTTGAAGTGCATCAACTATTTAGTTCCAAAATAAATCCAGTATTACGCCGAACTATGAAATCGTATTAAAGTTACACGAATGTGCATCTTCGAGTTTCGGAAACCTTGTGGGACAAGCAAAGGCCGTAGAAGCGGGAGGCAAAGGGAATATTCAATTTAAGAAAAAAAGAATCTGCAAATATATCGAGTTGTTATTACCGAAGCCTTCTATAGACATTGGGAAGATATGGTAGCTACAATTTGCATGCATATTTCCTGCGAGGATCCGTCGTGATTATTTTCCAGAGAACAATATGCAGGAGGAGAATTGGCAAAGCAATTTACGTGTGAAACCTGGAGGAATTCTCCCTTATTTTTGCTCACCACCGTTGTTTTTCTTCACATTTCCCAGCATTGTAACATGTTAATTTCAATCACTGCACATCAAGGGCAGAATGTACTGGCTGAGACATCTGCATTTCCATCTATTTTTTAATGTTAGCAGGAGTAATAACCTCCGAGAAGCCTCTTTGCAGAAAACAGGATCATTTGCTGTTTTTTTTTCTTCTACTAACGTCAGGGTGACTCCAAACTGGAAAATAATTTCCTTGCTGTTAAAGTGACAGAAGATGCCCCAGAGGGTTTCTGCTCGGAATGGTCCTTTTCCAGAAGAAAATAAATGCACCTATGATATCTATATATTTAGTGTAATACTACTATGTGCCTCGGACTGGGTCAAGAGGGTCTTACCTCTTGTTCTGTACCTGATTACCCTGTTACAACAGGAATGCCCCCATGTTTAGTGTAGAAAGTACAACTGTATCTGTCCTATTCAGTCTCATTTTAAGACCAGTTCCTTTGCTAAGCTGTGGCCAGTCCCATGCCACTCATCTTATATTTCTATGCCTTATTCCTCTTTTCTGATGCACTGTAATAGTGAATGGACTGTGGGTTCCTGAATGGCAGAATTTGTGTTGTATTTGTCAGCATAATTTGTGCTTCTGCATTGCAATGATCTAAAAGTCTGATTTGTTAAAATTTAACTCGGACTGTGTTGTCCTAAATGCCAAGTACGCAGCAAAAATTTTTTGCATAATTGCAGTTTCAGACACCAATCCTGTGTCCATCGATCAAACAACAAAGGATTTAAAACTTCAGTTATTCGTCGTTCATCACCAACACTATGAACAAGGTCTGTTCATGATCTAAATAATTCACAAGGATTTCCTGTGGGAGTCGCACACAGCATGAGCACTGCTTTGTGTGACGCTTTTAATAGAATGCAAAAGATGGTCACACAAAGAACGATGTTTCATCTGGTTATGTTGTAACTGGTGGGGATAATATCTGTGATACATTCCTAAACAAGATGGAGATGGTAGATTAATAGTTTGCTTTTGCAATTCTTGGCTGGTAGGTGTGCTAGAATCACCTGTTCCAAATCAGAAATTGGGCTGTCCCATGCCAAATCATCGCAGCTCCCTACCCTGCCATCTCTGGTTTACATGAAATGTGGTAGGTAGTGACCTTTGACCTTGAACATGTACAGAAGTGTATGTTTAATTTTTTGGAGGAACAATATGTTATACAGTTAAATGCATTCTACCTTTGGTATATGTTTCATTTTGAGTTGGCTTTGGGAACAGGAGTAAGACAAAATTTTGCATATGGAGGTTACGTATCCTCTATGGTCGTTTTGATGATTTGGAATAAAATGCCCCATTTAGGGGTAATGTCACGTCTAATACGGGAATAGTGCTAATAGAAAGGGGAACATAAATATAATACTTGTTGTATATTTCCCACACGTGTAAAATACACACATGGAGCTGGTCTATATGTGTTTCTGTGTTCCTGCCAGAGGCTGAATTATGGGGTAACTTGCAGTTCATATTGAAGCTGTGGTTACAGTATTTATGCGTCAGTATAATGCAGATTTGGAAGTAAAATATTTTAACATATAGTGTAATTCCACCAATATCTGTTCTCTCGATCTGCCTCATAAGGTTTTTTCTGTGCAGCCTGCTACTAATGGCATTGTAAGACTTTAAAGGAGTAGTTTATAGGGGCTAATGACCGCAGCTTTAGAGAGCAGAGGGAAAGACGGATCTTCTCTGTAAAGGACGTTTACATGGCAGTCATTTAACCTAATGATTTTTTGCCGATTCCTCTCCTTGTTCTGTTCTTGTAGTCTGGCAGATCTGTGACTATTGTAACAAGTCTCAGCGTGTAAGTTCAGCATCAGAAAGTCACATTTTGTGACAATGTTTCTCTCAAGCATCTTCCTTTATCCTCACACAGACTAACTGCCTAGATCTCCAGTTAAAAGGCCTGACCTGTGTACACACACATATCTTTCAATTAGCTTCCTGTATGTCTTGATGGTGCCCAGCAGGCAACTGTGCCGGGCCAGCACAGCCAGAATGACCACGTGCTCTCTGACAGGTTGCGCTGTCATTTGGAGAGCACAATTACAAGTCATTAGTGTTCTTTGATAGAATTCTCTGCTTCAGTAATTCCGTCCACTAACGCATGCTAAATCTCCGGTCTTATTTGCTCTGCAATTTTAATGAAGTGCAAGTTCAATTTGCATTCAGATTGATTTTGTTTTGGTAAATATTTTATTTCAGATTATCTCAGGATAATTACAATACACCTATTATTCATCCAATGCAAAAAATCTGACCTTGCTCATTTATGTAAAATGAGCCTGTTGTGGCTTACCTGACACTGGCTAAGGAATTCCATAAATGGCAGCTAAAAATGACTAGTGGTGACGGTGGGAGTGATCTGCTTCTGATAAACTGCCATCTCTTATCCTCATTATTCACTAGTGTGCACAAGAGTGAGTGTGCGCATACAAATAAAAATACTTATCTCTTGTTGGAGAAAGATGTACTTAAAAGGAATTCATATTTTTAACAAATATCAATATTAAAGATTTTTTCACTGCCGTTATTCACTTGTGTTTACATCTCTTTATCTTTGCAAACCTTATATTTAGCATGTGTCACTGCAGGGAGTACAACATGAAGTTGCTTGTATGTTTGTACAGTGTCTTATACAGCCCACCATTGAAGAATGCATGTAAAAGAACTTCAGAGCTTGGGGGCAGGAAAGAAAGTGAATACATAGGATGGGGATTCCGAGAAATCCTTTCCAGCATTTATACTAGAAAAAAATGGTTAATCTAAGGATGGCACTACTATTAAAGAGTATACGATGGCTGGAGTGTCCCCTTGAACAGCTGCTGCATGCTTGAGCTCATTTGAAGATTTTGAGCTACTTCGAATGGGCACTCAGCAAGGAGGGATGTCCTCTCCTGTCTATTGAGTGTGCCCTGTGCATTTTTAATTTGGCTTATAGCTCATCCACAATAGGGCCTCACAGAACGTCCACGTTCCCCAAGTAAACATGTATATTACAAATTCTTAATGAGAAAAATTAAGACTAACACAAGTGCAGATCACATCATTTTCTACAGAGAACAGAAGAGCTTTACATTTCCAAGATTGAGATAACAATTTAATTATGCAGTGAAAAATACAGACCCCCGTAATTAGATATTGGATTTCAGATCCTAACAACTTTAACTGACCAAACTTTAATATATGGATCAAATGCTTATAGCACATGTTACCAGCGGAGGAAACTAGTTTTAGGAACATGCAGACACATAATTTCTTGTAGAATATGTCTGCCTTCTCCAACTAGTGCATGTTTTTCTCACTTCACAACAAGCTATATTTGTGTTCTCTAGAGGCCTTTGCATTTGAATTTCCTATGTACATGTGCATCTCAGTGTGATGATTATCATCGCGTTCTTCTCCCACTTGCTCTACACGTGTTAGTGATTGCTGGCACTGACCGAGTCTGAGCGAGACTGTTCTCTTGCCCATAGGAAACTTGTGTCTTCAATGTGTTGACTTAGGGTGTCAGATTCTGATCTATGTGTGCACATAAGAGCCAGTATCTGACCGCTGAATTGTATTGTACACTATTTTTCCTTAGCAGGGCACCGTGTCACTGGAAATTAAATTTTTTTGGATCTAAACAACCCAGTGGTCATATGGTCAGACAGCAACCTATAACACAACACATTCTCATTCTGTCTTTACTACAGAGATAGAGAGAAATTAACACAAAGCCTCTGATGTTATATAAAGTTACACATTGTTTACCCAGCTCTGTCCTGTAATGGCCACCTTTCCAGGGTCCACTCACAACCTCCCTGTGCTGTATACACATCAGGACTAGTTACCACACACTGACCTGTGGCCTGGCGTCAAAAGCTGTGACATCAGGGAAGAGGAAGCATTAAGCTGGCTGCCATCTGTTTGTGTCCCTGTGCATCTCACTAATAGATGTCATACCAATTAATCAAAGGATAAAACATACAGTTTATGCAGGTCCTTGATGAAAGCCAACAGTAACAATAAAACAAACTATTCTGATCAGCGTCTTTGAACAGCCTTACACATAACATGTTTTCCTAAACACAAACCTGAAAGGTTCAAAAGAACATCTTTATAATTGATGGCCATCAGAAATATGTATTGTGTCTATTCAGTATTTCAATGCCACCCACCCCGTGTGGACGCAAGGACAGTCTCTAGCAAGCTTTTAAAGATTTAAATGCTGGTTATTGTGTAATATGCCCCCCGTATGAGATTCCAGGTTATTTCAAACACCACATCACACACTCACCAATGTTAACTTGGGGCTTTTAAGCTAAACTTCAGCTTTCTCCATGAAACATTCATCTGGATTAATCATAAGTATATCTATATTTGTTTCTAAAGCTAGAGGGAGACTGAAATGTTGGGGTTTGCAAGGCTATGCAGAGGGGGTACAGGCTTTTCCTGGCACCAGATATGTATAATATATATATTTAAAACTCCCTTTACCGGATAACTGCTTCAATTACTATAATTTGCTGTCAAAACACAACACAAGCCTTAATAGCATGTCATACTGGACATTTTTATTCACGCAATTCTTGATGTGCTCGCAGTACGGCTATAGGCCATCCTGTGATGGGCGATTGTAATAAATGCATTTTCTGTAAAAAGACCCCCTGCCCTGAAAGATATGACATTCCTCACTGGTTTTAGATGTCTTAGTGATTAGATTCAAATTGTTAATGTCCAACGTGTGTGTGCAACTTGTCTTTCTACCCTCAAAAGGGCACATGTCCAAGAACTTAAACATGTTCCTAAAATGAATGTGTGACCCTGCGCTATTAACTGGTAGAAAGCTAATTTGATCTAGAGGAGCCTAACCTGGACCTGTTTTCGGTTTTAGCCACAGTATATAGCGCACAGCCCCACAATGGTCCATGGCCACAACATACAGGTAAAGGAGTCAACGTTACACAATGATATTCAGCCTGCCTATATGTACTCTTGCCCAAAGGTTCCTCCACTGACGCAGGGAATGGCAGACATTTAAATTATAGAGGGTCTGACCAATAAACAGAAAAGATAAAAATACTTTTTTTATGGCAGAATAAGAGGCATTCCCTAAAGAGAAATGTCTTCAGAAGAATACCTTAAACACCTGTCTGCTCCATGTAGCTGTTAACAATGATTAGAAAGTGGTGTTCAAACACTTCAGATAAGAAAGCCTCTGCAGAATTCTAATACTGCTATTTTTAGAATGATTAAAGATGTGAGGATGGCCCGTGACACTTATTAGCAAACTCTTTCCACGTCTTCATTTTCATCTTGATACAGTCATAAAAGATACTAGAAGCAAGCAGCAAACGATTATGTTTCTAGAAGGCCCTGGCATTGAACTAACTGGTTGATGTGTCAATCCATATAGCACAAGGTCAGGGTTGATCTTTCTGTGGTCAGGCAGTCCAACATGTTACAAGACTTAGTTTGCAGCTAATTTTTTAAAGGTTACATTCTTTAAAGGTTTTGCTGCCTTCCCTTTTGAAGACCTTTTTTAAAATATAAATCCTTAAATATATGTGAAAAAAACCTACATTATATTGAAGTCAATCTTCACAGAAGAGTAAATAGAAAGAAGTTTGGTAGAACACCATGATGTTTTCTCTTATGTTTGCAACCAAGTGTGTATAGGAGTGGGCACCAGAGCCATTGTTTGCCTAGACACCTAGAGGCCTCCTGGCAGCCCTGTTCCATACAGAATACTCCTTAGGAGTCATTACTAGAAATATTACAGATACTCCTAATGTTCCTTCAAGTAGAAGCTAAAAAATTAATTTGTGAGCCTCTTGAAGTAACCCACACCCTGACCCAACTCCCGCATGCCATTTAAAATGAATGAATGCATTGTGTATATATATTATATATATATATATATATATATATATATATATATATATATATATATATATACACACACACACATACATATATATATACTTAGACTAGCCTTTTGTACAGTTTATAAGCTACCAATAAATAACGTGCAGTACATACAACATGAAGTCCGAGCTGTGATATCACATTATATTATCCAAGCTATATGACCACCCGTGAGCACCAAACCGTGGAAATGACAGGTGCAGCTTGCAGGCCCCTCTGCGCACAGCAGCCCATTCACTTCACAGCTTAAACCTTCCTGCTCTGTTAGAAAAGCCAAATCAGTATCCCAATGGCTTTACCCATCATGTGGCTATGCTACCAGGTATCTGCAAGGTATAAGACAGAAAATATTTTGCTGAGTTTATTTTAATAAGCGTATTGTCTGGTGATGCCTCGATCTTTATAGAGAAAGCATCTTAAATGCTATTTACTGCTTAAAATGCAGAGCATAGTGCATGTGCAGTACTCGCTCTGATACAGGCCAAGAGCAGCCAGTAACAGCAGACAAGTCAGGAGCAGCGATGCTTGAAGTTGAGGCTGTCCTTTGTTGTGACCTTCACTTGCTGGCTGATTAAGGAAGTTTCATTAGTAGCGTTATGTTTAAATGAGATCTCTCAAAGACAGATTCACCCAAAAGGACAGCTTCCTCTTGTGCTTAAATGGGGTTTAAATTGATTGATTTAGTAGAAAATGCAATGGAGGAAAATTTCAAGATGGAATAAGTATCATTACATGGAATAAACATCCTGACTTACATGCTGTCTTGTAAGAGGCCAAAGCAGGAAGTAACACATCAAGCACCAGGCTGTTAAGGGGCATATGTAGCTACACATGTCTGCTTTTGAAATATGTATTATGGAACATTGATTCAGAGGCAGTCTAACATGTTTAAGAGAAGATGAATGCATGAGTATAGGCAGGCAGGTTAGAAACACCACCCAAACACAATGCTGAGTTTCTTGCCTGTCCGCCATTCAAAGTACAAATACCTGATATTGCTGTATTGTAGCTGGGTTCACCTCCAGTCTTCGAGGGCCACATTCATTAGACTCGTCCCTAGATGCTGCCTAGCGCTCATTTGCACAGTCCTGAATCTATATTATTCCTTTACATTAAATAGGTGCATACTTTCTATGCGTTGTCAGAAAGGTGGTGTTTACTTGCGTGGATTGAAAGCTTTTAGATGATTATGATGACGGGGTATAAGGAGCTAGGCCTGTCAATCAGCACAATACGCAATTCATCGCTCAAGTCCCGTATTCCGTAGGAGGATTTGCGCCCTCAAAGAAATATAGTACAATCTGCACTTGACAATCAGGCTGAGGGCTGCCCATTGTTAAGAGACTGACTTTAATGACATAAATTGGGATAAGAACCTCATGTTAAAAAGAACTTTTTTCCAGCTCCTAAATAAGAAATTTTGAAGTTTAAACTTTTGCAGATCATTCTCTAATAAACTGTAGCTAGCTTTGGTTTTGTATTTGATGAGCTTGAGACTCTTGACAGTTCTTGTTTTACCCAGTTGTTGTGCCCTGTGGCTGGCTATAGAAACACAATGTATTGTATGGTGGAGCTATTTATTAATTCATGTCACACTTTAATGAATTTTGCTGATGACTCTCCCCATACAGTACTGCGGCTCTGTGACATTACAGGCTGGGTACTTGTAATCACCATTCTTCTTCTGATGACACAAATAGTAAAGGTGCCTTGTTTTGAATCTCCCCCGAGAAATATTTGAGTACTAAAGGAGTAAATGGGAATCCTGGGTGGTCACTTGCAAGTAAATAAGGCTGTGGCTGTTGAAATCCCTCACCTAGAGAAGTCTGTCGTGCATCACAGGGCAGTCAAAGGGTTAATGATACAGGAGATTTGCACTGGAAAGATGCTGCCAGGTCTACTCTCCGCATTACTGAGATAGCTTCTGCAATCTTTATATTCACAGAAAGCATCTCCACCACTAAGGGGAATGCCAGCAAAATCATAAACACATAGAAAAGACCGGGAAGCAAACACTCGGTCTCTGAAGGACCTGAGCCACTCTAGTTGCTGAGCAGGATGCTGCTAATGAGACAGAGAGCTCTGAGTAGGGAAACAGCAATCAGAGCACAAAGTCTTCGGGGGAAATAGATTATCCCAGGAGACTGGCCTGGGAAAGACATTATAGGGCCTAACGACTGCTTCATAATCACTACCTGAAACACGTCAAGTCTTCTAGAACTTGGACCAGGAGAGCAGATCCGTACAACTGGGAGGCATCCTGAATGACTTTAGGTATCCTCCCCGCTTCTTGTATGTGCTGCGAGTACTACCCTTCAGAATAGTGTCTACACAGACATACACCTGTGCAAATGCTCCGTTGTATTGTGCAAGGTCCAGACAATTAAAGGCCTCCTCTAAATGGATTATCTATCCACCAATATTATCTTCAACAACTGGCAAAGCCACTGGGTCATACTCACTAAACTGGGAATTAGCGGGATTGTATATAAAAGTAATTGTGGTGGTATGTTTAGAAAAGCCCTTTCTTTGATTGCTATGGTTATAAGAAGCACAGCTCTTCTTCCAGGAGATGCTCCCCCGGAATTGGCCCTTCAAAATATACAGTAAGATCTGGGAGATGTGCCTCAGTCCTAATTTAGCTTTGTCCTTCCCATGCCGTTCTGTGTTTCACGTGTCCGACCATATGAAGCAAGGAATGGATTTATAATTCTATGCCTGGTTCACACTGCACTCTCCTGGTCATAGCCATACTAATGCTGCTCCAAAGACATAGCACTGAGCATTGTTTGCATACAGTTTGCCCCAGTAAAACTTGAAGTGCTGTAAATATTGCTATTGACTTATAGACATTGATAAACTATCCCGGTCACTTTATCTGCTGTTCTTTAGTAAGTAACTCTTACTAGAGACACGTAGGACCCTCTGTCCCATCTTCTTTCCCATTGGAAGGGATTTCCCCGTTTAGGAGAATGCTAAGAAGGTTGTCGAATTAGTGTGATTCGGCAGCACTGTGTGTATTAAATCAGTTTGTCGTCATGTGCGCCTTGATGTGCCAAGATTGTGTTGTCTGCTTGCCCTCACGCGCTGTTTTAGAACCAGATGCTGGAATATTACAAGCCATTGCCTCTGGCAGGCAGAAGCATGCCCTGCCATCTCTACAATAATTTGTTCTTGCAGAAATTCGCTTTGGAGGAGTCGGGATTACTATTTCCCTTTTTTTGGACAGAAAAGTCTGCATCATACCAAGGGTGACCTTGCTGTTCGCGTTTAATTTTCTAATGAATGCAAAAGTAATCAGAGAGAGAGAGCCAGTGATTCAATTCTTTTGAGAGTGATTCAATTCACTCGTCCCTTACAGGAGCCAACGAAAGAAACCATTATTAATTTAGGCAATTAGCGCACTTTGAAAGCAATATCCAGTACATTAAAAAACCTGCCCATCCAGTGTAGCCGACAGTCTACAAAAATGTCATTTTAGAGCATTTAAAGAAGGAGAGGTCATTTCATTAGATACTCTCTGAAAAGGACGGTAATATTAGACTGCTAATCTTAATGAAATTGGGGGGATTTTAAAATGGAAAATAAATGGCCAAATGAAAGTTAAAAGACTCAGATTATGGTCATTGGGCTATTTGAGATAAAACTGCATCTGCTCCAAGTCCTCCGGGCACACGGTATATTCCTGCTACCTTCCCGCTAACAAATAGATGGTGAATGCCTAAGCTTTCCAACCTGCTCAGACCTGTAGTGCCCAGCATTGGCACACATCTGTAGGGTAGACCTAGTGATGTATTTTGGCCTACAGGGGCAGGTCCAGAGGGGCATCCGTCCACCTGTAACAAAACCAGAGGCTAGATTGGGCGATCAGACTCCCTGGTGGGCAGCTCCTCAATGGGCTACAGAAGAGATTTGTGATCGCGCCAACAAACCTATTTACACTATGGAGGCTGCGCTGAGCCAGCTTTAAGACACGGGGCACCAGGATATGATGTCATTTTCCAAAGATCTATAGTGAAGGTGACGTATAGTAAATGACTTAAGTCAGGCCTAGAGCAGCGCACAAGATAAATACACTACTGAGTAGAATAGAAGACCATATTAGCCTATTGGGGCACAGAGCAGGTTTGGGAATTGCAATTTGGTGAGGATAAGTTTCTGAAAAGCACTACAAATAAATAGTGCTGGAGTTAAATGAGATCCTGGCAGACATTTGTTCCTGGTAAAATAATGATTTATTTTGACGCTGCCCTCGTATGTTAGTTAAACTAAATTATACAGAGTCACATGAAACTGACTAAAGTGTTCTGAAACCGTCCACATTGATAATCTCCAATTATAAAACAACCCAAATGTTCAAAAAAGAGATTTTTCAACAATATAATTAATAGAAGCTGTAGAGCCCCTCTCGGGAGCTGGGGACAGGGTCATCCTATAAAGGTGTATGTGCAAGAGGGCAGTGCGTCTGACCTTTAATATTAAGGCCTGACAGCAGAATATTAATCTATTTAAAATAAAATAAAAATGACACATTGCTGTAACTTTAAACATCACTTACATTAAACCATGAAATAATGGAGATATTTGTTTTCCATAAATTCTACAGGATCAACTCGGCTCCAGACAAATATGACTAATCCCTGCAGCTTTTTCTCTATACCTTATAAAAATGGGTTAGTATAAGCATCTAACTCTTTAAAATATTACTTCTCTAACTCGTAATCTATAACAGTCACAGGCAGACATTAAGAGGAACATCACAAAGCAGCTCTTAACATAATCAAAAATAAATAGCACGTTCTTGGCTTAACAAAGGAAATCTTAGGCTGTATTTTAAATCACTAGTGAAAGGGGCATTAGTTTGGGCACCAAAAAAAGCCAAGCTATAGACAAAAAAGGGATTACGTGTTCATTTAATGATCACAGGATTAGCATGCAGCGCCAAGCTGTATGACAGTGATAGCTTTCACATGGACAGAGAACGCAATCTGTGAGCCTAAACCCCACATGGATACATAGTCCAAGCAAGAAAATGGCTTCTGCATGTATGCGTATTACTCCGGTATGTGTTCAGGACGGGGTATACTCGATGTAACGCCATGTGCGACGGTGATGTGGAGCATCAGCTTATAGAGTATTTCTTTAGATACTAAAAATACGCTGCACAGAGGCCTCATTTCATTTTAATGATTGTTATTGGCGTTCTTCAGCAGTTTAGGTTTCAGGCGGACAAACCGCAATCTGTGTAATGTTTGCCAGTCACACTTGATACACAAAATAAATATAATGAGGACCTATTTCGCGCTCTCTCTCTCTAGTATATCACATGTGCAGACATTCCTCAGGTCCCTGTAATACTTTCCTGAATGTACCTTTTTCTCCAGAAAAGATATCCCTAGTCAGCGATATTTTATGCACATTTAAATTGAAATAAATGGAGTGACAGGTATTATTAATGTGTTGGGTTTGTGGTTTTGCTAATTGCGTTTATTGATAGTTCACTTGGTATTGAGTCTAATCTTATTAATGTGCCTAATGCCGGTTATTTTGTTTGACAAGAATATACCAGTACCTTCTGCTTTTACCCCGTCCTGTGTGTTTAATGCACCGGCATCTATCGTTTGACCTTTTATCTATATTAGGGGTGTCCAAACTGCGGCCCTCCAGCTGCTGCAGGACAACATCTCCCATACTCATCAGCCAGGACCTTAGCTGAGGATTATGGGAGATGTAGTCCTGCAGCAGCTGGAGGGCCGGAGGTTGGACACCCCTGATCTATATGGACACTGATTGATGTGATTTGCAATCATTTAAATAAAACATTTAACCAATATGGGAATATAAACCTTCTCCACATAAGCCACAATACTGGGAACTGCACCGCAGACTTTAATGTATTGCTAACGGCCTAAGACTTGGCAGAATTTCATACTTAGTTAAAAGCCCGGACCTTGCGCAGTTGGCTGCATTGTGAGTTTGGGGCAGACGAAGGCAATTTGTTAAGTTTCTGCTATCTTTGGGAAGAATGGAGGGGGGCGTTTTTTCTGAAGCCTCTTATATGTTAATGCAGGGTTTTTGACAAACTTACTATAGAAGTGGAAAGCTTTCTCTCTCTGGACTCGGAACCCTTAGCTATATTACTTGTATTCAGGATGATAACGGCAGAAAATGAAAGCGCGTTGTCTAGAAGCCCAGAGGTTTACCCTGATTGGAAAGATGTGAAATATCTTCTAGTGCCTCTCTCTGTAGGCGGCTGTGCAGTAACCCCTGCATGCTAATGGGCTTTAATGGCACACAGGCACGGCAGAGGACTGATACCCCCTTCAGAGAAGCCAGCAAAGTACTTGTTCATTAAAACACCTACACAGCGTAGAGAATAAGTGAGCTTCCCTTTATTAAACCCCATTGTTAGATACAACAAAAGAGAATTGCCTTCCCAAAAGAATACTTGCTTGTATTCAAATCAAACTTTAGAAGTAGAATACACACTTCACCATTCTCATTAAACGGATTCCCTGACTCATATGTCTTAAAGTTACTAGAAGGCACTCTCTCTCCTTCACATATCATATTGCAGTACTTTTTTTACAGTGACGGACACCCTCTCTGTGGTCTATACTCCTCAATGTCACATACAGGGCTGGGCTGGTGACCTCGTGCAACAGTAATATAGACCGTTACATGTTTGCCAAATTCTTTGTATTTTAGAGAGGTTTCTTCCGCAAAATAGCAGACATACATCCATCTGGAAAAGATGGAGGTGAAAAAGAAAACAAGAGACCTCGCCCTTGTAAAACTTGGGTTTTTATACCCTTTTACAGTATCAGGGTATAGCTTTTGCAGTATGTGGATGATATTTGAATATTTCTCATTGTAACATACTAGCATTCCTAAAAAGACCCTGTAACAGTTATGTCACGTGATCAGAAACACATTTTCCTAGCACTTATGTTTCACCCAGGCCTAATATATGTAAAGGGAACAAAGAAAACATGGGGTTTTTTTATCCGATATGTTCGTAACCCGATCATATCATATTCAAAAAGATCTCTCTGCCACGTGTGCTGAGGTGAAATAAAACATGGTAGTGTGCCATTTATCATCAGTATTGTTATTAGTATTAGTTAAGGGTCTTTAATGACCCTGCTGCTACCGCTCTCACACTTTCTGTATTATGTTTATTTTACGGTGGAGAGAAGTAAAGGCAAGATGCCTTACCAGATAAGTCTGGTTTTGTGTCAGTTGGCTCTTCATACTAGATATTTCAACAAGCTGAAATGGCACACGTGTGTACCATGTTTCCCAGTCTAGGCACACATTTGATGGTCTGACAGCAGATGTGTGGCATGTCCACCATACTCCTTTCTGTTTCAGGGATGTGGAACGCTGATTTTATGAGGGCACACGTGGCTGGATTTTATCTTCAAACCCCAACCATAAATCCATAGACCAGTGAAGACAAGAAACATTGGTGTAAACGGTCATGTATACTAGTTTTCCTCTAAAATAGTCCTCATTCAGAATTCGGCTTTCAGCAGCCTTGTCGGTCAAAGTCAATATTACTGAATTTATTTTTAACGATGTGGATAAACGTCCATAGAAAGGGGGAGACAAGCAGCATTATTTACATAAATCATCTTATCTGTGTTGAATTGGAAGCGAGGCAGATGCTTTGTTCCAATGCCCTGCTTTGCTGTAGAGATGCTGCTCTAAGAGAGGGTGTTAAACCAAAGCACATCTTGTACTTGTGAATACCAATGAATTGGTTTCCATGGCAACAGTACCTAAGTGAACGGTCTCAGAACTTTTCCAACTCATTTCTTTTTCTCAAAGCATTTCGGAAAACACACAACATGGATCCAAGGAATAAATCCCTCTGTGCTAGCTGTACCGAAGCTGACAAAAAGAGTAATTAAGCTAAGGATGTTGGGAGTTACATTACAGTGTGGGGTTTTTGGGGACATTAGAACAGTGAACAGAGACCGAAATCAACTGATGTCTGAAGTGTTCCTTTTAAACCAACTGTAAGCCCAATACAAAAGGTGCAGTGAAGATCTGGATTCTAACTCTAGGCTCCAGTTTAAAACGCAGATTGGGAGGCTGCATTGAAACACATGATCCATTACTAAAGAGGAAGTGTATCGTTACCGCATCACACAGTTCAGTGTTACTGAGTGCATTATAGTATACGGTCCAAGGATATCATCCTGGGCATTCAAAAAAAACTGTATCTCTGCAAGTTGCCCCTGTAGCATCATAGCCATCCGGGCCGTGCAACAGTTTTTGCAGACCCGTAAACAGTTAGAGCTCCGGTAAACCACACTTACAAATACCACGATAAAATCTAATCATGTGTACGCCATTTGGAAATCAATTGCATTAAATAATAATTTACTAATTCCACTTTTCAAAAGGTTTCCAATGATAACCTCTAAGATTATTCCTGATCACTGGAATTTTTGCTCACAACGCATGAGAAAGTATTGTGGTTTTTACAAAGTTTTTGGAATAAAAGAATCCAGGAGGAGCCTTTTTTGAGTGGTGCGATGTATTCAGAAGGTCAGCGGAGCATTCATGTGAGCAGCCAGGCAGAGAAGGGAGTCCCCAGCAGGAGAATCACATTCCATTCGATTTATCAAGGAAAGTGTGAAGACAATATACTCTCAAACCTCAAAGTAATTGAAATATGAACACGCAGGAAAACAAAAGCGCCACAACAGGCGAAGAAACAATATTCCATCTCTCACTCTCTCTTCAAGCAGCTCTATTATATGGCTTTCACATGAAAAGTAGACTTTGTATTCGGGCTAATGAAGCTCACAGATACAGCAGATGGTTTGGACAGGGTCAAAAGGCTTTCTATCACTGCTTGAATTCCACAGAGAAGTGGCAGAAAGCAGTGCAGAACCCTACATTACAGCTGCAATGTGAAGAAGATAAACAAATAATTGAGAAAATCGGCCAAGATTAAACATGAATCTGCTCCATCATTCTGCGTACACAAGCCATCGATGGAGAACCACGTGGCACGTTCAACTGCCAGAGTCAGACTCCTCAATACTTTGTGTATTTACAATCTTGACTCCTGAATATAAACATTAGTGGTGAAGCTATCCTACTCAGATGACCACCCTCTGGTGATTGAGAGAGATTACTGCATCGGACAGGAAAGAAGGGGTGTGGAGGCCCATTGATTTTTAAGATACTTAATTTTCACCCGAAGTCTAAGATCCTGGCAACATATGGAGCTAAGCCTGAACTTTGCTACAAGACTCGGGGTGCTACTATTCCAGGTCTACCCTTTACAAGTCACAGGCAACCGACGTGTGTTTTCTCCCTTCTGCAAACAACTGCATGAGAAAAGAATAAACTTCATGTTGAATGACCTTAGAATTTCTTCCCTGGGCCTCATAATTTTTCCAATTCACCGGAGGGTGGATGCGTGGGCACTTACCGCCTGCCCTAACCTGCCTTACCCATGGGCTGATTGGGCATCACCCTTTATTAAATTCCTTATGTTAATGTTATAGAATTTGCTTTGTCTACAGTGTTATGTACATTAATGTTTACTGGCTCCTCACTATCATTAGGGATACACCCTTGCAGCTGGGACAAGGGGTGCCCCTATTATGGAATTAGCGTTCAAATATTTAGCCCCAGCCCAACTGGTATTGGATTACATGTCTCTCAACCCACCTGCATATACACTCTAGGTTACGACTATAAACACCTTGTCATTAGTTATATGGAATGTTAAAGCATAAATTAATCTTGAATAAACTTTGCCAGTTAAATCCATCTGTAGTGTTCTCTAAGGGGTACATGGATCAGGGAATGTGTTTCAGAATTGTATTAATCCTAATCCAGAGGTGTGGCCATACTACTGCATGAGTAGCTGCAAGTTGTCATAAACTCATCTATATTGGATGCAGAGGGGCATTATATAGTGTTGGATATTACCATAGATGCTCAATGATTTATCATGATGAATGTATGCCCCAATGTGCCCAATTAAATTTTCTATAAAATGTTGGATGTTTAACTGTCCAACTTTGTTTCTTGTGCATTTATATTAGGAGGTGATTGTAACAATGTGACTGACGCGACATTGGACAGACTGAGACCACGTACCATATCCTCTCCTGCTCCAAATCCTTCAGAAGGTGCTTCTCTATTAACACACACACAATACAATTTATTTGACCTATTTGTACAGCTCTATGGAATTTGATGGCGCTATATAAAACAATAAATAATAATAATGGTGCTGCTTACACCACACACAAAAAGATTGCACTTTTCACTCTGGGGTACATAATACATTCCCCAGGCAAGATGACTTCTACTTCCCAGGTATCAGCTATAATATTGATGTAGCAGTTTTACTCCCATGCTCGGTGTTAATCTAGAAGCGGAAAAGCATAGCATTGTCCAAAATGTCTTGGTACACTGAAGTGGACATACCAAGACATGTTGGATAAAGTTGAACTGAGCCTTTGCTTTTTCATTTTTATATTTTTTTTTATTTTTGTTCCTTAGTTTTAAGTTCAGTTTATGTGAAGGGATTTACTCTCTTTTGACTAGAACATACATTTTTTTGGAAGGGGTTAGTTATTGGAAGTGGAGCCAGTCCCCACTATACCCGCACTGGAAGCTCATCATAGACTAAAGGAAGGCGATTCTTGCCAGATACGAAACACGCATTATTATGTTATGATATAAGGAGCCATGTACAGGCGACCCACTGGTTCATACTATATGTAGGACTAACAATTACACTACTTATATTGATTTGATGTTTTAAGTATAATTATTAAAATTAAAATTCTTTAGGTCTCAGTTTTCTCTGGTTTGTCCTGGTTTGTTTTTGGTATTTTACGTTTAGTAACTGCTGACCAAGTCCAGGGTTTGACAGCGAACTGGACAGTTAATCCCTGATGACCCTCATGTTTCCTACCTGGAAAAGTTAATGTCAGTGCTACGTGCCACAATTTACTCATCAAACACTTATTTGCCCATTATGTGATTTATCTATATCTGCATAGAATCTTGAACAAAAAATTAAAAGAAATACAGAATTTGAAACAGAATAGGACTCATCTGGCACGTCTAGTCACTGTATTAGACTGTACGGCTTCAGATGGGAGGTTGTTCCTTCGGTTAATCCACTGACCATCATGTTTTAGAATATAGTCTCTTATACTAAGACCTCCCTCTTGTTCTTTGTTTAACCTCTTTATGTATTTGAATGTTTATCACATCCCCTCTCTCCAAGATACAGTATCAATACACCGACAACAAAATGTAAGAAAGGGGGTTACATTTGACTTCCTTACAGTAACTGCTAAATTCACATTTGGCAACTAATTGTATACAAATTGCAAGCCAATGGCAATCTCCGGGAAGCATTCTGTAATAAGGGCAAGAGACCAGCAATGGAAGGCTGCGTCAGCTTCACTTTACGCTTTATATTCTTTAGTGCAGTCCATCTGTGGCCTATTGTCAGACCTTAATTCCGTCATCTAAACTGTCAGCCAAAGCTGATAAAAACTGCTGTATTATCTGGGGAAAGCAGCTGTAAATAGCCCTCGCCGGCTGCTTCCAGAAAGTAGAGGTCAATACAGTGTTGAGCTGTGATACACGCAGCCCGAGAGGACTATACACAAGATATAATCGAGTGTAATGATTGCTCCCGGACACTTTTTCCTACCACAACAGAAATTCCACATTAACCCTGCTAGCTGCCACAGACTCCATCAGACAGCACCTCGGCCCTCACATCCTGCACTGAAACTATATTAAGTAACATTTCATAAAGGGGTAGGTACAGTGGCTGCACTGGACAGGGGCATGAGGCGCCAGAGGCAGAAGGGACCTTTTACTGTTCAGTCTTTAAATGAAGAGCTGCCTGTAGGTTCTGCACAGAGTCAGCAGGAACATACACAATACGAATCTCCAGTAATTACAATTCAGTTATGGCAACCTCACTCTTTCAAATGCTGTGAAAGCAAGGCAGTAACACCTTTCAGCCGGGATAATTTGTGACCTTCCGTTTGTTAGAAAGGTCATGGTAAAAAGAGAATGACATTGTACATAATGCTGCTGAGTGTGGTAAGTGCTCTTGTCTGAATGGGAGGCTTCAACCTCGCGAGAAGGACTCAAGCCGATCAGGAAAGTGGGGGTGTCTGCGACAGACATTATCCTCCTGCGTACAAACCAATTTCTGGAAGAACTCTGCAATTTCAAAGTGTAAGACAGAACATGCACCAGAGAATTATCTGCCTTCCGCAAATTGCACAGTTGTCATTTAAAGGCTGCTGGGCCTATACTTTGCGGGCCTTTCGTTCATTACAGCTCCATCATCTGGCAGTCCGTAAGAATATGTTTGTTTGTTTTAAGTTACTGCTGTATAGGAATCATTTATGATATTTTTCTATGGTGTTTACTTTGGATGTTGGCTACAGGAAAAAATGCAGGACATTGTACAGGGTAGCTCTCCCGGACCTCCTTCCCAAACATGGGGCTATGATAACCCGTGCTGGAGGCATCACACCCCCCAAACATGCCTGAATAATCACTCATAGTTAGCAAGTCATTGAACCTACTTGTAGATCCCACTGCATATTAAAGAAAAGAGAAAACACACAGTCATATAACATTAAAAGAAATGTAAACATTCCCAGACAATATGTTTAATATTCACGTGTCACCTTTTTTCAGTAGCGGTTTGGTGCACCGTACATATCCCTACAGGAGTAACAAGATGCCTACATTATTGGAAAGAAAGGTTTTAAGCCAGACCCACAGCAAGGTATTACAGACTAATAGAAGGGTATAAGGCCATGTGCTATATCTGTATAACTAGTAGTATAATGGTAGACTTGTGTACCGTACATTGCTGTAAACATGCAGGTAATTCATTATCAGAGACTGATGCCTTGTTTTAAAAATGAGATTCTAATAAAAGAAACCCATCTCTGTTTTATCAATAACAGACTCCTCCCATATGAATATAGGGTATTATCAGGTCAGTGTTTTCTTTATATTCCCCCATTGAGTGGCTTCTGTAGAAGGAAAGCCAAGACTGGCAGCCACAGCATCACTTTCCTGCACCTTATGGGGGTCACTATGTGGGGTCTGTACTGGAAGGCCTCCTTAAAGGCGATAGCATTCAGTAAAGCAGTATCTTGCCAACATTATTTCTTGTTTTAGAATATAAGAGCAGGTTTGCGGTATATATGTGCATAAAATAACACGACATATTGTCACTTTTCCTAAAATTTTAATCTAAGTACAGCACTAGTCCAGCGTTCTCACCCCAGCCCCCATCCAATATAGAGCGATATACAAACAGAAAAATAGACAGTATACAAACGTACATCTCCTTAAATATTTATAGGCGCTTAAATTCACATGGCAACACAAGTTATCTAGAATCTGCAGAGTGACAATTCTGCCCCCGAGACAAATAAATTATGCAGAAAATTAGTGAAATGTACAGTAGGAATCAAACTGAAATAAACCAGTAGAGGAAGGCTTGCAGTATGATGCTATGTCTTCATATTACCCATTTTTTTAATGTTGGTAAGGTATAGGTAGTATATGTGAAGCAGGCACAGTGCCTACTCATTTGATAAATGGTACTCCTACTGCAGTGTTAACAGCAGTACAAGGGTCATGGGAACATGTCTGTATCTGTTAGGTGCTTGCCTGGTACATGACGCACAGGATGCGATCACAGAACATGTCCAGATGTGAGCTGGGTCTGCTAGTTAGTAGTCAATGAGTGTATATGCCATACGCCACACTAAGATATAATCATACAGAGCATTGGATAGGTTGGGTGTGGGAGGAAATGCCAGGACAGAGGTTTACAAATTTGGTTTGGATCTATGAGCCAGTCAAAAAATCTGGAGCCAACTTTTTTTTCTTCCCAATCATGTTTTTATTTTCATTTATTACCCTCTGGTCTGCAGTTAAAGGATGTTTTAGGGGGGCAAAATGACATAAAACACACTTTTCTTCAGTGTTTCACTACTTTGTACAGTACCATAATTAAGCCTTCGTAACAAAGGGTATTTACACCATAAAGACTCAAGCTTGTATGTTTAACCATTATTCTTACATTTACAAACTCTAATATCATACATTGTTTAGTGGATGATACACCTAACACCTGCACCAGTCAGTGGCAGGACAGATAGTGCTCGTTTGTTCCACATATGCTCAAGTGAATCCACACAAAAATCAAACGTATACATACAACAAATATAACTTACATGGGAAATTAAACCAGCAACTTTTCAGATGTAAGGGTTATTCACCTAACCACTGAGCCACAAGAAGGTTTCTTGTGTTCCCTGCACAATGGACATACGAAGCTTGCCTGTTCCTGACTCACATATCCACATTAGCATGCAGGTGTCTTGTGGTCTATCTGTTAGGTGTCTGCCCTATTGTGTAGAGGGTTGTTGGTTTGATCCCAGATGACTCCCCTTTGCACATAGTGTTAATGTAATGTTTTAGAGGTTTTTTTTTGGACAATTCAGCCATTACAAGTCCATGGGAAACAACACAGTTAAACTGCCTGGTGGTGTAAAAAAAAGAGGCAAATGAAACTTGTCTGACACATTTTTGCCACTTGTAACTATAACAAACAAACCAACCTATTCATCAGAAACACACTCTCATATGAAGTGCTGTTTCAGCAGGGTTCTCCATTAAGCAGCTTTATGTGCCATGCAGTATATCTAACTGTGGTGCCATCACTAGTCAGGACCCCATAACCAGTACGATGAATTATTCAAGTTTAGTCTAATCAAGCGTAGGTAAACATGTCAATCGCAGAGAACTGGTGTACCCAATGGCTAACACCTCTTTAAAAGCCCCTGGCTATAACAGATTGGATATTAATCGATACATTAACATGTTCATACCAGAGGCTTGGTGCATTGATTCTGTAACAATATCCTGCAAGTCATAGCTCAAAAGGTTACCTAAAACAGCACAAACACAAGCAAATCTCATTCTGTTAGAACAGGCCAAATAAGCCCAATTCACATGTATTTTTTATGGGGGCTTTATGCAGATTAGAATATTTGAGACCCACTAATTGCTTCCTCCATTATCCATAGAGTAGAATCACATTCAACTGAGCTTCAATGCTGGTGTTTCCTGCGTACACTAATTCATTTGTAATTGGCACACTGTTGATAATGTAAGAATTTGTAATGAGGAGAGATTAACCCATTCCCTTTCAGATTGCAAACTGTGCCGCCAGGTGCGTCTGCAGGAAGCTTGTATTATGTGTGCATTTCTTAAAGAATAAAGTAACACTTTTTTTTAATAAACACAAACATTTGTGCCCTAAATATCCTATCTATATACATATTTTTTTCTCTCTTGTAAACTGCTTGAAATATTCTGTTTTTTATGGGTGAGGTCAATAGGGTTGGAGTTTAGCACTGAATAAGGCACATAACATAGTTACAATGATTTGCTAAGGTTCCAGAGCTCATTCCTATGGCTATTTCTACCCCAGTTAAAGCCTGACACATAATCACCACACTCACATTGTTTTACCTAAACATGCTGTGGGTTTGACATGCATTCTACCAGCACATATGTCCAAACCTCCCAGCTGTACATTTACATATGGCGCAAATGATTTATTTCAAATTCAGTCATAGATGCAGTGGGATAGATCACATTCATCTCTGCCGATGTGTAGATTTGTGTGTTGCTTGGTTTATGAGGTCACTGCTCTGCACACCCACATGTTTTGCGTAAAACAACTATATTTGAAACTAAAGTTCTAGCCACAGATTGTTATTCACCCTGTATGATGGACCTATGAGGTCATTTACACTGGACTGGCCTCTTAGGACCACCAGACAGTCCTTTCCTGCAATGTCATGTTCTCGTGTATGCTTGGAAGAAAGCCAACTTACCTGAATAGAGGAGCTTCAAGTGCAACCAGGCATCAGGAAAAGTCATCTTCTATAACTGAAGCTCACCACTGCTCAGTAATGTTGTTGTACTAGGTGCGTTCTCGTTCAGCTTTGTCAAGATGTGAATCCCTAAAGCCACCCTATAACTTAAGGTGACCCACGGTAACAAGTGAACAAGCATAGTGAAACAACTTTAGCATTGTGTAAACATATTACACACAAGAACAATACATGCGAAGTTGGAGAACATGACATAAATACAACCTACACCTTACAATCATAACATAGCTGAATTTGCATATGAGCTAGAACAGCCTTAAAGGCCAATACACCCAATAAAACACCACACACCCAATAAACATCACATATAATGTGCAATAACCTTTACAACCAGTAGATGGTGATAACAAATTAACATAACAACAGTAAAAATGGGTTAAAAATTGTCACAGTTCCCCAGCGTCTCCATGAGTGCCTGGCCTGGTTTGTTATCTCTGATTTAAGTGCAGACGCACAAACATCATTTGGTGCAATACAATCACTGTTATAATTAATTTTAGTTTTAGTTTTATTATATGGATTAACTGCGCAGTGTTTGTGTTTATTCCAGGTATCTAATTGGGCAAATGTGTGCATTTTATACCACAAATTTCTCTAAACCGGTACAGATTGGAGAGAACAGGGCTACATTTACACATGAAAAATCTGTGTACGACGAAAGTGAACAGAAAGGCTCTGTACATATTCCGTCTGTACGGCTGCGTCTCTACGGCTGTACAGCAGACTGACAGGGCAATCCTTCCCCAACAGGATATTGCCATAGTATCAAAAATACAGTTTTGCACTTTTTTGGGTTTGCCCCTTGCACCTTTTAAGTTACTACTGAGAGCAGGATTCCCGCAGGACCCAGTAGAAGATGTAGCCTGCATGTGTATTTAACATTAATGGATAGAATGGATAGAACACATCCACTTTGGTACTTTGGTACAGAACCACTTTGGTACAGAACCTGTATTAATAACAATTACTTTCAAGGAGTTTGACATTTTCTTTGGTTTTTCCATGTATTGGTTGTAGAGACACATGGACTGGAGCTGACAGCATATGGATCACAGAACACGTGACTATACTGATTGACTTGTGGTTATATGGGGAAGACCACATTTCCTTCTGACAAGTGTCTATAGTATGACAAAGCCAACCAGCATCTGCCAACAACCAACAGACCTACCAAGACATCAGGCGCCTCTTGTGGGGGAATGTCTGTGGGACATTCATTGATGAGGGCAAGTCATTTAAACAACAAAGTATTCCATTTGGACACAGTTACTGCTGTCTAAAAGTAATCCATGCATCTCTCTGGTTCTCATTCAGAATGGCCTGACAGCAAGCAAAGTGTCCCAATCTATGACTCTATAGGCTCTCTTGCACGTCTCTGCAGGCTTCTTTAAATAAGGTCTCATAATGAGATAACTGAGACTTCATATTATGATGACCTGATTGTATATGCGCTCATTTATTTTATTCACCAAACAGTGCGCATTGCACCTTGCTGACCGCTCATGAAGTTTGGGCTGAAAACCATTCAGTCCTGGTTTGCCGGCTGATTTGTGAAGCTGTAAGAATGACACATCTTGTAACCTTGAGAGACGCGTCTCCAAACGCCTATTAACTTACTGAACAACATCCTATTGCTTTTCTGCAAACGCACTTCTTCAATGCATGAAAAAATAGAATGTTCTGGCGGTAAATTGTTGATTTCCCCTTGGATACTTAAAATGATAAAATATATTTTAGCACATTCTGAAAGTCATTATCATCGTTAATCTAGTCCTCAGGTGCTGTGTTAAAAAAAGAGCTGGCATTGAAATTTAAAAGAAGCACCTAATTAGAGGAGGCAGAAATATTCAGACTTTATTAGCTTGCACTATGTTACAGGCTGATAAAAATAATGAATTGTTTTTCTCGTTTCAACGTTTCGTTGCTTCGTGTCACTAAGGACTCCTCGATTAACTTGGCAATCGCTGGACAGACGGCAGACAGTCGCTTCCCCACTTACATCTTTACATTGGCCTTTGCTGCGCCAACCACAGGATCTTCCATTGTTGAGGAATGATGACCGAAATCAAATGCAATGACATCATATCCTGCCTTCTTTCCTTCAGAAAGTAAAGAGAGATCACAGCCTGAAGCCAGTGTGCAAGCCATGCAGGTTATTCTGAGGGAAAGTCTGAAACATAGTCACCATAGCAACCAATCAAAAGTTTTTGACAATGAAACCATTTTTATTGTTGCCATGGGGATAGAACAACTTTCCAAACGGAATTCCTGTTTATCTATAGTATAGGGTGGGGTACTCTTTACGCATATTACCAATCAGTACTGGTCTGGTACTGGTTAAGCTGCCAGTTTCTCTCCGTGACCCCAATGCCAAACTGCTGCCTCACAGTGATTTGCGCATCATTCTCATTATTACACCCTTCAGTGAGCCTCAAATAAACCACTAACTCTTCGGTTCTAGAACTTTCCTTTAATGCCTCAATTAAGCGCTAGATGTGAAATATAAAGCGGCATTCAGCCGCATACAAATCAGGAACGTAAACAAATGCTGAAAGTTTTGACAACGTGTTTTGTTTTCCTCTAATTTTGGCCACTCAATCAGACAGACAATGTGGGATTTGCATTGCAGATGCCTCCATGTTAACGTAACAGAATTTAATGGCTGCTATGGAAACAGCCTGTGCACCAACTATTAGTATAATGTGAAATGAGTGCTATGCCGGCTGCATCCAAAACAACTTGTCTAAATGTCGTTATCTCTTTGGGCACGTTATTTGTCTCATCACACCAGTCAAAGACTATGATGTGGATTTTGTGTAGTAGACGATTCATCTTCCTGGACACTATCTGCTAAATAGATAATAGTGTTCCTAGAGTTCCAACAGTGATCAAATCATTGCCCACATAGCTGGCCAGCGGGCATGAGGGCACAAGACACTGATGCTGCTGGCTTACATTTACTGTATGGAGATCTCCAGTCGCGTTTCTTGCCTCTTCATACAGCAGCCTAGCTAAACACAGAACAAGAATACCTGCAGCTTAGCCAGAAAGCCCCCGTGTTCCATCAACACTGTATCTGCTGATGAGCACGGCATATAGTCTGCTCGCAGAGAGTGCCCAATGTCTCCAACAGGCTATGAGAAACCTTTTACTACATTTTAACACACATGATCATTTCACGTGAAACCACATGACACCATCATGGGTTTATCAGTACAGTTCCAGGGGCATCATGGCAGGAGAGCACAACTCTCACATTCTTATTCTGTTTATACAATTAATCTCAATTTATTACATTTTTCCATTTCCCAACAATTTGCCTTTGCACGGAATAATCTTTTCAAGCTAATATTTAATGAAAGTTAATGAGGTTACACGATCAGTAGGAACTCGGTGCATGTAAACCGCAAGCTTAATTAATGTGTTTTAGAAATGTTGGGATAAGTCTTTTTTAATTAAATAGTGTTTAATATTCTGTATTTGTAGATTAACTCAATTAAGGGTCCAACAAACTTATTTAAGAAATAAAAAAAAAAACGAACACTAATTGAAGTCTGTTTAGTTTGCTTGTGTATACTACACTTCATTTAATCACAACAGCCTTTGTATCACAAGCTGGGTCAGAGCTTAGATATATAATAAATTGATTATTTAATGGAGATGCAACTGGTTATTTGCCGGATTATTCTGTCCTTCCATTCCTTTCATAAAATGCATCACTGGGAAAGCAGGAAATAAAATCCTAAATTACTTCCAGCCCCCAGCCCCCCAGTTAAGGATGATGCCAGTTATAATCCCCATGACACCAAAAGATCTGATGATCAGACACACAGGTTAAACCACACCTCACCTGCTATGGCACAGCTCATGCTGATTTGTCTTAAAATATATGAATAAAGAAAATACTTATGGTTTTTGTAAATTTGATTTTTTTTAGGATAGCCAGTCATGGTGTGTTGTATAAGCGGATGTCATGAACTTAAAGTAACATGGGGACAAAGATGGTAGGGGGCAACTGGTTTCACTGCCCTAAAAGCCAAGCCATATAACATGTGCACAGCCAGAGTCCTCTCTGGCCTCAGGCCCTTGGCAGGCATCTAGATTTTCCTGGTGCACAATCCATCTGTGGCATCATCGTCTTTTTATTAGACATGAGTAGAAGGGGAGTCATGATAGAAGTGTTTTAATGTGCCAAGGTAATACACTGTAGAGGGGGCTCATACCTGTATGAGTGGCTCATACCAAGCAAATCTGATGGTATCGTGAATCTGATGGTTTTGGTTTTATTTAACCAGAGTTATTATCATAGTCTATCATCTGCACTTTTATTTAGTCTTATTTAGTGAATTTGCAGCAATTATCATAAAAAGTTTCTAAAACACATGAACTGTGCATTACCACAAAACACCCTAAAACCACTCTCTAGAAATGGGATGCTGCAGTTTAGGATGTTTTTGCTGCTTTCTTACTAGAAGTTAAAAGGCTCTACTAACTTTGATGTTTACTTCAAAGCTGTTTGCAGACAGGGATCCCCGCTCTAATGGAGGACATTGTGTATTAGCTTTCTCTGCTAGAAACACTTCGCCACATGGAGCCATGAGACTTCTTGGATCAAGATGCATGCCAATAATGTGCAGTGAGCAAACACTAGCCAGCAATCCACCGTTAGACAAGTGACACCAGCCTTTTACAAAAGGTTTTGTGCCTTCACATCTCCTGGTATACTGCAAATAAGGGTTCATTAGTTGCATATTGTGCCATTTTTTATTACAACTATTACTAATACGTGGACATTTACATGCTTTCCCTTTGTGCCGGTCACTGCTGCAGGATCACTTTCATTAACAGGGAAATCCTGGCTACAGGTAGAAAATAATTACCATATTCAGCTTATTCCAATTTCACGAACATGCATAAGTATGGTGCTGGTACGAACAATACATCAGTTATCTCGCTATCCAATGTTTTACTGGGATGGCTGCCTTTGTATTGCCACATGGATAAAGTATGTTATTGTATTAACATCACTGATATCTGAAGTGTTAATATACTGGGTTATGCCCTGACACACACACGGGTCTCCATGATCTTTCTGGAATTAATGGGTGCCCTTGGCTTTTGAACCAGTGAAAAGTATTTTACAAATAAAAATAAGTCCTTTCAGTCATGGCGGCATTGAATGGACAGTGTGCTCTGGGTACTGCCTCAGGACACAAGAGGATGATATCATGTTTAACACATTCCCTGTTGTGTAGAATGTGGGTGAAAGTGGCAGGTAAGTCTAGATTCATCAGCTACAATACACAGCTGACAGGGTGCAAGACTCCAGGCCAGTAAGCCATTGTCACATAACTGCATGCTGATAAGCCAATGTCACAAGACCATGCGCCAATAACACACACACACACTGTCACGTGACTGCATGATGATAGGATTTTCCGCTTACTTTCTGATAGTGTTACTTATTAGGCAATTTTCCCTAAATTAAAAAATACATTATACAGGGCAGCTCAGCCCTTCCTGCAGGACAGTTTGCGGCATTTTCTGTGACAGATGGTACAGGATGTTACTACTCTGAGACGCTTATTTTAAGTAGAACTCTATAATGCTCCTTCTGGTGAATAATAATTAGGCGTATAATTCCCCTCTCCAGTGACTGTTAGTGGACGTCAGGTTGAAGGTAACCAAAGTGATGACTTAAACAGCGCGCTTGCTGTAGTGACAGAGCCTGCGCCAGCTACCTGTGTAGTGATGACTCTGTGGGGGCCGCGCAGACAGATGTTCAGCAAACCTCTGGATACTCTCCAAGTAAACCACCGTAAACACTTTCATCTAATCGGCTCTCCTAAGATGCAGACAAACAGCAGATTACTTTTCTAAATGTTTAGGTTCAGGCAATATCTGCTTATCCCAAACAAGGCCAGCATGATCCTTTCTTTCTCGATTTGCTTGTTACATTGATGTGTAGCCATGTTATTTTCTTTAATAAAAATGGTGTATATGGTGAATTGTGTGAAGATGTGGATATGGTCACTTAATACTATTCCATTCAGCCAGTTACCAGCAAGTTTCTCCTCTTCCTTTGCTGTTTGAAGGCAGATAGAAAAAAAAGTAAATGATCACTCCACAATTATTAAAATGAAAGTATGCCGTGATTACCATACCTGTAACATCACCTGCAAGGGGAGTCTATAAGGCTACCCATGGCTCCCACACAGTAATATAGAATCTACCAGCAGATCAGCCCCATCTAGTCCTTTTTTCTGCTGTAAAGACTCAAACCTTAATCAGTCGTTGGTCTCATCTTCAGGATTCTATCCCATGAATGTATAAATTCCCTCACTGTTTTAGCTTTTACCACTACTGCTGGGAGGCTATTCCAACCCTCTCGATAATGTAAAACCTTCTTCCATTCCATGTAAGTCTCAAACCCTCTGGTTTTAGATCTTGTTGTAACATTTCTCCTCCTGTACTTTGTTAAATCCATTTAAGTATTTGTATGTCTCTATCCTATCACAATACAGCTGGGGATTCAGATCATTTCATGCTCTTCTTCACTAAACTCAACAAGGAAAGCCCATTAAGCTAATTATAGAATACAATGCGTTGGAGACCTTGGAGCAGCACTCAGGCCATTTAAAAAAACAGACCCCTGAGTGCATACCCATCCATAAAGTTATTTTACCATTTGGAAGTTTGCGCCCCTGAAAAGTTACGAACTGAAGAAAGACACAACTTTTTAAAAGCAGTAACTTGGTAAACAGCATGGCTGTAAAATGCAGTGACTTATAGTGGGTTCCAGATATGTTAATGTACTGAGACCTTCAGTATTATTGTCGTATTCCATAGGCAGTCCATTAAACGCATCGTTGCACTTACAACACATTTAACAGAGGACATTACCATAGATATATTTGCAAATGTCAATGCATCCTGTGATGTGTATTAAGAAAACCTTTACCTTTCTAGATAATATATTCTCATCAAGTGTCCTGACGTGTCCTTGTTTCAAAAGTAATAGGTTTGGAAAGCGATTATGTAAAGTATATGTTTCAATGTAGAGCGTTCTGTCTCTGTACATTAGACAGCAGTTTATATCCTTGTCACATTAGTCTTACAGGTGAAGGTATGCATATAAACAGAAAAGACCTGCTTGCAGAGACTGTGGCCATGTTCATTACCATACTTTGGCTGGTCTGAGAGTTGCTCTTTGGTCGAGCAGCCTCTGGGCCACCTCCTAGCTCGGGATCCGGCAGTGTGGATTAAACACAATAAGTCAGCTTAATAGCAAAAGATTGCCCACAGCCGGCATGAGTGAAATGGACAGAAATATGATCCATCACAGCATTTCCCAAGGGCATCAAATGGATCTGAAGCAAAGTTTTTACTTGATACCTCTAAAGCCAAGAAATGGCGGTTCTCTCTACAGAATTCAATGAACTGACCATTTAGAAACTGGAACCAAAATGTTTTATATTAAACAGTGGCAAACATCTTAAAACACTCAGGCTCTAAGCCGCAGGAAGCACAAGATATTCGTTGGACATTTTAGTAATTTCACTTCTTACAATGCGCTTTCAGGTCGTGCAGGTCACGCTACAGCAACCGGATGAAGGTTTCGATTTACATCTGAAAGCATATGTCTGTAATATGCAAAAAACTTACATTTTTAAAGAATATTGTTCATACTCATCCAAAAAAACAAGAATACGCTTCACTCCCCCAGCTGCAGAGATGTGTTTGACATCTTTTTGAAAGTGCTGGTATCTATTTGTGTACATGTAAAAACATTGCAATTCCAAGAGTCGATGAAAAGGTGCTTTTTGTATTGAGAATGGAGTTCTTATAAGGTTATATTTAAACATTGTACATGTAGTTTATACATTTTAGTGCATTGGTGAGTATTGTAAAGAATAAAAAAAAAAAGTCTCATTATTAACATTTATCCCACAGCGCAGCCTAGTGTCCCCTGCCTGCAACTACAAGGTTAAGGTAGAGCGCTTGACCGTTATCAGAGAAAAACCATCAGAACTGTGTGGGGGACAGCGCTCACAATATTTGGGAGACTTTTTAGCTTCCCCATGTTGAAATCCCCTCACTTAATTAACCTCTACCGCTTAAAGAGATGCTCGGGGAGCAGCATCCAATTCCATATCCCCTTATCAATGTATCTAGAATCTAGCACACTAACTCTGCAGAAGCTTCTGAACTGTCCAGCAAAGATCTGCTGAAAAACAAAAACCCCAACCTCGTGACCTTCTAGATGGACAACTTGCCAAGAAATGTAAGGCTTCAGTCAAGAAGAACAAAGCCAAGAGACTGCAGGAGACCCAGTTTATTTCTTAATGGTAATTGGCAGAAATTAACAATAGAAGAGTTTGATTATTTCTTTACTGTGGGATAAACTCTCTGGTTTTAAAGGCATCTCTGTAGCAGCAAAGGGTTAATTCACCTTGTTCCAGCCAAAGTACAGCAATCTACCCCACAGCAGTCAAGTCAGAGAATCACTGGCTCAATTAACATTCTGTCATCACAAATTTACTATGTAAACTATGATCTGCGATGTTAAAGTAAACAATCTATCTGTCTCTATTCCAATCACTTCATCAGCCAACTGTTTGGAACATACAAACTATGCTTACACTAAAGTCCACACTTTAACAGTTAGATGCAGTAATGTATGAAAAAAGAGGTAATGACAAACAAACCGTGTATATGTGCTCTGAAATCTTGTGTAACAAAGGGCATAAGGGCATGAAGTATTTCCTTCTGGTGATCTCATCTGCTCAGTAGGTAGTGTCTTATGCCGCTATGAAATATCTCAGTTATTTACTATTATTATTAGTAAGACATTTAATGCAGTCTGAAAGCTTGAACCTACCCTCTGGTTCCCAAAATACATGGTGAGCCTGCCTGGTCACTGGTTCAGTATGTGCTCATGGGTTGTCCTTTGCTTATGTTAACATGTGTGTCAATCTTTTTTCGGTGACGATAGATTCTATGGAACATGCTACAGTGAAAATAAGGTTCCCCTATATGACGTTGTGACACTTCTAATTATGTGTGTGTGTATATATATATATATATATATATATATATATATATATATACATATCCATATACTGGCAGAGTGATGCGCATGCGATATAGCTTGCAAGAGTGGGGGCCGCAGCAGGAGTCATTTGTTCATGTGAATATTATTATTATATTATATAGCTTTATTTTTCCAGAATTGTCTGCACTGCAAATATAATAAGGGCAGCTTGAAATCTAACCTGAGCTGTTACAGTATTTCATTCTTCCAAAACACAAATTCACAGCTCTGAATTGTCCTATTACAGCAAAACAGCCGGAACTAAACCTCCTGGATATAAGGGACTGAAAAAGTGCTTTTCTATCAAACTAGCAAAAGAAAATTAGCCGAATTAGCCAAATATTTTAAACAGTCTGTGCTTACCGTTAAAAATTGTTGCTTACTTGGTATCTTGCCTGGGGTTATCTGAGAACGTGTGTTGCTTGTGTTAATGTTCTCTAGATCCACACGTAATTGTTGTATATAGTTACAATATCCCCTGGAGAAAACGTGTATTTGATGTACCTGTACATGCCCGTTGCTCTTGTTAATGATCCTGAAGGCACATGCTACATCAGTAAGGATTGTTATAGCTGCAAAGCATTGTGTTTTGTTATGGACACCGTCTTAATATCAAACTATCCTATAGATGTGAGCACATGATCTGCTAGGAAGTGTGCTATAGGGTTTCAGAAGAGAATTTAGTAAAGGCCTTTTCCATTATATGTTATATTTGTATTTATATATCTACATGTATTTTTTTGCTATGAGTTCTATACAACTTGCATACTGTTCCCCGACGGCTACGTAAATGTTAATTTTACAGAAGTGGTGACATTTTAAGCCAAGGAAAATATGTTGTCCTTTAAATGAGAATTTAACCTGTAGGCTGGAAAAAGAGCCAGATGTGGCCTGCAAATGAACCCCCCTGCCATGACTGCCCTACAGTGCCAAGGCAAATTGACTATAAAAACAATAAATGATGATTGATATACAGTGTAGTTTTCTGCTAGCCCAGGATCTGTTTATTGGGAAACAAGTTGATTTTATTGGCACTCATAGCGTGGTTATGGATTTGTGTTTACCAGTGTAATCATGAAAAGCATCCTACAGACGTAATGATTCTAAACAAAATAGCCCAGGGTTTAATGTTCACAGCCCCTAGCTCTTTCTATCTTTGGAAAACTTTTAAAAGGTTCTTCAATTTTCTCCCAATTCTTCTAGCACAGAGAATTGGGCAAGACTGGCAGCCATCTGCTCCTAGCCATCTGCTGAATGTGAATCGCCTTAAATAAGCCGCAGATGTGCGCAGGTTTCAAGCTATAAAGTTGAATCAGCAGTGGTCATTGTACAGAATGCTGATTATTTTTGCAGAGTTTTTATATTGAATGATAACAAATTCCACCAAATTTTCCTGATGTGCAGTTTTCTGACAAGGACTGGGCAGCTGAAACTTAATGACAGCGATCATTCAATCAGTAGACCTCAATGGCCTATGGGTGTATTGGCTAGGCTGCAAATCCTGCTGCTCCACTTGCCCACATAGACTTCTGGAGGTGCCTTATAACTGAGCTGAGCTAGTAGCATCCGAGTACCTCTGGCCAGCAGAGTGTTAAAAATTCGTACAAATTAGGGTCTAATCTTACTTGGATTGCGCATGTTTATTGTTGCTTCCGCTTTCCTATTTCCAATGATTTAAATGTGCCTAGTTCAGCACAGAAAACAGGACAGCGGCCAGTCAGTAAAGGGTCTATGATGAAAGGTTTAGCATCAGTTAAAACTTCTGTAATCATGAATGTAGAATTATCTGATGAATGCATGTTAGGTTTTAGAAGTGGTTACAAGTCTGCAGTGTGCAAAGCCAGAGCTAGAGATGTAAGACAGGATGCCATGCAGTTCACCGGTTCTGTGCCATGAATAGAACAATGTCTTGTATGTAACGCACAGCACAGAGGATTGACTGTAAAGTATCCCGTCCCAGCCGGCATTGTGACATTAATTACCAAAGACACATGTGAATATGCTGTGTTCAGAGCTCTGTGAAAGCTGGAATATCTAATGTCTCTAGCGACGAACTGTCACAATCACAAATATGTTTGCGTCTGCAGCAAACAGATGGACGCTGTGCCAGTTTGATGCAAAGATCTGCTGTAAAGGGGTCAAAATGGATTTTACTGGATTTTCTTGGCTTTTTTTTTTACACTATCCCTGCTATGAGAGAAAAAGCAATACATGTGAAATCCCTTTTCTCCACACAAGCGCTTGGGGAATTGGATGACATTTTGTGACTTCTTCTGTCTAATAAAAGGTTCACAATGTAAGGTCTCAGTTATGCTGTGTAAAGGAAAAATTGTTCAGCCAAGCCAGCCTTTAAAACGTTCCTTCAAAGTTGAGCTTTTATGAAACTCCATGAATTTCATATTTAATTTGCTCCTTATAAGAAAGGAGAGCAGAGCCCCCCTTATATTCTGGGGAGCTCATTAAAATAACAACCAACTGGAATTACTTTTACTAAAATATCATGCACTTTTACATTTGCAGGGTAAACATGTTAAGCTTTTTTTGAGCAGGCCTGAATACGATGTAAGCAATATCTAGAGAATATGCTAGTAAGTGCATTTACTTACAATACGTAAGGAAAAGGGGCACACAGAGCTATATAAAATGTATAAAACCAGATGATATATTTTTAAAGGCCACCATTAAATTACCTTCTTGAGTGCTTAGTCTTACTGCCCTACTGTTAGGCCGCCCTGGAGGAGCTGGAAGTGCAAAGGGGATGCTAATGAGGTTTGCAATTGTTTTTCACGAGAGCAATCTAAAAAAAAAAAAACATTAAAACTTGGCCTGTGAGGGGTACGAACCCCTTCTTACCATCTGTTGACCCAAGTAACTGTACTAGAACACCAAAAAAACTGATTACCCATTGGGAGCACCATAACTATAAATCGTAAACACTGCATAAATCTCCTTTTTCACTAAGAGCAGAACATACAAAAATGTACTTACCGGGTGGGCGGACTGCTCCTGGAAAGTGCCGGTAAATTAGACTGTAAATGAAGTAATCCAGGCATGCAATTAAGTAGAAGGGAGGGATTCTGCTGCTGTTAAACGTACTTGGAATGAAGGTTCAGTAAAATGTCTCTGCTTGTAACACAGAAGAATATTTTCACACAGCTGTAAGGGTGTCCCACTGGGCTTTCTGATCAAAACAGTTTGAATGTCTAATGTACTTGGGAGGAAAAAAAATGACAACATAAACAGCTGGTATTAACTCAACCAGATTATTCTGTCTCCCTTGTGGATACTGAAATAGTCTTAAAAGGTTGGGGAGACATGTATGTGAAGCCATCTCCAGTAGGAAGATACAGATGACACAAACTTCTTTTGTAAACAGAAGTCTTTATGGCGTGTTTTGCTTGGTTCGAAGGGGGCACTTAACGTATTTTAAGAACAAAGCAGTAGCCACAGCGTGATGGCACCCAGTGAGACGCAAAACACCTTTGTGCAAAAATGTTAAGAATACTAATGTAAGTCCAGGTCTTAAAAGTAATTGATATAAAGGCAACCCAAAAAATTGAGGTGCAAAGTCACCAGTATTAACAATAAACCAAATTAATTATCTTTAAAAGGCTGGAAGATTGGAAGACGCAGTGAATGCAGTGTAACAGCCATAAAAACTGGGGCCTTAGCTAGTTGGTCTCCATGGGTGATGTCTTTCTGGTTCAGGATTTTGCTTATGAACATTCCTTGTTAAATGTCATGCTGTTACACGTAAAATGTCTAGTTAATTCGAATGTTTTTTGTGAAAATACGTAAGAGAAGACTGCGTTGTAAATCTGGCTGCCATTTGTAAAGCAGAACTGCATACGTTCTAAAGCGCTGTGCACACAGTTTCTCTCACAGTAGCCTGAAGGTAATTAAACTAGTTGGTGTAAGCACTTTCTGAGCTGTTAACAGAGTGACAAAGATCTGTTGCACTAACCAGAAACATTACACGTAATTCTCTTTAGTCCAGGGTCTGCGGAGGCTTCAGTCTAGGCATGTATCAACACTTGGGGTCTTATTCACTAAGCCATGAACCATTTAAACTCATTACAATCTGCCTACAGCTCAAAGTTTAAAACATTATTTGTGTTTCTAAGAACACAATGTTCTTGCAGATAAACTGGGAATTTACCTCGGCAAAGCCCGCAAAAGAGACACATATCACCAGTTTGGCCACAGGATTTCCAACGTGGAAATAAATACAGTGTCTAAAGTAATTTCCACAATGCTCAGGCGAGAATGGTTACAATTCATATGTGTAAGCTATACAAGGTTAAATATACAGACATAGAATTGTTTGGTGCAGGCAACATTCCTGACTTGCATTGATGTTTGGTGAATAAATCAGTCTTATTTGGACACATAGAATTTACTGGTAGAATAGGTTATAGATGTCTGATGCTGGTCACACTGACTGGCACAGTTTACCATGTGTGATGACATGCAAGATTATCACAGCATTATTCTAATGTCTGTTGTTGGCTTCTCCGCTCAGTAAAAATCATTATGAACAGCCTTCTGATGCAATGTGAATCAAGTGTCAATTCTCAGAGCATCCTGACAGCCTATCCCATAAGCTACACACACAGGAAAGTGGATTCTGCGTGATACTTTAATTAATACGGCACAGAATGACTCTCAACATATGATATCATCACAGATTGTTTACTGTATCACAAGCACTGGCTCTGGACGGGCACAGATGGTTAATAGGGGAAAAAATAATATCCTTTTATTTGCTCTGCAAATACACGATTTCCCTCCAAATCATTCCTTTCCTCTAGATAACAGACGCGTCGAAAAGTTTACCAGCAATAAATTGCCAATTCAAAGCGGGAAACACGGTTTAGCGCCCCTGTTATTGAGCTTTCGCTGAGCTAAACAAATGAGAAACTTGCGAAATGAATCTCGCATTGAAATCTTAACAAACCCTAATCAGATGCTTTGCATTTTGGGAGAATTGCGAAAAAAAGATTTTCCGGCACAAACAAAAATAAATAAATTATTAATCTGTATAGCTTCAATTGCTGCAATGCTTTGGTTGACATTTATTTCTAAATAACTGATATGATATACACAGACACTGTTCATTGCTATGTATACCCCTGCTCTACCTCTGTCCTCTTTGCGCTTACTTTTACCCTTCTTCTTACGTCTAGCTTTTCATAAATTTTAACATTGTGTTGTCCCAAGAGTTGCTGTCTGGCGATTCTGATGTACCAGAATCATTAGAGACTGACTCAGGGGTGTGCAGTTGTGTGGTGCAGTCGGACTCACCTAGGCTGGCCAAGGCTTGTACCATTTAACCTTCTCCCGCAGTTGTCCGTGATGGCTGGAAGTTTCTGCTGCCCGAACCTGCGTCTCGGTAGAGCCTTCGCTTCGATTAGAGCTGGTGTGACGGTGTCTGTCTGTGTCTCTCCACTCTGGTTCAGCATTTATCACGGCTTAAGCTCTTAAGGAGTGCATGTAACTGGTAAGGTAGCCTGAAAGAGGGAATGATTGGCTTTGAGATGTGTGGGAAATGGTGGTCCATGCTAACAGTAAATTGCTGAGGGTACTGGAAAGACCATCCTATGGTGGAGAAACCATAGGAACACCTGTCTAACCAGAGGGACTGGGGCTGTTAGCCAGTGTAGAGTATTTGGTTGGTGGGGGTACTGGAGAATTTTTTTTTAGAGAAAACCTGAGGTCCAAGGCATAGGCTGGGGATTATTAGTCATGGAAGTGGAAAAAGTTAAGTAATAACAGATCTGGCCAAAGGGCCTATTTAATTTGGCATCGTATTTACCTAATCCCCTTTGTCCCTGTTCTAAATGCCTCTGCTGGCAAAGTTTCTCACATACAGTTTCAGCAATACTTGCTAAGTCAGCATTATGTGTCACGGGATGACACACTTCTGTCATTGTGATGAACAATATCCTGCTCTACTGAGTAACTCACAGTTTAAAAGCCGTAAGATGGATGTATTCACAGAATAGTTACAGATATGCTAACTGAACCATGTTTGGGTTTCTACCTTTGCAATTAAACCTTATTTCTGTCGATGTATATGAGCTCTCTAACCTCTGACCTTCTGACTCATAAAAAGATTAATTACCGTGAGGTAGAGAAAAAAAAGGTAATTAACAAAAAACAGTATGTTTCTGCAAAACACGGCACTAAATGTATTAATGGTGCCTCACAATCCAATATTGAAATTCAGACCATTATCTGCCAACAGTCTGAACAGGGAACAGTTAACCTTTATTGAGTCAGGCTGTGACAGAGACAGGATCTGCCAAAACAACATGATGGAACGTCTTAATATAATAGGTGTCATTACAATAAACAATGACATTAAGATGACAGATGAGCATGTTACTGCTCTGTCAAAAGCACTGTTCTTGTACTTCATCCATTAATTACCAAACTCAGTGTCCCGCCTCGATGGGTTATTCAACATTCTTCCACTTACAAGATAAGGAAGTGAAGCACAAGAACTGTTTAAAAGAATAAGTAAGCTTAAATACAAAAAAAATTGATTCTGGGGCTGTACAGACCTTTCCTCGGGTGGTCAGCACCACATCAGTGACCTGCCACATACCTTGATGGTGATCAATGCCCAGCTTGGTCCTTGAGTTCAGTCAGAAGTTTTGGGGGACTATGTGCCCACTGACAGTTTAGGGTGGTATGCAAACAGATTAATGCAAAGAATAAAAAAATAATTTGGGCCTGCTCATAGCAAATAATTAACTTCTATAATAAGTCAAACTGTGTTTAGTGATAACACAGGATAACATTTGCTAAGAGTAGTTCTTTAAAATACATTGAACACACTGCAGGTTATCACTGGATCTGTCTCTCTGAAGCATCTCAGCCCTTAGTGAATATCCACTATATAGTTTCTTGAATAATTCAAGATTTATTTTTCTGGACACGAAACAGCAAAGAATCCTAGGGGCTACTAAAGCTTACGTAAGTAAGTATCTCTTATAAAGAACACTTCGTGGCTCTTTTATGCCTGGCTCCTGGAACACTTTGAAGATGTCACAAGGTTGGCTAAAGATCAGAAATGGTCCCAGATATCATTACAATATGGAGATTGCTGTGTTATTTTCCTTTATTATTTTTGCAGGGTTTTTATTTACCTCTGTGACGTTTTAACGGCTCTGGAATATATGAGTGAACTAATTGAGGAGATCCGAGACCCCCTTGCAGATAATTTGCCTCATGCGGCTTCTGAATACATAAATTTATGCATTGTCAACAGTAATGAGACAAAGAGCAGACACATGCTGAGCCCTGTACACTATTCCAGGGGAAGATATATATGGTTATTAGAGCACTGAGAACAGATGATTTATTATTAAACACTCACACCTTGAAATCAAACACGTCCTCGACTCTGTACATCGCACCATGATCTATTTTGTATGTGTTTCAAGGACAGACCGTGGTACTTAGCCTTTCGTGCCCACAATACACTTTTCTTTGGTATGCCTCATTAAACCACCGCGGTGCACGTCAACCTAGTAGCGTGTAGTATGAGTGATAATTATTAGGAACACAGAATATCAGGTTCTCTAACAAACATAGAACAGAGCAGGATTCTAGAATAATATACAGTCAGCAAAGCCCCAGCCTCGATGGCTTTCCTTTAATTACCGGCCTCGTAGAGTCTGTGTTTTTAGTGTTAATTAAACAGGTTGTGTTTGTAGGATATTTGTCCACTGTGTGGCCTGGGTTTTTACAGATATTTCCTCTAGTCAGAGGGTTCTTATGCTTGGTCTGTATTGCTTTATTTTCCCTCTTGTACGCATTCACATCGTGTAGCCGTACTCACTAGCTTTACAGGGAAAGCACCGTTTGTTTTCTTCATCAAAATGCATTTTAAGCCAACAATGATGCCCCAATTATGAACTGCTAAAGAAGATGGTGTTTTAGCTTTGGCTTCAACCCTTACAAAGATCACTAGGTTTGCACCCTCATCTCTGCCCATCTAATATTTGAATACCCTGGGTTTATGCCATCTCCCCCAGGGAAGTTCAAGCATGAAAGGATGGAGAAGCTGTGCAAACCCCATGCCACTCGCCCATCTGTTTGGCAAAGATCACTCACCTTTTGGCCAAGTGCTGCCTGTCCACATTTCTCCCGACAGTCCGTGCCAGCACAGAGCTGAGAGGTCCTAAATATTAAACCCCACCATGCCTGGCGATGTCATCTTCTGTTTGCTATGTAGCAGTCCAAGTTTACAGCTGTTTATCTCTTGTCTACAGCTTTTTGAGTAAATTAACAATATGACAATCTCACAACAGCTACAATAACACGAAACCTGACAGCTCTCACCCACACATGCCATTTAAATGTAGCATCCATGGTGGAATCATCTCACCTGTGCTGCCTCCTAACACACATAAATCCCTCAGCTGTCCGCTTTACCGCAGGACGTATGCTGCCCTCACAGCTACCTCCCTGGCTTCCCAGAAAATAATGAGCACCTCAACATGACCCAAAATATATTTCACTTTATTAAATGGTGACTAAAGAACAGAGAGAATCACAATGGAATAAATAAACACAACAATTAGCGCAATGCCTCTGCCAGGTATACTGAGAATATGGTGAAGCAGTTGGTCAGAATGGTCTGATAACTTTAACATGTATATAGGAAGTACATGGTAAAGGGTGTCATAGAGTCAAACAAATTATGCTGTGGTGAGATCTGAAGTATCTCTGAAAACACAATTACTATTGATTCCCTAAATTAAATATTACTTTAAGGACTAAGTGTAATCTAAGTGAAGCAGAGATGATACTTCTGAGCATCTGAAATTGCAAAATAATCATTTTGTCAAAATCGAGATGTCCCTGTCACACGGTTAAATGAGCCATTACATCATCAACGTGCATTGTAAGCACCGATTGACATCAGACCCCGCACTATGTATGATGTGATTCCTAGTGCATCACTTGCACATAGTCAGAGTCGTCCTATCTTTCTATCATAGAAATAAAACTCGGACCTACGATAGGAAGAAACTGTTCTTCTTACAGACCCAGCATTCTCGGAAGGCCTCAGTTAGAGGGTTAAAGCAGTAGATCCCTGTATTTATAAACTGTAAAACTATACAAAGTTCTAAAAGCAAATGCTACACAAGAGTTCTCATTCTGCTAGGAAAGCAGCTAAGGTAAGAAAACATATTATTTTATCAATTTTCCCATTTACTTTTTCTGGTGACTTGAGAAAATACCAGGCTTGTGTCACATGTAAGACGTAGGCAGGAGAATAAGCTGATCGCTATTGCCTATTGATCTGGGAGCCAGTGAAAGCTGTTATTACACGCACTGAAGGATTAGCAGGCAGCGGCCACTAACACTGTCGTTACCCCGAGCTGCACATCAATGATTTGTTTCTAAGATAAATGCTGTATATTGATGGGCATTTCATTTGTTTATTAAGAATGATTAACAAACATCTGTAGGTCTGCAGCCCTCAGCTTCCATCGTGCATAATTATAAGCTATTTATCAGATGTTCTCATTCATATAGTTGTGCCTTAGCCTCAAGTGACTTGGGATAGTCAGACTATATGTTTTTCATCAATTAAAGAGCCAAATGACGCACTCGTGTGAAGTCTTGAACAATAAATGTTTGTCTACCGCACATGATAAGAAGTAAATGAACGAGTCAATGACATACCTGTAAACCCTATACCTACATTGCAGATACTGGCTTTTACTCCTCTCCATTTACTAGTTTATTAGTTTGGCTAATCTGCATTATAAGACAGAAAGGTGCAGTAAAGGCGTTCAGCGCCAGGCCCTTTAAAGCTAGTTTCTCTGGGATAACATTGATCACAATAAACTATTTATGTGCATTAAAAATACAAATAGAGCCAAAGACATGCATGATTTGGGTTTGCATATTTTTTGGTAAATAACACCAAAAAGTAACAGACATGTTGAACAGACAATCAGTTGTCAGTACACAGGTAACACACACTCTCCCAGCACATAAACGTTCCTCAACACCACTTATTTGCTTGGGGGGGGGATTCACAAAGGATCACTAACTGGCTCTTTACCCAATAAAATGGAAGAAACATGCAGACTGTGATACCCGGCAATAAAGGCTGAGTTGTTGTGTGCAGCTGCTGGTGCCTATAACACATCAATCATGATTATGTACATTCTTCTCCTTAGCTTTGTCTCTCTTTGGTCGGGAGTTAATTCAGTATGCTACTCCATGCTTCATTACATTTCACCTGAGAGTGGTTTTTGCCCTTATCTGTGAATTTATATGAAAACACCTTTCATATGCATAGTCAACAAAAAATAATTTTGGCAAACTTTTCAACCATGTGAAAACTGAGTAACACACCTCACATTCGGACCGGGAAGGAGAGAGAAAAGTGAGCTGTCATTCCATCATTCCGGAGCTTGCTTCACATGATGTTTGTCTCTGCAGATAGAAACAAACGTTAAGGAAAGGATACACAATGCCTTACCACTTCCAAAGTCCTTTTTATCGGCCTTGCAATAACTTGGGAAACACAGGGCGGTAATTGCCACGTGCTAGAGGAGACATTAGTATAGGAATATCTGGAGTTTTCCAAACTACAATATATGTCCTTCAGCAAAATGGCGAAAAGCTCAATAATTGCTCTCATGCATGACAATAATTTTTAAGATTTCAGATCAACTTTACGATGTTAAGGCTGAAGACGTCTCCTGCTGTGATCGGGGAAATGACAGATGGTCTCGCTCATTGTCGTCCTTCTACTGAGAAAATACCAAGCATTCCACACAAGTCGTTCAAAATCTATTCATCTGTTTCCCAATAAAGTTTAATGCGTGAAGATACAAAATACCACAATTTTAATTGTTCCACCAGGTCCCAGACATGCGAATGTGAGCCTGCAGATCGCATACTGTACTCCTATTAAACAGACAATGCGCACAAATATCATTTGCAGGAAAATAAAAAGAACCTCATCTTCCCTATTACATTTTATATGGTGGGTGTAAAATATGGAAGCTCCTGTTTTTATTGTGTACCTACCTTGTAAAAGAGGTAATAGAGTTTTCTTGCATACGTATGTCACAGGAAAATACATTTTACAAGGAGACACAAAATTGGTTGAAGATGTTATTATAAACCATAACTTAAAAGCATTACCAGGCAGAGGCCAAGTTTAAACAGTAAATCCAAAGTTTCGGATCAGAACACTAATATAAACTTCAAAACGATGAGAAATGGGAGCGGGATTTAATGTGGACAGGATTCTTGAAATCTATTTTTATTTTATGAACAACAAATGATAACGATAGAAAGAAACAGATGCTACTTTGCAATGTAAGGAAACAAAATATGGCAGGTGGCTGGTGCGACCCGTGCAACATCAATTTACTTTTATGCCAGTAGTCACCTACGCTTTACGGTCTATTATTTCCAAATGACCAACAAAAATTTGTAACAATATAGAAAGGGAAGAATGAATGATGAAATGTGACATCACTAAACATATATTAAAATAGCAGCTTCTGATCACAAGATTGGAAATCTACTCTGGAGTGAATCCAGGATTCATTAAGTAATAAGTAAAAACAATCAACAAGGGATGAATTGACCCAAAATGATGCCAGACTGAAAGCAGAAAATAAGTTTGTTAGTGTCCATGAGTCAAACACAGACATTAATTAAAAACCAAGGTTTAGTACCGGCTACAATGCCGAGATACCAAGGTCCTCGCTGCAAAGGGATCAGACTATAATCACAATGGTATGCTCATATAACTCAAACAGCATAAATAGGACCTTTGCCTACTCACCAACCAGGAATACCGAACGGCAGGATAACCAGACACATAATCTCACTTGATTTCTATCAGATTTAGGTCACAAGGTCTGATTACTTGAGTCACGTTAATGCATGTCCAGGAATCCAATACATGGTTTATAAAAGCTTCTGAAATGACAAAATAATTGTAATTTATAGCAGATTTTATTCACTTTCTGGGATTCAAAAAAGAGACTTTTTTGTTTTCTATTAAATCGGATAATTATATAAAAAATTAATTGAAGGTGACATGCTACTGTCATTTTATGTGCTAAAACAGGACCATGGATAGTACCTCTTGGAAATGTCCAATGTAAAAAAAAAAAAAGAACAATGTAACCTGAAATAGCCAGACATCCGGCATTACTAAATACATCTACTTGCTGCAGTTTGATCAGCTCCATGCTGTGAAATAAATGATTTATTACATTTCCTCGGTATCCCAGAGAAGGCACAAGGCTGCTTTCCATTCATTGTTATGTATTAGCAAACATGACTGCTTTAGTTATGGTATCCAAGAAAAAGATCAATTTCTATTTTTCTCAATAATGCAATATATATCTTGTCCCCTCTAATGCAGCATGATAAGGACTCTACAAATACTGCAGCAATACAAAACCTGCAACGAGACATGGATTTTACAAGAAATCAAAAGTTAACTTTATTAATGTTATTTATCTAATACGGAATTATCATGATGAATATCTTTATATAAGCTTCCACAGACTTTTCACATCCTTTGTATTAGGCTGCTAGTACTGGTGAGTGGATCCTAGATACATAGCAAACACCTTTACACAGACCAATCTATCAGGTAACTAAGACGAAGTACCGTTGCTTTAGGCACTTCAAGCGTATATGACCGTACAGAGACCATGCACTGTATCCAGCCCCACATGTCTGTGTAACATGCCAAGGATACCCCATAGAGCAGTCTGGGCCTGGGTCTTAGCTGCAACTTAACTATCCTTTATGATCTACAAGCTAAGGCAGAAGATTCACAGTAAGATCAGACGCTGCTTCCTGACACAGCCCTGCTTAGCTGAAATGGGCCTTGAGGACTCTGGGTGCAATGGATGGATGTCCTCTGTCAACTAATTAGGCACGTTATAGGTTCTTCTGCAATCACCATCAGTGTCTAGAGAGAAGCTGAACATCTCTTTATGATTTGATTTTTGTGTTGTACACAAACTCGGAGCCATGAATTACGCAAATATCAGTCATACACCTCACATTGCATCTGTATATCATTTTCTTCTCCTCCTGTGGCAGCTTTCGATGATTGAAAGGCCCCCTTTCCTCATAATGGCTTCATTATCCCGCATTTAATTATTTTCATTTCAGACTCGTGTCCCTGCCAGACAATACGCATAAGAAGTTTATTTTCTGCCTTTGAAACAGATTGCATCACGGTCTAATGGACACCATACTGTCCTATAACTTTATGTCACATTTCTCTCATCTTACATCAATAAAAGGAGGGAACTGACCACTTCCACACCTATAAAAGCAAGCCACACGGTTTTCGGATTCTCAAAATATTTTTTCAATCGGCCCAATTGCTGTGATTACCTCCTCTCCAAGGTTATGGTTACTTCTACCATAATCAACTATTTTTCCTGTGATGAAGAGATGATCATGTCTGTGTCCTCTGTAGCCCCTAATTTGAAGAGTGTCCGACCCGAAGAAGCAACAAACGCAATATGTCTATGCTGCAGGGAATCAAATAACTGGTTTCAGTCTCCAAAATCCTTTATAAAGAGAAAATCTGCAGTGGAGATAGAGATGTCACAAAAATAATGCAACGAAAGTGAAACAATAGGTGAAAATTGCATTACGAAGAAGAATTTTTTGCTCCAGACTCCAAATGAAACACACACAGATGAGTGTGAGACCTGACCGCACATGTATTAAGGAGATGTATCTAGATACAAAGTCTCAATCTACTCTCTGCAGTGAGTACGAGAAAATGAGTGTAGGTGGATGCACCAGTCCATTCATATAACTGATCCCATAGACAAGCACATGTCAATGTCATAGTCATACATATAATGTCACAGAAGAACCAACAGGCCTGCTTGAGGACACAACGGCTGAGATATTTTAGGAATTCCCTGCATTTACTATGGCTCACAGGCTCTTTAGATGAGGAACTGCCGTTTAATGCTGGAATCGACTCTACTGATACACTTATATCAAGCATCGTTATCTAGGGGACTCCTACTTTTGAAAGGAACAAAAAAATCACAATTCTTTCCTGCAAGTTATACAACAGTACCTACTTTTGTTGCGATTGCTCTACTTTTGCTTTGAAAGGATTATTGAAGATCTGAACACAGTGACGGGTAAGAGGCCCTCAGCCCGTCAAGTCTGCTCATTTTCCCAGCGGCCATTAAGAGCTCAAACCTTACCTGCTCCTTGGTCTTGTCTTATATTCACTTTAGCCTTATGCCTATCACATCCTGGCCTAAACTCCCTCATTGGGTTAATTCCCACGTATTTGTTGGGGCACTTTTTGCTTTTCCAACCAGTTTGATAACGAATGCAGCCACATCGCAACTATGCTGCATATCTATGCTGTGCAAGGTAATGTGTCTCCTTTACCATCAATAAGACCCCTGAGAGACCAGCATGACGAAGTCATGAGGTCAGATAGTAAAAGTGACTTAGACAATTGCACCTATCACTTTATGGCTATTGAAATAAAATTGAGGTATGAATTGTGTGCCCTATTTTACTTTGAGCTCTTAAATGTCTTCCCTCTAAGCTTTATTCGCAGGTATCTGTAACTCCAATACTAGTCGAGAAGGCGCTTTCACAGCATGTCATTATCGATCAGCAAGTCAGATTTCTCTCGAACGTCGGCAATTCCACTCACACAGGAAAGTACAATTCTGCGCGTTGTTTATTTCTCTCATCTTCACAACACATTTTTCGCAGATGATGCAGATTCTGCAGATGTTGTTATAAAGAACATCCAAGTAATAAAGGAAATGGAAATAAAAGCTGAACACAACTCAGCTAATGTCTGAATAAGCATGGCCAAGAAGAATGAAAGGAGATCATCTTGGCCCAGATGCCCGCAGAGCGGAATCTAAATCCATTTGAGTTACACAAATTTAAAATGGATGGGAATGCTAGAGATTGAGAGAGGCAATCTGACATCGCACATCAGCATTTCATCCCCAGTATGACAGCATGTAGTATGTGTGAAAATTGTACAGACAACATCACAGGATATTTCATATAGATGGCCAGCAGATTCTATTATTACAATAGAGGATGGTGAAAATGAACACGCGTGTTTTATTGCCGTTGTTCCACATTTTATAGAGAAGACTGAGGGGATGGAGTGACCGAGACCAAGGAGCTCCCATGTGCCATATACAGAATTAAACAGCAAAAGTAAGGGAATAATGCATTTCTAGGACTACAAAACAGACACCAGAGAATGCAGTATGTAAATAAGTGGTCTGCAGGTTCATTAGTGATTATTTGGGTAGTAATCTTAATGAATGCACGAGAGCATAAATATTACAGATTACAGATAAGAATAACAGGTAGTATGTGTGGGTTTAAAATAATTTCCATATAAATTCTGAAGAGAGAATACCAATGCAGTTTTAAAGGAACTTATGTCAAGGTCTGGCTTTTATCATCTTCTTTTGTAAACCCTATAAATAGTTATATTATAACAGAGGTCACACACCGACTGACCCATCCTCCTGTATAAAACTACATCAGAAAGTTATGTTCTTGTGAAATGGAAAGTCCTGCCCGGGACTATCCTCTGCTTAAAAGACAACATTAATAATGCATTCTTCCCGCTGGCTGTCGATATCTGGCCAGGAGAGTAGGAGTCTTAAGGAGAAATGCAAGGAAAAGAAGGCTGAAATATAAATTTGACAACCAGTTAGGAAGAAAGATTTCACTAGCCACAGGCTCTAGGCCCTCGCGGTATAATTGTTTATATTAATATTGTTTTTGGTTTTACATTCTGGAAGTATTGTTGGCCAATGATCCCATTATTCGACTCCATTTGCATTGTCTAACCATGTCTTCCTGGTCTTCAAACACCTGGATCCACTGCATTTTGCTTCCAACTTTGTGGAACAGTTTGGGGAAGACCCTTCTCTATTCCAGCATGACTATGCCACAGTGCACAAAGGGCACAAGGTCTATAAAAACATGGTTGGATGAATTTGGGGTGGAAGAACTTGACCGGCCGCACAGAGCCCTGACCTCAACCCCATTGGACACGTTTGGAAAGAACTGGAATGGAGATTGCGAGCCGGGCGTCTCGTCCAACATCAATGTCTGACCTCACAAACGCTCTACTGGATGAATGGGCATTAGGTTTTAGGCATTAAGTTTAGATACAAACAAGTAGAATACTATAGGCAAAGATCTCCAAAAATTAATAAAGAAATACGCTGTTATGATGGAAAATCTACAACAAGAGAAATAATTTTTACATTTTAAATGAACAGAGAAAATAATAATCCTGTTTTAATCTGTATGTAACTATTATATGGTAGACATGAAAGAATTTTGCAAACAACATAAGGCCTCAGACAAAGACCGTCCGGTTACCATGTTCCCCAGTGATTGCAAAATCGAACGTTTCTAACCATCTTTAACCTATTAATGATTTGCTTATATGTAGCCCATTCATTTTTGAACAGAGACTCCTACAATACGCACCAAAATAACTGCAGCAGAGGTTCATAAAACTTTGCAGTCAAATGTGAATATTGATTAGCCATTAATGGAGACATACCAGCGTTTGTACGTGACCGGTGGAATCAATCAATGTCCATTGTATACAGCTCTCGGCCAAAGTCTTTATTGATTCAATAGAAAAATACTGTAAAAAGTCAGAATGACTTCATTATCTGCATTATGGAGCTCCTGTGAAATGAGCATGAAAAATAAGTGCTGCCTGGATAATACAGCAGACTGGACAGACACAATAAACCGCGTGCGCGTGGAATATCCAGGAGAGAAAACATTCTGCCAGATGTAGCTGATTCATTATTGCAAACTGTCTGCTTTACTGCTCCCTCTCGAGATCACAAATTAAAATCAATCTGCAGCAAACATTATGTAACACAATAACAGATTTGTTTGCTTTTTGATGAAAGTACTACGCATATGTGGCATTTAACACGCCACACATGTGCTCATGCCTTCCCCCAGAAAAGACATTTCCCGACCAGAAAGAAATTGGAGCGCATGTGATGCAGATATCATTGCAGGAGTCAAGCGAGGTATTAAGTGAGTGCTGTGTCTGATACAAAGCCTTTTACACATCGTGGTTACCTTGTTTACTGGGAGGGCAGTCAGGGTTATGCGTGATGCAGAAGGGGTCAGGGAACTGGACATAGCTGTGACAATAACACGTCAGTCTGTGCACCTGCACAAATTTGGATGAACACGCCACGCCGTGTTGTGCCTGGACACTCAGACACCGGAATATGTCAATAAAGCTAGCCCCTCAATATGGGGTTAAACTTCCCTAATGCTGGAAATTAATAAGAAAAAGAACTTGGATATTTAATTCTTGTTCCATTGTAAATATTCGAAACATCATTTTGTATAGTATGAGATAAAATGCATGTCACAGTCTGAAGATTATGTGCTTGCATTCCCTGATTCTGCTTCATGGAAAGCATTTACAAACCAATAGTGGACCTTCCATAGCAGCAGGATTGATGAACATGAAGTAGGCAATAAGCTTTACAAACACTTTCATTATAACATTTTTCTTTGGCAAGAGCTACCAACAAAGCTCAATCAGAGGTGGCCGAGTCATCTGTGACGGGAAACGCTGAGGTGCCAGAAAAGTTTGGATGAGACCAAAGCCCCTCCACCCAATTGTAGTTGGAGAACATCATATAGATGTGCTTCAGCAATGCCATTAACTAGTCATTGAGATTTCTGAAACACATCTATATGATATTCTCCAACCACAATTGGGGGGAGAGATTTTCCATAGGAAGCATCGCATTTAATACAAATGCTTTACTTCCAGCCAGAAGAACACTTTTCTTAGCTATAGTCATATGAGTTAAACAGAGGCCGAGAAAAAAAATCCCTACAAGTGACTACGATGCTGGCAGGTGGCAGACGCAGTGGAAACTTTAGATGACATTACAACGATGTGTAATAAAAAGATTAGAGCCTAACCTGCTTGGTACGACAGCTGCATTTTGGAAGGGATCCTATGACATTTCTGCCAAAATCCCAGCTAAATAAAAGTATCTTATTTAAGCCATGTTCCTCCTTTCAAGGATTAATGAAAAAAAGGAACGAGCAAGCAACATTTTTCATCTCTTCTTTGCGCTGGTATACTTTTCTGACCCACTGATTTTCTTAGCAAGATATATTAATTATAACTCCCCCTCAAATAAAAATCAATTTTCCACTCTATTCATCTGGATAATAGAATTAGAGGCCGGATTGAATAAAAAGGGAGCACTTGTATAAACATTAAGATATTGGACTTGAGGCTGGATTCTGTTTTCTTTTTCCCACCTTCCTGCGGATTATGGGGAGAATGTCTTATCTGTACATCACCCTCGCAATTGTTACAGTCTGCCAAGAACAGCAATATCTGCGGGAGCCATCTGTACCGCAAACTGCTGCCAACGATCCAAACTCACCTTTATACAAACATCGTCTGGTTTTTCATCAAATATCTTAAAACAGCAAATTTGACAGCAGTTGGTTTACATCCAAAACATTGAGACTACATCACCTAGTGTGACTTTCCAAAACATAAAAGTAACTCCCACCTAAAATACATAATTCCTTCTCCACCACATAATAAACGTAAATACCTACCCTATGTGTGCATATATAACTCTTCATTACATATATATGATCATATATACATACATTATATAAAGACATCTGAATAATCTTGCTGTACTTTGATAGATGATAGAATCCTACACACGATATCAGGAATCGGATACAAGGAGTTTACCTTTAAAACATTTAAACACTTTAGGATTGTCCATTCGCTGCAGTGCTACAAAAATACTGTATTTCATTCTCGCAGTTTTTCTGTTTCCATGCAGTTTATACGTTTCTGCCCATTAGCATGTAAGTGAAAGGCTGCGCATAACACGAACCTGCGCCGACTGGTTAATAAAGCTTTTGTGTACAGCCCGTAATCAGCCCTCGGCAAGCCAAGAGGCTAATTTCACTCCAAACCGCAAAGCTTATCATGTTCACAGCGAGGATTTACATGCACCATTATGCAATAAAGCATTGGTAATCACCACTGGCTGTATTCCCACCATGTCATTTAAAAGGACAAAATGGCGCACAGAAGGATATTGCTATGTGCATGTGACGTGGCCCCTAATAATCAACATTAACTTGTCAACATTAAGAGGCAAAGCTTCGCCACGCAGGCTTTTCTCAATGCTCAGAGAAATCCATTGTAGAAGTCACTTCCCCGCAGCACAGAAATGTTTACTCACTTGAACCGTTTGGCTCCACTCCTGTTCCCACAGTTGAGGTCGTCTGTTCTGAAGGTATAGTCCCAGCTGTGCTACTTTACTGTAAAGCTGGAACAAACAGTTTAAGAAAACACTTTAGTGGCTGCTGTACAAAACGCATTCGTCTGTTACACACACAATGCCGTGGAACCTCTGAAACAAATCCTGCATTCGCTGTTTCACATAATTGTGTTCATCATTTCATTCAATGATCTGGACAGATATGAGACGAGTATGTAAGAGAGAGCGATTCTCGCATAATGAAAGGGAAATATAGATATCGCTGGAGATCTGCCAAATGTGTTCTTACAATTCAGAATGGAAGGCAAAACATGCAAGTGAGTATGACAAACACACACGCACGGGCTCGCTAACATGTAAACACACAACATAAGAATCGGGGCCCTAATTCAGAACAAGATGAGACCCCATGCGCCATCACATTAACGTTGTGTTATGTGCTCTTCTTTCACACTGCAGAGCTGGTCATTCCATCCATCACTCTCACTCTCTTCTCTTCCGAGCAGCTTTAGTTCCTCCGCTAAAGTGATTTGATGGCAGGGCAGGTCACGCTCCGCGATGTGGGTGAGCAGAGCATGATGGGAAACGTGGCGGAGCTGGAAGCTTAGCACTGTATTGTGGCAGTGGACTGGTACTTTACTGGGAGAGACTGGCACTGTGCTGGGGAGAGAGAGACTGACGTTGTGCTGGGGAGCAGGTGGGAGGCTGGCGCTGTACTAGGGAGGTGGACTGGTGCTTTACTGGGAGAGAGACTTTCACAATCCTAGTAGGATGAGGGAGGTTGGCTCTGTACTGGGAGTAGGAGGAGGGAGGCTGGCTCTGTACTGGGAGTAGGAGGAAGGAGGCTGGCTCTGTACTGGGAGTAGGAGGAGGGAGGCTGGCTCTGTACTGGGAGTAGGGGGAGGAAGGCTGGCTCTGTACTGGGAGTAGGAGGAGGGAGGCTGGCACTGTACTGGGAGTAGGAGGAGGGAGGCTGGCTCTGTACTGGGAGTAGGAGGAGGGAGGCTGGCTCTGTACTGGGAGTAGGAGGAGGGAGGTTGGCTCTGTACTGGGAGTAGGAGGAGGGAGGCTGGCTCTGGACTGGGAGTAGGAGGAGGGAGGCTGGCTCTGTACTGGGAGTAGGAGGAGGGAGGCTGGCTCTGTACTGGGAGTAGGAGGAGGGAGGCTGGCTCTGGACTGGGAGTAGGAGGAGGGAGGCTGGCTCTGTACTGGGAGTAGGAGGAGGGAGGCTGGCTCTGTACTGGGAGTAGGAGGAGGGAGGCTGGCTCTGTACTGGGAGTAGGAGGAAGGAGGCTGGCTCTGTACTGGGAGTAGGAGGAGGGAGGCTGGCTCTGTACTGGGAGTAGGAGGAATGAGAGGAAGGCTGAGTCTTGTGCCGGATTGTTAGGAATAGGGTTTGCTAAATATTTAGCTCTTCATAACTCTTCACTTCTCTGACTGTATGTTACAGATTTTCCTATTCCTGAGACCTATGTATTTGCAAAACGAAGCAAGAATTCCGCGCATACCCAGCGAATGCCATTCAAAAAACACCTATCTGCGGCATAAATACCGGGGACCCCTTAACACTATATACCCAGAAAATGTTTCGCCAGCCACTTCGTCAAAATACCCCAAGTTTGGTGAATCCTATCTAACCTTTCATGACTATATTGCTTACCAAAGAGCTGAATCAGTGGGACTGCACCGCATTTTAACCCCAAATGAGACTCTCAGGCAATATAAGGCCTTCCCTGGACTCCAATAATGAGGCTCCAGCATGGCAGGTGGGGCTTCTCAACCCTAAGGTTTGGTCACAACCTGCAGATATGCACAGAAAAAAATATACAGAAAGGGGAACACACAACCTAAAAAAGCATAAACATTCAGATTCCTGGGTTGCTGCTATAATAATGATCAATAAATACACAAAAACAAAGAAGGAATTCCGTGAATACCCAGCAAACACCATTCAAAAAACACCTCTCTGCGGCATAAACACCAGGGATTCCGTCACACTATACGGCCAGATATCGCTTAGCCTGACACTTCAAGTTATTTGGCCAGCGTGAGAAGCACCAGAGACACCAGATTTGCCTAAAAATGTTGTTGTGTGTATCGATGTTCACCAGGATTCTCATATGTCAGTTGTCTTCTCCTGTTGCAGATATTGTATGGACGCGAACCGTTGGCATGACATGGGTGCCATCCGTGATGTCATTTGTCTTCTCCTGTTGCAGATATTGTATGGACGTGCACCGTTGGCATGACATGGGTGCCATCCGTGATGTCATGCCTGCTATGCCAGTCCCCTCCAAAGAGAGTCAGCTCCTGCTGGTGGGACAGGTGGGGAAATTGGCAGAGTTTGAATGAGTTTGTACGAATAACGTCACCCTTCCCAGAACATCGAGTAGGGTTTGTGCAAGAACCCAAAGTAGGTTGGATGTTTTTATATGGTTTTTATTTAACTCCGCACAGATGTATACTTCCAGCATAGCCGCTGCACAATAAAATTACAGAACACATCATTTCCCTCTACCTCGCTGTCTATTTTCTCCCCATGAAGGTCAGTTTGTGGAGCCAGTTATCAACTGAAAGGTTTTTTGATTCCATTCGGCTGTGAGGTTGATAACTGGGAAATTCCAGGCTTTCTGAAAATGACTCCAGTTGTTAAATTGCCCAAGAGCTTTCCTTTTTCTGATGATGTTTCAGAGCCCATTCACCAATGTCTTCGATCGCCAAGTCGACTTCGATGGAAGTCGCTAAGTAGCTCCAAAAGAATCAGATTAATGTGTCTTTGTGACATCACTGCGTGGTATCATATGTAAATAAATATATTTAGCGCTGAGCCATTTATTTGCATACCGCACCAAATAGTTATTAAAAAGGCCAAAACCGGGACTCCACACACCTTCTACGCACTCCATTCGTATTGCCGTCAGTTCTGTTTTGGGGACGGTTCCGTTTAGCTTTGCCATACTCTACTGCCTTTTAAGTACCTTATAGGGGAGCCGGTTCTGTTCATTAACCTCTCTTGAAAGCTGCTGGCTGACCCCATAGCCATAAAACAGAATTTAGCGTGTCTGTCGCAGCCATTCCTAAAACAAGAATACATTTGTCAATATTAATGCATGCAGTACGTGGCAGTCGGGGGGCATTCCGTGCCCCCTTTTCTGCTCAGAGGGCTGTGAAAGGTGCAAGTTGTTAAAATACAGAGCGACAGCTGGCAAGAATCCTTTGCACTGGAAAGAATTTCTTCTGACATGCTGGCTTCCTTCTGCTCCTGGCTTCGCTGCGGCTGCTGTATAATAGTTAATTATCACTTTTGACAAGATACATAGAGTGCGTATTATTTAATTTCACATAACAAGGACATTTTTTTCCTCTTGAGTTGGCAGTAGAGGATAAAGTTAGTAGCCACAGAGACTTAGCGAGGTCGGTTGGACAGGAGACAGCTCCCGGATATGTTTATTTCATGTTCCGCTGTATTAAATCACTGCCTGCCTTTGTTAGGCAAACAGCTGGACTCCCAAAGCCCCACTGGTAGCATAATACCGAGGAAGCCACGTTAGATTATTTATACCAACGAACACAAAAAATAAAGCGGACCCTCCATTCATCTAGTTACAAGCGTCACAGCAATTAATAGAAAGCTACTTTAAGTGCTGTATATAATAATCGATAGGCAGCGGATCACTAGACTTGGAGTTAAGGTTTGTGTAACTTGCATACGTGATAAAAAACACACCAGCCCCTGTTAGCCTCTAAGAAGGTACTTGGCTCTGTTATTTGGCGAAACCGCTGCCCCTAGAAATATAGAAAGACAGAAGCTACCCGGGACCCTATATTGCTATAAGGGCACTCTGGGCACGTACATCGCGGGGCGCTGCTGGTAAAGACGTAAGCCGTGATCTGTTGATTCCCACATACGTTGTCTTGTGTTGTGTAACCCATCCTTACAGGAGTGATGAGAACTCAGTCCATGTATTACAGCCAATCCATCATCTCCCCAACTATAGAATATCAAGTCCATCCCGCTTCCCTTTAGTGCCCGTTGCGGGTGTGAATGGACCGCTATATCTATTTTATATAAATGAGGAAAGTGTAAACGCGGGTATTTGCCGGTTTGTCCGTGCAGGTGAATGGGCCAAGTACCGGCTTGTATCCGTGGGTACGTAATGGAAACCAGTGGCCGAGGCAGCTTCCGGCTTTTCTCCGCTCAGAACGCCCAAATTCATCGTCTTCCATCAACTTTGTGATTTGGATCCGACTCAAGGCCAAGGTTCTAAATTGTATTAAGTACACGCGACTCTTAACAGAATCATTTACTTCACCTGTACTGTTTTATGTCGGTAATAAAATAGGTGCTAGATTTCTAATTTTTTAAAGAGTGTAATTTATTGCAGGCTATAATTGGATTCACTTTTGAAAACTTAGCAGAGAGATTTGGCAGCACCTGCTGCACAGAACGGCCAAAACATAGCAAGCCATACGACTAATCATTTAATAACGAACGATTCACTGGCTGTTTGCAGAAGGTGAGAGCGTCTCTACGGCTCGGGCGGAAGATATTAGGGGGACGACGTGACCCCCACAGGAACCATGACTTATTCTAATATAATCAAATGGCAAAGTGACGGCTCAAGCGCCATCTGTAAAGTGGAAGTTTCATCCAGCCCGTTAAACCTGTTAAATACTACATATGCTGCCTTTACAAGTAATTTGAGATCGCTAAACTAATTGCGATCTACTCTATGGTGGTTTTATACAAATCAAAAAGAACAAATGGGTTTTACTTTTCATTATGTGACATTCATATATATTATATATATCTCTATATCAAAGCATTCGAGATTGTAGTTTATGTGAATTGAAGTGGATTAATAAATATAATAAATATTTCAATTTATGACAATGTGGATGTTTTAAATCTAGGGACAGGTTTCATGGCTTTGGATCCCGTGACCCCCGCCACGGTAAGGCTTTGGTTCTAATCTCTTGGGGTATCAGCTTCCATTCGGGTGACCGGACAGACTGCGACACACAACAGGTTTTGCTGGGCATTTTTATTTTAAAGACAACATGGGTACTAGTAAAAGTGGATCAAATTATTAGCCATGTAATTCTAAAGTTCTTACTGAAATAATAAAAATAAAAAAAGTTTTGTAGCGATACCGAGTACAACCCCTTGAAATGTACAATAAAAAAAAACCCTGAAAATGAACGCATCCACTGCCTAGAAGTGGGAATTTTTGCGGTAGACAAAGTGCGAGTAGCAAGCTGTGAAATTTACAAGTCCACATCTTCAGTCCTGATAAAGAACATCAAAGCAAAAAGTCCAGGGTACGGCCATGTATTTATATACACACGGTACGCTCGGGTATATATACACACGGTACGCTCGGGTATATACACACACGGTACGCTCGGGTATATACACACACGTGCAATTCCTTTTCAGTGAATAAATATAGAAAACGTAAAAAGTGTATAACGCTGCGTGTAACGTCTGTGCATCGCATTAGAAGAGGAAGGTACCAAAGCTGCCTTTTCCGTTGCGTTTGAATTGGTTCCCCACTATGGAGACAAACATCTCTTGGGACGTCAGTTTGTCGTCATCTGCTTTGGTGATGCCCAGGGTGCTCAGCCTTTTCTTCATAACAATCTTCCGTCTTGAATTAGCGACTAGTTCATTTGTGATGGCGTGATTACCTTCAGCTTCCTTCTGACCTACAGAGGAAATATATTTCTGCTCATCTGCCACGTCACAAGCTTCAATATCCAGTGGTGGAAGGAGCACATCTAACGGAGCCTCTTGTTCCTTTACTTTCTCTTCAGGGTTGTGACCTACAGCACATCAGTAAGGGTTAATTAACATCTCAGAAACGCCAAAGCCCAACAAAAGGCAGATGCTCTTTAAATAGTTATATAGTTACCTTCAGACTCTTCTGGCTCTTCGTTCAACACGTCTAAGGTGGCTGCAGGCTTCACCAAGACAACTCCGTAACCCTCGTTATTGTGTATGACGTTGTTCTCCATGATTATTTTGGGGGTGTCGTAAACAATATCGATGAAGTCCTGCAAACAGAAAAGACTGTAACGTGGCTCTTAACACCAGTGCTGTCTTCATACATGGTTTACCATAATGGAAGTGGCGCTGTCTATAACTGGAGATGGACGGACAGTAAATATATAGCATTATAAAGGTCCGTAGTAATGCTCGGTGCTGATTGCCCAAATACCATCAGCACTAGATTGTAATGCAGCTGCTAAGACCCAGAACGAAGGCAGGTACTTACCTTAATAAGAATGCCGTCGCGGCAGTGGTGAACGCCATTTCCAGTCAATATACAGTTACTGCCGGGGTAGATCTCTATTCCTGCTCCCTGCCACAAACACAAAGGGACAGAAAAACCTAGTGAGCGTATGTGTGAGGCGGGCAGTCTGTACCCTGAACAAGCAGTTAGGTTCCTGTAACCGTTACAAATCCAAACCCATTAATGCTTAGAGTGCCCTGACGGATTGTGCAATAAAAGGTCCTAGAGGGACACACGCCCTGCCATAGGCCATGCAATAAATTTCGCTGGTTTCTGTAGCAAGGCATCTGCATAAGGATTGAATATAAAACAGATACCTTGGCACCATACAGGTCACAATACTTCATCAGGAGCTCTGCAGAGTTCTTCACCGTGACTCCTGACGTCTCACACTGTAAAACACAGTTATCCAGCTCTGCCTTCCCACTGTGGACACCTAGAAAAGTGGAAAACCGTGAGAAACACTCGTATAATAATAAGAACCGGTTCCCACGTGGAATGGTTTAGTTATTTTGTATCGCGGTAGCGGTCAGGTAGGACATGGAGCCGGCATTGCCACTTTATAAGCCATTGGTAGCCCTATTCCTGCACTAGGCTTGTTCTAAGCGCAGAGAAACGAGCCCCAGGGACAGGCTGCAGCCTCCACCGCTGGCACGGCCTTCCTGCGATCTCCTCTCGCACTAATTGCAATGAGATGAGAAGTAAACGAAGGAGTGAGAAAAAAGCTTTTACTCATCTCTCTCCACCGTGCAAGAAAAGCCATCAAGTGGTTAAGATGTTTGGAGCAATATTGAAAGTTTGGAGCACCTTGTGTTATAATATTAATTTACACCATTGTCGGAAGAGTGCAGTTAGATGCTCGGCCCGACCCAGCTGTCTGCAGCTTACGTGTATTAGGTACTTGTTAAAACAACAGGTATTCGTGCTAATTAGACACAAGCCTCAGGAACACAGCTTCACACTCCGACGTCGGAAAAGAAATAATTGTGGCAGTGACAGGAGGCGAGATGGGATTACGTTAAGGATGCATACAGATTTTCAGCAACGTTTTAAATCCGTGCACTTTTATACATACAGGAGAATCCCCGCGGATTTAGACCAGAACACCGAACAAAAAGGAAAAATAAATCGGTAGTCACTTAAATTTAGGCCACTGGTGACCGTCATTCAGGATCGTTAAAAAATCATGGAGGGCAAAGAGGCTGCCTCAACCACGAAACAATAACGGGAGCACGTCGGACGGGGCTTACGGCCCAAGCACATTACAGCCCACAAGCTGCTACAACGAAGGAAGCCAACACATGTATGTACAGAGAAACATACAAAGTATGCGTGTGCGCATCCATGTAAGATATACATTGAAAGTACTAAACACAACATTCTCTATTGTCCATAACGTAGAACCCCTGCATGCTGGGATCTATAGAACAGAAGAAAGACTTTTCCTACTTATAAAGAACTATTTCTGTACCATCTCTCCTCATTCTTGTTTCCTCAGGCAGTGATTAGAAAGCAGAGGTCATTTACGGCCATCCGTGGCCACTTTGTGCAGCTCACAATAGCCGAGGCTACTTACTTATAATGCCTTCCACTCCTTCGTGTTGGATAAATTTCACGTTGGAGATTTTGACGTGGGCTCCGGTGCAGTCGACAAAATTGTCCCCTTTCCCCTTTTTTTCAATAACAACATCGTCTGGCAGACCGTATCCTGTGGAAAGAAAACATCCAGCGATGCATGAATACTGCAGTTAGTAAAACTTCCAACGGCTTCCAGAACAGACGTGGCCACCAGCCAGCCTTTTGCTACTCAAACCAGACAATGGAGACCTAACCGGGGGACGCAAACAAAGTTCACGTAACGCGGACTGCATTGTGTTAACCAGACGTGCAGAACTCGTCGCTTCACATAAAGCAAGCAGGCGTAGGAGAAGAGATCTACCATGATTTCATTGCGAGAAGCTTCTAGATTAAAGAACGTGGAATCAAAGTAGCGTTTCCTTTTACATTATATCTTCCGCCTGCTCTGGCGAGTTGGAGGGGAGCCCATCGGAAAATAAAAGTCTGTGTTTGGCAGATAATAAACAGCCAAGGCAGTAGGGAGCTCCAAAGTCCTATTTCAGCGCAGCAGGTCTATATTATAACTAGAAATCCCACATATATGTAAATGTAGCAGGCAGCCTTAGCGGCTTCTGAACAGCTGAATCCTAAACCGAAACCCAACATACTGACTGGTAAAGCCGGCCTGGCTAGTCTGTAACGCCATATCTGCGGCCAACGAGCAAGTTTCAATTATTGTTATTAGTAGCTCGGATAACCATGAGCATTAAGCTCATGGACGATGGCTTTTGTAAGTAATGGACCCAAACGTATAATCCGACCAACCCATTGCACAGTAACCGGCTGTACACAAAGCCCTGACAGTGTGCTTACCTTCTAGCTCTATAGAGTCTGCGATGCCGATCACCCCATAAACCTCATATCGGCCGGGACAGATAATGACAAGGTCCCCCTCGTAGCACGCGTTTACGGCTTCCAGCGGGTCTCTGTGAAACTGCAGAGCAAACAAGATGTACAGATGTGGGAGAAACACATGCGCATGCCACTGCAGGGTGCCCATGGGCTTCACTTAATGGTTTAAGCTACATATAGGAGCTGAAAAGGGCTCTGAAGGCAACTATTCCTGAAAAATGGCACCAGGATGCATTGGCACAAAATGTATGCGCAATCAGGATTCGATGTGTAACTAAAACACGAGAAGTAACGCTGTTAGGACAATTGGCTCCTCACCTGAATCTCTACATTTCTGTGTCTGTTCTCAGGCTGAAGTCTTTCCGTCATTAGGTCCTGTAAGGTGGTGAAGGTCATTGTTGTGGATACGATATGAATAACTCTCCCACCCGCCTGACGAAGTCCTTTGGCTTTCACGCTGTACGAGCCAGAGTTTCTCTGATAACAGAACAGATATCTGCAGAAACAATGCAAGACATGACTCCTTTACAATGTCACCGGGACACGACGTCACGCGCAGACGCTCACTGCGGCTCCAAACCAACCTTAGGAGAGGGTTTTCAATCAGTTTGAGCTTCCTTTTCAAATTCTCCATCTGGTCATCCATCTTCATCCCCTCCACCATAGACACGTTATCCAGTTCCAGTTCCGAGTCGGAATCTTTGTTGGATAAACTGTTGCGTAGGTTGGTGAACCGCGCATAAACCTCCTCACATTCCGAGAGAAGCTTGTGATATTCCGACACGAGCGCTGATGGGATCCGATCTTCCAGGATGTCATAATGTCTGCAAAAGAAGTACATGCGGTTGTGACTTTAGCCTTAGGCACCGAACACAGAACGCGGTCCTTCAAAAGACCCCATCACGTCGAGCGACTAAGTATTCATATGCGAGCTTCCCACCACTTTCATCCTGTCCTAGTCTAATGTTCTTGGCGCATCTTCCCAGCTGAATTTCCTACATGAAGTATCGGAGGTGTCTGCAGCTTTTGATGTTACCAACAGTCAATGGTTGCAACAGTAACAGAACAAGAAGAGAGAAGAAGCACTCAGTCTACCCGGAGAAGACAACGTCTCAGAACGTAAAGCGGGCTAATCACAAAAGGGGATTTCAGTTCATCTATAATGACCGCGTTCTATAAACGTGCATTTCTGGAGATGTAGGACATGGGACAGAAAACGTGTGGAGGTTAAAACACAATATACGCGATTTATCATGTACTCTAGAAATGTAATTGAAAGTAAAATGCCCAAATGGGAGGCCCTAGCGCAAAGGCAAAGTAAAAGCACACCAGCCTCCGAGGCAACTATAAGTCAAGCACCACATTTTCGCGTGGGTTGCTTGTACAAGTATACACCGGCCACGGCAAGAACTCCAAATTTTGACAGGAGCCGCAATCTGTCACTCTCTTTCATCGCCTCCTCCTCGCAAATGCAAACAATTTACTGTCTATTAAGACTGATCGGATCACAAAGGCTTTGGCTGGTATTTATCACGCCGGTATCCACCTTCTATCATCCTAAATGGCTCGGAGGTGTGTAACCAAATACTGCGACAAGCAAAGTTATCTTTGATGTAAGAGAAAGCACCCCTCCTTTCCTTTGCTGGACCATCTGCTGCGTTGCTCACACATCTCCCAGACAAATGCCTTTTGTCATCTGCAAATGTAAAGTTTGCAGTCGAGAGTAATTTCTGATAGGTGCTGAAAACGAATGGACTAAAGCAGTCACAACAGGCTTCTCCAGAAAAACAATCTCATCATTAAAACCTGTTTGCGCATGGAATAACGTACCTGCTGCTTGTTATTGTAAGACTATAACGAATTGCTGAGGAAGGAGTGTGAAAGATGTCTGCGGGATGGCTACATGTTCCGTTATATTGGGGGTATATAAGAAAGAATTAACACGCTTACTGAAGTGCATTGTGGGCAGATGCGCATCTAAAATTATATTAATTAGGGGACTCAATGTGTGGGAAGAGTGGCGCGTCCGTATGCAAACTACCTTGAAAACATACTAAGAACAGGAAACATTGAGCCTTTTAACAGAGAATGGGTGCAATAAGGAGGCAGTTCTACATTTATGGTAAAAATACATGGTTTGTGTAGTTAAGCAGCGCCACCCAGTGGCCAACTGTCATCATTGCAATGCCACGTCTCAAGATCTGTGCAGAGTCCTCTCCAAACTTAGCTTTCAATGTGCAGATAAAGCCATTAACACATGACGTGGCACGTAAGTATGTGAGACGATAATTAAAACAATTTAAAAAACAAACAAACAAAAAAAAAAATTCCTGAAGGACTTACAGACGCAGGCGAGGTTCAACGCAACGGACAAAGAAATCCAAGCGGTCATCTTCCTCTTCATCCCACGGCCGCCAGATGTGCTGGTAGAAAAAACTAAAGAAAAGGAGGATTTCCTGATTCTTTTTTCTGGTACAAAGGTGCAATTATGCTCTTCAACAGAGAAAATGTGAGGTTTATGATACAGAACAGCAGAAAATAGTTTCTAGAAAAAGAGAAAGGGGTTAGAGAGAAAAGAAATAAGCGGAGGAAACTTCAGCGCATTCAAAATGAAAATACAGATTGAGATTCTCATAAACACGCCAAAGATTTGTAAAAACAGAGAGTGGCTGGAAAGGCCAGAATGAGATATTATCATTAATACATGTTCACTTATGCACCAGTTATCGCAGCTGATTGACAGGACCGGGTTACGGTACCCAAGTCTACTAAGCCAGGCAGGCGTGTGGTGAAATACACTTACCGTACATGCTCAACAACGAGCGCCGTCTGATCAAAGCCCCCTGAATCATCAAACACCACGTAAAGCTCCTGCAGAGGAACCTTCTGGTCCTTAACCTCCAGCAGGTCTCCAATGCCCTCCCCGCCAATGCCGCTGACCCGGGATTCAGAGAGCAGCGGCTCGCACAGCCGCACCACGGCTTTCAGACTGGACGGGTCCACATCTGTCACCTGCAACCAGTAGACCCGAGTCAGGGGACAGCCAACGCATTATAATAAACACGCTCATCCCCGCACACGTCGCGCTCATCCCCGCACACGTCGCGCTCATCCCCGCACACGTCGCTGCACGTCCCACCCTACGCTTCCTAAAAGTGATGCCATGTAATTGGATGTTCACCGGGAATGTATGTGCACATAGTAAAAACTGTCAGTGTTCTCATTTACAGCTTATGCGCAGGTTCACAACGCAGAGACGGCGAGCTGCCGGGACACGAACGGTTTATTAGCGCAGGGACGGCCCTGAAGGTAATCCGCGAAAAGGCCTGCCGATACCTGCTATGCGAGCCAGCTGTCAGCAGCCTCGGGGGGATCCCTACCGCAAAGCAAACTGCAAACGAAACTGTTTTTAAATGCGAGTCCTTTATTAAAAAACACTCAGGCAGAGAGTCCCTTAAACACAACGGAGGATTTAGAGCCGTGAGTGCGCTCCGAAATAGATTTAACGATACTGAGGGACCCGGTGAGCAGACGGCTCCCTCATCCTCTGCTGCGTCCTGCGCTTATATTTCACTCGCATACTTCTCATTCTACGAGGTCCAGGTCAATAAACGGCGCTCAACGTACCTCCACCAGAACGTCGAAGATATCTGTGTGCCAGACAGCCTTCCAGCCCGTCGGCTCTATAGCCTTCTCTACGTATTCACCGATGAATTCTTCGACTTCTGATGGCTTGCTATCACCTTAGCAAAAAAGATTTAGAAGGTGTTAAGGATGCATCTTTGAGATATTTGGGTCAGGCTGGCACAACGGCTGCCATGATATGAATTTCCATGTGAGACGTGTAGTAGGATGGAGAGACTGAGCAATAACCCGGTACCAAACATCTCATGAAGCACCGTGCCCTGCGTTAGGATGGGTGAACCTCAGGGACAGGCTCGCTCTATATATCTTTAGCGAACGGAGCCAAGGGCACGGCTCCGACTCTCAGGGCCAGGATAGCAGCGCTCTGAGGGCCACGCGGTGACCAGCGGGAAGCAGAGGAGCTTAAACATGTTATATCCCGAGCCGACTGTGAGAAGCCTATATTTAGACAGCATGCGCGTCTGTGACAGCAGAGACATCTGCGCACCTGTTTATTTGGCACATCAACTGCAGTTCCTGCTGAAAAAGAAATATCTGGTGGTCCGCTCTTCATCGCTACAGAAAAATCTGGTTTTGCAAATAAGGTTTATTTTAAGCATGAAGCTGCCAATGAGGAGTGGGGGGGGCCGACAGTCCACAGATGGTAAGGAGGAAAATAAAACTCACTTTCTAGTTAGGTTGAGTTTGCTAAAGTGTCAAAGTCAAGTACAAGAGGCTGGCCATCAACCCGCTGGTCTGAGGTCACACTGCTCTGTCCTCGTTTAATAACCAAGTCTGATAAATGAGAAACGTATCTACTGTAGAACTTTGTAAGACAGCAGATACATGAGCTGGATGCGGCCCTTAACGGTCTGGGGTATGACCCCCCCTGACTAAGCAGCTGGTCCCATCACCGAGTGTCCCATCACCGAGTGTCCCATCACCGAGTGTCCCATCGCATTATAAACTCTGGTGTGGATGGTCCTGGATGAAGAGGCAGGTTGATGCTCATCACACAGCAAGCGAGCAAAGCACGGAATGACGGCACTTACCGAGCAGATAGTCCTTATACGCCTCAAACCTCTCGTAGAACAGAAGGTTGTTGGTCTGAAATACATCAGGAAACAGCACGTTCCCGGTTGATGTGAAGTGCGGCACCGATTTCCCGAGCTTCTTGCAGCTCCCGTAGTCACTTGCACTGTCGTATCCCTCTTGGAACAAACCTAGAGATGGGGCAAAGCTTTTTGAGGAACATATCTCAGCGTCCATCCCCTCTGTGCTCAGACCGGCGATCGTTCCCACCGTGCTATATCGTCACATTGTCACCGAAGCCGATAACATTATTCAGGATCCGCAAGCGCTGAGCGTTCAGGAGGAAGCGAGCGGGTCCCATCGCTAAAGAGAGGAAGAACCCGCAACCCCGACACTTCATTCATCAACCACAGCTAAGCCTGCCCCGCATTATAAAAACATCTAAACAACGGAGAGACATAACGAGTGTCCTGCGGGGCCGGGAGGCCGCGTTCTGGTAAACCCTTTTAACGCGGGAAGGAATATTAAGGAAGGGTAAAGACGAGCTGATCGTGGCCGAGCTGAAACGCGTTGGCATGAAGTCAGTAAATACACCGAGCAGATGCAGTCACCGAATAAAGTCATTACACACAGGGGCTGCATTATTCCTTCCGTAACGCTCAGTCTCAGCACTCGGGCGGCCATGCACGGCAATGACTAATGTTTTCCTTCAGCAGTGAAACTTTAGTGGAAATATTTGTCTCGAGGAGCAGCAATAATAAAACACAGAGGCCCCAAAGTGATTTATTTCCAAGCATGACAGGAAAACGCCATTTACAGGCACGGCGAAAGCTAGTCGAGGACTCATAGGGAGGGTGGAGGCGACACAGACACCGGCACACAGGGGCAGGCAGTTCTGGGAAGAGGGGCACATAGACCGGGGCACATAGACCGGGGGCACATAGACCGGGGGCACATAGACCGGGGGCACATAGACCGGGGGCACATAGACCGGGGCATGCTGGGGGCAGCACTTTGCACATGGATGCTTTGCTCTGTCATAGCCAAATAATGGAACAAACCAGAGAATCACATGGGCTCTAATACTATAGAAATCTATACTACTCTATATAGAATTACACAACTGCGCTAAGCAACCAGGAACCAATAATGGACATCATATATACATATAGTGTGCGTGGGGACACTACATATATACATAGAGTGCATGGGGGGACTATATATATATACACACACACATATATATATATATATATATATATAGAATGGGTGTGTACATGTGTGTGCATTACATATACAAATAAAGAGTGCGTGTGTACAATATATATATATATATATATATATATATATAGCATATATACACATATAGAGAGTGTTTGTACATTATACATACATATAGTGTGTGGGTGTGCCTACATCGTATGGAGTGTGTACATTTAACATATATCACCTATACATATAGAGAGTGTGTGTGTTTACATTATATGGAGTGTGTACATTTAACATATATCACCTATACATATAGAGAGTGTGTGTGTGTTTACATTATATGGAGTGTGTACATTTAACATATATCACCTATACATATAGAGAGTGTGTGTGTGTTTACATCATATGGAGTGTGTACATTTAACATATATCACCTATACATATAGAGAGTGTGTGTGTGTTTACATTATATGGAGTGTGTTTGGGGACAGATGTAACTTTCTCCATATATTTATACACAGATCCGCCCCGCTGTTTATCCACGCAGTGTACCGTGCAGGCCTGCAGCACAGACCGTGTCCCTCCCGCACCGTCATGCAGGGATCCGGGATCGTTACCTCTACGTAAGTCCCGCTCGCTGCTCGCTGGGAGATCGGCCTCGGTGACGGGCATGTCCTCCATGGCCCGGGGAACGGTTCCGGTCCACACCCGACGATTACACTTTCAAATTCGCCCGCTCCTGTGCAGTCCGATGACGCTGACGTAGAGCTTCTCACTGATTGGCTGCCGTGCCCAGCGACACAACTAGGCAGACACTGCTCCGTCTTGTGGCCACTAATGGGTAAGACATGCAACAGCGACACAGCCTGGCAGGCACAAAGAGGAATACTGCTCCGCCTTGTGGCCACTGATGGGTATGACATGCAACAGCGACACAGCCTGGCAGGCACAAAGAGGAATACTGCTCCGCCTTGTGGCCACAGATGGGTATGACATGCAACAGCGACACAGCCTGGCAGGCACAAAGAGGAATACTGCTCCGCCTTGTGGCCACAGATGGGTATGACATGCAACAGCGACACAGCCTGGCAGGCACAAAGAGGAATACTGCTCCGCCTTGTGGCCACAGATGGGTATAACATGTAACTGATAGGAAACGTGTTTATTCATACATTTGGCTTTACATGGAATAACGAGGCATAAAGCAGGCAGTGTACACTGAAATTTAAAGCACCTTTTCTGGTGGCCAGTCCCAAACCTCTGTGCTTTAGGAGCTCAGAGAGGGTACAATGTATTGCATGAAAAGCCAAAACGTTACATATATGGTTATCTGCCAGCCAGAGGGGAAAAAGAAGATTCAGAAGATAAAAATTGGTTGAAAACAATGGGAATGTACAAATGTGAAGCTATGTGTATATTTTGCCAAAATATGTAAAAAAATGCAAAAAAAATTGAACTTGAGAGAAATGACTCTATTTAAAAAAATATTTTTATTATTATTGAAAAATAAAAACTAAAAAGAAAGTATAGATAAACAACAAATAATAATCACGACTATTCATGTTTATTTTACTTTTATAGGATCCATGTTTATAGATATATATAATGTTTATTATGTTTATATTGTGATTCTATATTATATTTTAATTGCTATACAGGGAATACCATGCATTTAATTTCCAGAACACACGCTATGTTTTCCTATGTAACCTCTATAAGGAAATTAATTCTTGTCTCTATGCCTATGAATAAGCATCAGTGTTAGGCGTAAAATGTGTAAGGCGCTCACTCACCGGATGTTGAGTCCCCTCTTATGTTAGCCATGTAATAAATATGATATTTTGAATCACACAGTCCTTGTTTGGAGCTTTTTTACAATGTTACGCATTCGCATTTTCTTTGTTAAATTTGGTGTTGAAGGCAGCATCCCAGTATGCCAATCCAGGCATGCCAATGCTTAACTGTTATTGACACAAAAGCCAGCACCGATCATCTGTTGCTATACTGAAAAATACTGGTTTTATGTGCAAAGCCTTAAGATGAAAAAAATACAGATCTGCTGAGATTTATTGAGAGCTTTTTCTTTGTCTAAATGGGACAGAAGCTTCAAGCGTAGACGCTCATTGAGGCTGATTTGGAAACCACCAGATGCACAAATAAATATTAAAATCAACAGCAGGCATCACAAGCACAATTCATTTCTCTAAATTTTTGTAATTACCTATTTATGTATCCATTAAAATGTATTTGTATTAAGCAATCACAGTCATTTTTAGTATTCTTTTTCCTCTTTGCCACAAGATGTCTCCAGTATTCCTATAATAATGTTACACTGATGTCGCTGTTCCCTGCTGAGTACTGTCAGAAGTTCCTCCGTTTTCAAATCCACTGCCAAATGTTTAATTGCTTTCTTTTCCCGAAAATTCAATAAAATTAGCTGACTCGTGTTATACTGCCCCAGTCGGCGCATGTATCCTCCTTCACATGACCAATAGAAGGTTCTTTATATGTATTTCAAATGTGTTAAAATAACAGCATAATATATATACTAATATAGATTAAATATTCATCATTTCTCTCAGCACATTATAGAGAGCTTAGATGGTGACACGTACAGAAAAATAGATACAAGCAAAACCATCAGTGGTAAATGCATCTCTGTGTTCCAGATTATACATAAAAAGTAAAGACACATACCAGCCATGGTCCAAAGCTGCACTAATCCAAAGCTTGATAATATACACGTGTCATAGTATGGGCAGCAGCAGGAATCCATGTGCATCAGTGGATGTTACGTAGCCCAGAGCATACCTGGTAGAACCCCTAGGAACGCTTCACCAGATAATGGCATGGTAATATGTTGTGGTGGAGGACTGGGAGGTGGGCTTGCCCCTCACTGCATCCCCAATAAAAGTTGGAAGGCAAGGGACAAAATCACAGATCTAGTCTAAATAACACATAAACACTCCAGTACCCCGTGCATGATTAAAAATGGTGCAACTGTTCCTTTAACACAGAGCAGGCATCATAAACAACAATAAGCAAGCTGCCCGTGTGATTCATTCAAACCCACTCAGCATGAGATGTTAAACTGTGTTACATGCTGTCAGCCAGCGGCACATGGAATGACAAAATGAATGGTATTTAAGGGTCTGGTCAAATGTGTACTTTTGATGGAAAAGTGCAGATATGAATCAGCGACTCGCTATAAGGTCTACGGATCCATTTGCTTGAGTTGTGCTATTTTTTAATGAACCGACATGTCAGTTTTACAAGCCTTTGTGGTCTAGACATTTACAGTCTGCAGAAGGCTTTATGACACCTATTTTAAAGATCTAAGAATATTCCTGCAGTCTACTATTAAGATATATTAAGTCATATTGAGCATGCCTGCTAGCAGTGATAATATGCTATACTAATATCAGATTAATGAGTCGCGCAGACCCTTCATGGGCCATCATTAGCAAGAGGCTTCTGGGGTCATGTCCAATGTGGATAAATAACAGAATGACATTTTCACATGTGGCCGACTATAATCTCTTTTGTAACTCCTCCCACTGGACCCTAACCACACCCACTACATTCTAGTCACTCCCACTGCATGAGCATCTCACACTGCATTCTAACCACTCCTGCTGCATTCTAGCCATTCTCCCTGCATTCTAACCACTCTCACTGCATACTTGTCCTACGATGAATGTAATCCAAGTTGTCCAGCCCTAGCATTTGACTTCCCCGTGATTTAAGCTTCTAATGCACAGTAACTTTGTATATACAAAAAGCCAAAAGGTTTTTAAGCCTTTCCTGGATCATAAAGTCAGCACCATGTCTCATGTTTAATGCATTAGTGACCACTGAAAGGCGATGTTAGAAAAAATGTCATGGCTGATTTGATAAGAGCCTCTTAAATATCTGAACATAATGGCAGGTTACAAGCCTATATTATGAAACATGTAATCAAGAGAAGTATAAACTAGTCTCAAATAAATAAGATATTACTTAATCAAACCAGGTCTGAAAGGGCAGGGATTAGAATGAAACTTCATATGGATAAAAATAAATCATGTATTTCTGAGCCACCGTTAACAGCATTTAGTAATTACCCTGCTGTAGAAAGCGCTCATCTAATGCAATGTGCTTTGCTCCTATTTATACCTGTCTATACCTGAGCCTCCACATCAAGGTCCTTGATCGCTTATCTTTGGGCTCAACCCCAGTGGCGTCACTAGGGTTGGTGTCACCCGGTGCGATGACACATGGTGTCACCCCTTCTTAGTAATGTGTTTTTCCTCCTCCGCCGTCCAGTGATGATCTGCCAGTGCCGGGTCTGCCTCCTCCACTCCGGTTGCAGCCGTGCTATGGTAGGGTGATCCCAGGCGGATTACACTCTTATAGAGTTCCCTGCCTGTTGTGGTGTCGCCCCCTGTAAGGTGTCACCCAGGGGCGGTCTGCACCCTCAGCACCCAGGTTGTGACGCCACTGCTCAACCCCTTGCTAAGTGTTTCAGGGTGAAGGGCTTCTCCGGTGTGTGCTCCTGGGTGACGGTAGATGTGACAACATTGGCTCAGACCTAAAGTAACGGCTGGGATTCATCTGGCCAATGAGGAAATGTAGAAATAAATACATACCTGGTTTTGGAGGTAGGTAGTAGGTAGAGCTGCCGACACTATGTTTTTGGGGTTTTTTTACTGATCAATTGTATCAAGTAACAAATACATTGTGTTACTATATTTATCAATCCGTAACGCACAATCCATTACTTGCACCTATGTGACAATGCAGTTCCATTAATCCAGATTAAATCACATTTTTACTCTTTTTAAGTCTCATTAAATTTGCTGGATGTTGCTTCCCCTGGGAGTGTAATACTGGATGTCACACCATGAACTTGTTTTACAAAAGCCGCACAAGACAATCGGTACAAAATAAATGCGAAAACTTCTTTGAATCTAGAAAAAACACATTTCTATTTTTATCTTTAGAGACTGTGTACCTTCTGCGTCTGCGAAACTAGTGAAACACACAAAACATAAAGCTCTAATTAATTTGGAGCTAGAAGAAGAGGGGTATTGTGTTTAAAAATGACAAATTAATTGGGAAGGTGTGGGTGATAAAACATCCCTTCATTTTCTTGCCTTGATTGTGTCATCTGTATCGCAACACAAACCCTCCATGCTTCTTTGCCACGGTAAGCACGATATATTCACCACATTTAGCTGAAATAATCTGAAATAATAACATTAAATAATAATTTTCCAGACTCTGTCTAATCTCTTGGGTCTCTAGATGGATCACCCAACTGGCAGCCACTTCAGGCTGATTAGATTGTATTAAAGCTAGGCGAGTTGCCATCGCCTTGACACAAGTGCTTGGCTCGGCCCCAACTAACAAGATGGCTCTCAGCTCAAAGTTTGGTCTTTGCAAGCAGTCTCACTATTGTCTGTGTTAATTTACTGTCATCAGATTAACCACCAGTCTGTCTCTGTGTGCGAGCCTTTGTTCTTTGCTTTCTGTGCTTTCTGTATGTTGAGGTCACACATCACCCATGGGAAGACTGTGATGTCCTTCATCTATTACTCCTGCAAAGCTAGCCCTAAAAGGACCCGGGTCAACTTCTTGGTGCATCCCTGCTGAAAATAATCAGCACTGAAGGTCCACACCACATCTCGGTACAGTAAACATATATTGTTGGCATTGTAGACATTCTGGGTACCCAAGTAGAATACTAACCACCACTAATCCGCCACTCCAAAGCGAGGTTGAGATAGTCTAAGTGTCATTTCCCAAGAAGAAATTATGAAAATGTTCCAATTAACTGCAACTTCACGTACGCCTGCTCTGACGGTTAATCAGAAGAATGGTGCACGCCTTTTAATTGACTTGTAATTAGGAAGCAACACAAGAGTAATTGTGACCTATTTGCATACAGCTTTCCGCAAAACAATATGTTTGTCTAAAGTACTACAAACATTCTAGTGAAAATCAGGAGGATAAAAAGTTTCATAATCAGGAAGCTAGATAGAGGTCAGCACAAAAAAGGCATTGCCCCGAGGGCAGGTACATGGTTTATTGAGCCTAGTGGTACCTACAATGTGAATCCAACCCTGACTATATTATAAATGTTACTTAAGTGGTAAGCTGCAGGATATTTACCCGTAAAGCTAAATTCATTTTAATATATCATGACATGGACATCTACCTTTATGACGTATACAAAACCATCAACCCTTCTTAGCCTCGTTATTTATTTATTTTCTTATCATGATGTGAGTAAGGATTGGTAATATGAAATGAAATAGCATCTGCTGGTGATCAAAAGTGTAATCAGCTACCACAGAGAAAACATCAGATTTTATTTGCTATAAACTGTTCCGGATGCTCTTTACCCCTGATTACAAAGTCTAGCATTACATCTTCCATGTGATGATGGCCACCTGTGATGCAATATACATTAGAAGAGCTTTAAATCCAATACCACCGTGTTGCTTCTCCACGTTCATTGAGTATGTATGATCCAGCACACAAATATGTGTTTTGCAGAAAATTGCAGGGCAGTTGGGGAAGGCTCGCCAAGCTATTCAGAAGCAGACAAAAAGACCGAATGAAAATTGCAGCTCTCCGATCATATTTGTCAGTTTTTCTAGTCTGCAAACAACCATGGATGATTACAGTTATTGTAAAATGTCTATTTCCACAGTTCGAAAACTTACAGAAAAGCAGCCATTTGCATAACCAAGAAATATTAGCAGGTTTGAAAATTGCTGATCCGACGATGCTAATAAAGAGATAAACTTTACGTCCTCGTAAAAAGTGTCCAACTGGCCTATTTTTTTTTCAAAAAATACCAACCAAAAAATGAGTGTTTCTTTCCAAACCATGAACTAAAGAAGCTATGTTTTTCTATTCACGTCCTCTTGACCGGAGGCAACAGGGGTTCTGTATTAAAAATGTGATTCTGGGGCAAAGTTGGAAATTGGTCTTACTGCCATATTAACAGAATAGAATGATCAAATAAGCAGGAACGTTCTATTAGTTGTTATGGTGATACTATGGGTGGCTTCTATTCTATAATAAGGCTTAGAAAAGTCTACTAGTCCATTTTCCAACAGGAGACTAAAGAAAATAAAGAAAATAAGCTTTCTTCTGCTCATATATATATATATATATATATATATATATATATATTTCGTTGGTGCTTGGTATCACTCCCTGGCTGGTAAACCTTCCTGAAGTCTTTCCAGGTCTCTCAATGAACATTAAGTTACTATTATAAAGAAGAAGGCGAAGAGCTTTTGGCTCGCCTAATATGTCAAACGTCTGAAAAGCCCGCACGGGAGGTCTCAAATAGGCAGCATTGTTGGCCCAAAAGCAGAATCCCCTCATGGGGCTCACAATTCATCCAAAGCGTGTTCTGATCCTGTGTAGGAGTACAGGTAGAATTGTTCCTTACAGGCACAAAACAGAAATGTGTCCTTTATGCACTCCTTCATTAAGAATCTATTTACCCGTCCTTATTACAAAAGGATTATTCTATTAGCAGAAAAGCAATTTAATACAAACATCACTTTGCTGGTTAATTATCACGCCTTGTGTACAGAGCATTTCAACATCTTTCTCTCTAATAAGACTTTGTTTCTCCGTGATTAACTCATGGGTTCACGTTAGGAAATTTCGTGTTTTTCCGGATGTAATAGTTAATTAAGCCAGTAGCATGATATAATTTGTGTTAATGTGTCAGACAAAGTGCAGCGTGCATGGTGGTATGAAGCAGTAGTACTGTCATGGATTGACGGGGATATAACCGTCTGTTAGAGTATTAAGAGTGCCCCAAGACAAGTGCTTTTATTTTATCTTAGGGAGAAAATTACAAAGAGAATCAGAAACCCAATTCCATGACTATTTTTGATGCATAAAAAAATGTCTCCAGTATAAGGACTAATGTAGTGTCACAGTCTGATACTGCGTAATTTATCTCTCAGTCACTTAGCCAAGGCGAAGTGTGCTCCTCTCAAATTTGGAGACTGATTTGGAGAGACAGCCAGTAACTGAGCGATGGTGGCATGCCTATCCAGATCTGGATCGGCAGAGGAAATGGAATATGATTTGAGGTCAGAACATCAGCGGGTAGGCAATCATTGAACAAAGTACCCAGACAACAGGAAATTCTCCCAATCTAAGACTACTACAAACGGCACAAAAGGAAAAGTGAGACGCCATGAACTCTCTGAAAGAGTCTTTTTCACGATCCAGCCTGTGAAGTCATCAATAAAACCTCTCAGAAGGTCTAAAATAGTGACTGCAATACTGAACTCTAGAGGAGGAACACAGACAACGTGTTCTTAACCAGAGAAAAAATCCAAGTAATCCTCTGAGTAAACAAAGCATATAAAAATATATATATCGGATGGATTTCAGTGACAGCCAACTGTGTCTGTACAATAACGAAATAAGCTCAATAACGAAAATATGGCAGAGAAAATATTAATTAAAGGCGCTAGGATTCATTTCACGCTAGTGTTTATCAAAAACGAAGGCTTCCTAAAAGGTCATACATAAACAAAATAACTGTGTATCATTATATGATCGTTATTTCGGTTCATTCTGTGCATAGAACAGAAAATAAAGGTCAGATTACAATGATAGGTCAGCCATGCCAGACACATGACCCTTGCACTATACAATGCGGTGACAGTGGTTGATATTACCGTAAATAATACACACAATAAATGACACCAGCCCGACTTGGATTTTTTAATGGCCGCAGCATTCATTTACCTAAATGCCGCGACGTATTTTATTGAGAAAACATAAACAAAATAAGCAGTTAAACGGCAATAATTCACCTCACCGCTTAAGCCTGCTGTAGGATCCCATCCTACTACTATAAACATTACTACAGGTGCAGGTACCGCTGGTCGTTCCTCCACACAGCAGGTCGTGTTAAGGCGGATAACCTACTGACGTCATCATTCAACCAATTCTAACGGTAGCATCCAGCCAAGATCCAGATATTATTATTAACCCCTAACCTAGCACTTATAAGGGACCCTTCAGCGCACAGAAACCTTCAATACTTCCGCGGGCGGGTGGGAATCTTCATTCAGCAGGTAAGCACACTCCTTAGTAGTCATTGTTGTGAATAGGATGTCCCTTAGCGCTATTCCCTTTATATAGCAATTTTCCGCTAATTGCTCCAGGGGTCCCTTCTGTAGACAAAACCTCTTCGATAGCCCAGTACCCAAGAAACAAAAACAAACAATTAAAACACAGTAATTTAGGTTGAACAAAGAGCTAAGTCCCTCGAGTTTAACTCTTCTACCTATTGTTCCTACTTTTTATCCAAAAGAAGGAAAATAAATGAACATGTGATTTCTTTCCTACTACATCACAATAGATCTTGCTTTAGGAAAACATGACTTGTGCAATGGAGCAAGAGAAATTGGGGGCATGTTGTTAAGTCGCTGATGTGTCACGTTGGTGTGTATCCACCCACTGGTGTCAACGACACTCAAAAGAAGGAAAATAAAAAGCCCCACAGAGAGAGAATTGTGTATCGGGGTTTTATGTGTTTGGCATGGCTTGCATGTCTACCATTAACTCTGTGTTATATCACTGCCAGGGCTGGTTGGTCAAAATTATAAGTATAATTCCCTTACTTTTATGTCTGTGACATTGGAGCACTCTGAAGCCTAAAATGCACTGCATGAGAGCACACCGTATCCATGGCGATGAAAATATTTTTTCCTCTAATTGTGATTTACATAACTCCACAGGCTCCCAGCTTACCTTTAACTATACAATGTATCAGTATGTTCTATGACATCATTTATTTTACCAATTCAACAAAAACCCTGATAATTATATTAATTATAAGGGAATATTGTTTTTTTTCCTATAATAGCACCAACATTTAATATGGCTTTGGACAGAGTTGCTTTTCTGCTTAAGATTGTTGCCAACTTCCACACGAATCCTTGGTTTCTGAATGCCAAGAACAAAGTTCTCAATATCCAGTAGCTTCCTAGAATAACTTGTAAGCACTAATTGCAATCTTTGTGCTTGCGAGCTGTGATTTCCTTGGAAGACATTACAGTGTCTGCGGTTTGTATCCGGAATATCAAACTATTACAGATAACAGGAGTCCGTTTCTGTCCCGTTCCTGTCCATGGTGCTGAAAGAAGCACACGCGACACATGGATAGTAAATCTCTTGCAATCTGCAGACCGCTGAATGATGCCCCTCCACGGCATTTAAGTCCCACGTTACCTAGAACAGAGTAGATTGATTGGAGTAGAATTTTTGCAGATAAATTGAGGCAGACCTTTGTTAAAGTATAGCCACCTTGATATTTAATTATAAAGGACAATTTGTTACTGTTCACTGTTACTGTTAGCTCTAGCAACAAAACAAGGAGTCAAAATGCGTAGATGTCCTGTAAAACACATGTAATTTTGGAAGGAACTTTGATCTTATTTTCGTTGGTAGGATTTGACCCAAGGTTTTGGTGGGTTTTTACAAAAAAATACAGATTATTCTACTTGGCTACTGACTCGTCGGTCCGGGTGAAATTCCAGATTGAGGATATGCCCTTTTTTTTGTTACTTTGACTTCCTATATGAATTTTAATGCATGAGTAAATATTTGCAATTTAGTCCCTTGTAGTGCAGTCCAAATCATGCTGCGGGCATGATGGTATTATATTTCATTAAACCTGTTTTAACAACTGTTGTTAATAAAAAAAAACACATTTTATTTATAGACATTCTTTGAAATAATGTCTGTAATTCAGTTTCTATTGTTCCATTCGTCGTCTTAATTAACCTCTGATCTCCAACTGTGACCTTACGTCAAAGGCTTTGCAAGAAGCACAGAAAACTCCAAGCGGAACATAAAGAGATTTACAGCTGTAAATTGGCTGGGTATTTAATGGCTAGAACGCTATAGTGACTCCTCAATCAGTTAATTACATGTTTTTATTGTTCTTTGCCCAGAATGGCAGCATGACACTAGAAGAACCGACAGTCTGCTGACTGTTTCTCTACTGGCTTGCCAGTGGTTATTTCTGATCTAGGTTTTGCACCTGTTTTGATTGGTATGTTGGCCCCATTTAAATGGTTGGCAGATTTTCCATTAATTGCAATGGCACATTGTGTGGGGGAGGAAAGATGGGTAGAGACACTAGTCACTTGCCGTCGTGGACTCTAAACGTACAGGCAAACTGTTTCTCCGTTTTCAAAGCAGTTAATGATAATCGGAATTGACTTACAGAAGAAACAACTCCATTAGCAGCCACCACTTTGGCCAAAGAGAGAGGTAAGGTGAGGTCAAGTAACGTACGGACCCACAAGAAGCATTTAGGATTTCGTAGACACCACAGGCAGAGAAATCAGGGGGTGAATAAATCAGACAATGAATCATAACAATGAATCATGTGGGAGCATTTTGACACATTTTGCAGTTCCAAGTACCTTCTTGCCACTGTGTAAGGACTCTAGGGTGTTTGACCCATTTGGCCCCTGCCTGGAACAGTGATATTGCCCAATGTAAAGGCGAGTTCTGGATCTCGCCCTACATTTAAGTTGCCAGTCATGTCACAGCACAGGCCAAAAGCATTCCCCCATACGGAAAACACTTGCCTGTAATATCAAAGGGGGTTTTATATTCCGTCCACTGCAAAGAAAAACATTCAAGGATTTTTTTCCTGGAATTACACGCATTCAGATATAGAGGTTCTGCACTCCAACTCATAAAGTACTTTATTCGCTTTCTCAAATAACAGTTAATGCATTTCATCTAACGGAACAGATATTCTGGTGCTTTCATCAAAAAGAAAAGGGCTGTGCTTGCTGTCGCAGAGGGAAGATTGATTTGTATTAATATTGATGAATACACTTTCCTTTTATATTATTATTATTATTATTATTATTATTATTATCTATACATGCATTTCATTAGCATAGTATGCTTGTTTTTGCTTTTTAAATAGAAATAAAATCAATAAAAGCCCTTGAAACACAGCATGCCCGTCGTATTTGGATACAGTAAATACATCATTATGACTTAAGACATGAAAGTGTCTGAAACCCTCTACCTCCTTTTAACTTTCCATATGTGGCTTTTAATTTTCCTTAGGCTTCCTCTGACCACTAATGCAGTAAGTATATATATATATATATATATATATATATATATATATATATATATATGCATTCACCAAACCAATGGATTTCCTATACACAATGCAATGTTTCACTCTTTTATTTTCTTTTTTACTTCCTTTAAGTTTCTCGAAGGGATCTGTGGCTTCTCAGGATGCTTGAGAATGAGGCTGCCTATAATGCCTCATAGAAACCTCGGGTCTGATTCTAGTATCAGTCTGCTCTGTGTCTGTCAATTCAGATGAGAGATTTGTCCATTAGAGACTTGTCGTAAGGAGAATTGATACAGCCATATTGGTCCAAGAGAAGATATGGATTTTATTCATAGTTCACACTTTTGATGCCCCAAAAGCTGATGTGACTCTTACTACTTTTTTTATGTTGGCCCAACACAATGTTCCAACTTCAATCAACATTTTTGAAAGTGAATACCCAGTTATAAAATATATAAATATGTAAACCCCTTTTAGGTTAGTTTACCTGCAGTCTGCATTGTCCTAAGCAAACCGATGTTGGCCGTCCTCCATTAGTTGAAATGCACTCGTTGTATTTAGAATGGCAGATCGTAGCTTGATCTATTAGCCAGCCTAGTGGTCCATCCTCATTATATTATACATTAGAACAGAGACTTTCATGGGAAATAGGCCTTGCTTTAATATTCTGTTAAAAATCTCTCACATTGAATTATCTTTGCGAAACAGTTTGAATCTGACGTTAAAAATAAGAAATAATCCTCTTATTTCAGTTAAATAAAACAGACCAAACTGCACAAAAGAAAATGGTAATGTGATCTGATTTTGCTCTAAGGGTTAACTATACGGCGGCAGTACAGTGGCAGGAAACATAATTACTGCCTGTTCTGTGATTACTCTAATAGGATGTCCATTGTACCTCTATGCAAAATAATTATTAAAGGCCAAAGAAAAAACGCCAATTCCGCTGGCGTTGTGGAAGTGGTGTTAATAACACTCGATGCACAAACATCTACTTAGTGCTATCTAATAGTGCTATTATTTTTTAAGGATACATTATATCCAAAATTTTAATTGTTGTAGTTTTACCTTTGTCGGACTTGATATACTTCATGTAGTATGTGCTGTATCCTGAGCTTTTGTCTTTTATTTTCAACATTTGGAAACTCTATATTCTCTGATGAGAACGAAGAACACAAGTTCCCTACCGAATTATATCTGGAAGAAAGCTCCCCTTTACATCCCTGTTGATATTATAAATAAAGTCCCTAATTCTTGCCCTATTGGGCACGTGGAACACAACACATAGCTTCAGGGTTTATCCAAACATACACTTACCAGAAGAATGAGGTCCTGCGCTGAAACATTGTGGGCTTCAGTGTTTTGTTGATGGCAGAGATTCAGATGACGTTAAGAGATCCGCACAAATTCTATAAAGTTCTATAAAGCAATCAAACCCTCGGTACGACTGGAATAGTGGCGGTGTCTGAGAAGTCTGGAACTCACGCCACTTGATATAAGCAACAAGACGACTCATGTGAGTGAATTAACAGAGAAACACAGTTAGATGGAAACATTCAGTGTGCATTTAGAGAAACTCAGCAACCATTAATACGTTGCAAGACAGGTCGGGACGTGAACTCCTCGCACAGGGGCTGTTTATTACCGGCAAAGGTAAAGATTCAGTAATATGTAGAAAACATGCCAGAGCACATGCAGCAAACTTATTTCACAATCACTATAATTCACTATTCACACGTTTCCTTAAATAGTGAATGGAGTCATTTTTTCTGCATATCTGCTATCTGAATAACACTAAGACGGGGAGGCAGAACATTATTACACCAGTCATTATTATTAATTATTATTATTAAAGAAAAGACAGCTTTAGAATTAAACAATAGTAAAATAATATAAACAAAGGTGATTGTGATCTGTATAGATGCAGTCAACTTACTGTCCCTGTATTATAAATTCTAACATTTGCAAATATCTAACTAAATTGTACTTTCAATATATATATATATATATGCCAAATTGAAAACGTATGTAAATTCTGTTTATATGTTCTAAAATATTCATCAATCATCTTCAGCACCCTAAATAATAAAATATATCACTTTTCCAAAAATAATGTATAATTCATTTTATTTTACATCTCTCTTGTATAAGAGTTTAATTTAGCTGTTGATGAAGACACATATAAATCATATAAATACTGTTTCTTCGTTTTGTGGGGCTTTCTTGATGTGTTAATTGGATTTTAGTCAACATTCTAAACTTGGCACCCAAACGTCAAACAGCCAAAAACTGTTTCTATGAAATAGGATAAAAAAACGCTAGGCTGTGACGCATTTGTTTTAATAGCTCTCTGCGACTTGTGGCTGGCATGAGCTGACTCCATGGGATGTGATTCATAATTACCAGGGCTTCTGTTCAGAAGGGGGGGCGTTAGATGGAGGTTAGCCACCAAACAATCTGGCAGAGGAGGCATTTAGTAAAGCAGACCTTCTATGTGCAAAAAATACAAAAGTAAGCATATGGAGAAAATATATGTAATTCTCTTTATAAAAAAAAACCCCTACAAGACATATTTAAGACATTTTAATAACACATTTCAACTTACCTGCCTGCAAGAGTTATTTTTATGGACCGCGGCAGGATCGCTTGTCAGTTCACCAAAATCCCTCCTCCGAATGTCTCTCCTGCACTAGAAAGCAAAGTTTAAGTTCGAGTTGACATTTTGAAAAATTTGCCAGGTGTAATAAAAATCAGCAAGACTCAATGGGAACGTGGAAAGGAACTGACAGATGAGAGCTAATCAACTGAATTTCAGAAAGAAATGATGGAGTGTTTCTTATTTTGAAATCTTTAAGCACTTCTCTGATTCTGCTGAGTGGTTTAATAAACTGCTAAAATAATTGACAGCTTGGAAAGAACTCATTTAGGAATCAGTGGGAACTATTGAAGGGTTAAGTAAGGTTATAATAAGGCAATGAGATCAGAATGCTTGTAGGACTTGGACTGAAACAAATGTTTTTTTGAAAAGACATAGAAGGCTATTGAAAGGTAGTTACTGACAGCTACAAAGCTTTGTGGTGTCAAGAACCATTGAATGAAAAGATCTGTGTCAGTGATAATTTGAGTAATATCAGGTATTTTAAACCGCCATTAACACCAATTAAGGGTTAATGTCATTTAATAGGGCCCATCAAGTCTCAAAATGAAATAGAGTCGTGACCTTCTTGTGCTTTCTAGATGCGTGACTTTGGTTATAATTTGGCTTTGGATGATACAAAAGATGTCTGTATCTTGCATACAAAAGGGCTGCAGTGGTTTTGAAAATTTACTTGAAACATTTAAACAGATCAGTATCTGTATTACTATCAAGGCTGCAAAACAAGGTAGGATCAGCCAAGTTTAAAAGGCTGCTGCTTTGTAACACAGCACATGATTTCAAATGCCTTAAGCTCTAGAATTGCTATTCATCAATAACCCTCCAAATCCCCAAACAATTAGAGGCATCCCCTAAAGAAAACATTCAGTATTCAAAATACAAAAGCCCCCGGCTTCCTATCCGCGAGCTGCTTTGCTTTATTATTCCATTTTCTTGAAGAGGAATATACAGAAATGTAACAAACAGAATCAAGGCATACCGAAAAAAATATAGCCCAAGGCGCTCTTCCCATCTGCATTGCCCTTCACACTCACACAGCGGGGTGTAAAGACCAGAGCGATGTCTTCAATAGACAAAGTGTGCTTCATCTTACCTGGGAGATGCGGATGCAGATGATACAGGTGATACAGGTGATACAGGTGATACAGTAAACAGACTAATCTTCATTTGTTCAGGCAGTTGTTTTGTGGTTCTTATGTATTCGCAGAGAGGCATACTTACATGTTTTTTGGGAAGATGGTAATTACACGGTCTCATTCTCACAGAATCCACGCAATTAAAATGACATGAAATGTACAACGGACAAGAAAAAAAGCACAAAATGGCATTTCAAAGTGGCGATAGCTGCCACGGCCCAACCCTTGTGATGGCAACTGAGCTGATAAGAATGTCACAGAGTCAATAGTATGTTTTAATAAGACAAACTTCTTTATCTTTCAGATTCTGGTAACCTGACTGCCTAATAATACATGTTAAAGGGACAGTCTGCTGCCCCAAATAGCCCCAGCAAACATGAACGCATATTAATATCCATTTTTACATTAAAAATAAACAAAGGTGCTGGGGATAGAGGAACATCCAAAATGTAAAGGATTCAGATAAAAATGCCTGTATGTATGTGGATGAAAATAAAAAAATAATTGCAAGATAACGGATGAGGTATACCATGAAGGGGATATAAAGGCTGAAGTATACCATTAACAACTCACATGCAGGTTTATTGGAACATTGCCAAACCTAGAAATCTTAAAGCAAAAATCAGGAAACATAACAACTTTACAAATAATCTCAGTATTGCTGGTGTATGAGCGAAATTATGAGCTTGCCACGTGTTTAGCTGCTATTTCACATATGGCCCCACGACCTAACATGAAGCAAGGTCTTTACCCAACACTTTTTGGCTACCGGTGTTTCTCCCATGGGATCTGTCCCTGTTAGGCCAGTCCTGAATGACACACACTGGCCTGAGTCCCGTATATTCATTCGGGAGCCTGTGTGTTCCACGTGTTTTGGGCTCATTGTATCAAGGACCTAACTGTGCCATCTGCTAGTTTTAGCATCGTCGGATGAAAGGCATTGTCAATGCCACCACTGAATAGTTTATCATCGAACTACATATCTAGTTACCAAGAGGTGAAGACTGGCATGAGTAATTTAAGTGGGAGCCGTGGAATCATGCACCATTACGTCATCATCATTGCTAGATCCAACTGAAGGCCAAGCTGTCTGCATCGCTCAATCTGTAAAGTTGTTAAAAGAATAGTTTATATATATATATATATATATATATATATATATATACACACAAGCATTATGTCTCCAGATAAAAATAATTCTATTGGTGGAATCATTTCTGAATCGGGACCCCACTTAACCTTGGGATCTTACATGTCAGCACTTCAATCTATGTAATGGTTGGCCTAAAGCCAGGCTCATTAAACTTGGTACATTTGTGCAATCTGCCTTGTCACAGACTACTTGGTGGTAAATATAATGTCTGCACAGCTGAGCGATCAAATTATACTTAGCCATGAATTTTAACTAAATAATAATCACACCACATGTATTATTAATGGGAACACCTGCTGAACTGCTAAATACTAGAATGGCTCCTCTGATGGAATAACAAATTAAACATGAATAAATATTTAAGAAGGTCACGTTCTGATTGTCAGCACAGTTTTTACCGGAAGATGTTAATATATATATATATATATAGTAAACTCTTATGTTACTATTATATCTCATATTTTTGTACTTATTTTGATAATTAGCAAATGACTGAGGATCTACACGGCTACCTCCACTCTCCCAAAAGTCTCCAGACAGGAGGGTTAAATGATGTTAGCCCAGAAAATTGCTTTTGCATGCTTCATTAGTACACCAATGTAACTTTACTTTATTGGCAACAGAGGTGGACTCCAAGGGTCTTAAGATGTCTAATGCTCACTTCAAAAGTTAGAACCGTTAACACAAAGAGCAGAAACAAATCAAGGAGACAATGGTCATGGGATACAGCAGGTTAAAAACCGTTCTTTATTAGAATGATGAAAACCATCTAGACAAGAGTGAAAGACGTAACTCACACCAGAAAGTGCTTCCTCAATGCCCCACGGCCCAGTAATGAGCAGTTTAGTTAACATCTCAGTTAGTTGCTCCCATAGAATTAATTCTATTTTACAATCAATCCAAAAAATCATTCTGAAGTTAGTTATAGATCACTACTGCTGAAATCAAATTTGTCTGTAACAGATGGTACAAACCAAATCCTCTGTTCAGCCATTTGGAAAAAACTCCATGTAACGTAAGTGTGAATGGAGTTACGGGAGGTTTTCAGTCAGTACTTGAGTGGTGTAAATTTAGCAGATATAATAAGAATGCACCATGTTCCCAGTAGAAGGAGGCAATTTTCAGCCTAGGTGAAGCTCATCTGGAGGTGCCGCTGACACTAATTCCCACATCAGGTCGCACTTGTCTCCGGCTCATTGGGAGCCGTTTGGTGAATGATAGAAAACATGAAGCTGCTGTCCACTGTGCCTGTAATGGAAACAGCGGATTATCTTCCTTATGTCATTTCCTGACTGGATAAATATTCCTAACAGTATAAAAAGAGCCAGCTACGATGAAACCTGGGCCTTACCATCATGTCCATAACCAGACAAAGGCCCACCATGACTGAGTAAATGCAATGGTATCCACTGCACCTGTTATTTCATTCCAGCTATTTCATGCATTAATGACTAATTAATATTATGTTTACTTACCTTCTCATACCTTCTGCTCCAGTATAGGAGATCAACCCTTCCAGGATCCTTTTGCTCTTACTTTCTCGGATGTTTGATGCCCATGCAGGTTTAATTCTCTAGGTAACAACATTGATGGAACAGATATTACTGGGTCCCAATGCAAAAATTACACCTCCCCCAAAAATGCTTGTAGATTAATAATTCAATACATATAGACAACAGTATTATTATAGCGCATTAGATGTGCACATTTTTTGAGCTTTCATTCCACCAATAAGTTTCATATTGTGAAGAAAAACTGACATCGCCTCGTGTTTTGTAATCAGACAGTTCCGTTCATTTTTCTATGAATGTGTGGGATGGATCTTAACTCATCCGCCTAAATCCTTTGGTAAAATTAATACCAGAAGAACATGTTGATTTAATGAATTTTACAATTATGATTAACATATAATAGTATAAAATTAAACTATATTTAAATTACGGTCTCAGGTGTCCTGTTGTAGAGCGGAAATATTTATCATCCTGATTAAGATGCTGCGGATACATTTCTTATCTAGTTAGGGCTCCATTGCTAAGGTAAAAAAATACTGATATGGCAATTTAGCCAGCATGAGTAATCATGGGTCTCAATCCTTCCTCTAGCTAAAAACATAATTAATGGGGTAAAGACGCAGGTCGATCACGTCAGAGATAAAACAAATCATTGGGAGGGATCCATAGGGTAAAAGCGCATTGATAATCATGCCTGCTGCCGGTAATATTTTGAGAGGTCACCGCAAGGTCTCTAACGCCTGCCAGAGGGATTGCTGAGGTTTTTGCAGAAGATCATTCAGTTAGAATAACTATTCTGTGCATTAAACAAAGACATTTGGGGTTGCCAAACTTACAACTTTACGTTAACAAAGTAAACAATTTCATTAAATAAACAAACTACTGTACAATACTGCCAACACGTCATATCAATAACATTACGAATACATCAATTAGTTAGAGTTGAATTACAATTAAAGCCAGTTGCAAACTCATTCTGTTTTGACCGAAGGGACGTGTAACACCAATACTATAGATTATTTATTAGTAAAATCAGAGTGACCTGCGTTTCCATTGATTTTTGTTAGGATAGTGGCTGCTGTGTGCATACCTTAATCACGTCAATCTGCCTCCTTCCTGCTTTTCTGGACTGTCCTTCCCTCAGGGTATAAAGGACCTCTTCAAAGCTTCCATCACAGGCCTCTACGTGCATGGAAAAAAAGGAAAAAAATGTTTAAAAAAAAACAAAAACCCTGTCGTAGAAGAACCATTACTAGTTTACGGAGATTCCCTCAAATATATAATAATTCAGTATAATTAATCACCGCACTATACTGTAGCAGGAAGTTTCACTTCAGTAAAAGGACTGTTTCTTAAAACATTCATGTAAAAAAAAATAAAAAATGATTTAATAAAGTAAAGCCCTAGATTCTGATACTGGTTAAACTCAGCTTTTCAAGTCGTAGAAAATTCAGCTGCGTAATATGATGTCACACATGTGATGTGTGCATGAAGTTATTACCTCGACTTGCATGTACAGGAAAGTGGAGGGTTAAACACCAAGAAGTCACTGCCTGGGCTTAATCCATTTTATGATACATTCTATAGCAAAACAAAGTCCCCTCTTACACAATGCAAGAGCGGAATTCTGCATTCAGGATAAAAATACATTAACAGACTCGCTAATTAGAATTTGTTACAGAAGAAAGTGTAATGGGGGCGCCCTGATGTTACCGCAGCGGGTACAACTTGCCCAATTAAATAGCAATCAGGGTGGGTCGCAACAATGCAAATATTATTTGTATCTAGAGTTTTTTAGCTGAACTGGAATAGCAGTGCACGGGAAATGAATGTGTTTTCTAGGATACCATGTCCTCGCTAAATGAATATTAATTAATTTGACAATTAGCTCTAAACAGTATGTATGAATACCATTGTGAGGCTGAGCCTCATCTACAGTTTCTTCCAGTTTTTCATGATTTTCTCTGCTCTGCTTCCCTTTCTCTTTTCGGAACACAATGTGAATAATAACAAGGCCAAAGTTACTCTTAATTCATTTATGGATCAGGTCAGGAAAAGGACATAACCGTCAAAGCCCAAAGGCCCAGGCTGGCATGCTGAGCTGGACCTGGACACTGATCTAATGGGTGCTAATTAAGTAACTATCGTACCACCTTAGGGATGTTATTGGACCCTTTGTGAAAAGAAAACTGCGATGAGGGGTATGTCCTCCCTGCTTCAGATAAGCTTCACTATACTAACCCGTTAATGGTATCCATGGCTCGTTACCAAATACAAAAGAGAAGTATCAGGAAGATGCATTACTGCTTTTCACTTTCCAGTGGGAAAGCTATTGAAAGAGAAGGAATTCATTACCATTCATACCGATTGCTCTATGTAATGTCACAGCTAGGAATGCAGAACTTATACCCCACGGAGCATCCACCCAAATCGAAAACCTTTGAAAATACCACATAAAAAGAATATAATCCCAGCTGCATAAATATGGAAATCCCTTCAATGATTTTGGGGATAACTGCATAAATCTGAGAGATTGTTTGTAATCCTTATGGACTCTGAGTGTTGGTGAGCTTCCGAGTGATGAAGCAAATCACATGCAACACATCCCATGCTGCCAGTATTTAGCGGGACAGTGGCGTGTTCCCATAACTAAAAAGCTCTTTGCGTGGCCGGCAAGAATACTTTCCAATCAGAAGCCCATGTGACTGGCTCCTATCAGCATTAGCGAAAAGCTAGTAACCCGTTTACTTCACCTTATTGCAAGTCGCTCCACCACACAAACAGCGGGTCCCACAAGATTATTTTTTTTAATACAAAACATATTGCAACAATATTTTTAGAAACATAATCTACAACACAAACGAGTCACACGCTGGTCTCTGGGGTATTACAATCATGGTACATTAATACAGATGGTGGCCAGATTGGAGCAGATAGATCATTAACAACTGATTTTGTGATTGCAGGAATCCGCTACGCACTGCTATCACGAGGTTCACGCACTCCATGCGTCCACCGCCAATGCAAAATCCCATCGAGCTTTAGCCGCAGCACTGAAAGGAAGGCCCCAGACATTCTCCTCTTCTGCTGTGCCAATTGCCAAGGTTATTAGCACTGGTGATTCACTGCTATTATTACGGCACACAATGGATGTTTGTATTATCACTCTCGCTTCAACACTTCATGAGCATTCGGAGGATGTAATTTGAATGGATAATGTGAGTGTAAATGCATAATGCTTTTTAAAATTCCCTCATGCTGTAATTATAGGCATCATAAAGAATCTAAAACTTGGCTTCATTCAACCAGACAAAAAGTTGGTGCCGCAGAACTGAAATTGAATGATTAGCCATCCATCATGTATGCATGGAATCCTATACTATTCCTAATGGAGACGCCTTAATGAAACGTTATTTCCAAACAGGTCGGCCATACATTTCTTAGCTGTGATGCCACGTTAGATCGATGGCTGGCCAGCTCCTGGCGTGGCAGCATAAAAGTGGATCCCAAGCCATAACAATCAGCAGTGTGATCGTCACCGGTGGCTTCTTTTGTTTCTGAATGTCCCCTGTGGTTGGTATAGTTTGAAAAGCGTTTGTCTTGGCTCGGTGCGCTGCTCAGCTCTCTGGCATGGAAAGGTGTAATGCAGAGGATGCGCAGGATGCGTTATGCAGCCTGTGACAATTAGGGGACGTTCTTTGGAGCACAGCAGGCCATTAAGAGACAAGACTGCACATATTAGGCTGAGCACTTTCTATTACTTTCTTCTTGTTTTATTATTTCCAGGCTGATTTATTTTCTGACAATGTGCCGCTGACCTAATGTACTGCATTTTTTTTTTTTGGTTTCATAATGCTGAAAAATCCTATCACAGTGTAAACAGCCTGCTACATGTGTCAGGCACAGGCTTTGTTTGAGAAACCAGAACTTGGTATTGATGACATTTATTGTTAAATGTTAATCTTCCACCAAGACATGAGAACCAGAGCCATTATAACATGTACAGCTCAGTTAACATTGTTAATTAAGATCTGGGAAGTGGTTTTCACAAACAGAAAGGTTCCTTCTTTTGTTCTTTGTTGACAGGCGGTATTCTACCCAAATAAGCAGTTCATATACATGAGTGAAGATTCACAAATGTCTTGAGATATGGTGTCCTTGGATATGTGAATCATACCTGCCAATTCCTGGATTAGCCATATATAACAGCGTATAGGGTATCCAGGTAAAAGAAAGAATTGTATAAAGACTGCACACACAATGAATACCACTATATAGGCATTAATGCAGCGAGAGATGGGACTATGTGGAGTTCATGTTATCACTCACACTGTTTTCTTAGCAATACATGAAGATAAGTTGTGACAGTTTATGGTGTATAATCAACATACATTTGTTTTATAGTCAGTCTTGGCGACCATGAACAATAAATGAAGCCCAGTCTGTGGCATTTATAACAAGCCCCCTTTGGAGATGTTTATTTAACATTGTTTTTACCTTTGGAGATGTTTAAAGGGCTTTGGTGCACATATTCCCACTCAAAACCCAACATATATATAGTGGGCACCGCTACCTCCCTTTACTATGGATAGGGGAGTGATGATGGTCTAGAGCACTGGTTTGTACCCCATTCTTACAGTTAAAGGATTATATTTCTTCAGGGCCAGGGCACAGAGACAACCTGGTAACAGCAAAGTATGGTCTATAAGGGATTATATTTGGGCAGAAGGTTCAGGGCACAGTCTCCCCCTGCAGCAGGTATACAACTGCTAACAGCATACGATAGTCTATAAGGGATTATATTTGGGAAGGAGGGTCGGGGCACAGTCTTCCCCTGCAGCAGGCATACAGCTGGTAACACTAGAGGATGGTCTATAGGGGGCTACCGATCACTCCAGCAAACACACACAGAACGCGTCTCCTGGAGATGGTTATCGGCCGTTCTCACAGGGACATTAAAGGTTTTAGAGGAATCGTTCCTCCTCCTAGGACCTCGGTGCCTGCATCTCCAATATGCTCCCCAGGGGGCGCTGCGAGCAGCTCCTGGTTGACCAGTCCGCAATTTGCCACGAATGAGTCGCCTGCTTACTGGGAGCTTCCTCCCCCGATCCGCGGAAGGAAAGGGGATCCAGGAGTTTGAGGCTATTCGCTGGCTCTGTAAGGGGAGGCAGGAGTTTGAGGCTATCCGCTGGCTCTGTAAGGGGAGGCAGAAGTTTGAGGCTATCCGCTGGCTCTGGAAGGGGAGCCGGGAGTTTGAGGCTATCCCCTGGCTCATCTCACGGACACCCCCTCTACCCCGGGCAGTAAGTCTACAGGGATGTGACTTTGTGGGGTAGAAGGCTGCTCTCTTTTCGAGGCTTGCAGCTTCTCCTGGAAGGAAGCCTCGTGATCCCGAGCCGGGCCAGTAGACGTGCCGACCATGAACAGTTCCACAGCGGAACTTCAGTCCGGGAACGGGTGCCTGGCTGCCGGGGAGGATCAGCTTCAGCACTACGGACAGTTCTCCCCCGGGGTCTCCATTCTGCTGGCCGTTGTTATGGCTCTCATGGTCCTCACAACAGTCCTGGGGAATGCCCTGGTCATCCTGGCTTTCATCGTGGACAAAGGACTCCGCACCCAGGGCAATTTCTTCTTCCTCAACTTAGCGATCGCAGATTTCTTAGTGGGTAAGTTGGGTGCGAGTGTACTGGGGGGGGGGGGGGGGCGATTAGTACAGCCTCACTTTACACACCTGTGGTTTGTATAATGTATTCCATAACACTGTTGTTGGTCATTGGTGGAGAGTATTTATATGTGGTCCTTTCCATTGTATAGCAAACTTGTTCCCAAAGGTCACCATCCTCCTGTAGTGCCTTTGTGCAGTGTGATATTATCCATTGGTGTTGTGGCTTCTCTTTGACAGGTGGCTTCTGCATTCCTCTGTATATCCCCTATGTCCTGACCGGCCACTGGAAGTTTGGGAAAGTCCTGTGCAAGTTGTGGCTAGTGATGGATTACCTCCTATGCACAGCTTCTGTCTTCAACATTGTGCTTATCAGCTATGACAGATTCATCTCTGTCACCAAAGCGGTAAGGGGATCACATCATACCACCCATGTAAAAGAGACCTGTTCCTCCTAATACCTTGCAGCGGGGCAAAAACCTTCCCCAGGGTCACCATGCTGTCCAGCAGTCAGGGAGTAATTCACACAATGACTAATCCATCTCACACAACAGCATTACACATATTACGGTAACACAAATCACTTCACTGATCAGGTTAATTCATTTTTTACTCAGCTCCATGACATGCATCGCTCCTCTATTATTCTGTAAATACAGTAAAATAATACATTTACCCCCAAATGATGCGTGTGAACGCGTGTAATGGTTTTATGCTAATGAAGAACTGCTGCTGATTGTGGCTGAACACAAAAACAATACGAACACAGCTTTTATATAAAGGGTTTTCAGTACACCAGGCAGCCGGTGGCATTAAGCATGGTATACTTGATGTTTTCCATTGCATTGTTCATTTTGTTTTTTTATCTATAACAAGAATGCTTGATTTAGTACATATAAAATGCTATGCATTTACCTGATGCCTAAAGAAAAAAATCAGCTGGCTCCCATGATTATGTTTCCAGCTCCAACATGATGAAAAAACACCCATAAAACATATTTACTGTAATTTTGCATACCCACCATAGAGTCCTTACACATCATCGAAGTTTAGTATGAAGAATGGAATACTGTATTTGGGAAGGAATAAAGCAGATCCTTCCAAACAGAACCATTAGAACCTTGCCTAGGTTCTACCTGACCCTGACTGCTACTTAAAGGCATTAAAGGACCATGAGCTCCCTACTGGCTACAGCATGAGGTTGCTGTTAGCCAATAAGAAAACAGAGACCACTGGAGCCAATCTAGGACTCTTCCAGATTGAAGCTTTGCCCCAGAATGTATTCTTTGTATGTATGGCCCAACATTTCCCAATAGACAGCTCATCATTTCATAACATCCACAGAGATTAATATATAGTAAATAGGAAAGGTGCCAGCAGGTGAATCGGGTGCCTTAGCTCTACAAATTCTACAGGACACCAAAACTCTGCATTGACCAGCACAGCTCAAACAATTGCATAACGTCCCTTATGTATTTCAAACTATTTGGCCGAAACGCCATGAACAGACACACAGTAAACATGTCGGAATATGAAATTTCTGCAAAGATTGCAATTGATTCATTTCCTGCAACACCAAGTGTGTTCATATCATTGTGGTTCTGTGAATGGATTAGGAAACAATTCCGTGCAGGAGGCTGCATATCACATTAGAGTTGTTCAGATTATGGCTTGAGGGTATCACTTATAAGACAAACTACATGTTCCATTCACCCCAATATTAAGAGCTGAATACATTATCCCTAAAATAATGTCTTTACATTTCAAACAAGGGGCCACGCATTCTAGTTTAGACCACTAAAAGGTGATATTTGGATCCTAGCTCCATATAGTGTCAATTGTGATTATTTTATAATGATACTCGTGACCCATACACTCGGCCATCATGTCGTGACCACGTAGGGCAGACAGGACTGAGTTAAGGATCTGTCCTTTTATTATGCAGTCTTAGGATGGACACCTTAAGCGTTGTGTTCTGGGGAAGTTCAAGTATATTCACGTTACAATTATTCCAGTATGAAATCTTCATTAAAACTAAACACTGACCATTAAACATTCTTGTTCTCAATGCATAAAACCCATAATCACCAAGACACAGCCAAGTGAAATGTATAAATTAAGCAATTTTTCCCTTTCAGATACAAGGAACATGCAATCCTCCCCTTTCCAAGAGTGGTGCATTAAAAAAATCTATTTAATTACAAACACTTCATCATAGCAACATACAGCAAAAGGTTCTATATTTCAGGAAAGTATAGCATTAGTGGAATTGCAGTGAAGTACCTGGGTAGGGTGTCCTCACGTGTTCATTAATGCCATTTAACCAGCAGGTATTTAGCATGTGTTCTCGGTAAATGCTTTTTATCAGCGGAAATAAAAAAATAAAATAGATTATGAAAGGAGTTTTTCGCGAATAACTCATGTATTGCTCCCCGAGGCTTAGAAACATTAACATTTCACTTGTAACCTTTCTGTTTTGGCATAATGTAGGTGTCTTACAGAGCACAGAAAGGAATGACTCGGAGCGCGGTGTTAAAGATGTTGGTGGTTTGGGTGGCAGCGTTTCTGCTGTATGGACCAGCCATCATTAGTTGGGAATACATTGCCAGGTCCACCATTTTACCAGAAGGAGAATGCTACGTGGAATTTTATTACAACTGGTACTTTCTAATGATCGCCTCCACCGTGGAATTTTTCACGCCCTTCATCAGTGTTACATATTTTAATCTGAGCATCTACATCAACATCAAGAAAAGGACCATCATGCGAAACGAAGAGTTGGCCCAAGGGCAGGAGCATTGTGAGATGACTTTCCAGGGCAAGAGGAAAGAGCACCTTATATTTTTTGTGAAGCCTGCAGACAAGCTACACTGTGAGACTAAAAAACAGACCACCTGTCTGACTTCTACAATTGCTTCGACTGCAAGACACAGGGGAGAGAAACTTGAAGGCCACATGCTGGACCTCAACATTAGTCAAGATCTCCCACCGCTACAGGTTGAGGTCCAAAACAAAAGACCTCAAGACTGCTTTTACAAAACTGTCGAAAATGCTTGCAGTAATATCAGACAGGACATGGCTAGTAGCATTGCCAATCGTTTTAGGCTATCCAGAGACAAGAGGGTGGCCAAGTCCCTAGCTATCATTGTTTGTGTATTTGGCCTCTGCTGGGCACCGTACACATTACTGATGATAATCAGGGCTGCTTGTCATGGGCGCTGTGTCCAGCACTATCTCTACGAGATATCCTTTTGGCTTCTGTGGCTAAATTCTGCCATTAACCCTGTGTTATACCCTCTTTGCCATATGAGTTTCAGAAAAGCTTTCATGAAGTTGCTTTGTCCAGGAAAGGTAAAAATACACCCACATTTATTTTTGTAACAAAAAAAAAGCAACAGGAAAGGTATTAAAAGAAAATAACCCTACCCAACGAGGCAACCGGTATGCATTCTTATGTAATGCATAATTAAGATTTTATAGGAATGGGGAAACCCTGGGAAAGCTATGAGTGAAATGCCACAGTTTTATCGAAACATTGCTACAATATTGCCAACTGTCACTTCTAAGTAGATGTATATAAAATATGTCAGCGTGTAATGTGTCTGGAGCTCCAAGCAACACTCTTCATCTGTACTGAAGTGCATATGCGACCCGCATGCTGCCAGGTGCGACCAGTACAGCAATGGGTTAAATATATGTCTAGAACAGAGGCGCAGATAGGCTGTTCTTATGACTAGGCTTATGGGGGTCAAGGGTCATGGGTGTCTGTGGAATATTTAAAATCCCAGATAAAAAAAGGTATGGTTTTAAGAATTTGTTGGTTCATAAAGCATTCACACACCCTGTGATCTCCAGGCCCTGGGGCATATCCATCACCGGCCCTGGGGCATATCCATCACTCCACGAGCACAACGTGTATATAAGACTAATTCCTCCACTTTGATGGCCAACATACTGCAAGACAATATTAGTGACCTACCACCAGAAACCGTACGTTGATCACATGAAATGCTACTTTTAGAATGAAAGCTGCCTTAACATATCCTCATCCAAACTGCTGCCTTATGCCCTAGTAAAGTACATAGGAAGCAACACTGTGAACGATTCAGTATTAAATGTACATTTCTAATAGGACACGCGTGTACAGCATTTCCATATGTTTTTAGCAGCACTTTTCCAGCAAATTTTCAATACTTCGGTAATAAATCCCTCTGCACAGTTTGAAAGGGGACTAAAGCACCTCATTCGGGGATTATAAGTGAGCAGGTGTTTTAAATGAATTTAAATAGATTGCACTGAACCTATTGGCGCCAGTCTACACCAGCAGCATGACTAGAACACAAACCTCTAAAGGCCCTTTATCAAGACACTACAAGTACCGCCAGGTGAGTGTGCCGCGCGACTCTAAAATACAAACAATCATATCTGAGCTGGAGATAGGATCATTGCACCAAAACCACCCATCACCATAGCAACTAATGGGAGAGTCCAATCAGCAGCAACAGACTACTGTTTATATACATGATCTGGATAATTCAATAAAATGTACAATATTTATAATGAATATTTCAATGTTCCAGAATCCATTGATAGATTGTTACCCCCATTGCTCTGATACAATGTAACCAACAACCTGTAGAAATAGGAAATAGCAGGAAACAGCATGCCCTGCTGGGAGGGATGTATTCCACTGATTCTGGTGCATCTTGTTACCATGGCAACCAATGCCACCTGGACTACTGTACTGGTATGGTGATAAGACCACTTTGGACAGAATGGCTTTTTATATGTAACCCCAGTATTACATTTTATTTTCTGCTACTCTTACCTGAAATGCTGGGCTTTGTGCTAGATGCTAGGAGTTGCTCTTTATCGCCATTTAGCAGATCTCTCCTTGTCTTTGGTAATTGTTATCCCACGAGGGTAGCTGGACCATGTTACCCCACACACAAGGGCCCCCCGCGTCTCCTGGTGCAATAAACAATCGGGGTACTCGGCTCCTTAATACAGTCTGTGAGAAAAGGCTTCAGAAGCTGCAGCTCACAGAGTACGGTTCCCGAACGGCTTCATTCTTCTACACGGACTCCATGACAGGGTTTCACAGGAAGTCCCAGAACGAACCCCATTCAGCCTGTTTCCTCCGCGGACTATTTGCTGGTGGACTTGTTCCTCGCGCATTGACAGCGCGGGACGTATCACCGAGGAGCGCCCAGAATCTGCAATGTACATAAAAGGCGGGAAGCGGAGCAGTTTGTGAGGTAGTGGGGTTCAGTCAAGCACGGCACCTTCTCTTCTCCCGGGGCCCCAAGCAAGAGGGGCTACTGTCCTCTTGGGGCCAACAGGGTCTGGTAATATCTGACCAGAAGAATTAGTGAATAGCTAACAGGCGCTTGTAGGCCGTACCTGCTGTGAGGAGATCCTTGTAATGGACGCTGTGCCCGCTGTGAGAGGAGACAGACCATGGAAGCTGTGGCAGCTGTGAGAGGAGACAGGCCATGGAAGCTGTGGCAGCTGTGAGAGGAGACAGACCATAGAAGCTGTGGCAGCTGTGAGATGAGACAGGCCATGGAAGCTGTGGCAGCTGTGAGAGGAGACAGGCCATGGAAGCTGTGGCAGCTGTGAGAGGAGACAGGCCATGGAAGCTGTGGCAGCTGTGAGAGGAGACAGGCCATGGAAGCTGTGGCAGCTGTGAGGGGAGACAGGCCATGGAGGCTGTGCCAGCTGTGAGAGGAGACAGGCCATGGAAGCTGTGAGAGGAGACAGGCCATGGAAGCTGTGAGAGGAGACAGGCCATGGAAGCTGTGAGAGGAGACAGGCCATGGAAGCTGTGCCAGCTGTGAGAGCAGACAGGCCATGGAGGCTGTGAGGGGAGACAGGCCATGGAGGCTGTGCCAGCTGTGAGAGGAGACAGGCCATGGAAGCTGTGCCAGCTGTGAGAGGAGACAGGCCATGGAAGCTGTGCCAGCTGTGAGAGCAGACAGGCCATGAAGGCTGTGCCAGCTGTGAGAGGAGACAGGCCATGGAAGCTGTGCCAGCTGTGAGAGCAGACAGGCCATGAAGGCTGTGCCAGCTGTGAGATGAGACAGGCCATGGAAGCTGTGCCAGCTGTGAGAGGAGACAGGCCATGGAAGCTGTGCCAGCTGTGAGAGGAGACAGGCCATGGAAGCTGTGCCAGCTGTGAGAGCAGACAGGCCATGAAGGCTGTGCCAGCTGTGAGAGGAGACAGGCCATGGAAGCTGTGCCAGCTGTGAGAGGAGACAGGCCATGGAAGCTGTGCCAGCTGTGAGAGGAGACAGGCCATGGAGGCTGAGTAGTGAAGAGGTTCAGGTGAAGGGGTTAGTCCGCTGTGCAGGTTCTGGTAAGTGCAGCCTGTAGGCCTCTGGTTGGGTAGATCGCTGCCCATCTCAGTTATTTTGTATAATGGATTGTGGCTGGAATGCTATTACTGTGATTACCCAGAACCCCTTTTGGACCATGGCATGCATTAGATATAACAACTGTTCTGAGCTAATGTTTCCAATGTGAGGCAGTCGCCATAGCAACAGTCCTGCTAACTGCTCAAGACTTTGCTAATTGCTCCAGGTCTGCCTATAGGGACATTCAGGGACATTGTAACATATAACCCCTAATGCTTGAAATGTACCTGCGCGGTGCTTCACCCTGTACCGTAGGGCCACGGAAGTTAACATGGTGTACCTGGAGCCGGTTAAAACTTTTCAATGCACCTACAAAGTGTATGGCACTAGAAATATACTCTTAATTGCCCCTCAAGATGTGTCATTCAGGGATCACAACACAAATCATTGATCATCCCGTAGGGTTAGTCATCAACAAAGAAATCCATCTAATTATGAAAACGGCTGGCGGAGAAATCCTTTGTTATGCGAGGCTTAAACGAGCATAAAGATAACAACACAGATCTGACACATTTCAAGCCTAGAAAATGAAAGGTTTTAAAAAACCAATTTGTACGTATGTGAGAATGCACGTCTAGCTTCATAAACGAGATTGGTATCAAAGTAATGAGCTGCTAGCCTCCCAGACAGCGCATATCTTTGTATAGATTATGTCATAGCAGGGGGCTGGTTAATAAACAGGCGAGGGGTATGTGCCCAGCAGAGATGGTCACACATTTTCTGCATTAATTATGTTCTGGATATGCCTCTCCCAGTGCCAAGGAATATGTCAGTAAGAAAATGTAAATTTGCACATCTCAAAATGTTATCTGTGCCATAAAATGTGTATGTGTGTGTGTATATGTATGTATGTATGTATGTATATATATACACACACATGACTTAAATGCAAATATGTGGGGGATTCCCTATTAAAGTTGAGAAAGCATTGTGAGTGATGGTAATGGCTTACATGTAACTTCATTCCAACATTCAGCCTGCCGTGTCAGATGAGAAGGTACGTGATACTTAAATAACATTAAAATGGTATTGTTCTATTGATTGAAATGTGCCCTTTTACCAGCAGAGTCACCCTTTGTACATAACCTCTATGTTCCTGCTTTACACATTTCAATAAGACCTACCCATACACAGTCCTTACCTTACTGCATATTTACTCTCTCTTACTGTGCTGTCCCACTGCTAGAGGTAGAAGAAGTAAACTAATCATGAAAAGGCCCCAGCTTTAGTATTCTTCACCCCCTTTCACATCCGTGAGCGTATTACGGTAATGGATAGGATGTGCTTAGCGCCCATGAAAAGAAATATCCACTGTGACGGAACAAATTGTCTGAACTGGGATCTCTCACTGGGAGAGAGTGAGGAGCACTTACAGCAGGTATAGCACTCTCCCTGCAAAGGCTAAGGAGGCCAGTGCTTTCAATATGATCAGGTGTGTCAATAATGTAGAGTTACCATGGAGACCAGTGGAACAGTCTTGCAAACCACATTTAGCACATAACCCCAGAATTGCTCCTTTTAACCCTGGTGCCACAGGTGCTTATCCATTTTTGCACATGTACTTCTGTAAGTAAATAGCAATGTTATGCCAGGTTTACACGAATGGTTAAAAATGCACATTGTTTTTTCACGGGAGGAATACACAAAACTAACTCCCCTAAAGGAATTTTGAGGAGAGGAAATAAGTACTTGTTATCGAAACCTGTTATTATGAACCATTAGCTGCATGATCATGAGCATTATTGTTCTTGTTATTATTATATTATTGAAATTGAACAATTAATTTTGGTGTTACGCAGCATCTGCGGAAGTTTATATCCTAAAATGAAGGTTCATGCAATTAATTTAGATTCCAGTTTTCAGATATTACTGCAAGTTTAAAAACAATATCACAGTATGTCACAAAATACACAAAAGGGTTTGGAGAACACAAAAATGTTGCACCATTTACTTTTTACTGTAAGTGTAATGCTGAGGCAAATGTAACAATTGTTGCAGTGTTCCATTGTTGTTATGGATACAGTTCAATATGATTTCCATATGAATTGCAATGATTGAATACATTTTATCTATAAAACAAACCAGGAACTTTGAAGGTGTTTCAGTTTCTATGGGGATGGTAAGTACCTGCTTTATTGTCACATGACAATTAAAAATCTTCATTTTAAACTTGTACATAGTCAACTATTGCTTGTAAATGTTTGGAAATTCCCCAGTGGTATAGATGATGTTTGTAATGCTGCACTTAAGTTTAAAGCTGTTAAATTAATATGATACGGTGGCACAGCAGCTTTGATGAAATCTGTCCTGAAAGCCAGACTTTAATTGATCCACCTTGACACTCTTCTGACAAGACCCTGTAATCTCGCTATGGGAATTCCTGCAGTTACCAGTCTCCTCTGCTTTTCAAAAGGAAATGATTATGGAGGAGCGGATGACAAATTGATTGTAACTGGAAGGAATGACAAGGCATGCTCCCTGGAATATTAGGATCTTTGTCAGCGTCTTCCTTTCCTGCTAGCTTGTAATAAATGCTGCCTGTAATTTTTGTTTATTTTTGTGTCCTCCACTTCAAAAAAAATATTCAGTTTCCAGTAATAATTGACAGCCAGGCAAATGCAAATGTAAGAGCTAAAGTGTGAGAGAGCAAGAAAGGTGTGCAACAGCAGTCAAAACAGGGCATTACTATTCAATATCACTGCGCAATACCTATCACATACTGACAAGTCCATATTCCAGAAATCAATTACAAGACGGACTGCAGTGAAACATTGCGATCAAGAGGTGGGACTAGATTCTGGTGCTTCCGTACATATGGTTTACCCTAATACCATCAATATGACTTAAAATTAAACAAAGGATTTTTAATTCATGTTTTTGTCTGTGAGATTTAATTTACCACATTCTTGGTTTCTGCTGCCTGTCAGCAAGAGCTTTGTCAGTGGAATAGAGCAGCATCATCTGAAAATCAGATGAAGAAGAAAAATAGTTATACAGTTATGCCTGGAAAAGCAGTTTGCTCTCTGGGATCCAGAGAATACATTACTGTTACAGCTGTTGACTTCTTCAAAATGAATTATCTCCTGTAATAAACTTTTAGATGAGATTGAAGGCATGGTAGGGTTTCAATTTCCTCCAACTGACCTGAAGTCATGCCATGCATATAACAGCATGCAATCTACTTTATTATATGGGTTTTTTTTTTTTTGTTTTTTTACTTTTGGAGCAAGAGAGATCTGGAGAGATGATAAAGAGAAAACATGCTATTGTTAATATATGCCCTGAAGAAGATTCAAGAACGTCATCGGTTTTATTACTGATGCATAGACAATACACCATTCTAGACACTTGTGCGTGACTTACAGATTAAATAGAAGCAGTCTTCTTTATATTTTTACAGAAAAGACAGAAACATGCGGTTAATGTAGACTTAACTTAGCCAGCAGCTTTCTTTATCCTCCTGCTGAAGTTGATTATGGCTCAGAGGTGTCAGGCTTGCTGGCAGTCTTGTTGTTTTTTTTGTTAATTCAAGAAATCAAGTACCATTGTTTCATATTGTGTGGCTCGGTTTTGTTAGCAGAGCTTTCTGGCATACACTCACAAGTCACTCTTCTTTCTTTCTATTGTACGGATTTCTCCATCTGGACATCTTGTTACTTCTCAAACTAATAAGAGTCCTCATAACTGTTTAAATTGTAAACTGCAATGTATTCTCTGTGGTGTCCTTGTATTTTATATGGATTCCTTAGGTGTTGGGCCAAAAGAAAAAAGAAATGTGTTGCTTAGAAGTCTCATCTTCATGGAAGGTATTATCTTTGACCAAAGATTCGACCTTCTCTGGAACCAATACGGCTACATCCATTTCATTTTCCTTTTAGAATTGTATTTAGAATATTAGTTTATTTCATAATTTTTGGAACAGGATATAGGGCACATTAAATAATAGCCACGCATGTGGATCTAAGTTATCTCTAAACACAGGATTACTGTGTATGTCTTTACGTTTTATTTCTGTAAATTGTTGCTAAGGAAACTGTCAGTGTAACTCGGTGTAATTACAGAGAATTGTTTTCCATGGATTTTGCTTCTGTCTTTGTAAAAACTAAATGGATTTCAAAGACGCTAGGCCTTGACTTGGACGTTTTCGCCTGAATGAACAAAAAAAATACTCCAGCCTTCGTATGTTAAGATACACGTTGGATATGAAACTATCCGTGTCCACCTCGTGAGTTCCCTGTATTTCATTACATTTTAATACAATTTGGGGGCTTTGTTCATGTACCCCAAGGATATTCCTGCAAAGTAAAAGATTCAGTTTTCTGAAAACGGTCTCTTCTTTTTGCCCCAAAATAAAGTTTTCAGTAAGAGGGGCCCTCGTGTTGTTGTGCACTGCTTTAGTACCCACCTAGTTAGATCAAGTCATAATAAGCATTAAACCACACTACCAGTTTTAACTGTTAATAGTTGTTTTATTATACCATGGGTGCAAATCATGAATTTACAATGGAAATGGTTATACATACACTATATAGATCACACACTTTCTCTGTTACAGTCATTTTTATACTATATAGAACAACTTCTGTTGATAAATAAGCTCTGTGCACAGTACTGGCTCTCACTGAAAACCACAGAACCTTGCTTATGGAAAATATAACTTCTACTTTGGAACATTGCAATTTAAGAGATTATAAGCATGCATCCATAGAGGCTGGATTTGCAGGACAGGGAATATATATTTATGCAGATATACGTAAAGAAAACAGAGATAGCTGCAGCCCATGTATAACAACCCATACCTAACTGAACGTCAGAAGCAGCAAGGACAGTGTGGGGTTCTTTAAAGGGAAAAACACTCCAGAAAATATGAATTACAGGACATAAAGCAATGGCAAAGAAATTAAATGACTGGGAATTAAGAAAACACATCCCCCATCCCTTTGACTATCTCACCCCTTTGTCACCCCATTGTACTCTCCTAAAACTACAGCACGGGATGCTGTTCTGGATGGCTGCATAGCAGTGGACACAACAGGAGCAGAAGAGGACTGTCAGAGCTCTTACTAAGTATATTGGTCTGGCATGAAGGCCTGTCCATTGATATAAGTAAATGCTTTGAAGTGCTTAGAGGACCTCTATCACAGAGAAACATTTGTCTACTTGGCATTCCCAAAAGGCACAATCTATGGAAGAAAGAAATCTAATGTGGTTAAAAAAAATGTCAATGAAGAAAAGAGGATTAAGTAGGGTATGTAAGGAAGAATATGAAGGATCTTCCTTAAAGAACGAGACCCTCATACATGGGTCCTTCTGCCTCTGGAGCTTCTCTTCTCAGACGTAAATGCTCAAGCGTGTTGTGAAAGTGTTTGTTAATTTGTTCAGTTTCTTCACTGGCCTCTAGGCTGGGAAGGTCATCTCTAATCTTCTGGATAACCTGGTTTAGAATCTGGACAGTGACCTAAAATATATATTTTTATTGTGATCAGATTTCAAGCAGGAAGCAAACAATGAACATGCATTGCTTCTTAAAAGTGTCAACTGTCATAAAAAAGGTCAACTCAAAGAACCCATAGCAGAACCAGAACTCAGGAATCCTTTACTAAAGAAGTTTACAAGCGGAGTTAACTGCTGGCTAAAAGGTTATTCAATCTTTTCGACAACATACACAGATGGGAATAAGGAAAGGTATGATTTCCTCCAACGTCTCCCTTTTGCAGCATTTTGTATTCAAAAACCATCCAAACCATAGCACAGAATTCACTTTGATCCACACAAACAACACCTTCAAAAACATTGTCTACAGCGCTTGCAAATAAATTAAGAGGTGAGAGGAAAAAGCCAGGTTAGAATTATTCATGGGTGTTCCTGCACTCACCGCATCATTTTCCTTTTCATAGAAGTAGATGTATCTGTTGAGAATTTCGATGTAGAGCTGGACTTGTAGAGAGGGGTCCATGCACTGATTTGCTATCTTCAGAGCTTTTTTCAAACACTCCATCACTCGCTTTCCACTGTGAATCTACAGAGGTGATATAAATAAGAATGCACAATGAAATCCAATGCTCCACTCATCAAAAGAATTAGCCATTTAAAAGAAAAGACAAGATGAATGGGCTCTGTTTACACTAAAGAATCCTCTAAATAAATTAAAAAAGGGAACTATCCACAGGAAGCATTGACCCTTAAAGCCCCCAAGAGATCCATGCTAGGTTGTTTCTATGTTGAATGTATCAAAAAGATCAAGACTCCTCGTCGTACACAGTGACTAAACGTATCATCAAAGAACCCACCAGCAACAAGCTATGTTCTTTTGCCATCGACTGTACTGACATGACGGCTGTAAGCATATTTCCAAGGAATATTGGATTTCATGTTCACAGGCTTGTAACTGTGCAGTTTGCACCAACATGGACATTTAGCCAGTTAATAGATTGCCTGTTTATTATTAACCTTTACTACCCAAAGTACAGCACCTTGTGGTGTTACATGCAGCTATCATCCTCTCACCTCCTCTCCATTCTTGTCCGTGTTGCGCCCTGACCAGAAGAGGTGAGCCGAGGTGCTCACTGCTCGGCACTGGTCGGGTTTCTTCAAGAGCTTGGAAGCTGCCAGAGCACTCTGTGTCCTAAGAGGCTCATGGTTCTCCTCACTGAAACACTTCATCTTCTCAAAGGTCCCGATAATCAGTGTGATGGCTGCTAACTGGGCTTTCGAATCACTGATTTCATCTTCATACAGCGAAAACGCCTAAGATTCAGAAAACAACACAGAGGTCACAATACTTAATTGTTGTATAATGTTTAAACCAGAATTAAACTACTGTGGAAGTATCTTTAAGGGACAGTGAAATCTCAGTATGAGAACTGAAATTGGTATTATAAATATGCAAAATAACAAAAGAACATTTAGAAACATGCTGCTGTTCTAGTACATATGTTCATTTGCTACTTCCTTTATGCCTAGCTTCTGAAGATTACATGAACTGAGTGTGAGTCTGGCCTCCATCTACCTGTAAAATGGTAAGATGTTTTTACCAACCATTACCACCCTCTCCAGAACTCAGCGCTCAGCCTCTCAAGAAAAGGTGCAAATGGCCCAGATCTGCCCCTTAAGCCGAAGCACCTTGTACAGAAAGAAGACATAGAACATGGACTCAAAGAACTACACATGACAGGCTACACCACGCATGGTAACAGTATCAGAAGACAAGGCTTTTGTACAAAGCTTGAATGTTGATCTCCCGTTAGCTTGTGCTCACCTAGACACGTCTTAAGCAGCCTTTGCCTTGACCCATGAAAGCGACAGTATAATAAGAACAACGTCTTCTTTCATGGGAGAACAATTTTCCATTGTCGCTATTCTATAATTGAAAAGGAGGGTGGGAAGGTCACCATCAAAGTGACAACGAGATAAATTGGTGGAGGTTTAGTTGTTACCTGAGACATGAATTCATAGGCCACAGTCTCGTGGTTTTCAAATCCAATTTCACCAGCTGCCAAGGCTCCTTGGAGGAATAGCCTGAGGGGCAACTCAGCCAGTTCGGCTTTAATTAATGCACTGATCGTCTGATGTGCAAAGGAGAAGATCTTCTGACATTTCTTCTCCCATTTATCATCCTGTCCGGCATAAAAACAAACCCTTAGAAGGAAAATAGAAAATCCAACCCGGCAAATGGAAGCGTAATTATTTAGCACTTGTCTGCGAAAAACATTTCACAGCATTGATTAGATTGCAGGGAAAAAAAATTGTGGATGTGATTCTTCCCCGTCTGCTTATTTTTAGATTTCTCTGTTTCAGTTAAAAAACCGCAATGCAACAGATTCTGTAATGCTACTCTTTCTTGGGATATATGTAAAACTGTGCTCTCTAAAGTACAAATCACAGTCACACCACTAACACAATCAAGATTATACTGTATCTTGGAGTATGTCTCACTTTGGTTAAATTTACTCATTTTAGCAGTTCCTGAATTTCTGACAGTTTAATTTATTTAAACTTGACTTGATCTGTTCACCCCTAAAAATTCTATGACTTACTACTTTGGCATTTTCTTTATATCGGAAAGCGAGTTTATAAGCTGCGAACACCAGCGGCGGTAGCGTGTAGCGAATTCTCTGGTTTCCTCCAGCACCAAAGTGTTTCCGAGATGTGTTGAGAATCTAGAAGCCAAATTTAAAACATAGTTTAGGCACATCAATATTCTGACTCTACTGACGACAAACAATAAAAGCAGTAGCCGAGTATTTACCAGCAGCCGATATGGATGATAAACAAGAAATGACATCGTAACCCGATTAGATCTGCCGGCTATGCATACACCATGATTCAATGTTATGGGAAGTTATGGTTGCATTGTACATGCTGCTATTCTGCTATAAACTGTCAACTTCTGAATGCTGCTTTCAATAGCGGAAATAACCATATTGAGCATGTTTACAGAATAAGAGAGGCTTAGACCATGACATCAGACATAAAATATGCCATCCACGGGAAGAGGCAGGTCATGTCCTTATACTGACTACTTTCTGTGTGACATTGCACCAGGCAGTGCATGTAATGGACATTAGGACGTGGTGGAGGACAACGTATGGAGCCATCATCGGTGCTGGTTAATGATGGACCATTTCAGAATTCAGCATTAGGATGTGGAGGAGGACAACATGTGGACCCGTCATTGGTGCCGGTTAATGATGGAACATTTCAGAATTCACCGGAGCCATTTCCAAAACTGTGCTCTTCTTCAAAATGCAAACTTCAGTATGTCTATATATTCTTCCAATGTTTTTGCGAGATAACTTTAAATCTATCTCCTAACATAAGGGCAACACAAATATGAAAAACCCTGATCTCCCACGTCTGCCTATTATAGTCTTCTTCTGTGCTGACAGTCACACTTTGGCAGTGTCCTTACTAAGCAGTAACATCATAATACATTGGGGGAAAAAGGCTAATGAAAGGCTTGAGACGGCTTCCTCAAGCGGCTGGCGATACATTCACACACACTTTGTATGTGAAAGAACAAGCATTTTACCCTGAAACCCTGGCTGTGCACTCTGGGGTCTGTGTGCTAATGAATACTACTGAGGCTTCTCTCCACATGAAGGTACTACGACAGGTATGGATATAATATTCAAAGGGCCAGTGACCTCTTATTGATTATTCCGTGTTGGATTCATAAAAAAAAAAATTGCATACCCGACGAGGCATCAAAGAAAAGAAACACAGACCATTACTACAGATTATTGGTGTTCTGTGCGCACGCTATAAGAAATTCTGTATTCATAGCTGTTAAGCAAAAGAGTAACCACATCTCTGAAGTCACATATAAGACGAGGAATAAACCCTGAAAATGAGGTACCCCCCTTAAAAAACCACAATGAACAAGTGATACAAAGTGAGATTCTTTACACGATGTGGATAGGCCTCTTTGAGAACAACCCAGGCCAATTAAAAAGGTATTGAATGTGAAAACAGAACTATCATTATCTCAACAGACCCTTCATTGTTCTAGCTGTTCTAAGCGATGGCTTATTAATTGGGGTCCGGGACAGACTCAATGATTTAGATTTGTAAGAGAATGCTAACAATTTGTAATTAAAACCTGGCACTAGAGAAACTGCAACACAGCAACTCTGCACGAGGATCATCCAATCTGGTTTGAAATACTGAAAGAGAATTTGAATACATTTCCAATTTGATGTGTTTAATTGACATAATAGGACCAGAACACAAGAATAACAGAACACGGGAAATTAGGTGACCGCTAAATATCATATATCACCACCCACTGTTGGTGATAAGAGACATGCAGTTGTAGGCAGTTAACATGAGCGTAAGATAAACAAGTTGCCAGCCCTGTATATGGATTTGAATGGTATGACCCACACATTGCGTAAGATTGTAGAAAATTATAGATGACAAAAGAGGGGAAAAACCCTAAAAAATTTAGTGTGCATCGCAGGACATGGTGACTTGCTGGAGAACAGATATAGAAATGTGAAGTTTCTGGGCTTTTTTTTTTTTTTTTAAATAAAAATGCAAGACAATTTAAGGAGAGGTCCCTGGGAAGCACCAATGCAGTCCTCCTGTTATTAATGTCGGAACACCAGCGGTGTAACTGGCAGATATTCATTGTGAGATCCGAGAAGGGATATTAAAAATGCAGAACTAGATAATAGTGTTCTGAAAACATTTCTCATAAATAAACGAGAAATCAACCACTGTTAACCGATCTGGCGTGCCTGGAGGATTCATTGAGAATAGAAAATGATATTTAAAATGATTTATATACTGCTAATAGCAAAGTAGCATGGTATTACCAGATACAGAATGGTGAGATACAGTAATTGGAAGTTAAAACCGTAGCTGAACACACACATCTGATTGCCTTTCTGCAAATGTATTTTTAAGTAAATTTAACATGAGGACTGTGTATATTACTATTTACTAAAGGAGCTACACAAGACTTCTCTTTATAGTCCTGAATACCTTACAGTAACTACTGAAATCCCAAGTATTCATAATGATAGTCCAATATTCAAAAAACAAAGAAAAAGTTAAAAACGTACCAAATACTGTTGATCTGGGTCATCTGAACGCAAGAGGTGGATAAATCGTCCAACGAGACTCTGTTCATCCGCAAAATCTTCAGGATCTGGGTCCTCCGCCGGCTGGTCAGGCTGGTCTTGTATCAGTGTTGATACAAGATTCATGATGGCGTCCACCTGGCAAATGGAAATAATATTAATTACCCCAGTGGTCCCAATTCAAGGCTTCCCTGCAAAACTCCCTAAAGGCTTTACAGAGGGGTACACCAGCCCAGCGACCAACTGCTCCTTATTACAAGGCATTTAACTTCTTCCATATTTCGATTACATATATTGATAAAATATCTTGAATGTCTATAACAGAACACAGTGGAACCAAAATCTTTACCTGCTCCTGGGTGCCGACTTCTGTACTATAATCCAGCGCGCTGCTCAATACGTAACAGCTCATACTTTTCCGAGACTCATAATCAAAGTACTCAAAGAGAGGGTGGAAATGCTTAAGCTTCAGGACTGTCAGGATATTGTTATAAGTATCGACGGGGATTTTCAGAAGTCTGGTCAGCTCCTTGGAAACTGCGCTGCTTGTGGCAATGCTGTAAGATACAGATCGATTGAATTATATCAGAGTTACCCCTGTCCCCCGACATCTTATTGAACGATTTCTGTGGATTAATGGAGAGAACGGAACAGCAAAAACAGATCCTGCAATCCTTATTTTGTTCAGTAATACATACATTTATTTTTTTTTAACTACCTGCTAGGACATGGAATAAAGAGACCAGAGAAATATCAAAGCCTAACATGCAATTACATAGGGTACAAATCAGGAGCACTTCAAACCTCATCATGTAGAAGATTAGCGCTTCCTACACAAGAATAAACTGTTACTTAAACTAGCGTATCAACTAAGCGACGAATGAAGACCCTCACTTCACAAGCCAAACGTGGAATGATTTTCACTTTCAATGCCACGCAGAGATTTGAAACAAGCAACTGTTAAGATTATCTTGTTCAGTAACAGTGACTTTTATTCTTTTAAATTCATCCTGACCTCATGGAACATCTCATGCTTCCACTCGTCATCACCCATCATATTGTCTTCATATTAATGTGCTGCCCTTCAGGAATAACGTATTCCTGCTATATGCGAAAGAGATATTGTTTTAAACACAACAGATTGGAGAAGAGCTAGCCAGGCTCAGTTACTGGTGTCACATCAAGCACTAGTTAGACTAAGTGCCACTTGGGCCTTATTGAATAACCACCATTATCAGTGCAAAGCAGAGCATACACTCTGGATGGAACATCGGCCGTCAGGACACAAGAGCCGTTTTGTAATTAGAGTTGATTATGATGAAGACTATTCAGTGATCCAATGCCTGGTCTCTTATGAGAACACGCTCAGTCGAAGCTACACAATTAAGTTAAAACACAGTGTGAAATGTCTTACCACGAACAACAAAATTAAAATAGATCCAATAATGGACACTGTACTAAATAATCACTGTTCAGATCTTCTGGGACATATTATACAGCTGCTTACTGACCAGGAGCTATGTTCTTTCCTTCCTTTCAGGAATTTTAACTTTTTTTGTTTAGAAGGGAATGAAACAACCGTATAAACGTTTGTATGTGGACAATAATACTGGTCTGTCTATTAACTGTACTTTAACTATCATTTCCCACAATACGTTTGTTAAACACCATGGCTTGCTAGGAAACTTCTCTGGCGCGCACTTGCTTCTTGGCCAGGCCAATACAGTAACCAGGCAGGTGGGGATCCCACAGTCTCTACTAACCGTCGTCGAACTCAGAACAAATTGACTGAGTGGAGATAAGAGTACAAACATCACAATGTTTTATCTGGTGACTGTTCCTAATTGAGTAATGGGCCCTAGAAGTCGCCCGATTTTGCGAACATTTCTAAATGTGTCTTGTGCAATTGCATACAGATTCTATACAAAGGTCTTCACAAAACCTTTATTTTGTATCACATTAATCTAACTGCTTGTTAAAACTTGGTTGCCTTAGCAACTAGACTTGAAAATGGCTCCAGATCCTCTATGGTTTAAAATAGCTACTGGCAATTAGATTACATTCTGTTCCTAGACACCCAAACAAAACATACATCTGTTCTGGATTCATCAACTGAGATGTAAATGTTCATAAATGGAGACTTTTTGGAACAAACACATGTCTATCTTTGTTTACTGTGACATGGAACTATCCTTTCCACTGCAGACAGAAAACATGGAGACAAATGCCGGCTCCTAAAGTGCTCACGAGAGAATTGGCTACTCACTGTTCAAGGTTGAGCTTGTTAAAGATTTCCACTGTTGTCTCAAGCACTTTATCAACATAATCCACGCGGTCGGGATAGCACTTCATGGCAAGGTTAATGAGAGAAACTTGCAAAGAAACTACATCCTCCGAAGGCATGTCCTGTCTGGACTGTAAGTGGCACAGAAGACACAGGAGTTTTGTTAAGCCTTTACTGAGGATGGAATAAAGAGTAAATTGTCATAGTAGAGACATATGCCTTTGGAAGGGCAATAACCATCACACTCTGGCCCTACCTGTATGACGGAGGCCACCTGCTGAGAGAAGATGTCAAACAGCTTGATATCTGCTGGGATTCCAGGTCCATCTTCCCGATGTGCAAACAGAGCAAGTCTGAGATCCAGAAAAACAGAAGAGGATCTCGATCAGCGTCGCCGTTTGGAGACTGGACATTATACTTTATAGTCTTCTATTTACAAGCCTCTCTCTCCATTCCTTCCACAGTCACATTTATACAAGGGTTTCTCTCTCCTTACGTCTGCTCCCATAAATACATATTACTGTGGTAGCCAGAACTAGATTCTTGACAGTGGAGACCATGTGTGGACCCCCCCCCCCCCAAATTTTTTTTGCCTTTGGTTAAATCATAAAAGCCCCAAAACTAACCGGAAAGATTAAACCGAAGCCAGGAGCTTTTCCTATACAAAGCATCAGAGCCCCCACAGAAAATGCACTTACCTGTCGATTAAAGCAATGATTATATTTTTCACATTGACATTTTGATGCAGTTCAGCACAGGCTCTGAGGAAAGGGTTTAGGGTCTGAAGATGGAATTCATCAGGAAAAACCTAAACAAGAAAATGTAAATGTTACACCGGACAGCATTTCCTACCACGAGTGAAGCATTTCCATGCAATGTGACAATAGATCCAACAGAGAAGTGAACTTATCGTATGGGACTAGCGAGATATGGTGCCTGATTGCTGGATATTACCTGGATTATGCATTCCATGAGGTATTCCTGAGCCAAGGCATCCCTGCAGTTAACAACTTGTTCCAATATCCCAGGCAACACAATCTGAAACGTGGACAGAAAATCATAGTTCAGTTCCAGCTGCTGGAGCCCTATGCACCCCACACAGACCGAGCCCAACTCTCAGGGATATTGCAGATACATATACCCCAAAAAATTCCTCTCAACACGTCATCCTGTCTTAATAGAAAATCCGCAGAAAAACAGTCCTGAATACCTAAAGCACCACCATTATCCTGCCTCCCAGTCTCTGATGGAATTGTTGGCATTTTTGCAATGTTGTGCCAACGACGGCACAATGAAGCACCTGTTTGTATCTCTCCACGTTTACGCCTTCCAGCTGACTCAGTCGGACTAAGTTCGTTCCCACTAAGATGCGGAGCTCCTGTCTCTCGCGCTCTCTTTTCTCTTTGTCCCGACTGTGTCCTTGGTGTTGCATTCGAACCCAAAGCTTGTTCATCTCGGCAAAATTCAGCAGCACAAAATCCATAGAGTCGCTGATATCACCGGTAATGTCCTCGCTGTAAAGAAAAACACTTGCATATAAGACCACATGAAAATCTAAGTGTTATTAGTGTTACTAGTAACTACATTCAACGCTAAATTGACCTCATGCGCATTTACATCGGGCTCAATGTGACTGAAGATGTAATCGTTAACTGCAAAACCCTTCTATTTGGGAGCCGACAGGACAAGTCCAAGAATTAAAACAGGAGTCCCTGTGGTTATGGGGTGGATGGAGCACCAATTAGCGAGTGTCTTACTGTGTCTGCTCTCCTTCATCTGGCAGAATGTTCCTGGTGCATTGTAACAGGTAATTTCGGAGAAAGAGTCCTCTCAAAGGATGCTGCACTCCGCGACACATCTCCACCATGTCTTTCAGGATGTCTTTTCTGGACTGGGAGAATGACTTGACGTAGACCACTCCAACTGTGATGAGCAGATAACTAGAAAAAAAAGGAGCCACTCGTCACCGGAATTCAATAAAACCGCCAACCATAACAACGCAAACTTGTGTCTGGAAGAATCATTGTATTTTCAAAGCGAAAAATTTCTTTTGGACAGTGGTTTGCAAGACATGGCAAGACTGTTACAGTGTACAGTTTGTGTGAAAATGTTCAACATTCATCAGGTCTTGTGTGGTGACCTCCAAGGTATGGATCTCTAGATGTACCCTAAAGCTCAATAATGAAAGAGTACTCACAGCCTGGGGATGATGTTTCCAGCATATTGTACCAGCTCATACAGATCAGACACTTTTCTTCCTTTAGAAAATTCATCTGTCAGATACACCTCCAGATAATGCAGCTCATCTGAAATAGCCATGTCTGTTCCCACTCAGTTAAGGAGACTTCTGGTTATACAAGTGCATTAGTTCATAGAAAGAAGCAACGTCCTTCCAAAATCCACTTAACTGTGCAATGGATTATTTTCAAAGAATCCTTTGAAGTTTGGAATTGAGCTGACTGGCAAAATGTTTCAACTCATAGAACAAAAATTCAATGTATCTGCAAACAGATAATGTGCAAGCACCAAGTCATTTATCATTCAACACTAGATACAAATCATATAGATAACAGCGTCAGTATGTACATTAACGAGAGAGATACGGGGATCTGTTAAAAGCTCCGTTAACGGTAAAACCAACGCGGAGGCGGCTCACAGCCCCTAACAGCCCTCTGCAAAGGTCCTGTCCAGATTAATACAGAATCATAACAACAGGTGAATGAAGGTATTACATAAAGCACGTCAACAAAAAGGCAAAAAAATGTAGATCTCTACAAGATGCAGTTGTCATCTAAGTCCAGGAATATGAAACGTGTCAGTGACCACTACTCTATTGAGGACTTTTTCTTCTGTGTTTGGTCCTGTGTCATTGCTACTATTTTTACTATTGGAATACGCAATAAAGGGTTAAACAGTTTTTAATCTTATACATAGTCTCTCTCACTTAAGAGTAAGAATATTTCTCTAGCCTTTTTGGGTTTGTTTTTTCTTCTCTTGTTTGTTACATCCCTACAAACCTACAATGCCACTTCCAAGTCTAGAGACGAAAAAGGGATGATTAATAATCAGCAATTACGCACATAATGAAAGGGCTCACCAACTAACGGGCATAAACGTCATGTACTGTGTGATATTTACGATGCCCTACGCAGCTTTAAGCGGCTGTGATTAGTTTGTAAAGAACACAGAACACGTAAGCAGGCTCCAAGTGGTAGAATACGAAGATACATGAGTGTCTCGAATGTGCGGAGCAAGCGCTAAGACATCTGCAAGTTTCTACAGACACACTCGACGGTCTCTAGTTCATTTCTGTCATTGCCGGAGAAGCCACGTGACCCTGATACCGTTGTAACATCATTGATCAAACGCTCTCACTCTCCAGCGTGAACAAGCAATCAATGGCGTGTTTTCTGCAATCAGTCGGGGGACTCATAGCGTGTTACATTGTGTGCAGTCACCACAGCTTAAGCAGCTTTTTTCAAACTATGGGATTAAGAAGGGCATCATTATCCCAGCACAAATTCCCACTAACAAATATCTGATTGCAACAGGGTCCTCAAGAACCAACACTCTCAAGTGGTCATTAAGACACTCTAAGAGACATCCTGTTACACACATTTTCTTCCAAAAAGCCATTCATTAAATCAGCAGGTAAAAAACACACCGGGAAAAAAAAAAGTTACAAGGAAGCCGAGACACTCCGACTCTGCCAAACCTACCCCTTCCAGTCACTGATGATTTATTTCTAATTCACGTCACATGCGCAGTCACATGACTTAAAAGTAATTTACAATGAATGTTTTCATCCGTACTTCTTCAGTCTACAGGGAACACGTCGCATAAGGAAGAAAAGTATAAACAGAACGCTCCTCCTCCTGACAGAGCATTTTAAGAATAGTCTTCTCAATATCCGTGAATTAAGGAAGAAAAAAAGTAAGACGCTAAAAGAAAATGTTTTTATGAAGACGAGCATGGAATAAACTACTGAAGACTAGGCAACTTTGCAATAAAGGATACAGAGCTCGTAGTAGCTCTTTGGAGAGAGCATGGAGGTGCGCAGCTCACCAAGCATGTTTGAGGCATGTTTTAGCGCATCCATCAATTTGTTCTTGTCCTATAGAACAAAAATAAAACAAAACTTTGATATAACACAACATACTATGGGGTATAATCACACAAACAAAATGTTACTGAAGACAGTCATAGAAGACTTAATTGATACATTTGTACAGGTTTCCCAGATCGTACATCTGCCAATATATTTTTTACAAAACGAAACGTCTCCTTCCCTATTTTCAGGGGCAGAACAGACTGTACTTCCTCCTTCTGGCTGGTGTCTTTTGCACTTAACGTAATCGTGTGTAACACGAGACACGCCGAGTGCTGCGGCACCATGCGCAGAGCGGTGTGTCGCACTGTGTATATAAGAGTGGACTGGAGCGGTTTCTGTACCGCTGAATAACAAATTAAACAGAAATTGGAGATGGATTTTTCACAAAGAAGGAACATAAATATATATCTGAATGTCGGGGCAGTAATTCTAACTGGGAGCCGTCTGGTCTGTTGGTAATAAAGCTAGTAACAATATTACTTTTCCTATGTCCGGGAACATTAGTTAAATATTAAGCTCTCCTGAATTTGCATATTGAGGCCATTTATCAATATATACAGGTATGAAAAATATCGCTGCTTCTTTGTTTTACTTATTTTTTGTTTTTCTACGTTGCTTATTTTGATGACGACCGGGGACGAAGCTCAGGGCATTTCTAAGAAGCAGACTGGAGCCCTCTTCGGATGCTGGGTTTTTGCTTGGTGACAGGCTTGAACCCGTCTAATGGATTTCAGTATTTGGTAGACGAAGCTCTCAATTAGATGAAATAGCGGCAGAATGATAAGGATTGGTTAGAAAATAAAATTTCTAATGAATGGCGTATGGCGGGCTGTGCTTCGCAAAGACTAATTTCACAGTGACAGCCGCCAGTGGCACAGAGCAGATGCTGTACGCCGTGATTTACATTGATTAGGGGAGCAATTTTCCGTGCCGCCCCAGGGGAAATTAGGCAGATTAGGATTGATGGGACAGGCAAGAATTTCATTTTTTTCTATTAAAATAAATGAGGCTGGCATTGTTTTGCAATAGGTTAGGAAGGTGGCTGTAATTCAATTTGATCATACAACACGAATATTTTAAAACGGTCTCATACCTAGATCTTAACTAGTACGGGAGATTAAAGTTACTTATTTATGTATCCAGGTATGCAGTGTATATGTCCCCCTATAGCCACACAAAGCCAAGTCTGAAGCAGACGGTCAGAAGGCCTCTGCTTAAAAGAGCTTACAATCTAGGGATCTCAAGGCATGCTGAATTACTACGGACAGTCGCCCCACTGTCCTATTTGATCATGGTTTGAAACAAATTTGGACATACACCTGCCTGCTGTATACAGAATTCCCCTGTAGCCTCTGCCTTGGGATATAAACCCCGAGACCACACTCCCACTTGAAGCTGTCTAAGTAAGGGGTGTCAGAGGATTAGTAACCATTGATTATATACACCACCTGATATTGCGTAGGTCCCCCTTTTGCTGCCAAAACAGGCCTGACCCGCCAAGGCATGGACTCCACTAGACCTCTGAAGGTGTGCTGTGGACGTTGGCAGCAGATTCTTTAAATTCTGTAAGCTGCGAGGTGCGGCCCCCCATGGATGCATCTGGGTGCCGCGTGTTCTCCAGGTAGGGGACGCATAGGCAGGCCACAGCATGGGCACCTCTGACACCTTTCTATCCTCTGTTGGATTTGACCACACGGGCAGCCTTCGCCCCCCACGTGCAGCAATGAGCCTTGGCGCTGGTTCACCGCTTTTCCTTCCTTGGAAGACTTTTGATAGGTACTGACTACTGACTACATCGCACAAGAGCTGCAATTTTGGAGATGGTCTGAGCCAGTCGTCTCGCCATCACAATTTGGCCCTCGTCAAAGTCGCTCAAGTTCCTTACGCCGCCCATTTGTCCTGCTTCTGACACATCATCTTTGAGGATGAAATGTTCACTCGCTGCCTAACATACCCCCACCACCACCGACAGGTGCCATGATAACAAGATGTTATTCCCTTCATCTGTCAGTGCTCAGAATGTTATGGCTGATCGGTGCATACAAGGAAAAGAAACCATTTAAGTTACAGAAGTATAGCAACTGCACAGAAGTACTGGCTAGTTCTGTTTCGCAATAATCTTGAGGTATGTCTGAGAAGCCGGCCTACTACAGAGTGTCGAAAACGTGTGAACGAATTTAAGGACGCTGAAAAGGTGCGGGGATGAAAATAGCAGCAGACGCTCCCACTGTGAATATCCACATGCTTAAGAGTCAATGAAATGGTTATGGTAATTGGTTTTACATCTTCACACAAGGAGCTGGTGCATGAATGGCTCTCTTACCCTAATAACGTTAACATCACTGGAAATAGCCCTTAGCTTCCCGAATACATGGGAATGATTACAAGAATTTTTCTTTCTTTAAAGAGCCTTGCCACTTTTCTTTCAATTAGAGATCCGTGTGTCTTTAACACCTGCCTTTACGAATCCCTAGACCAGCGAATAGTTCCACCAAGTGAATACAAAGATATGGGCATAAACGTCTCTTTCCCATCCCACCTAATGCCTTAAATCTATTATTAAGCAGAAGAGCACTCTGTAAATCTCACGGTAGAGGTTTAGCCGTTAGAACGCATACGCCTCACTCATCAATGTAACAACCACACATTCGCAATCCAACAGATTTCATGCGGACTGTATTTCAAAACACCACTAATAACAGTTTATACGCAGAACCGAGACCGTGAATTCTTTTGTCCGATTTCTCTTTTAAAAAAAACAAAAAACCCAGCTGTCCATGAAACAGAACATAGGGCGCCCTGATGACTCCCACTAGGCGAGTTTTGGTCTGATGGGAAATATTATTTCAATTTCCATTAAAACGTTCCTGAAACAGCAGTAATCGAGACAGAGTATGAAGGCTCACGCGCTGAATTCTCAAGCCATTCATGAATTATCCTGGACGGCCCTGGCTCCCCCACTCAATGCTTTTATTTCCATAATAATCCTAATGAAGAACAACACATGTCCCCATCTCTGGAGACTATCACAAAGAAACAAAGCGCTCCATAGGACATCGCTCCGTCTCATCTCACAGATATGGATAACTATATATATAAAACAAATAATGGGAAGCATTTCAATCTCTTTATCAGAATTAAAAACACAGAGCCACCCATTTGTGATGCAGGACGTACAGAACAAGCAAAAAAAAAGCAGAGGAAAAGCAACAGGAAATTTCCATTTATTAGAACATAAAATCACAGAACTCTGCTGGACGGCCAGACATCAATGGATGACAAAGATTAAGGAAAAACAACATCTGTTTTCTCAAGGAAGTCACCAAAATGTTCTCAGAATTGAACTGAAGGAATTCCCTGCCTACAATGTGCATTTTAGTTAGCATTAGCGGGTTTTCTTACCAGACATCTTTTCATCTGGAACGACTGAACCTTCACAGCCTGGATAACTTCATCGAGGAGCTTCTCCTGCTCATCTTGAGGGGACTGTTGTGTCGTCGGCTGCGGGATGAAAAAGAAAAGGCACAAATAATTTAGAGAAAAGTGCTTTTCAGCCAGATTGAGACTACAACCTGATTGAAACGCAAACAACCAGCCCAAGAACCCTCATGTTCAGGTCTACGAAAGACAGAAGACCGTCACTCGATATCGCTCCTCTGCCTTGGAGTAGAATGGCGGAGCAAAAACTTCCAGTGCCGATGAGCACCCAGAGTGATAACAGGATGAATGGCAGGTGTCAGCAGGAGGCCGGGGGACATGGTTTTCACTAAAACAAGGATCCTGAAACAACAAACGTGGATTTGACCGGCCCATGGGGATGTAGGCGCAGTTATCCTATTTATACTAGACGGGGACCATATAGGATTTGAGGATCTTACAGCGAAAAAGACACGGGCAGACTAGAAAAGACAATTGGTTCTTATCTTCTAATTCGATGTCGTCTTTTTCTTATACATGTAGGATGTGTTTGTGATACTTTTGTTTCAGCGAACTGTTTAGTATTTACAGATTAGAAAACATTGTACCAAAAAAAGTAGAAGCAAAAAACTCTTTGGGGAAAGAGCCCTACGTTTCCCTCCAGAAGTGTTTGCCTATTGGAGAGGCATTAAAATGGTAATTGTTTTATCTGCAGTGTTATTTAACAGAAATTGTGCATTTTGGGAGATTCCGGTACTGGACCGGAGAATAAGATCGGAAAAACATAACTAAAGTGCATCCCAAATAATCACCCCCTTCCCTCAAAGCAGGAAACGGAGTGTTTTTTAGTTTAGCGACGTCGTTCCGGCTCTGCACACAGCAACACGTAAGGACAGGCGTGTGCAAGGCTTCAACACAATAAAAACGTTACTTTATTTTATTAAATCACTTTGTATTAGAAAAATCATGAATTAAAGCAAAACTTTTGCTTTTTGCTCGCCCGTGCTACGCATGACCGTGGTGCTAGCACCGGCGCACAGAATGTTAAATATATGATGGGCATCGGCCTAGTAGCCAGGAGCAATAAAGCTTTAGATCCTTTCCCATTACCTTTTACTGCACTGTTCACAGTATGCGACATTATCTGCATTTATCAGCTATGGCGGCCGGTAATTAGCAGGGTAAATAATGAGTGTGCATGCATGCATGATTCCGGGCAGGGTCTGCCGGTGACTGCTCCTTACCCTGACCACTAGTCACTTGTGACCGAGGGAGGGGGGGGGGGGGTCGGCCCCTTAGCGTTTACTGAACCCTACAGCGGGCTGCCAGCCAGGCATGTGGGGTTTGGGGTGTGCACCGTGGGGGTACAGGTGTGCCAGCCGCTGTCACGGGTACATTATCCATGCAGCCAGCCCCCTTATCCCTACACACAGGGAGGATACCTCTCGTGTGCCTCCCCCGCCTTCCCACTGCTGAACCGGTGATCACAGGCCTGGGCTGGGCCCAGCACAGCCACGCTACAACCCACACCAACGGCACCGCTCGAGTCTCTGCCCTAGGGGGGCACTGCCCGGTCCCCCGCCTTTTGAATCCACCGCACAGGTTCCTGCACTGCGTGGCGGTCATCAGGACTCACCATGATCACACAGCTTCCAGGACCAGGAGCTCCTTCTAGTCATGTGACACAGTAGCCATTACACACGCCCTCTACTATGCTACAATGCTTCCGATTGGCCGAAACTAACCGACCTCCCAACCAACTGCGAATTGGCTCACAAGAAGCGTTATTGGCAGTGCTGACACCCAATCAACTGATCCCACTGCAATCTGAGGCGGGGAACTGGGGCTATTGCCCCTGACTCTTTGCCTGCCAGGGGTCTGTCACTGACTGGCTTTGGAGCAGCTTATCACTTATGCCTTATGATTACACGTTTATTATTGCCCCACTTGTCACTTCTGGAATAACATTTGTGAAAATACAAAAAAACAATAACTGCCCTTGATACACAACAATAGAGACAGTAACTTACAAGTGAGAAGGGCGAGAGCAAAAAACATGCGATGTGCCATTTATAAACCCCTTCTTTTACCCTACGCAATACCAGACGCAATACCGGTTTCCCCTATTCAGCAGCGAGTCCTGCACACCGCATGTACGCCTGTCTGGTACTCGACTATTAATTGGCACTCATGCTAATTACCCAAAGCGGCTGGAAAACACGGCGGCAGGGGACACACATCTGGCCAGCAGGGTTTGCCTGGGCATGCGTAACGACGCATCCTGCCAGCTTGGTGTTAGGGCAGGGCGCATGCATGGCTGGCTGGCAGGCATATTCCGCTAACCCTCCCCTATGCAGCACCGCAGTGGGAAAATGTAACTAAAATCGGTTCAGATTTTACTTGTTAGACATTGTAAGTTTGGTGCGCCCTTATTCAGAGCAGCCACGCTGGCTAATGGCCTTTCACTTAGCCCGTTAAAGTGTCTGTGTAACAATAAAAAGGAAAATGTGGCTGCTGGGCAGCAAGGGCTCTATCTGCTTCATTATTAACACCAGTGAGTCGATCAGCGATAAATCAGACCCCGACAGCATGCAAAAAAGCTGTAAAGCAACAGTTTTGCGTAGAATTTGGGTAAGTAACATCAGACTCCCACCAAATGGCTTGTGCATCTTTCCATCTTTGCAGCTCCTGATGAGCCCACCAGTGACCTGGGGCCCCTAAGCAGTTATCTATACCGCTGAACTAAAAACTGCCCATATGTCCCTCAATAAAATCAATAAATGATATTGCGACATGCTGTAATGCGCATTCAGGCTTATTGAAAGAATGCACAGCGCTGCGGAATATAATGGTGCTTTATAGATCAATAAATACAATTGTGACATGATGCAGTGTGTATTCAATAACTATTATGACACAAGAGCTGACACTTATCTGCTAATGCAGCAGCTGTCACTGAATTTAAACCACAGCACGATCTGTAGCTAAGGGAGATAAGGGAACTCTGCAGGACGTCACCGAAGCATGACGTCATTTTTGTGCGCATCGGGTTCTATCCCCACCCTTTTGGAACGTGGCTTTTTATTGGCTGAAGTTTGCCCAATCGGCTCTTGCTCTCTCAGTTTGCCGCGAAAGTTTCCGACCAGCAGCAAGTTACCAGTTATGGAGTCCGAGGCGCTGAGAAGACTGGCTTCTAAAGTGGGGGTGACCTCCAGCCGGGTCATAGGGTATGTTCGGGGGCCGCAGCGTGTGGGGGTCTGCTTGGTCTCCGGTGTTCCTCTGTATACACGGGGGAGAGCCCTGCAGCGTGGAACGTCTGCCTCCATGTAATCGGGTTATTAAAATCCCCCCCAGTCTCTGCTCCCCATTCAGGCAGCAAATCACCCCGGATGTCCCCATTTGGCTTCCATACTGTGTATAGTATGTGTATTGGGTGTAGTGCCCTCACCTGCCCCTCAGTGCACGGAGGTAACTTGCATGTGAGGGTTTTATTAGGTATATTGCCCTCACCTGCCCCTCAGTGCACGGAGGTAACTTGCCTGTGAGGGTTTTTTGCCCTAATGTCCCAGTGCTGAGGCAGTGATGCTTTGGGTCAGTTAATGATGGCATTTATCTTTTAGAAAAGCTGAAGAGTATCTGCGCCTGTCCCAGCTGAAGTGTTCAGGACTGTCGGCACGTGCTACAGCCACCAGTAACGCCGTGATGTGTCTCCAGATTGCAGCAACGTCATTCAATCACCCCTTAGACAAAGTAAGCGATGACATCTGGTGCCCCGTTGCACGCATGCACCGGAATAATTCTGCACTGAGTGTACCTTCTTTTCATCTGCAAGCCGGAAGGCTGTCGGCACCAACAAAGTTTATCAGACCTAGTTCTTCAAAATTTCATTTGGTAGGAGTATTTTGGATTTTCATGTAGTAACTGCCTTCGTTCCTTAGGATTACTTGGTCACCTTGTCAGGCCTAAACAAGAAGACGTATCAAAGTTGTCTGAAGACGTTTGAGTGCCTGCTAGGTGTGGATTCAAAGTTGGGTCTCCGAGACCTTGCCGTTCAGCATGGGTGCATGGAAGCCATCAACGCTGCGTCCAAAATATTGAGCAGGTTGTGTTCTTCGCTAAAATGCTATTTCGCAGCCATGAGATTTCTAAGGTGTTTTGGGAAGTTTATTTAGGATGTTCAGCTTTTCCATTGTGAAAGGTGTTTGGAAGCTGTTAAAGAATCTGTTGGAGTGGACGTTCGAATTTAAGGTTTAGCGATAACGTCCATTAAGGCTTTGGAATATTGGCTTAATAAGCATTGGCTCTGATGCCAAGGAAATGGCTTGCTACAGCAGTCCATATTATGTGTAGTATTGATTCGTATTTTTTAACCAGGAAGGATACTTGTATTGAGTTTTCTCGGTTTCGAATAAATTCTGGGTTCAAATATGAAGTGGAATATAATCTGCCCTTATTACAGATGTGTTCTGTAATGATGTATATTGGGAGAGATCTCTTAAGACTTTATAGGCACTGCATTGTCCTGCATTCTATCATTGAGTGCAATATTCTTGCACTCAACACCTCTCTGTCGGAGCATCATTACTCCCTTTACCTTCTAGGTACGAATCCAGCCTTCCTCAGGCTCAGCTGGCAGACCTGGATTTATCCAAACCTCTGTTTATCACGGCTGCCCTGTACTCTGCATGCAGGTGAGCAAATCCATTAAGTGACATATTTCCATGTGCCAGTAGTACAGCGGAGGCTCAACCCCAGTTATCCAAGATATGATTCCCTCCATGGGTGGAATGAGGCAGTTCAAAACTAGGAAGGACAACTGGATTATTAAAAAAATAAATCAAAGAACCTGCGGATGAAAGTAGGAGAAATCTCAGCCAATTGTCCATCTTCAAACACTGGAAGAGTGGCCATCAGAACATAGACTAATAATCACTAACTCTGTAACCCAGGCCGTAAGGGTTCATTATAATGAAACGTCCATTGGGATGTTTGTTAGAAAACATGGAAGAATATAAATTAAGCCAGAATGAGTAGAAAATAGAGAAGAGCATGCGAAACTTCGCTCCAGGAGAACCGTGTCTGCCTGCCATGTAGTGTTTCACGTGTGTCACCCTGACACCTGGATAGGTGGAGACGGGAGATTCAGCAGGAATTCACTCTGAATAATATTTAGATGTTCTTCTTTACTCTGTTTTACTGGCACCAAAACCATCGTTATTAAATAAAATCTACTTTATAGTAATTATAAATTATAATCCGTTTTAGGTGCCTTAAGATGAAAGTTGAGAAGAATAAGTTACTTACTGCATCGGGAGTGAAGAAAGGGATATTTGACCGTCTTTGTGTTCAACTGGAAAAGATTGGTCTTCAAATTTGTCGTAAGTCTACCTTGTCCTAAAAGCTGTTGAAAGATTCCAGATAGGTTTTTTTTTTTTTTCCTCTTCTTCTGCATTCTGTTTTAAGATTGGGCTAAACCTTTAACTTCTATTTGTTCCGACTGGCATTCTTGCGCATGCATCTAATAGCAACTTGTGGCACGCCTATTGGAGCTATAGGATGAACCCTAAATTTCTTTCCCCTTAATGCAGAGGAAAGTACGCCAGTGACACAGCAGCCACGTAAGAAGCAGAAGACACTACTGGAATCCTTAGAACAGGTGGCAGGTAAGAGGGTATCATTTAGAAGACTTTTACTCGTTCATGGAGCTTTATCTTGGTGAGTAGTTTCCGCCAGAAGATGTCCTTGGAGCTCCGCTACCTTCAAATGCAAGTTTCTTTAGCACTTTTATTGAGTTGAAACGTTTTCTACCCGAGGGTCATGATGTGATTGAAGTAAAACCCTGCTTTACAGTTTATTCTAATAAAATGAAACTAATCTCCTTGTGATAGCAGACGAAGATGAAGGCGAGGTTCCTTGTAAGCAGGCACGCAGCGACACCGACAAGGAAAGAGACTACGAGGAGTGGAAGAGGAGAATATTGGAGAATGCGGCCAAAGCCGCCACCAATGACACAAGTTGACCTGTTTCATTATCGGATGCTTCTAATGTGAATGTTGGCCATGTTCCAAACAGGAGCTACTATTCTTTTAAAAAAAATGTCCTTGAGAAGATTTTATGGTGGTAAATGTACTGGACAGGCGAGATGTGTCCACACAGGGGCTACTTCTTCATGATACTATTAAGCGTGGCAGATCCCCAGAAGCTTTTATAACAAGTCAGTAAAGATGTTGACATTTTTATTTGCGGTTTTTTTACCAACTTAACAAATAGTCTGTTTTATATTTATAGAAACAAAAAAAACATTTTGCTCTGCAGGTGATCTGCTTTTATCTTCCATTTTTAAATTATTTATTGTAATTTTTAGCTGTGATGCAAAAATAAACCTTTCAGTGCGGACTTTGTGCAGTGATTATTCGGTACAGATTAGTTACCTGTATCTTCTGTACCGCTTAGACTTTTGTCTTGGGTCTGTTTTATACTTTCTATAATCTGGCATCGGGCCTTGAAATTACTTACTTTTTTCTGTTTTGTGATCCATTTAGTTAAGCGGTAACTGCCTGCATAGACTATTCTTCATTAAGACATTTTTATTTTTTTTTACGATTCCACCCAAATAACAGAAGAATAACAAATTATTTCCATATTTACATCAACCCGTAACCATGGTGAATTAGGGAACCGAGCGGATGCGTATAAGTAGCGTTTTCTGTACCCTTTCGCATCGAGCATATTTCATCTAGGTTTAAGAGTTCAAGCATTGCTGTTTACCAGCGGGCTGTACGAGTCCGCATTGATTCCTGGAAATGAATACCTAAGCTCGCTGTTTCTGCCGCATGCTGGCAGTTTTTGGGAAAGCGCTGTTGGAAGTGCCAGAGTGTATTGGAAATGTAATTGTGTTTTGAGTAACTCTGACATGAGAAGCTCGTCTCTGTTATGTCTGAATAAGGGAAGATGTTTCAGTTGCTCTAGAAGTGCCCACGGATCAGCATCACGTACACAGGCAATTTGCACCGACTGCACGTTTGGGATTGTGCCAATAGGTTCAGCGGGGTGAGAAATTGCTCGCCGCCCATTGTTATTGGACATACATGTGCCGGAGTCCTGTATGTTCTTTGCCACTAAGCCCTTTTGGGTTGTCTAAGGGTCAGCTTGGTATAAATCCCCTTCATTGTCTGCTGTGCGCTGCGTCGGGTCTGTGCAACTGCATTAGCAGATTATTAAATTTCTATATATATACGTATTATATAGTCAAGCTGCCAAAGGTGCTTTTTTGAGCTTGACTTTCTTTAGCGTCCTCCAGCAGTGAAATGCCCTAAAAAAACCATAACACACAGATGAAATGTCTGACGACCGGTTCCAGCAGGAGACTTCAATAAACCCATTTAGAGTATTTGTGCTCTACTTTTGTGTTTAAAAAAAAAAAATCACTGGAATTATGTCCAAAAAATCCAAAACATTAAATGGGATGAGAACCATATGGAAGAGGGTAGAGGAGTGTTGTTGGAAAGAAATGGTCGTGCAGACTGTGATGGAGCGCAGGGCTGAGGCCAAATGCTTATTGTGTGTTCAATAAAGAGAGGTCGTCTTTTGTCGTTCAAAGCAGCCGATGCTTTTCAAAAAAATATATTTAGTTTTGATACAATATCATTTAGTGGCTTAGCTGTAAAACGGTGAGCGCCCAGTGGGATCAATACAAGAATGAAAGCTAATTGAGTTCTATTATTTCCTATTATGGCTGCGCTGCCTATTCCCATATACCCCGGTCGATTTGGGTTTAGGGAATACCCCAACTATCTACCATTTTTTACCAATGTATAGCTCCAACCCTCAAGGGGTGCAAGCAGGTTACAATCCTCGTGTCTCCGAGTTCGAGCACCAGCATCGCAATTCTGATCCAACAAATTCTGTGCTTATGAATGAAATTACACTAATCCAGGAGGAAGTTGTACTCGCGTATGATACTCGCCTGATTTCTTTAACGTTCATGCGCACTCAATGAGGAAGAATCCTCACCCTGTAAACATCATCTATATGCAGACTTACGCAGTCTGGTGAGCGCTTCAAGCTTAATTATTAATGAACTGTGCAAAATGGCTTTATTAACAAGTTCTACAAACTACATATTCAGAATACATCAAGTAAAAAGACAAAACATGTACAAGTTTAGAAATGAACGAGACAATGTTTTAGCTCGAGCAATAGTATAAATGCGCAAGTAGTGAGGCTGAGTGCTTCATTTTTGGCTGCGTTTGACTTAGTGATCATGTCTATGCAGTTTACTTATGATTCAGTGAAGAGGTGGTTGTTACATGTATTGTCATCACTTTGTTCATATTAATACTTGTGGATAGCGGCCACCCCCTCATCAGCTTTCCCCACACAATACAACATTGAGACTAATCTTATATTTGCCATAGATGGTGGCGATGCTCATCTGCCATTGAATGCTGCGTGCAGAGAGCATACTCTTTAAAGGGAGCGCCCCAGCACATATGTACAGATTAACTACTCTACATAGGGACTCCTGGCCAAGCGGTGAGCCAAGTGCCAGTGGTCTGCACTCAGACCCCGGTTATGCGTTGCTGTCCGCATGATGTCCGATTCTTAGAGCAGCGTTGGCTCCCGAGGAGTCGTTCCGAGTAGCGCCAAGCCGGACATCCTGAATACATTGAGTTGGAGGTCGGTTTCTATGAGGGTTTGAGGGAGAGAAGCTGGAACTTCCTAAGGCGGTTGGCTGCTGTCACCACGTAAAAGTGTTTCTAGGAGGAGTAAATAGAGAAACCATTATTTGCATTCGGGATGATTTCTTCAAACAAACTAAAAAATAAGATTTCTTAGTGACTTTCTACGTGTTGAATATTTCCAGGTCTTCCGCTCTGTAAAACTGTATTATGACTTGGGTAGAATTTGTGTTTCCGTGAACGGTTTATATACTGAATCTGGTTCATTTAGAAATGGAATGTAATACTGTCATTCTTCTAAATGTAGAATAAGAGGCTGTTGCTTTGGCTCTGTTTGGAAAGGAGTGATACAGATGGGGGCGGGGGGGTATCTTTTTGTTGTGTAGGGTGACCTGCACTGTTTTGTTAAATTCCTACCCCAACCATTACTGGCGGTTTAATAACCAAGACTTACTTTCCATTTCTTCTGCATTAGGTACCTCTGAAGCAACACCTGAGACTTCAGATGGACGTTGTATTTTTTGGCTTTTAAAGGCAGGCTGACCAACCATTCGTGTTTCAGGCATTGCCCGGCACTTAACCGGCAGCTGTAGGAACAGAATCCACAGACTCTCAGATCCACGGGACATTCGTCATGCATGAGTGTATCGATGTTTTGGCAAAGGGACTCTCAATACCCCCATAAAGCTTAAATAACAAGGTCCATCGATATGCGCTGATGTTGTTTCTAATAAGCCTGTGTTTTTCCCCCCATACACCTAATTTGACACATACGCTTATGACACATACCTCTTTTCTTTCAACAAAAGTCTGCTGATAAAGTCCTTGGCCTCTTCTGACACTTGCTCAAACGTCTCTGAGTCAAAGTCCCAGTTACAGTTGACGATATAATTCATCGTTTCTGCGTCGCTTTCACCCAGAAATGGGGACAAACCACTGAGTCTGTAAAGAAGGGAGCACTTAGTTACTTATGCGCGCCAGCGGGGTGTGTGAGCTACGGCGTTAATTACGGACTAGTTCCGTCCTGGGACAGAATGACGTTCATAGTAGCTCTTATCTGCCATGAAACAAATAGTATGGATCAGTGTGTCGGGTTGTAGCATACTAAATGACACCGATTAAAGGCCTTCGTCAGCTATGCTTCGACACGGGTCAATTTCAAGAAAGACTCGAATGACCGGATTTTTCTATAAATGACAGATCTGTGAGGACTTACAACATGTATGTGATAACCCCCACGCTCCACATGTCTGTTGGAAATGACACAAAATCATAATTCACAACTTCTGGGGCTAGAAATTCTGGGGTCCCAAAATTCACTCTCAGCTTCTCCCGTGGCTTGTATCTGGAAAAAAAAGAAGAGTAAGGTATTAGATTAAAGGTGGATTTATTACTTTTCATATGTCTGAAAAATAGAGGAAATGGATAAAAATCTTTACCTTCTCGCCAGCCCAAAGTCAATGATTTTGATTTGGTTGCCAGTGCGACTTACACAAAGAATATTCTCTGGCTAAAGGAGACACCGAGAAGTTTATTAGCGTTGGCATTAATCCGTACATTGCACTCTGTATCGTAATAGATATTAACATAATAAATCACATGCTCTCAGATATAATTATAAGCTACTGGCCTTCAGATCTAAATGGAGGATGTATTGCTGGTGCAGGTAGTATACTCCTTCACAGATCTGCTTGGTGAACATTATTGCATCCAGCTCGGTCAAACTGTAGTTTTCATCCGTGATGCGATCAAAGAGTTCACCGCCGTCGAGACTAAAATATAAAGAACATAAATGAATATTGGTGTTTTTTTAGCACCTGTATGCACAGAGGGACAGTAATGGACGATAAAAGGCTGTGCAAAACAATGATTTTGGAGCATCTCCCAGAGAATGAGGTCACGGGGGGAACAAATATCGCTTGAATGTTTTGAGTCCCAATGCTAAGCAGCACATTTAAGAAGACAACGGAGGTTGTCTCTGCTTTTAGGACATTTTCTCTGGATGGTGAATCACACTTATGGACGAGGAACCCCGTTTCTAAATCTACCAGAGAATCTTCTAGAAGGACATCCTGAAACCCATACTACTTCTGTGACTCGGGCTGAATAACAGTTGATCTATTCCATGTCCACTATACCTACCTAAGGATTTTCCAGAGGCATATGAATCAACATTGTCACTTTTGTGCTGGTTACACAGTATCCCACCATGCCACACATTGCATTAGATCTTGGTGTTATACGGTGACCCACGGCTGCCCCGTTGAGAGAACTTACCATTCCATTATCAAGGTCAGGTCATTCTTGCATTCAAAGGCATCATAGAGTTGGATCAGGTTCACATGATTCAAATGGTTCATGATATTAATTTCGTTTTTCACTTCATCCTGTTCAGTTAAAATATTGGGAGAGACGCTTTAGATATTCTATGATGACGTATTTATAGAAACCTGGTATTTCTAGAAGCTGATTAGTACCTTATCAACACATAACTGTTTCAGGAGCTGAAAGGCCTGATTGTGTGAGCTTTAGGAATGCGCGGATTGGACACTCACTTTATGGAGAGTTGATAAGCTGCTGTCTCTATGGCCAAGAGAAGTGCTGGGTTACTTCCCTATGTACCGGCACCGAGGAAAGTAAGGGGCCCTTATGGGGTGGCTCATTTCTATGAATGTACTCCCTTCTGCACCTTATCTTCAATGACAAACCTTGACACAGACCAGAGGTGTGTTCCGTATTTTGGGAAAGATATCCAAGTAAAAGAGAGACTGCAACATGTGGCCGTTCAGCAAAAGAGTCTCAGTGTATTTACCCTGTCTTTGGGTCCTTTCACTCTGATCATTTTCGCTGCAAGTCGAAGCCCAGATGTCTTTTCTACACATTTGTGAACTTGACCAAAGCGGCCCCTATTAACAGAAATATTGCACACAAGTGTTAAAACACATCCTCCCATTCCAAATAGAACAAAGCTAAATATAGATGAAATAGCAGAAGCAAGTTTACTTTGCCTACTTCCAAACTTTATCTCAAGGGAGTCAATGCGAATGAGATTCCCTAAGACCACTGGGCAGACTGGCTCTTCCCTGTTGCCCCACGAGAGATGCTTTGGAAATGTTTCCTAAACCAACGTTCTTATCACTGAGTAAAAATAGCCTGTAATAATCTGTAGGTGAACTCTATAGGCCAGTGACTGTCTCTTTTTCTCAGTTAGTCCAGCATTATCCTGGGTCTCGCCTCCAGCTGTTCCAGTAAGGCAAACGGGATCTTATATCCCACGATATGCTTCCCAGTCATGCCCAATATCTGGGATTCCATGTAACTATCCCTTAGCACTGAAAGGCATTGCCATTTGTACAATAGATCACATTTTGCTCTCCTGTCAAGGGAATTGCATGTTCCGTGTGCTCTGTTGTCTTTGGACTATATCACAATACAAAGGTACAGGGGGCATTAATAGATTCCCCCTCCATCTTCATAGCAAGGCATCATGGATCAATGAAGCAGGGAGTTTGCGAGCGACTGCAAGTGTAAGGTTTTTTTGCACAAACCCCAATAATCAAACAACTGTCTACGTCTCCCGTGTACTTATTTCACCCAGGACTGTCTCTGCCATCAGGATAGATAAATATTTTGTGCTGTAATGTGTTTTGCTGGAGATCTTTGGATGACATTTAGAAATCCTCCTACGCAGACTAAGTGTAGGTGTTATTCAACAGTATGTTATTTTTTTAATTAAATATGTATCTGGAGATTTAAAAACATCTTTTCTACACCCATTTTTATGACAGCTCAATAATATCATGCTTTATTCTAACTAGTTGTTTTCATTTGAGTGTGCACGCTTTATTCTGTGCTTGGGTAGGTGTGGGTGTGTGTGTGTCAGTCTGGAGGCAGCGCGTTGACACCAATATGTTTGGGTCATGGGGAATAAAAAGGCACCAGTGCTTGGAACCCTAAATTTCTCAGCGGGGCAAATAATGTTGAATTAAATAAAGTGTAATGGAATACTGACTGTTTGGCGAGACGGTGACCTATGGGCCCTGCCTCGGTTGAATATCTGTCTCCGAACCCCATTCCGTACACTTACCCTCCTAAGACCTCAAGCTGGCACACGGTGTAACATGATGACAAGATGGCTTGCTTGATCGTCACTATCCGGTGGTTGAATGGTGCAGGCGGCGGAGGACAGTCATCTAAATGAAGATAACAATCTCAGGTACAATCAAAATATATTCGTAGGAATAACTAGAATAGGTTATTGATCAGTTGGTATGGATATTGACATCTTGGAGACTTAGAAATAACTGGAGATACAACTAATACAGCCAAACCCTCTCAGAATGTAGTCTGTGTTTTTTATTTTGCCTCTATGTGCCTGTAGGGGCTAGGTTGTAATCATTTTATTCATTTTCCTATTGCAAGAAAATAAATCAGAGACACGGCCCATGTAATCGTATGCCCATTGCCACTAAAATGCAGGGGATATTGTGATTTTCGCTGCACCTGCTGCATTTTACTGACCTGTAAGCCTTCGAAAGTATGTTTCATGATGTTTGGACTGAATTTCAATGGTTAATGGACCTTAAAATATATGAAGTTTGGCAGAAGTATTCCCTGTGCCGGCTTGTTAGCAGGGGCATCTTTTGGTAAGGGAAGGAATACATTGCCCGGTAACACCATATGATCATATTTCTCACCCACCGATGACGTGTAAGGAGGGCGTCTCTGGCTGTGCGGATGGATCAGCCGTTCCTGTAGATCCATGTGGCTGATCCGTGGCTAATTCCTCGTTCAGTGACTCTCCTTTCTGAGGTTTTGCCCCATCTTTTGCACTGCGCTGTGCACTCGGTACCTCGCCTTTCTCCGGGTCTCCGGCTTGGTCTGTTATGGGAGTCACCAGACTCTTGGAAGACTTTTTGTTTTTGTTGCAGGATGCCTTAGGTTTCCCAGCTTTTTGTAAAGGTTGTTTTTCCTCACTTATAACATTGTCTGTTCTCTGAACCCCTGGTTTGGGTTTAACCTTGTCCTGTAATTGTCCCTGTTCTGACACCGTGCAACCGTGAGTGTTCCTCTTCTGGTTCTCCTCACCTACTTCAGATGTTTTGAATTTCCTTGCACAAGAGCCTTCCCTGCAAAGAGCATACGTATGTACGTGATTAATACATAATATACAGAATATTTACCTCTCCTGTATCTCTATAAGCCATAGAAATCTATGCAGACCATGTGGACACTCACATTCAACAGATCATTCTGAGAAGAGAGGCATAACTATGTTATTCATGATGAGATATGCCTTTGGACAGAAAATAGAATTTCACCATGCGAATGTATAAACTTTCACAAAACAGATGACACTTACACAACTTCAATCTAATTTAGTTTCGCATTGACCCAAGCACAGCTAATTAAAGGCCATAAAGCAGATTCTATCACAGGCCACAGCAAGTCATATAGCGCCATGTTTTCTCATGGTTATTAAATGTAAGGGTGCATGGATGAAGCGCCCTAGGTTAGTGCCTTGCCTGGGGCATCATGGATGAACTTAAAAGGCCAAATTAGATCCTGTACCTGGCAGGCTGCTCCAAACAGACTGACTCATTTGTTGCAGGCGATGCTGAGGGGATGGGGCATTGAATGTGAGAGCTGCTGTTTTCCTCATGGTTTCCTGCCTGCTTACAGTGTTCTTCCTGCCGGCTGCCGTGGTCTATGCCGTGGCTGGAGACTGGCTGCTGATACAGGACTGGTGGATTGTTGCTGGCAGCTTTCTCTCCAGATCCTTCTGCTGCCGCATTTTTCCCACGCACTGCACATCCATGTTTGGATTCTTCCTGGACTTGTCCTGGGCCTGTGAACTGCAGTTTAGTTTGAGAACCCCCTCTCAGGGCTGTCTTCTGGTTTAAACCCTTGTCTCCTAATGCACCGGTTGTTTTGGAGTCTTTAAAACAAACATATACAACAAAATAAGCAAAAACAAATATTTCACCAAACAGCCCATATTTCTGACCATGCGGAAGTCGTGCGCCATGAACTTGTACCTCCATCTGGGCTCTTGACGTCAACCTTCACCCCTCTGCTGCCGAATGCATTCTGCGTTTTAGCTTCTTTCTCTTCAGAATTGTCCTTAGCCTTTGGGGAAAGAAAGACGTATGACAAGCCAATCCTTGAAACCTAGCACAAGGCCCATGTTTAAAGTACCTTTTACCCTTTTTAGAAAGCCTTCCTCAGTCATCTGAAGCTGAAAGCACCATTCCATTTCTCTGCAAATGTCTTATATCTCTGCCAGGCTTTTGTTCAAAGAGACAATTCCTGCCCTAGAATACCTGCTTGCCTTTCAGATATAGTCATATTGTGGTTATTGCTATGACTTATCGTTTAGTGATCTGTCGCTGCTATATAGTCAGTGTTAAACTGGCTTCTGCATGTCATGACCATGAATGGTGTTTCTGCATTCATTACAGACCTAGAAGACCCCATAAAGGTCCCCACAATCTTCTGTGAAACATTCCTCATCTGTTTACCACAGAGATAACACAACCCGGATTATAAATTCATCAAACATCAGAACACTGGCAAAGAGATGTGACGGAGATGGAAAAGTAGTTTCACATCCATCCGAGCAAGTCTTCCACCTTACTCATGTATCTCCCGCTGTGTTCTACTGCTTTAGAGAAGGAAGATTACATAACGTTCCTCTAGACCCTGATCACCAAGGGGCATCTACTTTAAATCAACATTGGCTGGCTTTTTTTGCTGCTAAATGATGAATATTTAGCAGGCGTACATCAGACACTGAATTTAGAAGAGCTCCCAAGTGCCATCCAAACATTGCAGGAACAAAGTGGGAGCTGCCATTTCACTAGAGCTCCAGGATACTTTTTATCGAGAGGGAACAGCTGAACCTGATGAGTAGCACCTCAATAATGAAATCTGCTGAGGTTACAGCAGTCCTTTCATATGATAACTCTTTTTCAAGAAGAAGAACTTTAAACTCATCTCACTGGCTTCCTGCTGCGCTTGGGAGCCTTGATCTCAGACAAAGTAATATCTGTGCTTCCGAAGCGAGATTTATACTTCTGAAGAATGTCCCTTTAAACAACGTATTTAAGTGCAGTAAAGCACGCTTTATAGAGCGTGATACAAAAGGAGGAGGGCTCCAAGTTGGCAATTATGTCTCTGCTGTTGATGTCCCAAGTCAAAACCCTAACTATTTGAGTTCCAGAACTGAGAGTGTTTCTCACCCTCTTCAGTACACAGTGTACTGTGTGTCTGAACATCTGAAATAAACTCTGAGATATTTGTTGTTGATCAGAAAAAAGAACATTTTGTTGTTCTCTGTACTTTGATCGATATGAATAGCATTATTTAGGACCCATCGATGTGATATGAGAGCTGGAATGTCTTAAGTTGTGTATCAGCTGTCAATTTCCATCCAGCTTCTGCTGCTGAGTGTTAGCAAATCAAGTGCTTATAATACTAAGCGTGTTTTTCTTCATGTGCCCCAAAGTTTCCAAATTAAGCAGGTTTTGAAATACCCATTGAACCCAACAGAATTAGCCCACGGGGTACACAAACTGCAGGATGATAAACACTTGTCCAAAATAGCTCCAGCACTAAAGAGTGTCTGTTCAATTAGAACTGGGATCAGTTCTTTGTATCCTAATTTAGTCCACATCAGCTCGCATACGGCCTGTATCAGGGGAGACAGCAAGTCATTAATGGGTGTGGAGGAGATCATGGAGAGATGGGATGGACACTTACAAGCAACGCAGGAAGCTTAAGGTAGACAGGAACTGGGATAAAAAACAATCAAAAGACTAACTCGTAGAACTGGAATGCTAAAGACAAAGAAGATGGGGTAAATCTGTGAACAAGGGGTTCTATGGAGTTTAAGTCACTAATGTGTATAGCCATCAACATCACAATATGTATGTATAAATATATGCAAGATGTGAGAAGAGAAACCCATCGCACACATTTCTCAATTATTCATACAAACCGGATTTGGAAATTCTGACGCCAAAACCAGGTTGTTGTGTAATATACGACAAAGCAACCAGGTCCCCAAATTTGACCTGACCTTTCAGATATCTGCTGCGCATGCCCAGTAATTGATCTCATTAACAGTGGCTAATTCCTTACCCTTTTTTTGTTGCCAGAGGGCCACAAAGTTCTGTTTTTTTTTTTTCATGAGCCTGATGGGTCAGTGAATATGTTTTGGGAACACAGAAAGGCAATGGAAATCCCATTTGGCTTTTGGAATCAGTAAGCCTGGATCTAGAAGCTCTAACCTTACCTGCAATCAGCATGGTAACGTTAGCTCATATGACCTTTGTTACTATCTGAGTATCTGACATATTTAGTAACGTTAATTATGGAACAATGAACGATAAAGAAGTATAGGAATCAGGGACATCATTTTACAGTCATAAACATAAATAAGGCAATTTTGGGACTAAATAAGAACCAACCTCCACTTCCGTCTCCTTTCTCCAGGGCACTGCACCCTTTAGAATGAAATCCAGGATTTTAGAGTTTCTCAGTGTGTTTCCCACAAATTCCACCACTTTGTCCATTGTGGAGACCATTTTTTCTAGGCTGTCCAGTTTCTCCCGGTGAATCACAGAATTCTCGTGAATTCTTTTGAGTAGTTGAACCAGCTCCGAGCTGGTGTCATTTTCTCTCACCTCCTTGCTCTTATCCTTGAGATCCACTTGGATTTCAGGCACATTTGGGTGAACTGACCCATGAAATACTGATAATTTGTCAATTCCCCTTTCCACAAAATCTATGCCATGGTACACAGTCTCCAGTTTTCCCATTACATCTTCTTGGAAATGTAATAGCTTGTCCACTTTCTCATTGAGAAGGTTCAGCTTCTTCTCCATGCTGTTGACAGGAGCCGGGGATTTGCTGACCAGGCTCCCGGGCCCCTTAGTCGACTCCAATTTGCTTTCGTAGATTTTGGCCAAACAGGATGCTATTGAGTCTTGTTTACTCATTTTCTTCTGCTTGTAAATCGAGTTGGTCCAACGTAATGCATATAATCCCCAACCTAATTCTGCGCCTATATAGAGGTTTTATGGCAGTGACTCAGTCCATGACTGGCCAAGCATCGCATTACATATGTGCAAACAGAATTAACGCACGCTATCAGCATGTTCATTGTGAGCCTCCTTAACCACTGACTAAACTTGGCATTGAACTTTTTTTGGGGGTCCTTTGACGTCACACGGACATTTTACATTCCTTCCTGAGTGGCTGATGATGGACAAGCATGTTAAGAATTGACAATGGCAGTTACTGATATGCCAAGAAGACTCAGAGAAATCTTTGTGGCAATCTAACTAAAATCAAACAAACAAAAAAAAAAACCCAAACATGCGATAGATATTTATGATACAAACTGGCAAAAAAAAGCAACTAAAAACAAGAGAATGCCATTAAGAGGCAGAACAACACATGCTTCAAATGAAAGGCTGTCAGCTCGCCTGCCACTTCTGGATAAAAATAGATGACAATGACAAGGGTACGAAGCCACAAAGGTATCTGGCACAGGGCGTCTTTTGTAAACCGAGACGTCCGTCTGCCTTTGCACTCGCTGTAAAGTCACTCGAACAAGAAATCAAATTCATTTGTTTTAACGTTCAACAAATAATTTATATTGAAAGGCGCCCATTAGAGGTTATTATTGATATGTTCCCAGAGTTAATTTAATTGCTAATTAATTGGAATTGGAGATGTTATCGCCGGTCAGAATCTGGATTATGCATTCCTTAAAACAGGGAGGATTTCAGATTTACTCTTAAGGGGTCTGGCAGCTGAAGTGAGAGATGATCCTCAAAACAGTTACATCTGATACAGACACATAAAACACAATATATTAGGTAGCGGTGGGATTCTTTCCAGCCTGTGGTAAAACAGTAGGTTTATTTGTAGTATCCGCAGCTTCAAGGACATGATTAATTACCAGGGCTGTCGAAACCACTACTCGGCATGAAGTGCCTACTCTGAGCTATTTTGGGATGATTGCATAAAGAATATTTTATTTTTATTTGGCCTTTAATGACCAGCCTATTGTTCACAAGGTAATGCATGCTTATAGACCCTTACCCCATCCCCAGCCTGTACTTAAAGGTCTGAGCATCTTGGCCTTTAGACAGAAGGTAAAAACACATTGTTATTGCTCGGGGGGTAAGTTTGTGGAGGAATGTCGCAGCAGAGATTGGATTACACCGCAGCATTTACTGCTGATAAAGGCTGATTGGTCACCATAGTCTTTAATGACCAAAGCCATTCGGTAAGCAACTTGTTACCTGCGATCTTTTTAGGACATTGGTCGAATTGGTCACTTTGTGAGCTGTTGGGTACAAGAACTTCATCTCCCCTCCCAATCCAGGCTTGGACTTAACGCAAGGCCAGTTTGGCGGGCCAGCGCATTAATGTCTCGCGTCACATGACTATCTGCGCAGATTTTACATTGTTTCTTGTTGACCCAGACAGTTTGCCAGGCGTGCCGCTTTGGACCTGCTCCGCAGCCAAGGACACGTTAGTGTTTTATGTTTCATTAAAGATCTGAGTACCAGCGATTTTGGTAAACCAGAGCCTGAAGGTCCTGCTTCCGGCCATCTCTTTGCCCAGTGATAGTGTGTAAAACGTGTTTAATGAGCCCTTTTACCCCAGCTACAAATCTTTCCTTTCCTTTTGCTGGAGCCTGGATAGCAAAAAACATCTCTCTTGCTAAAGAGTTCTAAAAATCACACAAGTGTATTAAAAATAGTTACTTGGGCTCCTGTAATCAAAGCACACGAGTTGTACCTCCACGTCTTGGCCTGAAGACTTTCATTTGCTGTGGGCTGATTCAATGTATTATTTAACTCAACGTCACACGGATACAGAATAAGTGAATGTTTTTTTTCTTGGCAATAGTATTCTTGCAAAAATTACTCATAGATGTAAAAGAAAACAAAGCGCTTTGTGAAATGAAATATTTTGAAACTGGAGAGTCCTCGTACATCAGATGTATAACGCATCGAGGCGTGGAAACTATGTTCGCGTGCCAAGCTGCCATCCGTCAACACCTACGTTTCTGCTTTGTTTACCAAAGCCTGGGGACCCTGTTAAAGGGAACATCAAAACAGGGGGATCGCTCGCTGAAAACATTATTTTTAACAACGGGTGTTAAATTACAATAGTTCCCTTTTACTTGCAAACGTAAGCTGCTTTTCTATTGTGGATATTATTGATGTTTGACGGAAGCCTTGTTGCTTATATGAAGAATATGTTACACAATCAACAAGCGCGTTTTTAGTGGATGTTATCACACTGCCAATAATTTCAGAATGATAAAACATTAAATTTGCCCATATTATTCAATAGAACATGAAAATGGAGCCTAAAAATATATTTGTAGAAGTTAAACCATTTGAAGGCGTTTTGATCATTCTGGCCAAAGGTGTTTCCTGGTGCAGAACCTCCTTTCACATCTCTTCCATCATCATGTATCTCTTTTGGTAAAATCACCAGAAGATCACAATCACAGCCGCGGAGTGCCACCACCTTTATATCTTCCAATGCATTCTGGTCTGGATTCCCTCATGGATGGTAACCTATGTTTCATGGATCGTTATGAGTTACCGTTGGCTCAAAGTGCTCAATTCGGCAGTGACTTCTGTCCCTCCTCAAAATAATATTCAAGACCTGCATGCCTTTGAAGTTCCTAAGATCTGAGAGAGGATCAGCAAGCAGAAGATCAGTGTCCTCTTCAGCAACCTGCTTTCAATACCAAGTACTAAAATACTTTGTTCCACCATCGGGCCGGCCTTAAACAATATTTTTTATTCTATTCTCTCTGCACGATTCAGAAATAAATAATCACATTCTGGGAAGACAATGTCTATTTTTGCTGCCTTTTGGAGTGTGTCATCAAATACAAGAACATGGATGAGATCAGATCGCACGTCAAGAGGCACTTTGAGGTCATTATAATGAAGAGCTGAGTTTGTGGCTAAATTAACCCCTCACACATCAGTGGTTCAATGTAATGTAGCAAGCTCTTCAGACTCTTCTGCCACCATTATTCACGCTGCCGGATCAGAAATCTGTATATCTTATCGTTTTTTGATCACGATACTGGGAAACTGTAGGGAGACGGGTGGTTTTCACTGAGAACAAGTGGCCTGTTTACCAGGCAGAGTGACGGCTATGGCTGAAATGCAGATGGATGAGTTTTGTTGAGTATGCCAAGAAATATCTGAAAATGAAAGACACGAGTCACCTACAATCTAGCGTGATCTCATTTCGATGGTTCCCATCTTGAGCCTGGTATATTCCAAGTACTGGGTGAGCCGGTGAAGTCTCTTGGAATGCATTCTGAGTACCTGTATTTGTCTTCTGTTACCTGTTTGTGTTTCCTCTTCCATGATTCCAATAAAAGCACATGGTGCCAACTCCCCGATTTACTGCCTGGTTGTAATCTACGATTGCCGAATTATAGTGGTGATCAAACAATAGCTAAGAGACCAGAGCTTGGTTCTGGCCGACACTGTCCTTCTGTGTTCTATACTTTAAAAAACTTCACACATCACACTTTTAGAGCCTTTAGAATCCAATTATTAACTTTGGACACATTGACCAATTCTGCAAACAAATACTTAGCAGAGGCTTGGGTTTTTGTGTTAGAATAGATCTGCAGCTCCAGCAATATGTACCGCAATAGGAGTATAAACACCTTGTCGATACATTATACCAAACAAAACGCCTCCCTCAGACTGGAACTGCTCTGATAAATCTGTTACAGTTTTAATAGCTTGGAAACTAGAAAAAAGGCAAAACGTACATATCTTAGTAAGAATATCGGTGCATTGGCTGACAGTGGATAATCACATGACAAAGTGTGACATAAGAATGATTAAAAACAAACGTTACCGCAAATCTCTTGATGTACTCCGAGACGCTGAATCCTCCTGTCGCCAGCCGGATGGAGCGATGAAGTGTCGAATCTTGGTACAAAGTCCCCATTTTCTGTGCGTGAAATACACTGGGCTAGCCAAAAAATCCACCGCTAAACGAAGACCCCCAGTCTCTGTGGATCTGGTAAGGACTCTATTCGGGAGATAACCCAGGAATGTCTTTATCAGACTTTCCACCAAGCATCCCAGACATGTCACTGCCTTATCTGCTGCAAAGCGGAATACAGCTTCCTGCTGCGGAGACGAAGGCTCCACGCCCGTCAGAGACAAAAAAATATTTTCTTTAAATATCTACCTTTTATAAAAAATAAACATACTTATTCGTAAATCACCTGCCCGGATGCCATAGTGCATTTATTTCCTGATCTTGATCATAAGAATGGTGGAATTTGGAAGAAATGCTGCTGGGACGGCGCTGGTTACTACTGGTGCAAATAGTACATGCATGATGTAATGTTATGTAAAGCCTGGTCTCTTCACATCCAGGTTCCATGAAAATAAAGAAGTGTAAATGCCTGGTAATACACTCAAAAGCCAAAAAACGTGATATATTGAGGCCAATTCATTTTAATTAAGAATCAGCGACAGTGGGAGCTCTGCTGAACTCGGTAAGAAGGGACCAGGAGAATGAACACGGAGCTCAGCTGGTCCCAAGCTCCCGACACATCATAGGAGGCACATTTACCAAACCCGCAAGGCCTTCGGTGGAAATCGCTCACAGCACCGAGGGAGCTTCTTTGCATATAATACCATATACCGAATCATGAAATTATACACTCGTATGTTTCAAACCGTGGTGAAACCACATACTCGTTCCGGAAATCTCAGTGATTGTTGATGCAACATGGAATACCAGCCACCTGCCATACCGTACCAGGCAACGTGTCTGGAAAGCTTTACATTAGATAACACGAGTGCTTCACCCCCTTTTATAAATGCCCTTTTCAGGAATTATTCAATAACATTAACCCTTTAAGCATCCCATTGCTGCCCAGCCGACGGTGTAACCTGCAGACTTTTAGTGGAATGGACAAGTACTTTTCCGGTATGTTCTGTACCTTTGTGTGTACTTACATGCTCCCCAGGGTGCCATCCATGCACGTTCCTGGAACTATACACCAGCATAAATCACCAGCCCAGAGCTCCCCAGTGTGCTATGTTTTGGACAAATCCAAGGACTGCCCTGGGACAAACAGCCAGGTGATGTATCTTGAGTCTACGCTGGCCATCTCTTTATAAGCATCCCGAACCGACTCTGTGAGCCCTCCCATTGGGACAGTTGGCCGCTCCAGCCCCAGATTATAGTTAAAGGTCATTCGCACTAGAAGAGAACTCGCAGGAGCCAAAATAGCCTTACATAAACTCAGAATCTGTATATAGGGTATTTAACTATAACCAGCACACCCTGCGCTAACGGGACACTGCAATACCCGGTCATCCCCGGCCTCCTGTAACCCAGGCTGGGATAGAGCAGCCGTCCCCTGGACGCAGCCGTCCAGTATCTGTGGACAAGGTGAATACGCCGGGAATTAGATCAATACATAGAGCACCCGGTAAAGTCTGACCTCATTGATAATATTCAGATCGTTCAGCTCTGTGCCAGAGAATTGTCAACGTAATGCGTTCAAATAAAAGCTTTCAATCAGCACCGACACAGACCGATCCGAGAACTTTAAGGTTCTGGTGAACCCTTTTATTCGCTGGTGATTATCCATTCACGGTTAAATATTTTGCAATGAGGGGACCAGTCACTGCTGGCTCTGCGCTGCCACCTACAGGCAAAACGACAAAATGTTTTTGGTACACTGCCCAGTGAACGAGAGGACTCGCTCACAGCAGATCTCATCCTACGAAATTCTCACCTTTTAAATGCGATTGATTCTGGCCACAGTGTATTTTTTTAAAAGATTTTTTTTACCCAACACTGATTTATTTAATTTTATTTCCTGTTTTAGTAACAGTGGAAGCCAAGACTAGGACGCGGTTTTATTTGTTTGAGAAAAGGCCTTCTAAATAAACATTTCATTGTCTCCGATACAGCAAAGAGTGACATTACCATCTGTATCTGCTTCTATGAGAATGTATACTCTTCGAAGGAGTGATGGCAGGTTCCACTTGGCCACGTCTCATAATGACTAGCAATTTCCCCATAAAATAGTTTTCAGAGAGTCGATACATCGTCTGCTGCAGTTAAAATTATTCCCACTACTCTCAAAAGCTTACGCTTTAAAACATAAATAACAGATTGGAAGCATTTTTGACAACATTAGCCGGTAAATAATTGACTGCAATCCTCCAATTGTAGCACCTGTTTAATATATAAAGATTATATAAACTGTACATGTCAGACGTGAATCATTGACTTTAATTTAAAAAAAAAAAATGCAATATATTTTATATTTACTTTACCAAGCATTTAAATACATATACACTGACAGGCCGCCAGAATGAGTTCCTCTTCTAAAAAGGATTAAAAGCTTCCATTCGTCTAAAAGATTACAGTAAAAAAACAGTCTTTAGTGCAGGTCGGAGTGTGTGGGGTCTGTCGGAGAAGTCCTTCCACGGCTCCGTGCTGGTACCAGCCTGCCAGGCCCGGCTTGGCGCGCAATACCCACCCCGGTATCGGCCGACAGAGACGGCAGTCAAAGGATAAGCCTTTGATTGATTATTTTTCTGTTGATTTCCGCGAGGGCGACTGAAAACACAAACGCCTTTTCATCCGAGAGATTGGCATACATATCGATTTCCTTCTCTTGTTTTTCTGTTTGAAAAGAAAGACGTGTTTTGGGATTAAATAATAAAGATCGGTTTCTGTGCTCGGAAAGATAACCTTGAATCTACCAGTGATTTTTATTAGACGCTTTACACACACGGACATACACAAGGTTTTTGATTTGCCTTTGAGTGCCACAGTCTCATTTGCCTTTTGTGACACCAGATTTAGAGGGTCTAGCATTTAACCACCAAGAAGTTACTTCAAGTCTTTATAGTGAGAACCTAACGAGGTTTCATGGTCTCCGGTCCACATTAATACACCACGTTCCTGCTCTGCCATAATATCCCTTATACATCTGACAAAAAGGCATCACCTTTTAACTCTAATGCTAGCTCCGGTTATTTGAAAGAGCCACACATTTGCCAGGCATGTAAAGATTTAAGTCTTTACCTTTTTCCTCCTCGACCTTTTTGGTGGAAGCCGCTTTCGGGCGGCCGCGTCCTCTCCGCGCTGCCTCGGACTGGCTGTTGGATCTCGATCGCTTCCTGTTCTCTAGGTCTTTATTCACAGTTGCATTTATCCTTTCCCTTTTGATTCTCTCCGTTCTTCGCCTTTTGGGGTCGGATCTGTTTTCTGTGTACACAGATTATGTTTCGGTTACACGTATTCTGCGGCAGCCCTCGATATAAATATCATACCTGATCCCAACGGGCCTGTCTCTCGGTCTACGTTAAAAAGCCTCTTTGTTAGGAAATAACCCTTTAATGTACTTTAACCTCACCTGCCAGAGGAAGGAACCCCACTCATGGCTGGACTCGCCTTCCAAATGAACCATTCAATTTGTGACTTTTAACTATTTCTAAGCTCATCATTCCACCCAGGCATAGGAGGCTAAGTGCCCTACAAAGGACCTTAACTGTTTAAGGACTGTGCTCAGTTAGTTGCTATTTTATAGGAGCGGGAAGCTGGACCTGCTGGACTGTAACTGAAACAGGGATAGGAGAATTCTTTAAGGATCACCTCAAATGGAATCGTACCTTCTCTTTTAACAGGCGCTGGATTGGAGCCGATATACAGACTGCAGAGCACTTACCGGAGGTCGCAGGCAATCTTTCTGACTGCTTTGCGTGTAGTAATTTTCGGCTAATAAATATATATCCACAGGGGCAGGATTTACAGGCCACAGGAACCTGGAAGCAGAAGTCAAACGCACTTAATAGAAAGGAATTTACCTACGCGCTACGGTGATGACATCACGGCTTACAGTCTCCATAACATGAACCCAACGGGGATGGTTTCACCACCAAAGGCTGAGCAATACACAAGCCTCGGCCTCTCAACGCTTAGCCCAGTAAGTATACAGTACCAGATCAGTTAACAAATATCAGGCGTGTTGGCGTGTGGAAACCTCATGCATCACGCCACGCTCAACTTCTTATTAAAGTCTCATACAGTGGGAGACCTGTGAACACGCACACGCACACACCCATTGCTCAATTAAAAGGCCCTGCACCTGATTTGTGCCACCACTCTCATTTATTACCCAATGCGACTACACCCTTCTGCCCCGCAACACTGTTTGGCATAATAACAATGTATAAACGTATGCATTGTTTAACCCAATAGCCACTAGGCGGCGCTCATGTCCCTTTATCAGCAGCTGAAACATTTATGGTCTGTATACCTTCCCCTGATACCCCGCAGCCTTGTTGAGTAAAGCAGATTTTAGTACTTTTTAGCATAACAAACGAGCTTAAATAAGGAAGGTAAGCAGAGCAGAACGAAGGCCGCAGAGCATTTCAAATTCCTCTTCCCTTCCTAATGGGCTGCAGGCATGCTCAGCAACGCACTCAATCACCCACCAAGGTATCCCTTAATACTGGCGGTAACCCAACACTAGATTCCCGTAGCCGGGGAGTATAACGCGCCAACCGTTCTTTCACCTCTACATGCCCTGGGAGTTCAGTGCCCGAGGCATCCAGGCTCCTACCAGCGCTGTGTAACAGCTTCTCTCACTCCCATAATATGCCGAGGATTACAAGAATGATCCCACAAGCTTCATCACCTAACAGATATCAGTAATTATGGATTGAATATTTTGGTAAAACCTAGCTGGATATGTGAAACATTATGAAAAATTTAAGGCGGCAAATAGTACAGTGGAATTGCAATTGACCTTAAACGTCTCCGGCCTGGATGGTAGCAAGCAGGGTACAGATCCAGCTAAGGGAAGGCATGATTAAACCCAGAGGAACTGGCAATCCCCGCTCCCTTTTGGTCTGTTTATACCCTGGAGGAATGTGCTGCAATCTCTTGCATTTTGTGTTCTCAGCCTCCCCCACGAGGGTTACGTGTGCAGCCGATTCCTCGTTCACAAGGCTTTACCCCCAGCTTCTAGCGAGAACCCTCCACCTGTGTCACTGGAGTCACGCGCTCATTATCCAACTAACCTGTACTGATTGGACCAACTCTGCATTTTACACGGAATTCTCACACCTGTGTAACGAAAGCAGCTTCCAGTCCTACGTTTCTGTCCGAAATATACGTACATCAATCCCGGGGCTAACAGATCAGGATTGTGCCAGTTCCAGATCACACATTTAAAAATCTCCACCTACTCTTTCAAATAAACTTCTCTGCAGACTAAACCAGCAGACTGGAATTTTCTTTAAAAAAAAAAAAAAAAAAAAAGGTCCAGCAGATGTGTAAAAAAAATAAATGATTATTTTTTATAACGCTGGCTTATTAACCCACCGTGAGCTGCAGTATAGCAGATAAAGCTGCGCTGCCGCAAACGCTGGCAGAAAGAGTGAAATAAATACCCCTCTGGTATTATTCAGCGCTCAGCTGCCAAATGCTTCCCAATGTGAAGCGCTAAAGGAAATGTCATTTCTCTGAAAGGGATTATTCATCCTCCAGTATGAAAGCCATGGGCTCTATAACTCGCCAGTAGGAAGCTGGGCTTTGTTAATGTAAACAGTCATCTTTTGCTGGGAAGACGCAAGGAATGCGGGGAGAGTCTGCCGGCTCCAGACGTCTCGGCAAGGAGACTATGGGCTAACTGCGCTCAGCCACAATAACCCCGGGATTTACGCACGTCTGGGCTGATACATGAGATCTATTGGCTCACCACTGGGGGGTCCATTCCGTACAATGTCCCCTGGATGGTAATTTAAGAGAAACTCACTGCCAACTCAGGCTTATGGCAAACTGACCCACTACTGAAGCCAACGAGCGCTGAACCATGGCAGCTGCCTCTGGTGGAACACTCCTCTCAGCCTTGGAAGAACACACACCACAACCTCCACTCACGTCTGTCCCCTAAGAGATGAATGTCCACTCCAGAATGACCAGCCGCCAGCAGGGGCCTCGCAGGATCTGTGAATCACATTTCAAACACACAGACAGACAGAAACTTGTCTTTGCACGTCATTCTAGGAAGATGTGGGTATTTTCCCCGTGTAATGAGTCAGGCCTCTGGCCACTAGGCAGTAGAAATGGGCAGGTGGTACTGGCTGGCATCAAGGCTGGAGAATGATGACTATTAAAGCCGGGAATGGTGGGTAGCCACTTACAAGACAGGATAAGGGTGGGCTTTGAAGGCTTATGGTGGAGGGTGCAGCTCAAAGGGGTTTAGCAGACTTAACGTGCTTAAAGATTTCACAGCACCGAGGAGGCTAGAGGTCAGTCTGTGGCACACACAGGCAGAACGACAACGTCAACATGAACGACTGTTAGGAGGTGTAAATACTGCGTGAGGCTGAAAGCGAGAAGAGCGCAGGAGACAGGTGCCGAACGGCCACCATACGATTTATTCATTTTAAGAACACGGCAGTCAAAACCAAATACTCTACAGGCCTCCGTCATACACGTCCCAAGCCCGATACGCATAACAGTCTACAGGCCTCCGTCATACACGTCCCAAGCCCGATACGCATAACAGTCTACAGGCCTCCGTCATACACGTCCCAAGCCCGATACGCATAACAGTCTACAGGCCTCCGTCATACACGTCCCAAGCCCGATACGCATAACAGTCTACAGGCCTCCGTCATACACGTCCCAAGCCCGATACGCATAACAGTCTACAGGCCTCCGTCATACACGTCCCAAGCCCGATACGCATAACAGTCTACAGGCCTCCGTCATACACGTCCCAAGCCCGATACGCATAACACTCTACAGGCCTCCGTCATACACGTCCCAAGCCCGATACGCATAACAGTCTACAGGCCTCCGTCATACACGTCCCAAGCCCGATACGCATAACAGTCTACAGGCCTCCGTCATACACGTCCCAAGCCCTTTGCCCAAGGTTCCCGGGTGACACGCGGATTCGTTTCCTCGGAAAACACATGGAAAGTAAACAAACCCTTCTGCAAACAAGGACCCTGCTGGTCTTACTGCATTCAGATATCAAATACAGAGCTTACAGTGCAAATATCCACCGGGGTGAAGGAAAACAAGGTGCGAAAATGCCCTTTTGTCTGTCCTGAGGGGGGCCGCGTGGATGAATCATTATCATACGGGCTCAGAATGCTCTTTGTGCGATGCCTATGGGCAGGAAGAAACATCCCATATCCATTACCGTAACAGGGCTCTAAAATGAACGTGGCACTAATTAAACTTTTAAATATCACGCAGCACAAAAAACGCCTGGACTTGAAATACTGGCTACGGCAATCATTAACGTTCGAGACATAATATCTCCAAAAAATAGTTGTGAATGTTGCAACATGCTTTCCATACAGGAGCAGGTCACAGGAGGCTCCATCACAACGAGCACAGGGACATAGTGATAGAGTCACCGGAGCCCACTTCACAGCGGATTTCGTCGCCGGTGTAGGTCCTATGTGAATTATACGTGAATAGGTTATAATATACGTATGCGGAAAAGGGTGTTCCATGCACAATATATTCATGGGGGGAATTAACCCGTTCAGTGCTACGTGGGACACGACTCGCTGCAGCAAACCGCAAAATGAAACGACTCGAAACTGAAAGAGGAAGAAAGAACGCGGAGCAGAAACCAGCACGATCCACTAATGGTGAATGACGGCGGCGAGAAGGTTACAGCGACAGGCTATATATATTATTTACACAGAACTTTAGGCTTTGTTCTCGCCGTCCCTTTTGCGATACTGCAGAGCCGCGTCCCTTTTCTCCGGTTTTCACATGAAATCGCCGTTTGTTGCTGTTCTCGGGGAGATATCGGCAGCAGCCGGGCCTCTTCCCAGCCCTTCTAGGCCTGTAGCGATCTCTCACGCGGGAACAACGGCCAGTCTGTCTGAGCAGAGGAAGAAACGGCGTGAACACGCACGGCACCAGACCGTCTAGAACGTCAGAAAGAAGAGGCAGATCCAAACCCTACGCAGCCGGTCGCCGTTCACAACACATTAGATTCTTGGGGCGGAAAACATGTTTTTCTGCTTCAGTATTTACTGCTCTACAACGTTCTACATACGGGCTACGCTTTGATGAACCATACAGGACCTGTACCCACACAGCCTGTAGTTAAACATCTGCCCTCGCATGGTGGGCAAACAATGTGAGGTCCTGCCTGGTCGTGGCGCGCATGCACACCGCACTGCCTTACCCCAAACAGACCGGCTTCAGCGCTGAAACCTAGTGGCACCCTATCCAGGTCTGCCTGAATAGTGTGTCCGCCAATTACATTATCTTTATGTGCAAACAATTAAAACCAACAAATAAATATATTTACAAACAATCACCTGGGATAGGATGAAGTAAATAGCGGAAGTTTTGGAAGGGGAAGCCCTTTAACCCGCCGTATTGGCGCATCTCGCTGCCCACCATTAGAAGTGACTGATCAGAGGGGCCGGTTCCACGTGGTCACAGTGGGGGGACCCTGTCACCAAATCGATTGCCATGACTTTTGCCTCTATGTAATTAGCAGAAGCCAAAATATACTCCTTATTAGCTTCCACAAGGCCTCCATTGTGACTTATTTATACAGTGGTGGGAAGGGGAGCTCCGGGGACTGAATTAAACATGCACAAGAAATACACTCGCTAATGAAAAGATCACGATTTACAGTTATTAGAGGCTTTTTTACGGGACTCTCCCCTAAAACATTTCATAAGTCAGGGGAGCCCTAAGCCGATGCTGACTTGGCAAAGGGTGGCAATAAAAACCTATAATCGTCATTCCGTTCCAGTAACAGCCGGCCGTGCAATATCCTGTTTCGGATTTAACCCTTAACGAGCCCAGATCAGCGCAATATTTCAGAGAGTAGAGTAGCTGCGGCGGGTGCGCCCGGGTCCCCGGCCCACAGAAGTCCCAGTATAGAGAGAGCGGCAGGGGGCAAAACATAACACACCAAAAATAGGCAAAGCATACAAAAATAACCTGCGTGCCGGCATCAAAGGTGCCTCCAGACACCCCGGGGTAACCTGAAGCAGGAACAGCACAAACTAAGCCATGAAGGGCAGAATGCACCCAAACGTCGGCTCAACATCCAACGCGAGTCCCTTTTCTCTTATTTTGGCCGGAATTTGTTATTTGTTTTTGTATTTGATTCGCAACAAATACTGAAAGTAGCAAAACGTTGTCTCTCTGTCTGGTAGCGTCCCACTATGTTAGGTCTGTTAGGCAGTCCTTGCCCCATGGTCTCCCCCTCCTAAGGTCGTAGCTCCTTTCTGTCCAGCGTGCCGGGTACGGTGCCGACAAAACAATAAGCCATTTAAACCGCCAGCCATGATTCCACCGGATTGGTCACATTAAATAAAAATGCAAACAGCCCCTCATCCAATAATCCTGGAATAAAAGTAAATTTACAACCCCCCGCCCAACCTTCGCAGAGACCCCAGTAAAAAACTATACCACCCAATACCACTGGCAGGACTGATACCCAATAACCCCAACACATGCGCCAGACAGCACTGGACAACATGGCTGGGGTGAGGACAGGGCACGACAGACACATGGAAAGGGTTAAATCACACATGGGATCCACTAACCCCTTCTGCTGGGTTTTTTTTCACTACTGACCACGCCAAGTGTGAAAAGTGGGTGGAAATGGCAAGAATGTGAGCGGGCATTACTGTTACAGATCACCCGATTGCCTCACTGTAAAGGGTTAACCCTTCTGGGTGTAAAAGGGCACTGCAAGGAGATATTAACACCATCGTGTCAGGGGTGCTGAAGAAGAAAAGCCCTTTAACCCACTGACCCCTAAGAAGCAGATGCCAGACCCAGTGCAGAATATTAACCCCTTTTGTGCTAAGAGGACACATTCAGGGTGGCATAATTCACCCCCCATGGGGCACTTAGCAGTGTCACCCATCACAAGAAATAAGCTGCAGTTTAACTCTTCCAATGCTGGAGTTGTCACCAGCTCTTTGCTATGCTCTGTCTCCCAGGTTGGCACCAAAGACGCAGGCTGAATGCAGAACCCCTTGTGACACACATGGATATTGCTCTGCATTGAGGTGCCAACCCAGTCCCTCCCAGAAAGGGATGAGAGCTCGGGGCCCCGAGGGGCCAATCCTCACCTGTTGGTCGCACTGCGGGCAGGACTTGGTAGCCATCTTCACTTTCTTAGCTCTGGCAGTTGCCATACTCGCTCCCGTAAGGCGCGACCCCCAGGGCTCGCCCCCGCCTTCCCCCTCGCCGCCTAATGCACCGTGCACGGAGAAAGCACTGCCCAGCTCCGCGGCCCCGCGCCCCTGCAGCCGCGAACGCGCACCACCCTGCCACTCCTACCCCTACACGTATACCAATGCCTGTGCAGCGCGTCACTAAGAAAGTGGGGACGGGCAGAGCATCCCGCTAACCAATGAGGACAGCTTCGGTGGGCGGGGTCTGGCCAGGTCAGGGCCAAGTTCTAGGAAATATTTCTGTATCGAGTGTGATAATGTGATATTGAACACAGCCGGCCATACATATGTATGTATAGTGTTAATATATATAAATATATATATATATATATATATATATATATATGTATAGTGTTAATATATATAAATATGTATATATATGTATGTGTGTATAGTGTGAATATATATAGAAATATATATAAATATATATGTGTGTGTGTATAGTGTGAATATATATATATAAATATTTATAGAGTAGAGGTTGTAGCCGTATTAGTCCAGTAGTGTCAATATCAAAAAACAGATGGAATAAGTATCTTGTGATAATACCTTTTTTATTTGGACTAACAGAATTTTGGAATGACAAGCTTTCAGGAGCTCTTCTCCCTTTCTCAAGTCTAAAACATTTCTGAGCAAAACGACACATAGAATTCAATGTTGTGTGGCAGGGGAGGGGGGCTTACTACCCAGATCTGATAAGAGAGGGTGAGATGTTGTAAAAGTATGTGTCCCTCCAGAGGGTCATAAATGTTCTGAGTGGGGAATTTTGAAGGGGGGGTTAAGCACTGCTGAAGATAAATTGACAAAAAAAAAATAAAAAAATACCATAAGATGCTAGTGCTCACATACAGGGAATAGGAGTGCAGTGATGAATATAGGGATGGGAATGTATATGTCTACACATGTTGTCTCCTATCCCACTACACAGGTTTTACATAACCCCCCACCTGCTATATGTACTGTACTTTTAGTGCACCATGTTCATCTATATGTACCTGTATATATGACAACATGTGTAGACATATACATTCCCATCCCTATATTCATCACTGCACTCCTATTCCCTGTATGTGAGCACTAGCATCTTATGGTATTTTTTTTTTTTTTGTCAATTTATCTTCAGCAGTGCTTAACCCCCCCTTCAAAATTCCCCACTCAGAACATTTATGACCCTCTGGAGGGACACATACTTTTACAACATCTCACCCTCTCTTATCAGATCTGGGTAGTAAGCCCCCCTCCCCTGCCACACAACATTGAATTCTATGTGTCGTTTTGCTCAGAAATGTTTTAGACTTGAGAAAGGGAGAAGAGCTCCTGAAAGCTTGTCATTCCAAAATTCTGTTAGTCCAAATAAAAAAGGTATTATCACAAGATACTTATTCCATCTGTTTTTTGATAAATATTTATATATATATGTGTGTGTGTGTGTGTATAGTGTGAATATATATAAATAATTAAATATATATGTGTGTATTGTGTGAATATATATATAAATATTTATATATATATGTGTGTGTATAGTGTGAATATATATATATTTATATATGTGTGTGTATAGTGTGAATATATATAATTATTTATATATATGTATGTGTGTGTGTATAGTGTGAATATATATAAATAATTAAATATATGTGTGTATAGTGTGAATATATATATATATATGTGTTTGTGTGTATAGTGTGAATATATATATAAATATTTATATATATATGTGTGTGTGTATAGTGTGAATATATATAAGTATTTATATATATGTGTGTGTGTGTGTATAGTGTGAATATATATATATAAATATATATATGTGTGTATAGTGTGTATATAAATATTTATATATATATATACATGTGTGCATAGTGTGAATATATATATATATGCGTGTAAAGTGTGAATATTTATATGTATATTTGTATAGTGAATATATATATTCACACTACACACATATATATGCACAGTGTATACAAACACACTATATACTATATATATATATATTAATTAACACTATACACATATATATATTCACACTATACACATATATATATTCACTATGCACACATATATACATGCACACTACACACACACACACATATACACACTATATATATGTGTGTGTGCCTGTGTGTGTCGTATGTAGGTGTAGTATGTAAAACTGTGAAATAATGCGGTTCTTCTACATACTGCACATGCCGAACCACGAAGCCGCAGAGGGTGTCGGGATTTGTAGTTCCGTTGGCTCCGTTGCCAGACCTTTTAGCTTGTCACACGTGTACCACGGAACTACACGCCCCAGAATGCCCTGGGATGATGTTTTGTACCACTTTGACAGTTGCCGAGAGGGATGCTTACTGTGTTTCCCTGTGTTGGGGCACTAAATCATGCAGAGAGTTCTTGGCCGGAGTGTTTGGGGGCCCCGGGGGCCACTGATGTGCAGATTCTCTCTATACAGCACTGCTGCAGAGGTGTCTGAGTTCCGCCGGTGCAATGAGAAGAGCCAGGGCAAGATCCTCACTTTGCAGTCTATGAACCCGGTGGTCCGGGCGATAGAGAACGCGGTGCTGGGTCCCACCGTGGAGAAAGCTGGGGGGATTGAGAGAGAGCTGCAGAGGGTGAGTGCGGATCCTAAACCAGGCATTCTCCTTCCCCAAATACCCTCAGACCACCGGGCATCCCATGTGCATTTCTCCAAATACCACCAGGCATCATATCTACATGCCCCCAAATAACCCCAGCCCACTAGGCATCCTCTGTACATGTCCCCAGCCCACCAGGCATCCTCTGTGCATACCCCCAGCCCACCAGGCATTCTCTCTGCATGCCCCCAGCCCACCAGGCATCCTCTCTGCATGCCCCCAAATACCCCCAGCCCACCAGGCATCCTCTCTGCATGCCCCCAAATACCCCCAGCCCACCAGGCATCCTCTCTGCATGCCCCCAAATACCCCCAGCCCACCAGGCATTCTCTCTGCATGCCCCCAAATACCCCCAGCCCATCAGTCATATTAAAAGCTGTGTATATATCTCACTCCCGTGGCCCCATACCTGTATCCTACTCGCCCGCACCCACGTTTGTATGTATAACACATGCATATGGAAACCCCTCTGCTTTTGAGCAGGTTGACACTTTCTTAATGTGTTCATTTGTTGGGGACACTAAGAAACTGGTCTGAGAAGGATTTACACTCAGGGAGCTCCCTCGTGATCTACAACCCACGGCTCCGCTTGACATGCTCTCACTTTTCTATATGCAGAGTTGGGTCACAGGCTTTGACCTGAACCCAAATTAACTTTGGTAAGAAAAACTCACAGGTTATTTGATAAAACTTAGTGGGAAGGCTGATACTAAACCACAGGGGTTCTGAACATACAGCGCTCATGGAAACAAGTGCTAGCACGTCATAAGAATGTTACTCATGACAAATTTTAAGGAACAGGCGTGTACGTGTTGTGATAGATGTCCTCTAAATACCGGCTGAAATAAACGCAGTGAATAGAGGAGATGCATTTAGTAAGTATTGCCCTAGGGCTTTTTGTTTGGCCACCATGTGGATCCATCACAGGGCTAACCTGTCGGGCTACAAATGCCTGACCATAATAAACCGGGAGCCATTAGCCTATGGCTGGGGGCAAACACAATAATCGTTGTAGGAGGAAGATGAGGTAGAGGGGATATAAGTTCCCTGCCTGACCTGTTTATAGGTAGCAGAATGTAGCGGGATTTGCCCCTGTGCGCCGTGGATTGTCTGGAGGATGTTACTTTAAACACGTAGGGTAAAATGTGACAGGGCTAGAAGGAGATACTTAATATTTACCTCATAGGATGCTACAGAGACTGGAATATTTTCCATGCATTTTGCATTAAATGAGGTTTCTGCCCCCGAAAAAAGCAGTGACAATGCTGATGCTGTAACCACTAAGTCAGCCTAATAAATGGCCCTTTTTGTACAATGGTTCCTATGGCAACTGCCCCTTATCACTCTGTAACCCTGCAGTGCTTCTTATTCTCTACCATGGTAATTGCACATAGTCTTAGCACCACCTGCTGTGAAATACGGGTGCTGTCTTTCTGTCCGCTGTAGGGTATCAAAAAGCCGTTCGATGAGGTGATCAGAGCTAATATTGGTGACGCGCATGCAATGGGACAGCAACCAATCACATTCCTCCGACAGGTAATAACGGTTGTAGTGTTTTTCAGGCGGGTCTGTACAGCGTGTGTGTTTGCTGATGGATGCTTGTATTTGGAGTGAGTACAGGACTGTCATTAAGGTTGTTTTGGGTGTTGCGGGATCCTTGCCGTTGCTCGTGTTTCAGCTCATTGCTCTATCCGTGTCCCCAGGTGGTGGCACTTTGCACATACCCGGACCTCTTGGATAATCCAAGCTTTCCTAATGATGCAAAGTCCAGAGCAATGCGAATCCTGCAGTCGTGCGGCGGAAAAAGCCTGGGTGAGAATCATTAAGCCGGTGGGGTCACGGCCACATTATGTATCACGAGACTGAGTTAGTGAAAGAACGAGCCCACCATGTCTGGCTCATCACACCCAAGTCGTAAGAGACAGAGTATTGAAGCAGGCATTCAGGGTCACTCCAGCCTGTTTAATGTGAGCTGTCTTATATGTGTGGAAAGGGGCCATGCAGAGTTATGGGTTGTTACCCATGTGTACTAAGGACCCTCACCAATTATGAGTGGTTTAAACTGAAAAATAAGCACTTTCCATATTTCTGACCAGAATAGTAGAATTCCTACTTATGGTATTTTTGAATTTCCTTAACTCATGTGGAATGGGTTTATTTATGACCCTCCTCCAGTTTTTCGTGCAACTGATTCTTAACTTAACAGCGTTTTGGCAGATGGGCGCCTGTCTGAATGAAGAAGGTGCTTTTGTTGTTCCTGGTGGTGATTTCACCTTCTCGTAAAACATATAATTACACTTTGTAACGGTCAACCCATGTTCTGCTCTTGGACCATAACAAATCCCTCTGTCAGTAATAGCTGAGTTCTATTATTATTGGCTTGAGTGAAAAATACAAACCTATCCCTGAGCACTATACCTGATGGTCTTGTCATGTAGGATCCTACAGCGGCAGCCAAGGAGTGAGTTGTATCCTTGAAGACGTGGCCCAATATATCATAAGGCGAGACGGAGGCATTCCTGCTGACCCGGATAATATCTATCTAACCACAGGAGCTAGCGATGGTATTATAGTAAGTCTTGGGACCACCCAGTCGTTCCTAATGGACTTTATTGGTTTATATTGATTGGTTGTTGTCATCATATGATGCCCATCTCAAGTTAAGTGTGTGGTAACTCCAATGGTGCCTGGCTGATGGTCCATTTGTTTGTTCAGAGTATCCTGAAGATCCTTGTGTCTGGAGAAGGTCAGTCTCGAACCGGATTCATGATTCCCATCCCTCAGTTTCCTCTGTATTCAGCAGCCATCTCTGAGCTAGAAGCCACCCAGGTCAACTACTACCTGGATGAGGAGAACTGCTGGGCAGTAGATGTCAAAGAGCTGCGAAGAGCGCTGTACAAAGGCAGGGAGTACTGTAACCCCAAGGTCCTGTGCGTCATCAACCCGGGAAACCCAACAGGTCTGTCCACCATGCATACTACTGGTGTCTGGCACGGGATCGTCAATAACAACTCTCGACAACCTCCTACTAACTAATGCTGTTCAGCAAGTCGGCATGACCTCATGATACTTACTGGGCCGTACTTATTGTGGATTCTCACAGAGTCAGTCTTTCCTCCGTTTTTAGGGCAGGTACACAGCAGACGCTGCATAGAAGAGGTGATCCACTTTGCGTTTGAGGAGGGCCTTTTCCTTCTGGCAGACGAGGTATGGAAAGTTGCCTCCTCAGAGGGTCTTTAACATGGCTGCTTTTGAAACTGTTTTTTGTTTCTTATTTTGCAGGTTTATCAGGACAACATATATCCCGAGAACTGCAAGTTTCATTCATTTAAGAAAGTTCTCTATGAAATGGGCCCAGAGTACTCAAGCAATGTGGAGCTTGCCTCTTTCCACTCAGCCTCGAAAGGATTTGTGAGCGAGTAGGTTCCTAGGGATAGACCTAGGGATAACACCACAATGCTTTTCAAAGGAGTAGAAAGAAGATAGCTTTTTGTGTGCTCTGTGGCTTCTTTGACACTGCATACCTATGTTCTTTAGCACTCCTGGGGTTATTTGCAGACGTGCTCAGATGTGTCCCGCTCTTTCTTTTTGTCCAGATGCGGTTATAGAGGGGGGTACATGGAGGTGCTGAATCTACAAGCTGATGTTAAAGCAGAGCTCATTAAAATGCTCTCTGTCCGGCTGTGCCCTCCATTGTTAGGTCAGGCAGCCATGGATGTGGTTGTGAACCCACCAATGCCCGAAGAAGAGTCTCATCAGCAGTTTATGAGGGTACGGCACTGATGGACTGAGAGGCTAAGCCCTGGAAAGTGACTCGTGTAACAAAATGATTGCATCGGTATTATTTTTAATCCATGTCTGCAGGAAAAGGAGGCTGTCCTGTCCAGTCTTGCTCAAAAAGCCAAACTGACGGAGGAACTGTTAAACCAAGTGCCAGGCATCCAGTGTAACCCACTGCGGGGCGCCATGTATGCTTTCCCCCGTATCCTCATCCCAGATAAAGCTAGACAGCAGGCAAAGGTCAGTGGAACCAGATAATCCAGTCATCAGAAAATGCGTAAAGTAACTTCTTTTTACGCTTCAAAATTTACCAACATTCTAGGTCTGTCTTCTTGTAAGGAGTACTAATATTGACTGATGTCATATCTTACCAGGACCTTCATGTGGCCCCTGACATGTTTTACTGTATGCAGCTACTTGAAGAAACCGGTGTTTGTGTTGTTCCTGGTAGTGGATTTGGACAGAAGGAAGGAACCTATCACTTTAGGTACCATACGCTATAAAAAATAAATATATATATATTTATATAATCTCCTTAATGTGCCCCCTATGAGTGAAAGTGTCCTGTTTATTCTGTGGGGCCTGTGCTTGTACAAACCTTCAGCTCATGTGCCTTTCGGTATTTAGTTACACGTTTTAAAGCAGCATCAATGGGTTTTTGTTTTTTTTTTCTTTCTTTTGCTTCCAGAATGACAATTCTCCCAGCAGAAGACAAACTGAAGACTCTGTTACAGAAAGTGAAAGATTTCCACATCAAATTTCTTGCTGAATACTCATAATGATGCTGGTGTACCGAAAGTTTCAGGGCTGCTGTCATTCACAGCCGCAAAGGGTTAATCAGGGTAATACAGTCTTACCCGACCAGTGACTTTTTGGTTACAAATAGCTGGGCAAATTTGCCCAAACTCTCCAGATTATGTGTTTTACCCAATATGTTTTATTTTTTAACTTAATTCCACGATGCTCCTGCCACACACCGGGGCATCTGTGGTTGGTGATGTTGAATGTGAATTACAATGCATAGACTCAGAAATCCCTCACAGGTAACTCTTTCATGTTCTCCTAAATTCTGATTACAGGCGGTTTAGCCACTAGTGTCAACCAATTCACACTAAGCGTGAATCAGGTGAGATCCGTGACCAGCGCCGCCTTATAACCCATTATATGTTAAGCAGCTCAATGCTGCCACCTGCTGTTACCTGGCAAAACTGCAAAGCAGGCAGTGTGTGCAGAGCCAGGGTAAAAGTTGTGCTGTTTTGTGCCACGCTGGGACCAACGTACATTAAACAGCGGTATCTTTGCCAGAACCCCCTACGTTACCTGTATGAGACGTATGAATGTGTTCACTGTTAACAAGGGTTCCAGATAGACTCATGAAATCCCCCAGAATGAGGCGATAGGCCACGGCTGCCCATCTTCTGCTGGACTTTGGCTGTTGATGAATGACCCGCACAGTTACTGTCTCCAGTGTAAAGCTTAGTTTAAAGTACTTTAATGCCACGTGATGAGAATGTATTTAATGTCAGGACCTGATAGAAGTGTATTATACAACAGATCCGCACACCACCATGGCAATATTCTGCGCTTTGTTCATGGAAATTAGTTTAAACCTACTCTTTGGCAATTTACAATGTGGCACGCTTGCAAGAGATGACTTATATCCATACTTAATTTTCTAGTTAAGTATTTGTATATGGTGGCAAGTTGTGGTGTCGCTGTAGCAACTTTGTAGAGGTTTTTTACTTAATGGTCTTTTCTTGATCCTGGTGAGTGACTGTGTAGGTCAAATGTGTTAATTACATTACATTTATTTGTAAAGCTCCAGGAGATTATACAGCACTGTTACAGTCAGTATAACAATATAGAAACCCATACAATAATAAACCAGTTCAAAGGAGAAGAGGGCCCTGCTCTTGGGTGTTTACAATGTAGTTAGTGGTTGAGGGGGACGTGAGACAATAGGAGAGGACAGCTTGGATAGGGATGAGTCAATCTGGTTCCAATGATGTGTTGAAGCTGTTCATTGTTCAGATGTCTTGATTATGATGGTTGGGAGTGATGGGAAGGAATGTTGTACCCTTCCCTGAAAAGGATGGCACCACTATTTGAGGAGCAGGGTATGGAGACACGCAGTATAAAGACTTACCGGGTGGAAAACAGGGGTAACAGCAGGAAATGAGGCGCTCAGGTGAAAGGTGTGAGTCATACCGGGTGTAAAACAGGGGTGACAATAGGAAATGAGGGGTTCAGGTGAAAGTGTGAGTCATACTGGGTGGAAAACAGGGGTAACAGCAGGAAATGAGGGGCTCAGGCGAAAGGTGTGAGTCATACTGGGTGTAAAACAGAGGTGACAATAGAAATGAGGGGTTCAGGTGAAAGGTGTGAGTCATACTGGGTGGGAAAACAGGGGTAACAGCAGGAAATGAAGGGCTCAGGTGAAAGGTGCGAGTCATACCGGGTGTAAAACAGGGGTGACAATAGGAAATGAAGGGTTCAGGTGAAAGGTGCGAGTCATACTGGGTGGAAAACAGGGGTAACAGCAGGAAATGAGGGGCTCAGGTGAAAGGTGAGTCATACTGGGTGTAAAACAGGGGTGACAATAGGAAATGAGGGGTTCAGGTGAAAGGTGTGAGTCATACTGGGTGGAAAACAGGGGTAACAGCAGGAAATGAGGGGCTCAGGTGAAAGGTGAGTCATACCCCTGTTTTCCACCCAGTAACACCAGGAAATGAGGGGCTCAGGTGAAAGGTGTGAGTCATACCAGGTGGAAAACAGGGGTAACAGCAGGAAATGAGGGGCTCAGGTGAAAGGTGCGATAGTCATACCAGGTGGAAAACAGGGGTAACAGCCGGAAATGAGGGGCTCAGGTAAAAGGTGCGAGTCATACTGGGTGTAAAACAGGGGTGACAATAGGAAATGAGGGGTTCAGGTGAAAAGTGTGAGTCATACTGGGTGGAAAACAGGGGTAACAGCAGGAAATGAGGGGCTCAGGTGAAAGGTACAAGTCATACTGGGTGTAAAACAGGGATGACAATAGGAAATGAGGGGTTCAGGTGAAAAGTGTGAGTCATACTGGGTGGAAAACAGGGGTAACAGCAGGAAATGAGGGGCTCAGGTGTGAGTCATACCAGGTGGAAAACAGGGGTAACAGCAGGAAGTGAGGGGCTCATGTGAAAGGCGTGATAGTCATACTGGGTGAAAAACAGGGGTAACAGCAGGAAGTGAGGGGTTCAGGTGAAAGGTGTGATAGTCATAACAGGTGGAAAAACAGGGGTAACCAGCAGGAAAAGGGGTTCAGGTGAAAGGTGTGAGTCATACCAAGTGGAAAACAGGGGTAACAGGAAATGAGGGACTCAGGTGTGAGTCATACTGGGTGGAAAACAGGGGTAACAGCAGGAAATGAGGGGCTCAGGTAAAAGGTGCGAGTCATACTGGGTGGAAAACAGGGGTAACAGCAGGAGAGGAGGGGTTCAGGTGAAAGGCGTGAGTCATACCAGATGGAAAACAGGGGTAACCGCAGGAAATGAGGGGCTCAGGTGTGAGTCATACCAGGTGGAAAACAGGGGTAACAGCAGGAAGTGAGGGGCTCAGGTGAAAGGTGAGTCATACTGGGTGGAAAACAGGGGTAACAGCAGGAGAGGAGGGGTTCAGGTGAAAGGCGTGAGTCGTACCAGATGGAAAACAGGGGTAACCGCAGGAAATGAGGGGCTCAGGTGTGAGTCATACCAGGTGGAAAACAGGGGTAACCGCAGGAAGTGAGGGGTTCAGGTGAAAGGTATGAGTCATACTAGGTGGAAAACAGGGGTAACCAGCAGGAAAAGAGGGGTCCAGGTGAAAGGTGTGAGTTATACCAGGTGGAAAACAGGGGTAACAGCAGGAAATTAAGGGCTTAGGTGTGAGTCATACCAGGTGGAAAACAGGGGTAACAGCCAGAAATGAGGGGCTCAAGTGTGAGTCATACCAGGTGGAAAACAGGGTTAACAGCAGGAAATGAGGGGCTCAGGTGAAAGGTGTGAGTCATACTGGGTGTAAAACAGGGGTGACAATAGAAATGAGGGGTTCAGGTGAAAGGTGTGAGTCATACTGGGTGGAAAACAGGGGTAACAGCAAGAAATGAAGGGCTCAGGTGAAAGGTGCGAGTCATACCGGGTGTAAAACAGGGGTGACAATAGGAAATGAGGGGTTCAGGTGAAAGGTGCGAGTCATACTGGGTGGAAAACAGGGGTAACAGCAGGAAATGAGGGGCTCAGGTGAAAGGTGTGAGTCATACCGGGTGGAAAACAGGGGTAACAGCAGGAAGTGAGGGGCTCAGGTGAAAGGTGTGAGTGATACCGGGTGGAAAACATGGGTAACAGCAGGAAGTGAGGGGCTCAGGTGACAGGTGCGAGTCATACTGGGTGTAAAACAGGGGTGACAATAGAAATGAGGGGTTCAGGTGAAAGGTGTGAGTCATACTGGGTGGAAACCAGGGGTAACAGGAGAGGAGGGGTTCAGGTGAAAGGCGTGAGTCATACAGGGTGGAAAACAGGGGTAACAGCCGGAAATGAGGGGCTCAGGTGTGAGTCATACCAGGTGGAAAACAGGGGTAACAGCCGGAAATGAGGGGCTCAGGTAAAAGGTGCGAGTCATACTGGGTGGAAAACAGGGGTAACAGCAGGAAATGAGGGGCTCAGGTGTGAGTCATACCAGGTGGAAAACAGGGGTAATGCCGAAATGATGGGCTCAGGTAAAAGGTGCAAGTCATACCGGGTGGAAAACAGGAGTAAAAGCAGGAAATGAGGGGCTCAGGTGAAAGGTGCGAGTCATACCGGGTGTAAAACAGGGATGACAATAGGAAATGAGGGGTTCAGGTGAAAAGTGTGAGTCATACTGGGTGGAAAACAGGGGTAACAGCAGGAAATGAGGGGCTCAGGTGTGAGTCATACCAGGTGGAAAACAGGGGTAATGCCGAAATGATGGGCTCAGGTAAAAGGTGCAAGTCATACCGGGTGTAAAAGAGGGGTGACAATAGGAAATGAGGAGTTCAGGTGAAACATGTGAGTCATAGTGGGTGGAAAACAGGGGTAACAGCAGGAAATGAGGGGCTCAGGTGAAAGGTGTGATCGTCATACCAGGTGGAAAACAGGGGTAACAGCAGGAAATAAGGGGTTTAGGTGAAACATGCGAGTCATACCAGGTGGAAATGAGGGCTTCAGGTGAAAGGTGCAAGTCATACCAGGTGGAAAACAGGGGTAAACAGCAGAAAATTAGGGCAATCCTCATTGCCGGTACAGGAGACATTACAAAGAACTAGCTTGAGGTTGTTGGCTGTGAGACAAGCATTGGTGTATTCAGCCTATGCGGGAGATATCTGCCCCACTGGCATGGCAACATCTTGAGAACCAGTGGATGACATCAAGGTACAATCGTCCAGAATGCAGAAAAACATATGGAACAAGAATGGTCCAGTGCCAAAACATTACATGAGGCTATAGCCATAATACTGCACACAGCAAGATACAAACAAAGAAAGGCAAGCATAAGACAGTCAAACCTGCAAACAGTCTACCAGAGAAGAATATGGGACAGGGAAAGACACAGGCAAAGACTAGCCGGTGAACATATCGGAGACCAGCACAACCCACGAGGATGAACAGCTAAAATCTCACCCAACCCTGCACTGCCAGGCAGAAATGGAGGACCAGGGACATGCATCTAGAAAAGATAAAAGAAAAGTTATTGCTACAAAAGCAAAATAATAAAACATCCCAGGCTGTGTGCTCAATTCCAATAATAAGTCAGCACAAGGAACTTAAGCACAAGCCACATAGCCATGAAAAGCACAGCAACAGAGTATACATGTAATTATGAAGTCAATGCATGCAAGTGGTCTCATTACCATAACAGCTTTGTGATATACAACTCCACTCACCTGCATTGACGGTTTCCCCTCCTTCAAACAATCTAGCCCTCCACCTACCGTTGCGTGTTAAGCAAACACGCTGATCTGAACCCTCGCAGAGCCCCGGTTATCCAGCCAAAAGTACTGCACCACGCACTCTCACGACTGCATGTAAAAGAAGTACAAGCTGACGTTAATCCTTTATAGCTAAGCAGTCACTGGGCGAGGCCTGCTGGCCCCGCCCCCATTGGCTCTAATGAACAGGTGCCATTGGTTGTGATCAGCTGTCTCCGCCCCCGCTTGCTCTAGTGAACAGGTGCCATTGGTTGTGATCAGCTGCCCCCCCGCCCGTTTGCTCTAGTGAACAGGTGCCAGTGGTTATGATCAGCTGGCTCCGCCCTGCTGTATATATATATGGGCCCAGGCGAGGGCGGCTCTTTCAGTGTGGAAGAATGCCGTCCAAGAGAAACAGAAAGCGTGTTGGCGCCAGAGGCCAGGAGAGCGGAGACTCCGGCGTGGGCATGATGGAGAGGACTGAGGCTCTGCGGGAGGTGAAGAAAGAGAAGTTCCTTCTCTTCATGCGGGACTTTATGCAGCAAAGTGAGTGTGGCTATCTGGTGCAGTTGGGAGACTAATGCGTGGGGGGCCTGGTGCCCTTGCTAGTTGGGGTGCTAATGGGGGGGCCTGGTGCCCTTGCTAGTTGGGGTGCTAATGGGGGGGGCCTGGTGCCCTTGCTAGTTGGGGTGCTAATGGGGGGGGGCCTGGTGCCCTTGCTAGTTGGGGTGCTAATGGGGGGGGCCTGGTGCCCTTGCTAGTTGGGGTGCTAGTTGGGGTGCTAATGCGGGGGCCTGGTGCCCTTGCTAGTTGGGGTGCTAATGGGGGGGCCTGGTGCCCTTGCTAGTTGGGGTGCTAATGGGGGGGCCTGGTGCCCTTGCTAGTTGGGGTGCTAATGGGGGGGGCCTGGTGCCCTTGCTAGTTGGGGTGCTAATGGGGGGGGCCTGGTGCCCTTGCTAGTTGGGGTGCTAATGGGGGGGGCCTGGTGCCCTTGCTAGTTGGGGTGCTAATGGGGGGGGGCCTGGTGCCCTTGCTAGTTGGGGTGCTAATGGGGGGGGCCTGGTGCCCTTGGTGGTTGGGGTGCTAATGGGGGGGCCTGGTGCCCTTGGTGGTTGGGGTGCTAATGGGGGGGCCTGGTGCCCTTGGTGGTTGGGGTGCTAATGGGGGGGGCCTGGTGCCCTTGGTGGTTGGGGTGCTAATGGGGGGGGCTGGTGCCCTTGGTGGTTGGGGTGCTAATGGGGGGGGCCTGGTGCCCTTGGTGGTTGGGGTGCTAATGGGGGGGGCCTGGTGCCCTTGGTGGTTGGGGTGCTAATGGGGGGGGCCTGGTGCCCTTGGTGGTTGGGGTGCTAATGGGGGGGGCCTGGTGCCCTTGGTGGTTGGGGTGCTAATGGGGGGGCCTGGTGCCCTTGGTGGTTGGGGTGCTAATGGGGGGGCCTGGTGCCCTTGGTAGTTGGGGGGGTTTTGTGTGTAGCTGCCCTGGTGCTCCCCCCTCCCCAGGAGTTGGGGAGGGGGTTAAATGTGGTGTTACCTGTACTGATGTGTCCTGTATTAGGATGCTTTTTATAGCATCTGCTCCAGGGCTGGCTGGTTTGAGGGGTTAACTCCCAGTAATAGTCTTTTAGACTGGGATTCTTGGCACAGCTCTTGCTAATAAAGCAGCAGACTCCATGTTATGTCCCAGCATTCCCTGGTTAACGCTTTGCATATGTGTATTGGTGGGTTGGGGGTGCTTGATTTCTTATATTGGTCTAACTCAGGCAAACATAGTGGACAGACTGATGGAGACTTATCGCTTATGGTGGAATAACTGGCACCTGGAGTGACTTATCGCTTAATTTTGTCTCATAGACTGTGCCCTTACATAGTCTGTTTCTATATTATTTCTATATAAGTGTTACAATTGCTGAAGCCCCTTATATTTGTGCATTTAGCACTTGTAAATGGAGTTGGCCCCTAGAACGTTTATCCCAAGCTGTTTTTGCTCTCCTGTTTGACAATCTGTGGCAATCAGTCTGTCGGGCTGGAAATTTACATGTAGTGTAGCCTTCACATCTCACAAGAGTCGGGATCCGTATTATGCATTACTTGGTGCTTATGAGTATGTTTGGGAAGGGTGTGCTTCTTCGTTCTGATTCTAGAACCTCGTGTTCCCTTAAAATTCCAGGAAAGAACAAGATGGATGAGCTGCGGAAGGAGCTGGAGGCCCTTAGCCTGACTGCGGATAAGTCTTCAGACGTGGAACTCCTGAAGATGCCGATGGCCCTCCGACAGATGGAAGTTGGTGAATTCATAAGTAAGTCATGAAAGTTACACCCAGTGATCTCGTTCGTTAAATTAAGACATTCTAAACGTATTCTTTTTATTAAAAGGTCAATGACAGAGTGGTTTTTCCTGTTGGTATTGTCCTATGTGCTTAAACATCCATGTGAGATGCATACAGTGAGACATCTAGAAATGTCTTTCAGTATAAAGCTGCCCCTCTTACCCTGCCTTGTGTTAGATAACAGATAAGACGCCAGAGGAAAGTACGGGTGTTGCTCCCCAGTGGCGGAACTACTGGGGTCGCAGGGGTCGCGACTGCAACCGGGCCCCGGCGGCAGGGGGGCCCAAGCCAAGGGGCCGCCCGAAATCTTTTTTCCGTTTTTTTTTTTTTAAATAAGGCAGGCGCGTCCAACATGCGGCCCGCGGGCCAAATGCGGCCCGCAAGACCTCGAGGTGCGGCCCGCGTAAGATCGGCAGCCAGGGCAACCGATCTTACGCGAGCCGCACCTCAAGCCCTGCTACTTACTTGTGGGAGGGTCTTCTGGACTGCACAGAGGAAGCGGAGTTCACGTGCTTTAGCAGAGAAGGCAGAGGGAGGCCGTGCCCCCTGCTGACGTCTGTGAGCGGCATCGAGGAGCTGCAGTGCAGGTAAGGGGGTGGGGAGGGTGTTTGAATGAGTGTGTGATTGAGGGAATGAATTTGTGAATGAATGATTATATGAATAAATGTGTGTGTGTGTGTGATAGCATGGATGTGTAAGTGCTGGAACCTAGGCATGATGGGACTGTGATTGCTGTTAGCAATCACACTCCTATCATGCCAAGTCAGCCAGTACATGCTGAAACCTGGCCAGCTGCCCCCCTTGTGTAGGGATGCTGCCAGCAGTATGGGGTCTGCACTTACAGCCACCCTGTACCAGCATGTACTGGCTGACTTGGCATGATAGGAGTGATTGCTAACAGCAATCACAGTCCCATAATGCCTAGGTTCCAGCATTTACTGGATGGATGTGTAAGTGCTGGAACCTAGGCATGATGGGACTGTGATTGCTGTTAGCAATCACACTCCTATCATGCCAAGTCAGCCAATACACGCTGGTACAGGGTGGCTGTAAGTGATGTGCAGACCCCATACTGCTGGCAGCATCAATACACAAGGGGGGCAGCTAGCCAGGTTTCAGCATGTACTGGCTGACTTGGCATGATAGGAGTGTGATTGCTAAGTCAGCCAGTACATGCTGAAACCTGGCTAGCTGCCCCCCTTGTGTATTGATGCTGCCAGCAGTATGGGGTCTGCACATCACTTACAGCCACCTTGTACCAGCGTGTATTGGCTGACTTGGCATGATAGGAGTGTGATTGCTAACAGCAATCACAGTCCCATCATGCCTAGGTTCCAGCATTTACTGGATGGATGTGTAAGTGCTGGAACCTAGGCATGATGGGACTGTGACTACTGTTAGCAATCACACTCCTATTATGCCAAGTCAGCCAGTACATGCTGAAACCTAGCTAGCTGCCCCCCTTGTGTAGTGATGCTGCCAGCAGTATGGGGTCTGCACATCACTTACAGCCACCCTGTACCAGCATGCACTGGCTGCCTTTTCATGATAGGAGTGTGATTGCGAACAGCAAGCACAGCGAGCACAGTCCCATCATGCCTAGGTACCAGCATTTACTGGTTGCCTGAGTGTGATTGCTGTTAGCAATCACACTCCTATCATGCCAAGTCATATTGCTAATTTTGTCCAATTGTGTGTTACCTACTTTTATTAAACATGTGAGTCTTTATTATTATTTTTAAAGGTGGGGGTCATTTTCGGTTTTGGCTAAGTGAACCCTGAATGTTTTGGTCCAGAATTTTCATTTTAGTTCATCCCTAGAATAAATCTAGGGAATCCTGAATTTGTAGTCGCAAAACTTTCAAGGCCCAGATATCAGTGAGAGGAAGAGTAAAGGTTTTGTGTCATTTTACTTTATTTTAATCTGCATATTTTATTAAAGGCCATATTTTTTGTCAGTGAAAAATGAGTGCGGCCCGCGCACGTATACAATTCTGAAGTGGCCCACTGCAGAAAAAACTTGGACACCCCTGGATTATGCCCTTTGTACATGCGCCCCTTTTTCTTTGATTTTTTTACAGATATGATTCAATATGTAAATTGAATTTGTTGAATTAGTTGAAAAAAAATTGTTGGGTAAAAATCAGGTTTTTTTTGGGGGGGTGGGGGGGCCCTTAACAGATTCTCGCACCCGGGCCCTGAGGCGTCTAGTTACGCCCCTGTTGCTCCCCCTCAGACAAACATATGAAAAACAGCAAAAAGCAGAGCCTTTTAAATCTGCCCTCTAAGCCGAGAAGTGCCCCCAGGCTTAGCCCTTTGTCTTGCTTAATCTTTGAGCTTTCTGTTCTTTGCTTCTCAGCATTGGTGCTGATTAATCATTTTCAATTACCATTCACATGTCCTCTTAATCTGCATTTTAGGTTTAATCGGGGCCGATAAGTCTGCCGTCGCTGCTGCTGCTGTTAAGGTAGAGTTGAGTTATTTATTTTTTTTACCCACTAGGTTTATTTTGTGTTGCGTTGGTAACTCTTTTCAAATTTTGTTCTCAGCTGGACAGCTCAGACATATCATCACAGCCTAAGTTAGTAAGAAAAAGTAGTAAAAAGGGTATGTATCAATATTGTAGAGAAAATTAACGGAAACATTGTATCTGGCTTTGTTAAATATATATATTTCCTCCAGTGGTTACAATCTCATTGACTGCCGAAGAGAACAAGCCAGCCAAGGGGATGTCCACGACGGCAAAAAACCGAACGGTACAGAAAGTAAGTCCTCAAAGCTCCCAAGAGTGGCTCCAGAAGCCTTCAGAGGCGTTTGGATAGTCTGGACAATTTGAATTTTGGAACGGATACTCTTCCCTGGGGTTTATAGCGGTGGTCATGAGTTAATCTCTTGGTAATACATGGTAGGAAGCAGCTTCGCAGGCTGCCACATTGTAAAGTAATTTCTGAAAATGCCTTATGGGGAGTCTGACCAAGTTGGTTTACTAAATGTTCTGTTGCTTCATAGTGGAACTGGATAATTATCTAGAAAAATCTAATAGACTGGGAAGCAGCAGATCACTAGTTAATGTAAATAGTGAATCTAGTGCTGTATATTCTGTTTAAATGTACAAAATGCTTATCTTTTGTTTTAAAGGTGGTGAAAAGCAAATCTTTGGTTTCATTAACGGGTAAAACTACCAAGAAAACTCCCACTTTGACCAGGTAAAATACTGAGCGGTTTATACCTTTTTTGAATATCTGGTTCTAGCACATTTTAACAACTTATTTACGATGACTGGCCTATTTCTTCAGTCATTTAGAAATGTGAATGAAAATGGCCTTTTGTAAGTTTTGGTGATTTGGTAAAAGTGGGGTAAATTTACTGAATAATAATCCAGGGCAGAAGTTTATGGAGTGTGGGGATCAGCGCTCCAGGTGCTCAAACTACCAATTGGTGAATGAATACTGGAAACATTTAGGACGTGAAGAACAATTTTTTTTTTTTTAATGTTCTTAGGTCGGTTTCTGCTACACCTATAGACAAGGCGTCCAAAAAGATCTTGGGAACCGGCTCTTCCAACAGAACAGCTACACGCTTATCCAGGTACTGACCATTTCCTTGCCATTCCAGGTGGCACAGGAGAAGAAGGCTCCACCTACCAGGTAGGGCAGGAAATACTATAAAAAAAAGAGACCTCCCCCTTCCTCCCCAGTGTTTCCTGCCCTACTCAGGTAGCGGTTAGGCTGAAGCTTACCTCTACTTCCTTTTTTTTTTTTATTTTCTCGGAGCCCTGGGGGGGCGTCCTTTGTTACCTGGCAGAGGTCCCGTGTGGATCCAGGGTTCGTGTGGCAGCCTCGGAGGCTGCAACTCCGCGTTCATCGTGGCAACGCACAGGAGGCTCAGCCCTCGTTCTGCTCTGCCCACAGCCCAGGGGGCTCACTGGCATGTGTATCCTCGGGCTCCGGTTCACTCCGTCCCGGGGAATCCTCAGTGTGGCATGGCAGGAGGAGATCTCTAACTGGCTGTGCCGGTTTCTCGGCACATGTTCATATCTCCAATCGGCTTCACTTCCGGTGCAGCGACCCGGGGTCACGAGAGGTCAATTGGCTGGGAATTTCCGGATGTGAGGTTTCCAGTCCTGGGCACCTAAATGCCTCTGTATAAAACGCCAGAATGGGTAAGATCTTTCCTTGCTCTTCATTTCTGTGCTGTAGTATTGTATCTACTTCTCTGCTATTGTGCCTGCCTGTGCAGGATTGTTTAATGCCATTTCAAGTAGGTGTTGCCCTCCTGGAAGAATTTTTACGTTGCCTATGCCATTGTTTTCTGCGGTTACAGCTTGTGTTTTTTCTCCTCAGTCATGTCAGATAAAAATCAGGATATCCCTCCTGAAGCCTCCCCACATGGGAAAGACGAAAGACTGTGGGAAAGATGAAACACAAAGCCTGCTCATCCTGCAAAAAGACCCTGCATGACACTTCGGCCAAAACGTGCAACTCCTGCTCTCGGCCTAAAGAAGTTTCCACAACGGAATTTACCTCCTGGTTGAAGGGGGAACTTCAGTCTACCTTTGACTGTTTTCGAGCCATGGCAAGCTCCTCTCAGGCACCTGAACCCCAGCAACAACCTTACCAGCAGGGTCCACCCAATTATCTCCCAGATAACCCGGAAGATTATTCGGCTCCTTTTTCTGAATATGACTACCAGTCGAATGACCCACAGTCTTCTGATGAGAACGGGGAGATTAAAGAAGACAACTTTTTCTTTCCAGTCGAAGAAACAGGGAAACATCTCTGCAGTCAGATCTACTTTGAATCTACAGGATGACATACCAGTTGCAAAACCAGATCCTTTTCAGGGTCACTCTAGGAAACCGCAGACCTTTCCAGTCCACGATTCACTTTCTGCCATTATCACAGAGCAGTGGAAATATCCTGACGGGAGATTCTTCACATCCTCCAGAACCAAGAAGATTTTTCCTTTCGATAATAAGAATTCTGAGGCCTGGGAAGTCCCGAAAGTCGATACCGCAGTAGCCAAGGCCACGAAAAAAACAGCCATTCTGTTGGAGGACGCATCCCATTTCAAAGACCCCATGGACCGGAGGGCTGAGAACGCCGCCAAAAGGTCTTTTGAAGCAGCAGCTGCGAATTTTTGTCCAGCTATTGCTATGGCGTCAACTTCTAGAGCTATTAAAATCTGGCTCCAACAGGCGGTGGAAGACCTTGCAGCTATTCCAGGGACTGAGCAGGTCGCAAGAAACCTGTCTGACACCTGCTTAGCAGTTGATTTCATCTCCGATGCCTCCATTGAATCAGTCCGTACGTCTGCTAAAGCCACTGCGCTTTCAGCGGTTTTTATGCGAGCTCTCTGGCTTGTCGTGGTCTGCAGATAATGCCTCTAAACACAAGCTGTGCAGCATTCCGTTCCAGGGGAGCCACCTCTTCGGCAGCGATCTTGACACGATCCTAGAATCCACCACGAGGGACAAGCACCGGTTACCTCAGAGGAAAGGACCGCCTCGTTTCAGGTCGAATTATTACAGAGCTCCAAGAGACAGTCCTACAGGCCCTCAACCTCCAAGACTACCAGTCCTTTTGGGGTAAACCCTACGCAAGAGGAAGATTCCAGAGAGGAAGAGGCAGGGACAGTAAAGCAGGAAGGTTCTGACGCCAGCAGGCTTCAGGTAGGGGGCAGGTTGACCGGCTTCATTCATGCCTGGGAAGAGATCACCTCAGACCCCTGGGTCCTTTGCATCATCGAACAAGGCTATGCTCCTGGAGCTTACTCACCTACCTGCCCGGAAATTCCTGCTGTCCATGCCCCCTGCAGATCCTTGGAAAAGATTGGGTTTCTTCTCCACGCTCAACAACTTAATTCACGAAAGGGTTCTGGTCCCGGTTCCTCATCAGGAGATAAGAGAAGGAACCTACTCCCACGTCTTTGTCATGCCAAAGCCATCCAGGAAATTCAGGCAAATAATCAACCTACAGGTGGTGAACACCTGTATAAAATACAACAGGTTCCGGATGGAATCCCTGAAGTCCGCCACAGAGAATTTCTTCGGGGGACTTCATGGTCACCATAGACCTGCGGGATGCCTATTTACATGTTCCCATCAGAAGAGACCACCAAAGATTCCTCCATCTGGCCGTTCATTACCTCAAGGTATTCGACATTTTCAGTTTCGGGTTCTTCATTTTGGAATTGCTTCAGCACCTTGGATCTTCACGAAGCTCATGTCGGTGGTGGTGGCCTTTTCGAGGCAAAAAGGCATAAAGGTGGTCCCATATCTGGACGATTGGCTCCTCGTAGTGGCCTCAGCAACTCTGCTCCAGTCCCATCTGGAGTTTTCTCTCAGGACCCTCCACAACCTAGGATGGCTAGTAAACAGACTTAAGTCACAGTTGCTTCCAAACAGACGTCGTACCTTTCTGGGAATGATCCTCGATTCACACTTACAGAAGATGTTTCTCCCTCGGGACAAGATCCTAAGATTGAGGGTATTCGCATATGCGGTCCTAACGAACAAGTCAGTGTCCATCAGAGCCATCATGTCTTTGCTCGGTCTAATGACCTCCATCTCAGCGGTTCCCTGGGCACTTGCTCACGCAAGACCTCTTCAACAGTTCCTGCTGGGTCACTGGGATCGCTCCAGGATGTGCTTTCGCACGAAGTATCCTCTCCATCCATCCATGAGGTGCTGCGCTTTTTACAAGACGGCTTTGATAAGGGGTTACAACCTGCTACTATCAAGGTCCTGATCTCAGCTCTCAGCAACTTCTTGGACTCCAATCTGGCTTCCCATCCCTGGATCTCCAGATTTTCTAAGGGGATGTGCAGACTTCGCCTTAGGCTCCGTCCGTCGGTTCCACCTTGGGACCTTAACCTTGTGTTGCACCAACTCACCACGTCTCCTTTTGAGCCTCTGGAGGATACCTCTCTAAAGCTGCTCACCTACAAGGTTGTCCTTCTAGTAGCCCTCACTTCCGCTAGGAGGGTGAGTGAGCTCCAGGCTCTCTCCAGAGTGGAGCCTTTTCTCAGGATTCTGCCGGACTGCATTATCCTCCGTTTACCACCAGAGTTTCTCCCTAAAGTAGTCTCACCTTTCCATTCGGATCAGGAGATCGTCTTACTTACTTTATGTCCGGATCCCAAGAATCCCATGGAGCTGGAACTCCACTTGCTAGACCTGCAGAGGTGTATCCTGTCTTATCTCTCGCGTATGTCTGCCTGGAAGAAATCAAACGCTCTCTTCCTGTCATTTGTGGGGACTCGCAAGGGCAGAGCAGTATCCAGGGCTTCCAAAAGCCGCTGGCTTAAGGACGCAATCACCTTATGTTACATCTCCGCGGGAAGAGTACCTCCCTCCGGCCTGAAGGCACACTCGACCAGATCCGTCTCGACTTGCTGGGCTGAACTCTCCGGGGTGAATACGTCTCATTTGCAAGGCAGCGACCTGGAGGTCGATTCATACGTTTGTAAGGCACTACAAGCTGAATCGTCATCTCTGACAAGTCTCAATTTGGTCGTCGCGTCCTGCAGACTGGAATCCTTCCCTCCCTATCTTGCCAATTCTTCTCCTGTGCCACCTGGAATGGCAAGGAAAGTGAGAATTCTTACCTGGGAATTCCTTTTCATTGTCCATTTCCAAGGTGGCACACTTTTACTCCCACCCATTAAATTTACTTTTGCTTGTCTATTTGAGTCTTTCTTTTTAACCACACTGGGGAGGAAGGGGGAGGTCTCCTTTTTTTTTTTTATAGTATTTCCTGCCCTACCTGGTAGGCGGAGCCTTCTTCTCCTGTGCCACCTTGGAAATGGACAAGGAAAAGGAATTCCCAGGTAAGAATTCTCACTTTCCCCATCATGTGGTGCTCTGCTTCCCTTGAAGTGTTGCAGTGAACTATCTGGGTTATTACATTAAATATATAGGGCTAGTCAATTCCATAAACATACTTACCGCAGCCAAATCTACGTGTGAAATGCTAACTACTGGCTGGGTACCCAAAGTGTGTGCATGAGAACAAGACGGGAGTCTGCTAAAGTTTTTCTGTATCCTTGTAACATGACTCTTGTCCTCCTCATCAGGACACCAATGACCCCTTTATTACAATCTGGCAGGAGTGGCAGCGTCTTCTCTTTTGGGGATGGTGTGGTTGACGACGTCCCGTTTATAAACATTCCCCTGGCTGATGGAATGGTATGAATCTGGCCGCATTGTGATAGTAGAGCAAAGTTCTAGATGGTTATTGATTGAGCTGACAATTTGTAGAGTTTCTTCTCGGTACTGACACTAATTTTGTCCCCTGTGATCAGTTTGTGTGCTCATCAGGAGAGGATCTGGATAACATTGATGTGGAACTCCTGCGAGATGACACTGTGCAACAAATCCATAACTTAGTGGTGAGTCTCAATCGCAACCCAAGTGTTAACAGATTATGAGATGTGGAGGCCTGTGTGCCTGCTAACATCTTTACATAAAAGTATGGTGTGGAGTAAAATATGATGGTTAATGGCTTATATGGCTGCTTCATTTGGACATTTTTGTGCTGGTTGGGACTTGCTGACAAATCTTTCCTCCCCAGGGACAACTTACAAACCTTTATGCAAAGGCTTCGAGCCAGCTTTCAAACACCTGATCTGTCTGGGCATTTCTTTAAATTACCTTTGATTAGTCCTGTTTCTTTTCTGCCACTTTGGAGACATGACCAGCACCTATTTGGATGAAAGCACCTCCTTGCTATATGCTGATGGGTCTTTGCGTTTATTTATTGCTTGTGTAACTAGTTTATAATTGTGTGTAATAAAAACTGAAATAAAATAACTTATTAGATCATGGTTGGCATTTGAAACTGGTTGTGTAAGTACAAAGTCTACACTAGTCACATCAGATGTCCCATTAGCCTATGTATAATTAACACTGTCAAGGTAAACGTGAAGTTGGGGCTTCCCTTATAAACATATGCCTCTTCATTATAACATTCATGTATAGGAGGTTTTGTGATCTACCCTCTGAGCACCAGAATGCACTCATAGCCATAGAATATTAACAGTGTGACTCAACCATGTTACTAAAGGTGGCTTTAATACTTTTATAATGCACCACTAGCTTTATAGCTCCATTGGTGCTGATAAATTAATGACTGGTCCTATATCCACATGTTGCTGTAGAGGTAAGGTCTGCCAATAAAACCATCATAAGCTCTTATGGGGAAAAATTTCTCATGAGGGTAGGGGGGGGGGTTGACAGGTACATATAAACTGTATTAAGGAGTATGAGGGGCTTGAGACCATTCTCTAATCTCCATTCCTATCTGAACCCTTGGATAAGGTGCTTCTGGGTCTACTTCTCTACACCCTGAGATTATAATAGCTACCAGCAATGTACTAAATCACTAACCATGAACAAAGCCACACTTTTTTTTTTTAATCCTTGTTTTATTGATGGATGAAATCCTTGACAATATCCCATACATTCTCCCTTCTGTACAATATTTCTGTGCACCCATGAGACTATAGGCTACAACAAGAAATGTATATGTAGCAGCTTACACAAGTGCAGCCCCCATACAAAGCTCAGGACAAATGGTACAAGTCTTTACCATGTAGAAACTGGAACAAATCTACACCAGCTGGTAAAAACCAAGCATGTGACACAAGGACTGAAAAGCAAAGTCTCATCATTTCCTCAGGATTGAGTGTTCTCTCTTTATTTCACTATAGAACTGCATGAAAGCTTTTTGTGGTTAGTTGAAATTATACACTCCGTAAATACTATAGAACCAAATTTAAAAATTACACATACAGGAAGAGACATGTCCGTCAGATCATATGGATCGTTGGGGCAATACAGCTGGATCGCAGAAACAAAAACCAGGCAACAATTTGAAAGGAAATCCTTGGACCTCAGCTTTGCTTACTGGTGCGCGCACTGCACGCCTGGCCCATGGTGACTGCTTTCATCGTCAGAACTGTCATTGTAAGCCTCACGTCTTTGGCCACCGCCTGAGCCACGAGTGCTGTCAAACTCTTGGAGATCAACCTCTTCTGTTTCACCGCTGATCATGGAAGTCTCTGGCCTGGATGGCAACAGATCCTCCAGTTCCTGTCAAGGCATAAGAGACTTTAGTTCACTCAAGAAAATTACAATCAGAAGGTCACTAACTACTTTTTACTAAAACAAAGCTAACCGCAGCCCAAAATATAAAAGTCGTCTTTTAGCAGAAGCAAAGGACCAGCTTACCGTGAGCTTCTCTGGGTTGATCCAATTATTCTCTGGAAACTGCACTTCAAACTTGATAAATAAATCCCCTTTCTCAAAGGGATTGCGATACTGCGGCATGCCTTCACCTCGCACCACGCGAACAGAGCCTGTGTCAAGAGCAAGCGGAGCCGATAAAATGAGTTGTTGGACTGGGGTGTAAAGGCTAACTGAGTAGATAGGGGAACAGCTACTTGCATTTAACCTTCGCCTCATCCTGCTAACCCTCTAATGGGCAGGTAGTAATAAATGCAGCTGCTGTATGGTACAGGACTATGTATGCAAGATGTGCAGCTGTGCGCGATATTGGCGCAACTTCTTCACCACAAGCTCATTCGTTAACATCAAGAATTGTGGTTGAAGATGTCCTTTTCTACAAGATTCAACATTTAGAAGTACTGAATAGTAAGCATTAAATTGGTACCTGGTTCAATAACCTTTCCTGCTGGGTATTTGACGACAATCTGACGCGCATCAAGGTGCTTAAAATTGAACTGAAAACCGCAGAGAGCTTCAACAAGGCCGATCTTGTGTGTCATGTGCAGGTCATTCCCATCCCGCTGGAAGGTCTGCAAGGGAAAGATGGGATTAGTCCTGCGATGATGCCAGGGCAATTAGAGGATCGCGTAACCACTACATAGAAAACAATTTAGTGACGGACCATGAGATACCACGGACAGTGAATACAGATGCAGCCACGGAAGGCACACACATCTTACCTCGTGTTCTTTTTCTTGTAGCACTAGGACTATGTCTCCAGGTTCCACTCCAGGGGCCTGGTCTGCTTCACCAGCAAATGTAATCCTCTGGCCATGTTTCATACCCTTATCTACATGAACCTCAAGGATCTTCACTTCTTTGATAACTTTTTTGCCCTCACATTTTTTACAGCGATCTTTTTCGTTAATTACTTCTCCTGAAAGAAAACAAAAGGTTGCAGGTTATTTTAATACACAATTATCCATGGAGCCAAGCTCGGTGACACCGGCACCTACAAGCAGATACCTGCAGTGTCAAAACTGAATGCAGCCGTTAGCACTTGTTGAACCACGCTTTCCATCTACACCAAGCCCCGCGTTCCCTTACCTTCTCCGTTACAATCTGAACAAACAGACTGCATTTGCTGGACCATTCCTGGACCCAGCTGTCTGATCATGATACGAACACCGCGACCCCTACATGCAGAACATTTCTGAACGGCACCGGATTTACCCCCTTGTCTGCAGAAAAGAAGAACAAAAAACTCAGCACAAACAGACTATAGGGCTGTAAGCAGTTAGGGATGCCAAGGAAATGCCAACATACCCATTACAGGAGCTACACAGAACATTCTTGCTAAGTTGAAGTTTTGTGGTCTTCCCATTGTATAGATCTTCTAGAGATACTCTGAGGAATAGATAAAAGTCTTGGTTATCACAGAACGTGGCGCTTTGCTACAATATACACATCAGATACAAACACTACAATGTAACCAGAACCCAGAGAACTATATAAAGTGCAACAAGTTAACAATACAAAGGAAACACTCAGAGTGCAAATCGCAGCTTTGGAAATACTTCTCAGCTACAATAATCAGCCATTTTCATTCATGCTGAAACTGTGTATCAAATTACCATGGAAACCGTATTAACGAAATCCCATTAATTCCACATAATTAATTCTACAGAGAGCTATCTGCAAAGAGTCACGGAGAGATATTAGAACAAAGGATGGACTTACTTTAGCGGATGCATCATGTCCTCACCCCTTCGTCTACCATTGCGACTCCGATTCTGGCCACCCATGAAGCCAAACAGGCCACCTCCAAATATATGGGAAAATATGTCATCCATTCCACTCCCTCCACTGCCTTCCCGCAGACCCTGTTCTCCATATCGATCGTACAATTCACGTTTTTCTGGGTTGGACAGAACTTCGTATGCAAAGCTTATTTCCTTGAACTGTAAGCAGAACAGACACAAGCAATGTAATGGTATACGATATACATATATATACCCCCTCGGATCCGCTGTATGTCAAGCTCCAAAGAAGGAGAAATGTGATGCTCAAGCAGCCAACTGCCTTCTAATTTAATAATTAGGCCAAAAGATGTGGCTTTCTACTCACAATAGACAGCAGATTAACAAACAGATAATCTCCTGTCTCTCATTACAACCCACAGCAACATTATTGGGGACAACAAAGCGCTAAACTCTGGCGCTCTCACCTTATCGCCAGCGTTGGGATTCTTGTCTGGATGGTACTCCTTGGCCAATTTGCGGTAAGCCTGAAACACAACAAAATGACATCAGTGATCTCAAGCGAAACGATGCCTGGAGGCAGGGGAGAAAAAACATGCAACGACAGTAAGAACGCCGAAATATGAAAAGGGCTTCCGGGAACGGACACACGGGTGCAGCCGGTAACGCCATGCAGCGGACGATGCACCCGCCCCTCGCACCCTACAATGCCAAGGTTTCGCATTCGAGTTTCATTTCTCTTTTGAGCTGGAGAAGTTACGCAGCCTCTCGAGTCCTCAAACAAGTCGCTGGACTATTCAGCAACAGGGAGCTGGCAAGGAGTTGTGGTGTCATCTGGCTTCACACTTCTGCCACCCCCCTGGCTGATCGGGGAAAGCGTTCACATAACATCTACGCTGAATGTTTCAATGTTACATATCGGGTATCTATTCATGCAGCCCGGGCTTATCTCAGGACAGAACGTCCGCTTACAACCTGCAACGAGCTTCTTAGTGGAACACATCACTTATTTTCGGTTACGTTCTGTTTACATTTTAGATTTGTGGTCAAAATACGGAGCCCTCGGGATGCCTGCAATACTTAAAAAAGCCAAGACCTAGCGTGGGACCCTCCCAGACAGCGAGTGAAACCCCAAGCCACGTGTCTACTGATGGAAATACCAGCTGCTTACTCAGATGACCTGCCGTCCAATACGTGTAAAAATCATTTCATTTTATTGTTAACCATTTTGGTCAAAGCTTATTCCGTCCCATATCCAGGATAACTAACGCAAGCGTGTTTTAATTACCCCGCTATATTAATTTCCATCACTGTGGCTGGAAGGCGGCACCATGTATTTGCCACTCTTTCAGTGAAGTAGTTTACTTACATTCCATCTAAGGTTCAGAGCCTCTAATTTTATACTATAACCTCTTATCTCAATAGTTCTGCCCTCAAACACTTCTCTTCTACTTTAACCTGTATTTAAATCTCATCCCCTCTTTCTTCTCTCCCCAGTCTCTTCTCCCCTCCGTCTCTTCTGATCATTTGTCTCTTGTAAACCATTCCCCGTTTTAGTCGCCCTCATCTGAATTCTCTCAATTGATCGATATCCTTCTGGAGTTGGGGTCTCCAGGACTATACCCACTAGTCTGGAAGAAGACTGGCCAGAGATCTGAATATCCCGCCATTGATGTGATTCAGCTATCCACCAGTATGCATTAGAGTGCATTTTCAAAAAACCCCGCACCCATCCCCAGCCGGTTGTTACGGCAACAATGACCTTAATTTCAGAACATGATGTGGAAACGGCCCTGTAAAATCTCACGGCACCGGATACGGTAACGAGTCCTGCCGGTTGTTCATCATATCCTGTATCTGCCAGCGTAAGCATACAGCGAGATATTGGTGTAGAGAGTGATGTAGTGACATCATATATAGGTACGATGTGGTTTCCTGTACCGAGCTATATCAATAACACACCAGTCCTTATTAACCTATGCATTATGGTTTAAATAATGTGCCAAACCGGTTTCCAGCCGCGGCACCCCACATGCCGCCATCCTCTCGATATATAATTATGTGCAGTGTCGCTGTTCAGTCACCCGGCAGAATCGAGGCTTTTCCTGGTTCATCCCCTTTGTTCGGCTCCCTTTGCCTGTGATAACGTCCCCCAGCGCTGAACACACAAGTATATAATTAACCTGAGACAGATGCAGCCAAATGTGGTCAGGCAGCCAGTGATGACATCATATTGCCTCATCATGTTGGATGTGACATCATATCTGCCCCCCCAGGTTCAAATCTATTGATTATGTGATCCCATTGAATTCAAGGTGGTTGGGGTTTAACACCTTTAACCCACAGATATAGGGGCAGAGGAGGCCCAATGAGATGAAGGTCTCGCCCACCTGGGGTACTTTCGGTAGCAGTGGGTGCATAGGCTGGCAATTATGTTTGTCCCAAACAGGCCTTTAGCACAGAGGGCGAGTTACACAATTACCACCCACGGATCGACGCTATAGGCCCGGGGCCTGCCCCCTCCCCAGTGACCCCAACTGGGTCTGTAGGCCTCAGGCAGCCGGTGCGGCCTCTTCCCCACTCACCTTCTTGAGTTCGTTTTCGCTGGCGCCGGGCGGCACGCCGAGCAGGTCATACAGCTTGGAGTCCACAACGTTAGCCATGGCTGGGGGGTCTGTGCTGCGGTTAGGTGGCTGGTGATACAGGGACCGAGCCGGGAAGCAAGCGTAAAGACAGGCCGGAAACGGGAGCTACGACGTCACTTCACGCGCAACTCCACCCACCGACGTCACTGCGCCGCCTACCGCCTCGCGCGCCCCGGCTTCTCAGCTCGCTCATCTCCATGGCAACGTGTCAGTGGCAGGTGGCGGCCATGTTTACCAGGAGGCGGAGGCGTTATTATTATGCATGTATTGTGTCTTGCCGTGTACAGAATAACAGAACGTGTGTGCGCGCCTTACAGGGACAATAAAACATGTCCTGTGAGGTAAACAGTCCTTTAACTGCCCCCTTTCTGTGCCTTTTCCAGCTCGGCTATAGCCGGGCCTACCAGGACTCATATCCTGAGGCAGAAGGCGGTCTGGTAGTTGTTAACACCCCATGCCTCCATGGGGTTATTGTTGAGGTAAATTGGTTACTGATTTCCAGTGGCTTTGAGGTGAAACCCCCCCCCCTCAAACCCTGTGAGAATGAGCTTTATGTGGCGTCACGTAAAATGTCTGTCACTAAATATATATTTATACTGTGATACCCAGAGCCCCCCATGCCTCCATGGGGTTATTGTTGAGGTAAATTGGTTACTGGCTTCCAGTGTCTTTGAGGTGAAAATACCCCCCCCCCCCCAAACCTGGTGAGAATGCGCTTTATGTGGCATCACGTGAAATGTCTGTCAGTAAACATATATGTATACTGTGATACCCAGAGCCCCCCATGCCTCCATGGGGTTATTGTTGAGGTAAATTGGTTACTGACTTCCAGTGTCTTTAAGGTGAAAATCCCCCCCCCCCAACCCGGTGAGAATGAGCTTTATGTGGCGTCACGTGAAATGTCTGTCAGTAAATATATATGTATACCGTGATACCCAGAGCCCCCCATGCCTCCATGGGGTTATTGTTGAGGTAAATTGGTTACTGGCTTCCAGTGTCTTTGAGGTGAAAATACCCCCCCCCCCCAAACCTGGTGAGAATGCGCTTTATGTGGCATCACGTGAAATGTCTGTCAGTAAACATATATGTATACTGTGATACCCAGAGCCCCCCATGCCTCCATGGGGTTATTGTTGAGGTAAATTGGTTACTGACTTCCAGTGTCTTTGAGGTGAAAATTCCCCCCCTCCCCCCCCAAACCCGGTAAGAATGAGCTTTATGTGGCGTCATGTGAAATGTATGTCAGTAAATATATATGTATACGGTTGCAGCTGGGGAGACAGGAGCGCCACCGCCATAAGCACGTATACGTCATACAAACAAAGGGATTCTGCTGCAAAGTTTACAAAAAAAAAATGGTTTTATCACCATAGTAACGCAATTCATGGTCAAGTCACCACAAATCCCCGTCTGTTTTATTAAAGTACTTGTAACACATAACCCCACACACTGAACCCCGACACTGATTGCGGTAAAGGTTGTTGTAACGTGTGGCGGGAAGCAGGCTAGTGGCCTAGAATGGGGAGGGGGTAGCCCTGCAGGGTCACCAGTTGGCTAGCAACGTATATAGCGATCCAGCATAGATACACCGGCATATGTATTCAGAATTATAACATCCAAACTATGTATTCAATTATTTCAGGATGAAGCTGCTGTCCACACGGGGCCATAATCAGATATCTACAGTTCAGAGCTGATCGCACTAGAGAAGAAATGGCAGTCGTGGTGCGCATGCTTTCGACTCATACCCAATCTCGGTATGAAGCTGGGTGATTCTGCACACTGGAGAGGCACTTATCAGCGTACTGGAGAACCGATAGAACGTAAGATCTCCTTCTTTCATATACTGCTGTAATATTCACTCAGATGCCAAGCAAATGTAATAAACTGCCTTAGTACTGAAAACAACAATATACACTATACTGAAGGGTTAAAATTGGCGTTTACCCTTGGTGTATAAGAACACATACTGTGCTTGAAAAGTGGTCAAATCACCATAGCAACCGATGGAAGGACTTTGCAGATTGGACCATTCCAGTGTTTGCTATGGTGATAAGACCAGTTTTAAAACATTGAACCAGAATCACGGTTTATGCAAAACTGCCTTTGGAGTTAATGATTAAAGAGGTAACTTTGGGCGCTGGGGCAGTTACTGTGACAAACACTGCTCTTTACATATATTTTATATTTATGCCAATGAGAAGTGTATTGGTATTGGGGTATTAGGGTGCTGTGTGAGTATACCTTTACACTTATTGGGGTGCCACATACCCTACGCTGTCTGCAGAGTCAGGGATTCAGGTAAGGATAAGCACCTCCTGCAAGACGCAGGCAGCGTGCAGATTCGGCTGCAGGCAGTCAGAATCAGCGTACGTCGCTACCAGGTCCCAGAACATTCCGGATCTCAGGTCTGCCGTGGCTCATGGACTGCCGTCTGGTGCCTTACTGGTGTGTTTCAGGCTCTGTCCTGGTTCTTCCGCACAGTAGGTCTGGCTGCTGCCGTGGAATGAATTTAATGTGACGGCCAGTGAGCCTCCGATTAATCTGTATGAGCACATTAACAATGCGATATTAAAGATCAGGTTTTCTTCACTTCATGCCTCGTAGTTGATGGGTATTAGTAACTATAGTATTGGAGTAAAGTGGGCGCATTTTTCACATGTAACATGGAGCTTATTTGGGTGCGATCCATGCGTAAGTGGTAAGTTCTCACCCCAGCCTTTGGTTGTTGGGAGTTTTAGTATTGTGTACATTTCATTGCATAGGGTTTATGCTTATGATTCCTGCACCAGTTTCACATCATGTGAGGACAGGTGGCTTTTTCTTTAGCCTTGAGGCTTCTGATTAATCCACCTGTGCTGACCCTGACTCACCCCGTACACCTGCGCTCACTGTTACATACATTCTATTCCATGTTCCATATAGGTATTACACGTTAACAGACATTCTGTTATACAAACCACACGTTTGCCCAGAATCTTCTCAGATGGACAGTGGGCCTATCCTCCCTGACAGAAACTTTGGGACAGTGACATTAATGTTTACAGTGTAACATTGTGGCATTTCTCGTGAGCAGCAGAGGGCGCTATTGCTCCAGATATTTACATTCTGGTGTAATGCAACAGAGAATTCTTCCTACCTCCACCTTACTATGGGACATGGGTTCATGAATCCTATCATCAACGTGGCGAGTTATATCACTGTATCTAATTACCATGCTTCATTTATTCATCAGGATTTCGAATAGTCATTTCCAGTTCTGTAGTAGAGTTGTCAATGCTGAATGAAATACATTTTCAGTCTGGCTGTAGTATTACTGTATATAAAGGGAGTGAGAGAAAGACATATGGAATAAGCAGACAGTTCTGCTGGGTTCTTTATACAATACATGGTAGTTTAGACCTGTACAGTTCATCTTACATTTGCATTTGGGCTCTATAGTATAACTCAATTGTTGTTTTGCGTTACTGGCCCTTTAAGACTAACCCCAGAGGTGTATAAATCATTTAGTTTAATTGCCTGAGGGGCAGAGCAGGCCACCTTCATGCGTGACCTACATAATGGCATGTGCGGGCTTTCTCCACATCTCATCCTCTGTGTAGGATGCCTGGCACAGCGCCTCCATCCAGTTCTCCTGTTAAAAGTGCTTGGCTCTGAAGTGCTTCCTATTTTTATGTGTCGTGAAATGAATTCAGTGCCCAAAATATTCCTGAGCCAAGTGAGCTTAATTACCATCTTGGAGGCACGAGGGCCTCAGGGATTCTGCTGAAAGGGATTTGGCCACAGAGTTAACATTCAGTATGGCTGATGCTGAGAGATGAAACCTTTTTCACGGCGGGCACTAAACTTAGAATGTGGCTAATTATTAGCACTGCAAAATGTCCTCTCTTTTAGTCCTCATCATGCTCACAGCAAGTCGTCCTGCTTCAGTGATTCCCGTTGATAAATGACACTGTTTTGCTGGGTTTATTTTCCAATAAATCTCAGAGCAGCACAGGAGTGGGCATCAAATTCCATCCCGATCCTCCGAGTCCTTAAGAAGTCAAAGCGCAAGCATAACTTACCGGTGGGTTCCAGTGCTTGATGCTCCTAATTATTCCCTGTTCACATATGTGTACGGGAAAGACTTGTTTAAAGAACAATCAAGTGTCCTGCATTATAGTAAAAATAAATAAACTAAAGCCTACCAAAAACTTTTTTGGCACGTAGAGTGGTGGTGTGTGACTGTGTGGCTGGTAATGGCTAACTGACATTATCTGAAATGGATTCAACTATAGTGTGGATTGTATCAGTCAGCCCCAGAGATGGCCAAGCGGCAGCACCGGCTCTGATACGAATCGCACGTAGACAGATGGCCGGAGAATGTGCCAAAGAGTACCGAGTGCAGCCAAGAAACTCTGCAACTCCAACAGCAGCTCTCACTCGTGGGAATTGTCGCCGGAAATGTTACGTGTTAGCGATAAGTACCAAAGAGTGATTTCAGTGATAATGTGAACAGTGCCCCGTTAAACTAATAACGAATAAACTCCCTTTTCAGATTGCGTGGCAAGGGTTTCTCTATGGAGACTCGTTCTATAGCTCGTGTTGTATTTGGCGCAGTGTGTTCAATCTTGCTTTCTAAACCGTGCAAAGTGGTAACGCTGTCATTTTCTCTTCTAGCCTCCCAGATGTGTTCCACTTCAAAAGTCCTTGTCTCAGAAAGCATCTCCTCAGGGGTTTCAGGTAAGTGGATATGGCATTATTTATGCAATTATTTTCTGGTCGTATATAGCGAAGCCTGTGAACTGCTTACTGAGCCGTCCCGCCTCACACATCACCAAGTTAGCTTCATAAAATCCACATGTGTACTTTTTCTAGAGCATTTAACACCTAAATATTTATGGATGTACATAGGGTTTGAAATGTATGACATTTTGTATTATTATATATGGGTAAACACACACATGCACAGGTGTATCTTTTCAGTGACACATGTTATCCGCGGAATCAGTAGTGTGACGGAAGCCTCCATCACTGGGGCCCCTGGAGAGGCCTGACTGCCAGCCTCCTCCCTATTGACGATGGGCCCTGGGTTTGTAAAGACTTCTGTGTCACCCCCAGCAGTATCATCTCATCACTGTCTGAGGGGATTATCTCCGGCAGACAGCCAGGATCTGCAAGCTGGGAGTGACCGCCATTGTTTCAGTTTAATGTTGTATAAGTCAGTCTCCCCCCCAGTACCACTACTACAGACATTTACCCCGGCCATCCCTGGAACTGCTTTTGGCCAGTAATAGATAGTGGAGGTTGGGACCCCTATTGTATTGTTAATCCCGTTACTGCCCCTGTTGTCTCTGGGAGGCAGATTAAGGGGGGCGGTTTGTGTTCCAATATCTTGTTTTATGTAAATGGATGTTTTGCTGGATAGCCCTGTGTGTCTAAAATAAATCAGTCTTTGTTTTTGGTATATACCCTACACCGAGTCTCGGCTAGTGACTGGGAAACCGGGAAAAGTGTGTTGTCCCAGGCTAAGCGAGCACAAGTCAGCGGAGGTAGTCGGTCGGACTAGCCAGATCCGTGACAAGTAGAATTATTCTACGAGAAGGGACGGTGTCTGTAACTTTACTGAGCGTTGTCCGTGAAGATTTTTGTTCCCATCGGCTGTGCTCCACTCGCTCCTGCCTTTAGTTCTGCTGTTTGCTAGGTGGAGGTTACCTGAAACTTTAGGTTGAAGTGGTACTTGTGTTGTTGTATACTAGAATGTGACTGAATACCGTACAAATTGTGACATATCAGTGCCCGCTACGAATTGCTGCTGCTTAGACAGTCACTGAGATAAAGGCTGTCAGCCGGAGGCAGGTAAGGACAATCGTCTGCTATAATTTGTGGGTTTTGCCCGGGGTGAACTGATTCATTGCAAAGTGCAAACAAGATGATATTAAAATGATGTGGGCTCTGTCTGTTCTGGACAGATATCAGAGAGCTTGAATGCAAAGATGTTTCCATTTCTGACCCCCTTCTGCTAATAAGAGGTGCTGCATGTAATGCAAGGAAGAACGATTACCATTTATCTTTCCACACAATAGATTGTATTTTTTATTACCAGTGTTTATGCATGTTAGCGTATATGTTAGCATATCAAATGACAGCAGTTTATTTAAATGTAATGTACGCACCAGCTGGATAACGTATTGCTACGTGCCGATGCCAACGCGCCTACCAAAGGTAGGTAATTGAGTTGCACAAATGTTTGGGGTTAACATAAGTATACAGTTTAATGAAGTGTGTTCTGTGGCCCTGTTACCTCAATGGTGATAATTGAAAGTAAATTTGTACCTCGTCCGACTTGCCATCCCAGAGGCATCCACTGCATTCAGCACGGACCTGCCCATAGGCGCGCATGGCACGCGATACCCGGTCTTCACCTCCCAGCAATCTAAACATAGTTTAAGGATGATGAGAGATGTCGTCTTCACACAATGTACAGGAAGAGTAAAGAATTTACCCAGAATGCAGCACCCTCCCCAGCTGGATCTTCCCAGCAGATGCCGTCAGTCCCTGAGCCGTGTTACCCAAATATTTTACAGGCTGTGTACTGGGATTGACGCTAGGGCAGGCATGCTGCGAGAGAGTGTGTGTGTGCAGGCATCTGGAGATCTCTGGGCGTACATAGTAAGGTTTTCTTATTTCTCTTTGAGTACATTTTTGAGCCCCAGGTTACCCCACACCTTGCCCCGTGCCCTCGCGTGCCGGTAAGGTTCCTAATGCAGCTGCGTCAGTCATACGTAGCCATCCAGCACGTGGATCGCAGCTGCTTCCGGCCTCCCTCCGAGATAAAGAGCCAGGCAAAGCTCGGGCTAGCAGCGGGCGAAATGCCATTTCCTCTGACCTTACCACTAATTGGCATCCACCATGGAAAGTGGCAATTTACATGGGTCTACAAGCTATCAATTATTAAAGCCTTTACTGACTGCGGTACGGGTGTCCCCAAGTACAATGATTAATATAAAAACACATGGCTGCCACCTGATATTAAAGCGTATGGGTTAGATTTATATGTTTTACTTTTATACATGTGCTACTAATTTTGCCCCCGGCCTCCGCTCTAGATTGTCTGCTTGTAATATGGGGCAAACAAGAGTGCAAATGCCCCCTGCCTTACCCAGCAGGAGCTCATGCAGCTGGCAGATGCAGGGAAATGTCGGTAAATTATATACATGACTGATCTATGGTACGTGATGTGTAGGACCCTGTGCCTGGAGCCCACCAAGTGATGATTAACAAACAAGTATACCTTGTAGCTGCCACGTTCACATAATACGCGAGATTAATGCCAGTAAACTTATTAAATGTAGGCTGTGAAAAATGGTGATTTTCTGCTTCATAAATCACTCACTTTATGAAACTTTGCTGGGAAATGTACCAACCTGCGAAAGAAAGATTAATCAAGAGAAAGATCCAATATGCGACATTTTGCAAAACAGCAATAAGAGTTGATATAGTGAATCGCTGATTTTTTTCTGCTTTTCATTGGCAACGTCCTACGCGGCCATAAAAATCCGAACGTTGAATCATAAATCCTTATGTCCCCTGTACAAAACTTGACAGCGCGGCGTTTCCCTATCGTCTCCCAGCCATCGGGAAGGTAGCTAGCATAGCGTAAAGCCGCTTGTGAATGCTCTGTACCCTTGGGTTTTGATTAATACATTTTAGAGATTAAATTGCCGTCTTTCGTGTTCAGGAACCTGGAATGATCTGAAACAGCTGAGCGGAATCGTAAGGGGACACCGTTTAATGCCTGATAAATTGTACTGGCTTTAAATACGCGTCTCTCTGCTGGGTAATGTATCGGCATTTAATGAAACCGTAAAAAAATGCAAATGCAACCAAAATCGTCTTGTTTTCTCATTTGTTTCTCCCGTTAGCATTTTACATCGATGGAGGAATATGCTGCCTGTCTGCAGAGTGTCCCGCCATCGCCACTAAGCCCTGTTTATATTCCGCTATATATTTCTAGGACAGGCAGCTACAATGCCAGGTAGATATATGTAAACTTACTTGTCTGCAGTCCCGTGACGGCAGGAGCGTCGGGTAGTATTGGAACAGACTGCGAGGGATGTTATAGTAACACAGCACGGTTCCCTGTATAAATCAATGGGGTATTTGAGGCTGCACTCGATTCCTTCACTCATATCGCAGTTTAGGTCTTCGGCATTTAAATGTCTAGAAGGAGTTTTATGGTAAGGATGACCGAGCCATTACCCACTTCCCTGGAGTTTGATATGTAGAGGGGGATCAAAAAGTCACAGGAGTAGGGGCACATTCACCGCTCCTGCCCAGTCGACATCATGTTCAGATATTGGTTACAGGTCCAACAGCAGCTCCGTAAATACAACGACGACATCATGGCTCCTAGATGAAAAAGATGTAGATGTGTATGCCTAGCTGGGCTCGCTGGGTCACCCCTGTGGGACAGGGCTTGGGTTTGAATAGTAGCTGTACTGGTACCTAATGGTGAGGATTGTGATTCATTACAGTTGTGGACGGTGATTGACTCAGCTGGCCGCTCTCATAGACCCCACAGACCTCGCTTGGTTTATAATGCGTTTGAACTGCCAGGTTGTAAAAGATCCCGTGTGCTATTCCTGTCCGAGATCACATTCACTCGGTGCTGCCATTTCTATCCCTACACTTCTACGTAACCAAAAGAATCATCAGCAATTCCTAGCAATGCTTCTCTTATAGCCGTGTCTGTCGCACTCGTAACTCGGCATGGGGCGCCTCTCGCAGATGGATCGCTCCCATGTCTGCTCCTGGATTTTCGGTTACAGGGAGATGGATTCATTTGGTGATTAGCCCTCTGCTGGGTGCAGAATAAGTATGTCTGTGCAGTAAAACCAGGCAATATGTGCCTGAGTAAGCTAAATCACTTCCTTAACGGGACCAAGCACCACGTAAATAACCACAATCGATACGTTACGGTAATTGTAATAAAACTGGAAGGGTTAATGGAAATCTGATTATTGTGACACGTTGACGTTTTGAATTGTGATGTCTACTTCTTGTCTCATTACCGTGAAAGTTACATTTTGCATGTCAGTCTAATGCAAGCTCTCCAGTGAAGACATTGAAAGCAAGTCTATGATTGTGGATACAGCACCCGGAATCTTCCAGAAACCTGTGCTTTCCTGTCTCCTCACGCGTCTCATCATACCGGTAACATCGTCCAAACTTCAGCCAAACTGGAAATCTTTGTTTGTTTCTCTGTGATGTGTTTTTAGGTTATTATTATTAGTTTTATTATTATTATTACCTACCAATGATCATTTTTCAGCCTGCGGTATTCTGGGCACTTACTGAGACTCGCTTTGTCACAGGCGTCACCTCATCACCACAGTGTGCAGAGTTTGAAAAGCAGTGTTATCACCATAGCAACCAGTGAGCACACATTCTGTCTGGTTGCTATGCTCACCAGACTACATTCAAACTTTGCCCCAGAGTCAGTTTTTTCTTTTTTTTTCTGACCTCACTGTTACCAGCTACTCTTGAAGAAGATAGGAGTTTGAATGAAGTTTTTTTTTTTATTTCTGAGTGGGAAATTTTATAAATTGATGTCTGCGCTTTCATCTTATGGCGCGGCGTGGAGTGAAACACAGACTCCGGGATCTGAACGGTGTCTGAATGATTATTGGTGAGAGCCATAAACCTGAATAAACGGTCGGCAGTACACCGCTCTACACATACTTCTGACACCACACGGCACAAATATTTTCTTCTAGCCAACGCAGGAATCTAATACGCTCTTCATGACCATTATGTTTGCAAATGATTAAAATAGCAATTGAGAACAGTGAAGTACCCTTCAGCTAGCGATCAACAATCTGTGTGTCCTTGATCTAATGTGTGCGAGCAGGATGGATAGACAGTATTTGCACAATAATTGGGCTTGTTTGTTTTTGTATTTTTTCTAAGTGTCCTTTTTCTGGCATTTTGCTTCTCCCGTCTCTAGCTCCGATGCAGGGTCTTACATGTGCTGTGCGAGTGTCAGGCACGGAAATGGAAGCTGCGATTCAGGTGGCATCGAGTCACACAAAAGAGAATAGGCAGACATGCCGTCTGAAGACTTTAATCCTGCCTGTCCTATAAATCTTTCATTAAGAGGAAAGAAAACGCATGGGATTGGGACTGAAAGGTGGATATTTCCGTATGGCTGTTGTCATGATGCAGGCTTCTGAAGAACATCTTCCCGGAGTAACTATGCACGATGCGGGGCTATGAAGAGCATCTTCCCGGAGTAACTGTGCATGCTGCGGGGCTATGAACAGCATCTTCTAGGAGTAACTATGCATGATGCAGGGCTCTGAAGAGTATCTTCCGGAGTAACTATGCACGATGCGGGGCTATGAAGAGCATCTTCCCGGAGTAACTATGCACGATGCGGGGCTATGAAGAGCATCTTCTAGGAGTAACTATGCATGATGCAGGGCTCTGAAGAACATCTACCCAGAGTAACTGTGCATGATGTGGGGCTCTGAAGAGCATCTTCCCGGAGTAACTATGCACGATGCGGGGCTATGAAGAGCATCTTCCCGGAGTAACTATGCACGATGCGGCGCTCTCAAGAACATCTTCCCGGAGTAACTATGCATGATGCGGGGCTCTGAAGAGCATCTTCCCGGAGTAACTATGCATGATGCGGGGCTCTGAAGAACATCTTCCTGGAGTAACAATGCATGATGCGGGGCTCTGAAGAACATCTTCCTGGAGTAACTATGCATGATGCGGGGCTCTGAATAACATCTTCCTGGAGTAACTATGCATGGTGCGGGGCTCTGAAGAGCATCTTCCCGGAGTAACTATGCACGATGCGGGGCTCTGAAGAGCGTCTTCCCGGAGTAACTATGCACGATGCGGGGCTCTGAAGAGCATCTTCCCGGAGTAACTATGCACGATGCGGGGCTCTGAAGAGTATCTTCCCGGAGTAACTATGCATGGTGCGGGGCTCTGAAGAACATCTTCCCGGAGTAACTATGCATGATGCGGGGCTCTGAAGAGCATCTTCCCGGAGTAACTATGCATGATGCGGGGCTCTGAAGAGCATCTTCCCGGAGTAACTATGCATGATGCGAGGCTCTGAAGAACATCTTCCCGGAGTAACTATGCATGATGCGGGGCTCTGAAGAGCATCTTCCCGGAGTAACTATGCACGATGCGGGGCTTTGAAGAGCATCTTCCTGGAGTAACTATGCATGATGCGGGGCTCTGAAGAGCATCTTCCTGGAGTAACTATGCATGATGCGGGGCTCTGAAGAGCATCTTCCTGGAGTAACTATGCATGATGCGGGGCTCTGAAGAGCATCTTCCTGGAGTAACTATGCATGATGCGGGGCTCTGAAGAACATCTTCCCGGAGTAACTATGCATGATGCGGGGCTCTGAAGAGCATCTTCCCGGAGTAACTATGCATGATGCGGGGCTCTGAAGAACATCTTCCCGGAGTAACTATGCATGATGCGGGGCTCTGAAGAGCGTTTTGATGCAGTACTGGGCCCTACATGATGATCGGAGGAAATGATTTAGAAACGGCTCTTTTGGGACAGATTTCTGAATCTCGGATAAAACACTGAAGAACGAACAACTGCTGGATCGCAGAAATCCCAGAAGTATCTGCGACTGGCTGAGTAACGCGCAGGTTCGTTGTTACCCGGGTAACGCTGCGTAGATACTGGGAGTAGGTGGGACGTGCGGTTTGTGGGTTACTTGCGATGGGTTTTATTGGCTAATCCCACGCAGCCAGAAACCAAACGGCTCGACGCACCGCAGCCCACAATCTCATGCTTTTCTCACACGCACGAAGGCTGTAATTAAGGCCGATGTTAGCAGCTTCTGAGCATGCGCCACGCGAGTGGTACACGGGTAGCCTGCATTTCAGAATTAACCCGACGAGTGCCAGGCGAGTTCTGGCCTTTATGAACCTTTCCAGTGCTTAACTGAAAGATATGGTTAGAAAAGAAATAATTTGTCTGCCGTTTACTTCTTTTCAGTACTTGTAACTGATATTTGGAAGAATCAGGCACAAGTTTTGATATCTAAAAACAATTCATATAAAGGTGATTCTTTATTTTCTGAACGAAAAAGTAATTGTAGTCGTGTTTTGAACCAAATGACCTGAAACATGCTGTAGTAACAGACTATACGAAGAGCGTTTATTTGTGACTGTAGGCCGCGGATATTGGATTGTGAATGCATTCCTATTTCGTGACGGCAGAAAGTAATGTGTAGAAGGTTTCGGTGGATACAGGACAGGTGGGATATATTTTTACCCTAATATCTGTGGTTTCTCATAAATATGGAATAGCACTGTCATGCAAAACCTTTTTAATGGGGTTTGTGCTCAGAAAAATAGAGCTTTATTTTACAATTCTTGGGAGTTAATTTTCAGTCTGTTTTCTCTTAGAAAATGCAGTGATGGGTATAGTCTCAAAAATATATGTATATAAATTTATAGAAGACAAGACATTTCTGAGGCGTTCTAGAAGTCGATGGACATCGAACCCTGAGCGCAGTCTTCTCTGCCGCGGACGTAAATTTCGCAGGGAATCTCCTCCATGACGCGGTCTTCTATGCCCTGCTCGGGGCAGTCATGGGCTTGTTGCTTGAAAGTGTAAGTGCTTTTCTTAAAGGTGCTGTTGAAGGTTTTCATCGGCTGCGGCTGCGCAAAGTCGTTGCGGAAAGGAAGATCCATGGAGCTCAGGTTGGTCCTGCTCTGTTTCAGAGTAGCGGTTTGGGAGCCGCAGTGGTGGTCGTGTACACATCGCGACGATGTGGATGAGCGCCTCGTTTTTTGGTAGTTCTCCAGTTCTTCTGACAAATCGGCCAAGTCCGCGGAAATTTCTTTGTCCCTCAACGAAAAAAGCTCGTAATGGGGTGGGTCAAAAACCTCCTGAAAGCCAGTCTTGTTAAAGGTAGTTTTTCGAGCCAGGATCTTTTTCCGAGGCTGCTTCACTTGGACGAGAATGGAAATTATAAGCAGGACCAAAACAATGCCAGACGTCACTCCAATTATAGTCCCGTGGGTCTTGGTGATTTGTTCAAACAGTCCGGCTTCTTTTTTTTCTGTAAGAGTCAGAAGGTAAATTCCATGTTAGCAGACAGTTTTATAAACACTTTAATTAAAAGATACTTTGTATTAACTTAATGCTTTATCTTAACGCTGTCTTTTGACCTCAGAGTAAACACAGAGCTGTCCATTCAGCGGTTTACATGTAATGATTTGGGAGACTGAGCTTAATGTCTCACTTGCAAACAAGAGAAGACTATAATGGAACCCGAGCAGTGGCAGTCGTCACTGAGAATATTGATACATTTTAAATGAATAATTGCGTTCAGATTTTGGACAGAAAAAATATATTCTTGTGGATGATTATATGTAAAACAGAGACCTGTGATGTCAAAGGATTCTTGGGACCTTTCCCCGTGTGACAACTTTGAGGACCTACTGCACACCTCTATGTAGACTTTATTAGATTGTATTATTTTTTTTTTAATAGTTTGATGCAAATGTTATCTTTGAAGGTAAAAGGGCACAGTTTCATAACTCCAAACCTCATCTTCAGACAGACATCAGAGAATTAAAAATGTCTGATCTGAATCATCATAACTGCTGGTCTCTGACATCCACCGGGGGGTGAAGCTGGTCTTCACGAATGCCGTCAGGACCTGACAGGTGCCTTACTTTGTCCACGTCACAAAACCATGATCTGCGTGCACCCTGTCATTACTCACACCGGCCCCAGGCCTGGAGTCGCTGATGTTACAATGTCACGTACCCACCTTTACAGTGGTTTTCATCCCAGGGATAAGCACAGTTCTGGATCCCGTTACAGACTAAGGAATTATTGATGCACATGTTGCTGTGGCAGAAGAAAGTGTTACCCATACATGGAGCTGCGGGAACAGACAAGAGACATGGCTGAATAGCAGAGCTGCGGGTGATAGCGTGATTATTAAAAGCTTTGGATACTGACACCTAGATTTCTCAAGTATTCTGCAAACAAGGCAATGGGTGGATAGCTTCACTGGATCCAGCAGATCATCATCATGGCTCTTGACAATGTCTGTCTACCCCTAAACCCAACTAGCATGTTATCCACGTGCACATATTATGTTGTGAGGAGTCAAAGCCAGCGGTTTACCCTCTACTTACGTTCCACAAAAGATGTGAATAGCATGCGGAATCGACTTAGCCGGCTTCCTTCGTCTGCCCACATCCGCACAACGCCTGTCCCTGTCTGCAGCATAACGTCGTTTGCCACGGTGCTGCAGAATTTGGCCTTTAGGTTCTCAATAGAGCTGCTGCCGTCATAAACTGCTACAAAATTCCGCTTACATTCATTGGAGTGTTCCATCTGGTAGTCCAGGAATCGCAGGTAAATCTTGGTGGGAAACACAGAGATTCAGTTCATTGGTATACTATATGACTGACACCTTTATAAATCACTGGAGCGTTCCACGGTTCTTATCCAGTTTGTTTTTGCAAGGTATCACAAAGATCAATAACCTCTTTTTTCTTCGGGTCACCTACCTTGGCTTTTGGGGTAGCTTTAATTGTCCAAATGCAGTCAACTGCTTGGCCGGGTTTCAATTTCCCATCTTGTTCTACCTGGCTGGAGCGAATGATTCCATCTGCTCCCGATAGCTCAAATTGGCAGTCTGTCATACGAAGAGAAGGTTGTTGTCATTGGAATGGCACGAGCTATATCGCAGCGAAATAATGGAGTGCAGCGTGATTGCGTACCTGGGATTGGGTTGAGAATGCCTCCAAGGTAACTGAAGTCTGGATCTGTAAGAAATGCAAATATTGTGGTATTTTGGACAGTTGAAGTGTCCAAACAGTCATGTTTATATTTGTGAAATTGTGTCTTCCTACATCAACGGTTCTGCAAGTGCCGGAGTGCAGATGAGGGCAAGTAAATGTGGTTATGTGACACTGAGATGTACTACATGACTACATGATTGTAAACAAAGGTCAGGCATTAGCTATGTAAATACCCCATACTGGGGGAGGCAAAGGGTAAATGAAAAGGAAGCTATCAGCATACAATGCTTATAATTGCGTGCTGTTAGGTGCATGGAATCTGTGTGAGCCGAGGGAGACTTTGGGTCGATGATCTCTGCGATTCTCCTACCTGGTATGAAGGAGTATTTTGCCCGGAAGCCAAGTCCTTCTAGTTCCTCATCTGAGGAGAACTTAATCCACATGAATCTTCCTGTCGACCGAATTGCCACTGGACTCCTGAGGCCGCAGTATCGGTCAATCAGAGGAGAAAAGCCAAACGGGCCATCTCGCACTTCAAGGTTATCAAATCGGCATTCAAACGAAGGCTCTATGTGATATGGCTCGTCGAAGGTCAGTTCTATTCTTTGGCGTGGAGCAGCTGAAACACATGAAGGTCCTGTGTGAGTGCGGGAACCAAGGAGCACTCACCTGGAGAGTAGACCACACTCTGCGTGTTATTTGGAGTGAAAGCAATTATTATTCTAGCTCTCATAGGAAAGGATTTCCTTCTGATAACCAGTTTTAGTATGAGCAACATGGCGCGTAAAACACTACATTATCGGCTAGTCAGGTGGCGGAAATATGCGTGTTAATAGCATGCGCCGGTGACTACATGGGCACCTCCACATCTGGGTGTTTCACGTGCTGAGGGCATTTATAGAAATACCGCATGTTTCAGTCCTCGTAGGTTTCTGGCTGGTGAGGGACACATTTAACATATCATGGATCTCGGGCGCCTTGCGTTTAATATGTTCTGTGTAGTATGTTGTGCGGAAGCCTTGGGTCTGTTAATGGAGGGGACACTTTGCGTCTTACTTACTCCATTCTTGTTGAAGGCTTCTGGTACAAGTAACCCTGTATAAAGCCGCACGCAGCAGAGCGTCCTTAGCACGTCCCAGAGACTCACCTTCCAAAATGTAGACACATTCCTTGTTGGGAGGATAGATGTTAGGAAAATTTGGGGATGCAAAATGTCCTCCGTTACTGGTCCGGACCCAGGTTCCACACTGAGTGACCGGGATGTGTTTAGCTCCAATGTTCTGTGCGTCTGAAACACGTATAAACCAGAGGTGTAAACGTCTGATGCAGCGATCATATTAAAAAGGATCCCAGGGGACGCTATGAAACAAATTCTCCAGCATGGCCGTCCCATTCAACATAACCATTCACTCTCTCTAATGTACACACGATGTAAACCTTGTGCACTACGTGTCTGTGGGTCAGGGGTATCTTGGGAGCATTTCCCAGAGCAGCATGCAAAAGAAACCGCGTTTCTCCATCTTACATCCTAATAGACAGTTCTGTACGTTTTTTCTTCCTGTGGCGACATTAAGAAGCTTTATCTTTTGACATACAAGGATTAGCGTTCACCCAGCTTGCGGTATGATATGACGAGGGGCGCTGCTGTCCAGGGTTATGCAGAAATCTGACAGAATGCATGGGTTTTTCCCCTTATATCTTATTGCACTATTTCTGCGCTTGTTCAGCGTTAATATTTTATTTGTACTTATTCTGGTCATCTCTACTATTAGGAACCAGATCTGTTATAGTGTATTGTATATCAAGTAAATCAGTTTTAAGACATAGCGAGGCTAGAGCCGTACCTTGTGTTCTCTGGGCCACAGCAATTCCTTCTACCACGAGAATTGTGATCAGCAGCACTGCCAAAAGAAAGGAGGAGCAGGTGACTATTCCCAATGTCTGACACGGGAAATGATCGGACGCAATTCACAGTATGAGTTAGGAGAGGGGTTTGTGACCGTGGGGTAAATACAATCTATATATGTACATACAGCTGGATTCAGTTAGTGCCGACGGTCTGCAGCAGAAAATGTGGAGCAATAATCTGTCTCTCCAGTAATTGTAGCCAGCCATTGAGGGCAGTGCGTCCACAAGGGCTGCCCTGTTCAGTTTAATGTCTGTTCCTGGCAGCTAATTATCCTTAGGATATGCTTTCTCACATAAACCACCGGACCTTCCAGATATATTGAAGAGATCTGAGAACCGGCTCCTCTTTCCAAAACTCTCTGAGTTCCTGATGCAGTCAACGCCGTCGCTGAAAAAGCACGTCCGGCCCTGAAGGCTGAATTATTAGGCTCACAACAGATCCGATTACTTGATCTAATCAAAGACGTCATGCCAGAGCCTGTTCTTCTCGCATTGGAAATATTCACACTAAGCCGTTTTTCCGTCTAGAAGCATATTTAGTGGCTCTAGCTTTGGTAGTCCCGTTATTACTCTGCCTCCAAGGCATGTGCTGCACATTCACATTAGAACAGCGCTTATAATGCCCAAAATGACAAAAACACAACTGACTTCTGCTCTGGTACTACACACTGAATGGCAATGATTGAAGCCGTTACAGTTGAGAATATTTAAATCGGTACGTTAAATTGGCAGTTTATAAACCACTGCCTATGACTGATTTGGTCATATGATAAGTGATGTTTTGGATGAATCTGGTGGTGCCCACGCCATGTCAGCATGGTAACCGGATGCTGAAGATGACTGCGCGTGTACTGTATGTTCTCGCAAGTCCTGCACCCCTCCAGTCATGTCATGTCTCCAGTTGCTCCCAGTTGATTCATGAACAAATAGAAAACATGCTGATGGAAGCATATAGGGAGCTATAGGGCTTTTGGTGACATCACACCTTGAAGTGTCTTACAGGTTACTGCCTAGTGACCCAAAAGCCTCCTTCTGCTGGTGTGGGGCATCTGACTATTGGCAGGCGGGGGACAGATTAGTGAGGGGAGGCAGGTAGTGCTGTAGACCAGGGCAGCGGGAAAATGCCTCAAATGCAGCAGGTTAGAAGAGGAGAACCATAGATCACCGGCAAGATGCGTAGGATATATTTGGTGATGACTTTTGTTTTTAAATGTGCTGAATGCCAACAAAAGGGAGGGGGTTGATAAAAATCTAGTGCCCTTACTGTGGGTAGATAGAAGTGACAAGCGAGTAAAGCCCTCCTGCCCCTGATGGTTCCGGTAGCCAGTAAAGAGTGTTTGGGAGGAAGCCGATTCTCTGAATAGCCGGAGTCCCCCCAACACAGAGCCGGGGAAATGGACACAAAGGGGCCATTCACCTTGGAGCAGCGCTCTCAGCGCCCGTTTGAATGGAGATTCTCAGTTTTAGGAGGGTAATGGGCACAGACTGTAGGACAAGGGGGGCAATGTCTGATGTTTGGGGCATTTGCTATGTTTGGTGGGTATTCCTGTTCCTGTCTGCTTAGGATGCAAAACACAATGACAGATTGTGAGTGTGGTGTGTGAGACCCCTCATGTTTTTTCGGTGGTGTGTTAGACCCCTCATGTTTTTTCTATGGTGTGTGAGATCTCTCATGTTTTTTCGGTGGGTGTGTGAGGTCCCTCATGCTTTTTCGGTGGGTGTGTGAGGTCCCTCATGCTTTTTCGGTGGGTGTGTGAGGTCCCTCATGCTTTTTCGGTGGGTGTGTGAGGTCCCTCATGCTTTTTCGGTGGGTGTGTGAGGTCCCTCATGCTTTTTCGGTGGGTGTGTGAGGTCCCTCATGTTTTTTCGGTGTGTGTGAGGTCCCTCATGCTTTTTCGGTGGGTGTGTGAGGTCCCTCATGCTTTTTCGGTGGGTGTGTGAGGTCCCTCATGTTTTTCGGTGGGTGTGTGAGGTCCCTCATGCTTTTTCGGTGGGTGTGTGAGGTCCCTCATGTTTTTTCGGTGGGTGTGTGAGGTCCCTCATGTTTTTTCGGTGGGTGTGTGAGGTCCCTCATGCTATTTTGGTGAAGTTTAGTAGATTACTTTGATGATAGAAATATTGCAAAAGCTTGAAGCTCGGGGTGAGTAGACCTTGGAACCGGGAACATCCTGCCAACATTGTCACACAGAACGGAAAGAAGATGACCAACTAGTGATGGCTTCTTGAAGTTAATGGCTGCCATTAACCCCTCTGTTTCTTATAGTAGTTCCCCCAACTATAAAACAGAAAGGTAATTGACAGGCTGGACGAGTGGCATCTATGATTAACATAAAATCAGATTTCCATTTACTCGCAATCCTAGAATAAACACTAACATTCTGGCCACTGATCCAAATGATTAATGTTAAAACAATAAAACATCTTAAGAAGTAGAACTGATAACGTGGGGATAATGGGGAGCCCTTGTGCTCCAGGGTCTGTACCCCACACACGCAATAGCTGGATTCCACAAAAATCTTTTAACACCATGAGTGCCAGGGGAGATCATTATAATCGATCCCTACAGAGCTCCAACCATTTAAACCATAAAAACTTTATATAGTTACTGTCCACCAGACCCCAGGTTTAAGCTTTTCATACTACCTCCCAAGTACATCTGTGACCAACATCTCACTTTATGCAAAATAAAAGCTGCTTATATTACACAAAGCGGCTGTTTATCTGGAAAGCTTAGATCTATTCATTTAAGCATCTGCATGAATGAGGAGGAAATTGTCCCTGAACCACATCCTCGTGACACCTTATTAACATACAGCCTAAACGCAGGGTTTGGCTTCCAAATTCCTGGATCAGACAGTTCCTACCTTTTCGCGATTAGCATGGAGTGTACGGGTGTAGGGCAAATGCATGCTGCCACAGAGCCACCCCAGGAGCTGCTTATAGGGGGCAGAAGTTCCTTACTCAATTTGTTGAACAAGGAGGTTTCTGCTGGCTTGGTGCAGGATGGTGTGGGATCCAACACTCAGCTTGTGACTGTACCACGTAGAGAGGGCACCTCAAGCTTATTTTATCCAGGGCTGAGAGCTGTTTAAGAAAGAATAGGGAATCCCAAAAATCCCAACGGCTCGAGACGGCCATGTGAGAGAGTGAACCCAGCTGCTAAAAAGTGACCTTGTTCAATAGGACACTGTCTAAGGTGTGCATTCTGGAGTAGTCTCGAGAGGCATGTTCCAGCTGTCCACTAGAGGGCTCTCCAAGACCGAGTTGTCATCACTTGTGTTGAAGTGTTTATGAGGAAATGAAGAGATCTGATGGGTACCCCCGGGTTTATACCTCCTGGGTGCCCTGAAGACCTCATACCTCCCACACAGTGCAAGTCCCTAAACATACCACCCCATGACCTGGCCAGGAGAAAGAACAGGTCTCTGTCGGTGTACCTGAAACGATCTTTCAACCACCTGATGGCACCGCACAGGGGCTTTTCCTTTACGTACCACTACCAGCTTGAATGAGATGGTGCCGTGTGAATGTATGGTTTGTCCCTGTCAATCGTTGACCATTACTAAGTGTTATTTTGCGTTCACATTCTAAAGTCTCCGTGGATACTGGGTGCATGATGTATTTGCAGTCACAGTGGAATAGGATCTTACCTTCCAGGATGAAACAGACTTTTTCTAACATCATGGTGATTCTTGTGCTGCTACCAGTTGTTGTGCAGCCTGGAGGGTTTTTGGCTCTCGGTGTGTCAGCAGAGATGTGAAGTCAGAGGTGTGCTCCTCCCGTGTATGACATGATCCCTTCTACCCCTCTTGGTTGGGGGAGCTCAGGGTCTCCGCAGGATTCCACTCCCTCTAGATGTAAGTTATTTACCCCTGTCTCACCATGCCTGCTTCCCTGCTGCTTCACTAGATCTGAAAACTTGTTCCCTGATACCAGGGCAGTAGGAGAAGGTAATAACTGCCCCAAACCTGCAGCAGTGGCAACTCTTTTGTAGACTGCTCTGCAGAACTATGATCCATTAGGAATTTCTCTTCATACAAATGCCCAGCTCAGTCCTCAGACTCTGCGGTGGATTTGAGGTCCATTTCTCCCAGAGACTAGATGCTTGGAGCAGGATACAGCAGCCGGCAGGACGGGCTCACAGCTCCAGTGAAGTGTTGCAAACAAATGAGGCTCATTTATGATGTGAGACTGAGTGAGAGGCTTGTACGCATGTCCCCCCCCACCCTTCCCACTCTTCCCACCTCCCCACTCCCCTCTCTCCATCCTACAGAGCGGTTCTAGCTCTCTGGGTCCTCTCATCACTGGCGGTGGAGCTGACAACACATTGCAGCTGTATTCGGTGATGTGCCAGGCTGCACGGACGTTTGCAAAGCGTTAAGAAATAACAAAGGTTTATTTTCTCAGTTTTCTCTTTACGATGGGAAGAAGATGGTCATTTGCACTAAGCAGTGTTTTCAGATATAATACACCCTGACATCTCCCCGAGAGAGGAGTATGGGCAAAGTGGCCAGGGGGGCAATATTGATTGGGCTGTTCTGATTTTTAAAGATTTGGATTTGTGTGTCCACCGATGAGTAAAAATAAGTGTTGTGACAATTTAGTGAATACGTGCGAGCACTCCTGTATGTGCAGAGCGAGGGAATGTGAATAGCAGATAAGAGCGATGTAGCCCACCTCGTCTGTCAGTTCATCTACCTTCTAGGAGACCACGACCCGTACTCAGCTTTATCTTAGAGAGTCTTATGGCTATGGCACGCTGTAATATGACCCGTATAAACCTGGCCGGACTCGATGTGCCGAGGTCTGCACCAGGCTGGACTGGATCTGAACATTTACGTGGTGTGTGTTACCTCTGTAATTCCACGGGTCCATCTGTAAAACAGATCTAATGAGGGATGATGAATGCCGTATTACCATAAGTGTACTTGAACATTGACCTTTGATGTCTGTTTTTGGCACGTTGTGCCTTACTCTTTGGTAATATGATTGCCTTGTTACAGGGCTGTGCTGCACACTTATGAACGGTGCGGGGTCTCGCCAGCCTGGCAGCAAACTATTACCCTGCATGCATACATTGAGGCTGGCCGGGCCGTTCCTTCCCGGCACCCAGCACAGCACTTCCCGATATCGCAGTGTTTTCCAGATAACGTGCCGCTCCGCAGATTATCCCGGGCTCTCTCGGTCTCTTCACGCCGTCCGTTCAGCATCGACCTACAGCAGCAAATACACATTTTTCCCGTAGTAGCTTCAAGTGCATTTTGGCTACCAAAGGAGAAAAAGTGTGCATTGTATGATGAATTAGGGGGCAAAAAAGGGACCTCTATAATACGGTGCGCCAGGGAAGTGCTTTACTACTTACATTTTAGAGAAAGTAGGTGCTGTGGGCTGCGAGAGAAACAAATAAACCCCCATGTGTGACATTTAAACTGGTTTCAATAGAATTCAAATTGAGCTTCTCTCGATCTGCCGTTCCATGTGTTAAATTCCACTCGTCTGGGTAAATAGTCAGAGCTGCATTAGGATAATGTAATGGAATTACTGCCGTCGTCAGACTTATAAAATGTTTAAATAACAATATTAAAGCAACGAGCGGCCCACGGCTCTGCTCCTCGGTGTCCGTTCATACATATTTCAGCACGAAGACCATCTGTGTCGCATGTAGCATTTCAGCTTGTTAGACAGAAGAACAATGCGATCCTCTGGACACGGCCGCTAGGCATGTCTAAAGTGGGGATTATAACGAGAGCCAGTTCCGCTCGGTGAATAAATGGAACAGAGATTCTGAAAGAATGCTGGAGAGCAGGAGCTGGCACTTTTCTAAAAATATCACCAGCAATGTATGGATAAAGGCTTTCTGTGTGATCTATCTCGTAAGGTAACCTGTGAACACGCACATGCAGAGTTAGACCTGTTAATACATGAGGAAAGCACCATGTCTCATTAAACGGCAGTTATGGACACTGCACACTGTCAGCCGAGTGGTGTCTTCTTCCAGCATTTTTAAGAGATTTGGGACATCAAGTGGAACATTTCTCATGTGCAGAAAGGATGAGCCGTGTGGTGTGTTCATGTCAACTGCATCTTAACACGGCATTAACGTGTTCTTTACACAATGGTTTTATTGATATGACCATTTGACATTCAGTAAAGTGTTTGCTTAATTACACTGCGGACATCGCCTTGGTGTGTAAAAAGTGCGGTGTGCCGTTGTGTTCCTTATAACCGCATAGATTGGACACACTGGCCACATAGTACATCTTACGGCGTCGAACATTTTCTTCTGCTGGTGACTGTATGAGGGCCTATAGATATCGCCACCATCGACAGAGGATCTAATTTCCCCAACTGTCCCAGTCTGTCACTGAGGAGACAGCGGGGGTAACTTACACACCGACACAGTCTTCTAGGAAGGGACATTTATTGGGATTTACCAACATTCAGTTTATTACAGCGTACTGGACAACAGGCACAGAATCACAGGACCCGATGCGATGCAGCCTGGGGAGCGTCAGCGGCCGCACATTCTGTGTATGGAAGGCATCGACTTTCCCTGCTCCCGGCTGGCACAGGGTGATGACAAGAGCTGTCCATGCACCGCGTGCTGCCGGTTTCTGGATGGACCCAGTAACTCAGCATAGCCTTGTGGTCGAGCCCAGTGGGGCGAGCAGTTACACATTAAATGGATAAGAAGTCTATACGGGGGATGAGCTGCCAGACAGGACATCGACCAGTCCGTGCATCCTGCTCTGCACTGGCCTTTTACTTCGGTCCTTTATTCTTACCGATATAGAAAGTACATGAAGCCAGTGGAGAAGCGAGACGCTCCACCGCTGATCCGATGAATACATATAAATATCATTTATAAACAACGCCACCGTCTGTTTACATGCAGAATAATCAAGTCGGGGCTGGTGGGCTCCAACTGGATCACAGATCCTTAAAAACAACATTATTATTAAGCTTTAAATACAACATTCAGACAATTTAACCCGCAGCATAAAGAAAAATACACCTCCCAAAATTTACAGGACCCCAATCCTGGGTTTCATTTTTCCACAGATCCCAAGTCTTGTGGTTTTAGTAATCTGCACCAATAAATTAACACATAATGCAAAATATACAGCGAACGCCGTCCCGTCTGCTGCGGCTTGACCTTCTCTCACACACCAGCTCAAAGAATCGCACGTCCTATGACAAGTCTCCTTGCTTTAACCCTTTCCGCTGTGACGAGAACGGCAAGACAAAGGGTTAATAAGGCATTTCACATGGCATCAAAGTGGAAGCGATGGGCCTCTTGTCTCTTCTCCCTGTCGTCTGCTTTCTGCAAAACAAAGAAAGAAACCATTAGCACGTAACGCATATGAATGGCTTTCCACTCCCTGAGCTAAAAGCAACGGCTTCTCTACAGCTGAAAGCCCAGGATTCTTATTTGTGAACAAGGGGCCAGTTATCAAGAGTAATAATTTCACCGGGTATTAATGATCTACAATGACACAAGTCATTAGCTGCTTACAGGGCTAACGATCTTCTCTGCGTAAATTCTAAATATATAAAAACTATCAGTCATTTCCAACAAACCTGGAATTTACAGTCAGACAGTAAAGCCTAATCTGGCAGGTAACGGGCGAGTATCTGCGAGGAATCTGGACAGGTTACGTGGACGGCTTCGTCAGGACAAACTCTTTTAATGAGATAATAAAACCGTCCATGATGGATTTGTTGATTTAAATGCAGTCTCTGAGAGAATGCGGAAGCAGGGCGTACCGGCTTTCTACCAGCCTGTGAACGTCGGTGATTAGCACTCCTGTGTGCCCCATATCGTTAACCTGCCCCATACACGGTACTCGCTTTCTGTGCATTTCTGATGTAATAACGCAGAGTCGGTTATGTTGCCAATTCAGAAATCATGCCTGTTGGCCCATAAGGGATTAACGCCGTTGGTTTCCTTCTCATAATTATGTAAAAAGCAAATCATTTGGAAGCCTCTCTATTCACTAAGGTTCTATTTGTCAAGTCAAGCAACCTCTCTGCGCACAGAACCAATTGCCCCCGCAGTGAATGTTATTCTCCCGCTAGGATTTCGTCATTCATTGTTAAACAGGTCATGGAAATACTATGAAGTATACAGAGTTCTGGGGCATCCGCCAAGCCTTTCTCCAGAGCTCTTCACCGGCACTTACTGAACAGTATTCCCATTACAAATGGCCCTGACACCCGCCAGTGAATCGTTACACGATATTGTGCAGTCTTAGTCCTTTGGGGTGTGATTTTAGGTGGAAACTTACCTTCTCCTGCCAGTGGAGGATGCCAATTATGGCCAGGATGAAAACGCAAACACCGATGAGCGCGATGGCAGTCAGTAAGACGATGTTACTGGGGGTGAGGTAGAGCTTGGCACTCCAGCTGTAGAGAGTAGAGAGGAACGATCAGTAGGCACATCCCTGCATCTCTCTAAAACCCCTGCCCCATACTCTCACCCTCACACGGCGGAGGAATTACTGAATTCACGCAGGTTCACTAATGATACCTTATCTAGAGCCGCTGCCGGGAGACTCTGAATACGGCTCCAATGGCACCAAAGATATTTAGTGCACTGGGGAATGCAGCCACTAGTGGGTGACGCTGGTAAGGAGGCAGCATCATGTACCCAGCATCCACTGCTGCTTTAATGGGATGTATTATATAGAGTTCACGCTGACATCAGCATCTTGGCCCTGTCGGACATTCCGTGACTGACACAAATGGAAAATGATTTAATTCTCTGCCAGCGATCTGATTCCCAGCAATTAATGTGTATGAAACCTTCACCAAACCAGTGACCCAAATATCAAGATTCATTGCAATCACTGTCACTGCCTGCGCTGGATTTAGGACCCGCTCCAGGTGACCGGCGTAGTTCCTTTCCATGATTTGCACTGGTGGAAAGTGCAAAAGCCTGCCTACTGCCAACCCCATCTATAGCCCCACACACAATGCCATTACCTTTTTGGGGTGTGATGGGGGTACGGGATAACGATGAGCTGGGAATTGGGGATGATCGCAGTCCATTCTTGCTTCCGAATTTGCTGAGGGGGAAAAAAGTACAGCACAGCCTTTTAGGATGAGTGAAACAGGACATTACTAAACATTAGTGTGCAGTGTCTTTCTATATGCTACAGTTCGGCCTGCAGGTGAATTCATGACTTTTAGTCTATTTTATGTAAGGTGGATAAGACGTGTGTGTTTTGTACACGCTATCAGCCACGACCGGGCCAGACAAGCAAGCAGACATAGATATCTTAACACAGCTGAGGATCTCTGTCCCTGAACGCTATACCTACTGACCTTCTCCCCGAGCGGCCGCGGAATCCCCACAAAGAGATGATCGAGGAAGTTGGCGCTCCTTCCCAGGCCGAGGACGTTGTACGGGAGCTGGAGCGCCAAATGGGCAGACTGGCTGAGCTGGCCGGCTGCAAAAGAACAAAACTGGATGTCAGTCCTCACTCTATAAGCACTGATACCCCATCCCGGGGCCGCTAAGGGCCTTATGAGCAAATAACCCAACAAGGAGAGTGTTCCTAAGAGCTCACCGTGTACAGCCCCACAGGAATACACAGGAAGCAAGGGATTCAAACAGAACATATTACATGCACCGTGCGGATCAGGGGCTCATCCTTTGTACTCTTCTAACTAGTAAGTCATTCAGGTGGCCGCCGTGTGTATCAAAAAGGATGCTGATCAAATAAATGCTACTCTAGCACGGAAACAGGACTGTATGTAGATAAACTCCACCTGTGATATCACACACACACACACACACACACACACATATATATATGTATATATGACTAATACAGCTATGCATCTCTCTGCAGCAACATGATATGTACACGTATAAGTCACACGGTCTGAAGCAGACATTACAGGGCTGCACGTACAGCAATGAATGTATATATCTACCTGGCCGCACCTTGTGCATGTGTTGAAAGGCCGATACATATTTCCAGTGTCGGTACACAAGGCTCTGTATTTTGTGTGTGTTGGGGGGGAATACAAGTCACGCATTATCATGGGCTTTGAAGAATATTCTAGAATTGGTCCTGTGAACAGGAGCCCAGACATCCCGGCACAATCCCGACAGGCAATTATTTCCCTCTCTGAGCTGCTTGGTACAGGGTATTTTACTCTTGCGCAGGAAGACTTCCTACAGATCTGTTTAATCATCTCTGCTGTCAGAAAGATAATTAGCAGCCGGTCCGCTCCGTTCCTGACCTCCCTGTTAATGTGGTGCTGGCGTAGCCCGGTAGGTGATAGCAGGAGCTACGCCGCACATGACATCTGTTAATAAACCCCGAAAGCAAGCTGTAGCTGGAAGCAGTTACGTGCCCTCGCTGGGGCCGTGTGTTCAGCAGCCATTACTCCGGCACACTATGTATATTATACCCCCTTCCAGGGTGCGATTCTTCCTGAAAATGAATGATATTTGTGCGGTTTAGGTGTCTGAGTCGATCAGGCGGCTATCAATTCTATGTGTGTGACCTCTCGTTATAAGTGATGAGCATTGTGTGTGCGCGGGTGCGTGTGTGCGCGGTTGTGTGGTTGCATTCTTGGTACATTTGCTTTGCAGTAAACCTTTACACCCCAAAGCGCTGACATTGGTGAAAGATCTGGAGCCGGGAAACGCGTGTTTCTCTCATTCAGGGCCCAGAAATAATAATGTAAAATATTTCCAAAATAACAGCGCGTGCATCACGTTTCCCGCTAGTGATCACACGGACAACTAAACACATCGTATCGGTTTACGGGCCGGTGCCGCACTACCTATGGGTGAAACTAAAGTTTCTTAATTTCCCGGGCAGTCTTGAGAACATTCTGCTTTTATATATTTTTTTAAGTTATTTATTGTGTTAGTTAATAAAACAAATGGGGCAAACTGTGGCACGGGCAGGAAGGGGTGCTTCCCCTATCGATGCTGCTATTCTTTGCTCCATTAAATCAGACAGCACATCGTTAGCGAAATGGATCGGAAGGCTCATCCCTGGTAAAAAAACTGCCAGCGTATTAATAAACGTTATTGTCATTAGCGGGGCTCTGAACCGTATTATATACCCCAGTGTATACACATCATACAGGTACCGTTACTGAATGACTGCGGGGGGTAGAATGTTTATGGACAGTCTCTGGTGTCATGAAAATCGTGAGCGATGGAGTCTTCCGGTTTAGGTATTAAAGCTGTTGCTTGGCATGAGACTGGCAGCAGCTGGTTGTGAGAGCGCTCAGAAACCTGTTCTTTCACACCTTGGAACGAAGCATCTGCAGGGAAGACTCCCCGTGGCACTTCACACCACCCACAGAAAAATGGGAGCCGCTGGCGGCGTTCATTAATGTTATTCTCTGCATGACGTGCTGCAGGGTTCAAATGCTAAACAGCGGGAAGAACACGCTAAGACGCCAGGGCAGCGCGTGCCAAATGAATGGAATCGTAAAGCCAGGAGCATGGAGCAGGGTAGCCGGCGCGGGTACAGAACATGGGCATGCCTGTCACACGAACCAGGCCGGTGCTGAATCCCAGTTGCTGGTAGTGTTAGGAGCTGGAGGGGTAAAACCTGTAACGCAGGGACTCGTCTGGAGAGTCAGCTTCCCCGGGAACTGGTTTCCAGTATAAATGACTCCATTCCCTGCCCGCGACTCACATTATCCCCTGAACCATCAGAGTGTACAGAACAGCGTGCAGTCACTGTTATACCCGATCACGGGTACGCCGAGAAACATGCAACAGCCTCGTAAAGACATCCAATCCTCCAAATATTCAGCAGCACGTGGCACGGGAGACAGATATCTGGCTGTGCCCGCTGGGGGCTACAGGCACCAAACAAACCGGTGTGTTGTGATACTTGGCAAGAGGGCAGCGCGTTACTACCACTCAGCAGCAGGCAGAACCCGCATCACACAGCGGAGATTGTTAGCTCCTGCGCCTCTGCAGGACGCCTCTGACAGCGTCCCACTAGAGAGAGCGTCACCCCTAGTCAATCATTACCGGCGTACAACATGGTGAGCGTATCCGTGCTCTGTCCCCGGCACCGGGCCCTCTCGTCACAATACATCCAGGTTTGTGTTAAACAGTTTGTGATGGACAGAGAGCTAAGTACCATGCTGAATTCTGATCGATACCAGTAATTCCTTCCATTCCGGCAGCTGGTTGGCCTCAGCGAGAGCCGCACTTTTAATTTCCAAACCGTATGAAACAACTCCGAGCGCAGCATCTAACTCGTCGAGCGTCAGTAATAAAGAAAACAGGACCCGGCGCTAAATATCACTAACCTGAGAGATGTCTATTTAACCCCAGGGTCTATATACGAACAGCCGCATTTGATTCAGCTCTGCTTCAATATATTTTGTGTTCTAGAAAATAATCCCTCAGGTTACAGATTGAAGCCACATTAACATAAAACCCTCTTAGAACGTTACTTTCCAAACGGTTGGGTCAGAACCCGCAATTCTGCGAAGCCCGGCGACCGGTAACATTTAAGGCACATGCATGGCTAATTATTATAAATAATAAGAATACGACATTAATAAGTCAGTTCGGCAAAGGCTTCTCCAGCACACACTACAACGTGGAACGGCTTAACCATTTATACTCTGACTTTACTCTTTACCACTTAAGGGCAGGGATTGCTTTTTAAGCGTGTTTATCAAAAATAAAAGTTACCCAGTACTGTAACAGACAGATTGTCTGCCCAAACACAAGCCCTTCCTAAATACCACACCGTGCGGTCATCATCACAGCCTTAACACACCACACCAACGTATCTGCGCATGGATACATATAGCACCCGTATATAATCTAGCATTAGCTTTGTCTGTTCACCGGTTGGGCAGAAGGTGCAATGGTTCTGAAATGGTTTGGCACAGATGCTGCCTACAACTGTCCTGGCAGCGACGCTTGGACTCTGCCGCTCTATGGAAGTTACGTGAGCGCGTGGTGGGAATGTCAACGGAACTGGACATTATCTCAAAGCATCTGACGTCCGGCAGAGTTTGGCATCTCATAATAGGGATTCTGTAGTTACAAGCTGTTTCTGCACTTCACGAGAATTAGCTGGACTTCTGCTCATCCCAGAATGTATTCACTTTCTAATTTAATTCAGCAGAAAACCTTCATGCCGCCCCTAAAAGGGTTAATCCTGTTTCTGGATAGATACTGTCATTTCACCTGTTCTCCTGCACTGAGCCCAGATATAAACAGCCGTCACACGATTTAATATAAATGTAAAGAGAGAACTGTCCTACCGGATGCGTTCTTCAGGTATCCGTTTGCGTCCACGGTCGTGTACATGATGTAAGGTCCGGGCTGATTTACACCAAATGGCTGGAACAAAGAACGGACGACAGTAAAGCCACCATAAACTATGAGCTGCTCCCTAATCTATGTCAACGCAAAGCCAGGGCCCCCAGAGGTGTCACTATATGTCCTGACAGGGAGTATGTGATGGGGCCCTACAGCATGCATAGGAGATGTTACTGCCATCGTCATAGCACACTATTGTTTTAATTGGGTCAGGACCCCTAGTCATATGGTTTACAGCCAACCCTATTGAGCAGACGGTGGGATGGTGAACAGCTTCCCCATAAATTTACCTTAACCTGATGTGGGCAGTCATTGGAGCAGAATCCGCTGAGCACTGTGGAGCAGAACAGGTCCGGGTTAGTTTACATGAAAACACACAGGCCGATGTATATCTCCGAGAGTTAAACCTCCCTCGTGGCGGCCATTCACAGGAAACACTCCGCTACTTATTACTCAGGAGACGGGCCCGAATCGTCTGCGTGTGAACAAGCCGAACCCAGGGAGAGCTGCTGTTTTGGACTCCAAGCTCTCTCAGCCATTAGCCCCCGGCGAGCGTTATATGAAGAAGGTCTATTCATCCTGTGCTCCAGCGTGACCTTCTACATCCTAAGCACCTTTTATCTTAGGTTAATGAAGTGATGTCATGGTAACTCACATTAACAAAAGACCAAAGAGACCAAAATAATACACATTATCTCTAATTACTGTTCTCAGTGGCCCATTAATACTGGACAATTCTGGACTGTGCGTGCTCTGCTGTTAACTCTTTCTCTGCCTACAACACGTTGAGACATTAGGACTGGATCTTTTTCCTCTGTTCTAGTTCTGCACCTTACTAGCTCGGACTTGATATGGACTTTTTCCGGACAGCTGCACGGATCATCCAAGTGTTTTATCATTTATTTACTCTTCCTATAACTTCACAGCAAAAAACCCCTATTCTGGGAGATACTTCACTAACAACTACTGCCTTCATCTCACCACAACACTGTGCAACAAGCAATGATCTCATCGCCTGAAATTTAACGTCATCATTATCATTAAAATGACATACATTTCTGTACAGTGATGTCATAGCTCCAGCTTGCAGTCCCACAACTACATGTCCAGCATCAGCCTCCAGTCTCGGAAGACAATTCCCCTCTTACCATGAAAGCCTTGGCCTCATCAAGCAGATGACCAATTATTATTTCCTTTAATGCTCTGAAAACATCTGTTCAGCAGCGCTTTATCAATCTGCCAAGACCAGAGCCCTGGGATTAAGCAATCTGTGATTGCTTGGACACCCCGCAAATCCCACATTTCAGGTGATGTGGACAACAAGCTATGGCAGAATTCCTGTTTTCTTTTTTGATTAAATAGATAAGATGTACAACCTTGAAACATGGAGACGGCTGTATCTTTACCACTGAAATGGTTCAGCCAACAAACCCTAAGCAAAGCACGCATGCATGAAAAGCTGGCTCGGCTCTTACTTACCAATGACTTTCACAAAATAGGCATCCGCTTCAAAGTTATTCAAGAAGACATGGATGGCAAAATTCTCCGGTGAAGAGCCCTTACCCAGCACAATGATATCCAAGATTCCCTGCAACGTACGGGACAGACATTCGAGTTACAGAGTGGGAAAGGTGTCCGTAGAGGTTGGCACTGTACTTCATGGCACTGGCGTATAACCGTGTATCGGAGTGGAGCTGTTTTACCCAGGGCCACGTTCTCTTACAAAGCGACCCCTCCGCTTGCGTGGGTTAACCCAGCAGGTGGCAGTTCCCCAACAACCCATGCATTTAATTAAGTGTATGTGGCACAGCCGCATAGCAATTAAAAGTAGCAAAAACTCACGTCTTCGTAGAAGTCAAAGAAGGTGGCGACGACAGCATCTTTAATTTGATTTAGATCAGAAATCTCCCAGTGGACTTCAAAGATCCTGGAGCAGGTTGTATTTTTACACAAGACGTTCTCAAGAAGGAAAGCTTGCTGATCGCTGGCAGGCAAAAAGAAGGAAGATATTACAAGCTGAGCTCATGGGTAAAAACCTAAAACAGGCATTTTCTATGTAGTAGCATATAATTATTATTATTATCATCTTTTATTTATATAGTCATCACTCCATCTAACTGTGAGAGGCTCTAGGCTCACCGCTGAGCGCGTGACATCTCATATCACAGAGAATGACCACCCTGTATTTCTACATTGTGGCACATTTTTCAACGTGTTCTTTTCATCGATATGTATTGGCAAGGAAAATGTTTCCGACAGGTGTAAGAGCCCGGCACTCATAGCGTGTGGTATGTGGAGAGGACGCTCTGCCGTTTAACGATTATTACCCTTACAGTACAGCGGACAGCGAAGCTCCTGCAACGCAGACCAGGAGTATCCGCTGCTCCCAATCTATCTGACTACAGCGGGATACTCTCCATCTCATAATTGGTTGTATCGTTCCCGGAGACATATGGAATGATTTCTGACATATATCACCCCAATGGGGCTCGTATGTTATTGTTAATCTGGACAACAGTGCAGCTTTCAGGCAGTTGGCCATCAATCCTCTTTCAGTTGCTGGAGTCCTGGGAATTTGCAGAATAAACTGCTCTGTTAAAGAGCGGACACAAATTATTTCCTGATGGAGTAGACTATTGGGAACCATAGAGCCTGAAAGGGATTAACAAGTCTTCAATCCCAATATCTCTTTCTTCAGACCAAAAAAACGACAATATTTATGGAGCTTTTCCACACAGTAATACTATGATGAGTGATACGGGACATGCTCTCACACAACAGACCTGAAGAACTGCTGGACCACTTAGCACAGAGGATGACATGATAACGGCAAACACCAGGTCACGTACATACATGTGCATATACACACGCTGCTTTCTCAAACTGGCCTAAAACAGTAAATCTGAAATATTACACAGCTGGGGAAGGAAATTAAATAGCCCAGGCTGTGCGATGGCTCTCAAAGCAAAGAAGTGTTTAACATGCAAATCCCTTCTTACCGATAGCTGACTCTCCGGCTACTGATTTATCACTTTAAAACTAAAGCCTCACTGGGGAAGGACAGTTAAAGGTTCTTAATAGTGAGCTTCAGGTCCGGTGTTCATCCCTACTGTCTAATAACCAAATACCTGAAGGCAAAATGATTAGCCAGGTGTTGGAAAGCAATCGTATTGCGTAGAGGAAACTTACTGGTAAAGGAGCCGTCTATAATAATGGGGACTGCGGAACGAGCAGGTAGAATGTGTAAATCCTCTGGATTCAGGAAAAGTTTGTTATCCCTGTAGAAACAGCATTTACCCTTTCCCATTCACAACATCAGCATCTGATACTCCCCAAATCCTATTTATCTCGGCATAAAAAGACATGAATTGCTGGCATTTAGTGTTCTGTGGCATCTAGCTGTTGGACTACAAGTCTCATCATCCACTGGAAATTATTTTCTTGGTGGGCTGCATGAACTGACTAATCTTGTTTTCTGAAGTGACCAGTATACACAAGAGCTGACGGGTTGCAGACTTTCATTCAAGGTGATCTAACAAAGATCAAAACGCTCTACAAAACCAGGAACATGGAAACACGACAATAATCCCTGATTCAGGTACCCAGCATGAGTCACTGAAATTGGCTCCCGCTGATAAATGTTACTTCAAGTGTAGGAAAAAGAGCAGCGCGAGACCATAAAGGAACTGAATGAATGCGGGGGTTTATAGGAGCCGCTGTAATCAAGGCAAACCTTGCGGGTTTCCAATTACATACTCCCAGTTTGGAGAAACGGCCTCCCCATGGTTTTCTAATTAAAGCCGACAACTATAAACCTGCAGCCAGCGCTCTGTCATTGACCACAGCAGGTAGCCATTCAGCACTCTGGACAGCACCAACTCTGCAGAATATACACGCCTTACACGAGATAGCCGTGTTACTGCCGTGTGTCAGGCGTGGAGATCCAGGCTAAGATGCTACATCCTGGGAAGGTCCAAACAGGCTGCCCCCCTCAAACAGGGGGGGTTACTTTGGATTTCTAATGTCCCTCTCACTATTAAACCCAATTAGGCCCCATTTCGCTACTTCATTGACAATAATGTATGTCCCACGGTGCCAATGTTTTATGCCTTTGGGACGTAACGAGTCATCAGCTGTCGGGGTGCGGGTGATCTGGACAGACGCACATAGTCTCTGCTGCCGCTGGACAGGGAAATGTGACCAATCCTTACTTTCGTTTTTTTGTTTTTACAAAGCAAACCCATCTGGAAGGGAATATTATCCTTCCTGTGTGTCCGAGATTCATGATGCACCTCAATTATCTCTCATTAAGCAGCTGTGTCTAATTACAGGAATGCGCGTGGGGCATATAGTTTCCGTGAAATACAAGCCATTCTCTAAAACACTGTTCTTATCTGGGAGTGATTGGTATGGCTGGTAAAGATGATGCTTTTCTTTTCAATGTGACATGGCTCACAAGTCATTTTAACATCCAAAGTGCTAAGTACCCACCAGTGAGCACAAGTGGTGGCTCTGGACGTTATTTGGGGGCAATGATCCCAAACGGTGCAGCAAGACATTCAAGATATCGAGTAAAAAAGAAAGCCAAGGTTTTATTGTGATAAGAACATAAAACAATCACTACTTGTGCAAACCTGAATACGGTGGAGATTACCCTGATATACATGAATACTACTTCATAGGAAATCAATGACCACCAAAACTCATATGATCAGATTTACATTTAAACACAGGCCGTAGGGTAACCGGTGCTTTCACATGACTGATCTATTTAGACCATTTGCAATTCCGATCCCTCCAGCCACTTCTGAGAAACAAATTTATTGGCATTAAAACAATGTTTATATGGCTCATCATATAACGAGGCAAGGTGTCCTAAAACACATGATTTCATCTAGCTGTGTTATCTGGCACGTCTCCAGGCTTACCGCATCCACTCCAAATATAAGAACGAACGGTGTTAGTACGGTTGTACAATTGTTGTACATTAGAGCTCCGATACCGGATATCGCATTCAATTCCACCTCTCGTTACGATCTGAATCAATTAGCTCTTCATCTCTGCTCCTTCAATTACTAGCAACAAACAGCAGGTCCATAAGGAACATGAGCATAGTAAAGAGGAATAACTAAATAATACGTGAGTAATAAAAACATTAAATTCCCATCCACACGGCTATATTAGGCCAATGTGCAACCTACTGGGAAAATAAAGGAAACAATGTTACAGAATAATTCTTTACCCTGAAACATCACCATTCATAGATGTTCCAGTAAACGGTGGAAACGATGCTGTTCACCGAGGCTGGACTCCGTTACAATGTTACTGTAATTACACGCCATCTTGTATGTATCTGCCCACCGACTCCTGTGTGATACACTATATAATTCATGTTTAATTGCAGCCACAATTACTTCTGTACTTCCTCTTAGTGTTTTTATATAATGTGTGTCCCTCAGACACACTGGACACAGCTCGTTCTGCCTTCATCTTATTACTTCAGGCATTATGGATGTACTAAGAGGACGTCTCCGGACACACTGCACAATTCGAAGCAGCAGAGACAAAATAATAACTAACTATGGATGTTCTTGCGGGACACAGTTCCTCGGAACAACAAATAACCGGGAGACAGTTTGTTTGCCTGCCCAAATCACGTCGTTGCATTTCCTAAAAGCTCTCGTATCTGCGTGATCTCCCCGTCTGAAAAACTAAGACATTGCATGATCTGTGATTTGAAGGAAACCGCAGGAAACCGCGATGAAAAACACAGCTGGTGTTTTCCTCTTAACTTTCAAACCATAACAAAACCTTGTTTTTCTGGTAAAGATGCCGGTGCAGGGGCTGTGCTCACAAAGTTTTCCTCATCTCTCTACAAAGTTTCACAAAACACAGGTTTCCAGGACCTCTGTAGGGCTGTTATCACCACCCCTAGCTGGGGTAAGAAAAGGCGGATGTGGGCGACTGTACATGTAAGGGAACCCATTACACATTATGGAGGACCGGACTAAACCGCCACAATAAATCTACCCCGGGCTGCGCATGCAGCCTCCTTTCTTCCGTATTCTTCATATTCTTACCCATTCTCACCCTTCGGATGCAAAAAGTCTACCGAAAGTGGAGGGAAACATGAGCCACAGCAAACAATAAGGGGCTTATTATATTCTACTGCAAACTGCGTGTGACATTTTGATGAAATAATTACAGGCAAGACACCACTGGCTGCCAAACCCACTTCTGTGCACCCGATACGGAGGAAGAAGAAATAATTACAGCTTATAAAGAATTCCCAAAGACAAGCAGGGAGTGAGCATCGAGAAATGAAAAATCACGTCCTGCAAACTGAGCTCAATGCTCAGGCCAGTGGAGAACCGCCGACTACGAGAAACACAGAAAAACAGCGCAAGGCTGGAAAACCCTCTTGTAAAGTAAAAATAAAACAACCTCATAAAGGCCTGGCACTGAATCTAATCCATTCGGATTAACATCCAGCCAAACTGGAAGGAAAATAAAAGCAATAAATGTCAGCGATGACATCACGGCCGAGGCAGAATCCTCTGTACTCGGGGAAAGGCTGTTTATTTGGCCAGGAAACAGTTTCACAGGATAATGACGGGGGCTCAGAAGGTGGCTCAATGTAACAGATTCATATCCAGGGAGGTTCCTAGAAAGATACATCTAAACTAATGAATAGCAGCGATGCCCGTCAATGTTAATACAAGTCAGCTTGTTCTTTGCATCAACCCATCTGTGTGTTCCGAGAGGAAGCCACAGAACTGATAAAATTCATAAAATGTGACCGAAATCCAAGTTACCGGAAGCAGTGAATACACAGAATGTCTACACCCGGATGCTGAAGACCAATGCTTGAGTACACTCAAACCTCTGCTAAGTCATGATTCATCAATGAGTTTAAAAGACCTCGGCAGGCCCATCAAGAACCCCATGAATCAGACATCTGCCTTCAGGTTCCTCAGGGGGTATGTGGCCGGCTGCTACTAGGTGCCGTGCTGAACAAGTCTAAACACGGCATTGTAAAAGAGTTCACGGTTTGAGTCTGAGGGCTGAAAAGTCATGGGTCTCACTTATAAAAAAGCTTTTGAATCATACGTATACCTTTTGTGATTACAGATGCACTATAAATCGAGCTCCTGAAGAGCCAGCGACCATACGAGTCTCTTCTTCATTCTTGAATGAAAATATTCAAAAGCTCTATGGGTCAAGTTGAAGGAGCATGCGGAGGAACATTGTGGATGACCAGCAAACAATATGCATCTGAGAAACCTTACCTTATTATCTACCAAACGTAATGCGAAATACAGCTTAAAACATCAACCCTGCTGCAGAAAGAACATACCTTCCTGATGTATCTCGTAATATGGCCAGGGCATCAGGGTAACCGTCCATATTATAATCCCCAATGTGAAGGGTAATTGGCAGAGCCGTGGGAGCAGTTGGCGGAACAAATCCCCAAACGGTGTTCTGATTCCTAAAATCCTGCAGCACCGGGACCCACTGCGAAACACAGCAACAATACAGCGGGTATGAACAGCACGTAAACATACTCACAACAGCTCTCAGAATTTATTATGCCTGGATGGAAATATGAATTAGCCCATCTGCCTAAACACCTGTACTCGGGTTAACGGTGCCTCGGTCTGTGTGACTATTTTTCTTGTGCTAAAGAAGGGGCCAGCACCGGGCAGATCCTCAAAACGCCCGCTCACCAGGTATCCTCAAGTTATACTAGCTTGCCAGTGGCAATCCCCTAATGCCCCCGAGCAATGCCAGGTTCCTGACACGAGCCAAGAGGATCTATCAGATGCAAAAATGCCCTGAGCGAAGCCCCCCCATCCTGCTGTCACATTCTGTCCAGTGTGTCCGGCCCCAAATGTATTCAAGGTGCAGGTCTCAAGGTTCTGTCTGACCTAGTTCACCTCTTAAAATGGGGGAGATAAAGCCAGTACATGCATTGAGGACAGCACCGCCTGAGCTTCTAGACCAGACTTAAAGCCCCATGGAGGAGGGAAGCCAATGGCTAAATAAGGGACTTTTCTGTAGAAAATAATACAAGACCTCAAGGAATGGATGGCAAATGTAATTGGCCGGGCTTTTAAATAGCCACCTGCTGATCTTAGATCAAAAACCAGCTATAATTTCTATGCTAATTTCAACTAGGAGCTCCCTTTCCCTGAAAACGTTAAAGGATTTATTGAAATTAACACACATCAGAGCAGAATCCTGTCACTAATGGGAGTTCACAAAGAGCTCACATCCAGCGCTACATCAGGGAGGGTTTTACTGTAATCCCTTGCTTGGGAAAAGCATCGGCACAATCCCGTTATGTGGGCAGTATGGCTAGAACTGCTGTTCATGTTACTTAGAAATATTAAAACAAAATGCGTAACAGTAGCAGCGGTTCACTTCACCCAGACTCCACGACCTGGTGCTTTATACCTGCTTAGTGGTCCGTGCTCAACGTAAACATCCGATTCCTGAGGGCAATTCAATCTCTGGCCTTCAAGTTGCCACTAGCCACAACCTCAGAAACAGAACCATTAAACTCCTGCCATCACTATTATTACCCACAAAATAGAGGGTGGGACATGGTCAGCCTTTAAACACCAGTAAGCCCCAGACTAACAAGCTCACAATCTGTACAAAGGGCCACACAATGGGGGTGGAGGATGCTTGATTTCACACTTGTTTAAAGAGAGAGAGAGACATGACGATTCAGCTCACCTGTTCATTCTTCCACAGGTAGATTGCGCTTTTGAAGCATTTTTCATCTGCGCATGCTGGTAGCAGGAGATCCTGAAGCCCATCTCCATCTGAAAGTTAAAATCCCCAAATAATAGAATTAGTATTCTGGTTTATTGTACACCTAAATATTGTACACTAACCAGTGACCGCAGTACGATATGACCATATAATAATAGGCAGGTAAAGTAACTAGAGGCAACGGGAAAAAAGGCGACAATAAAAATAATATTTGTAGTTTGCTGTGAGTATTGCTTTTGGCTTGATAAAGGGAGGTCGATGCCCTCAAAAGTGCATCCTTAAAATGGAATGTTAGACCAATAAATGGTATTATTTTAGATTTTAATAAACTAGAAACAGAAACGAAGAACACAAAAGGATGTTATACCAGCATGCTAGTTACCCCCAGGCTGTTACTTTGTAATAATGGATTCCCGTGTAATTATTATTGAAGCACTGACTATACAACACGAGATAGGAAGCACAATTTGAAGTGTTCCTGTTTTGACGTACATAAGGTTAACTTACACCGTACACTTTCACACATCCTTTAGTGCCGTGTTATTACAAATATAATTAAATTGTCCAAATTTCTTATGTTTTTTATATAAATCCATTGGCAGTTTTCTTTAGCCAGCATTAAAATGTTAGGACTGTGATCAGATCAGCACTGCTCATTCTATCGCATATACACATAGTTCCTTCACAGAAACAGAGACTGCTGTCGCCTCCTGAGCTCCTGCTACATTCACACACACACACAGTGTGATAATCTCATCCACACGTAAACCACAACATCTTCTCCACGACACTTACACAATCTCAGCCCCCAGAAACCAACTGTGCATGTAAATGGTGAAATCATTTTGTTCTTTGGTTGCTGTGACAGGTGACGTATTCCGAGACGTGGACACTTAGCCGAGGAACGCATTATGGTTTTTTTTTCACCATCCGCGATAATAACGAGTTTACTTGTAATGTTTATACACAGAGTATAATCATACCGGCTCTGCATCCGGCTTGCATGGAATTAGAGTCTCGCCGTGGGGCCCTTTGTATCCCATTTCTGTCTCTGTTACATCTGACTGATAGATGGACGCAGAGGGGAAAGGATGAAACTGCCGTTCTGCCGGTAACCGACATGGTAGTAATTCACCAGGTTGGCTCAGACACGGACAAAGATCAGGGAGGTTGGCCCACGGCGGGGATACAGCTTGCGCTTGGGTTACTTATCTCAGTAAGGATTTTCTTAGCTAGGTCTGGCCTGTGACCGGCAGACAGAAACTGCATAATTTTTAACACGTCCACGGCACGTACCGTCCTGTGAACATACAACGAGGTCCCGGCCGTACCGCTGTGATGTGCTACTCTGCCGCGGGCCCAATGTCTGAACAAATTATAAGTCTTTATGTAGGCGTAGTGCTGAGAACTGAATCCTAACGGCAGCAACGGAGTTTGTGTGATTCCTGATCTGACAGCGACACAACAGCAGCGTTGGCAGACGGATTTAAATACACCCCCAGCTATAGACCACGAAAAGGCTTCAAAAGGGTTGGATGCACGCGGCCCTTCTACACGGCACTGCTTTCAGTCTACCCCCGGCTTCGCTCGGGAACCTGCCGCTGGCCCCAATTAAAATCAAGGAAAGAAGAGCTAATCCCAATGCTCTGACCACACGTTGGCTACAAGAACAGAAGTTAATGGCAGACCTGTTTAACTACATGACCCTTAGAAATTCATATATTTTGTGTCATGGAAAGAGAAGCTCTTAAATTAATATATTCTTTACCATAGTAACAAGTAGATTACAATAACCATGGCAACACAAGGAGAATCATATAAAAGATAGATAAAAGTGCGGAGAATGAGCTGATTTCTCGGTGCCTCACACTTTAAATCACTCAGACAGCTATTTCTGGCAATTTGATGTCACAAAGTCCTGGATGGATAACAGAGGATTCGGCGGGCCGGCTCGCACCGTCTGGTAATGCGTCCGCGTATTGCAGGAAGCAGATTGAAAAATAAGGTTTCTTCTAAATTCACCGCTAACCAAAAATATTCTCTCCATTGGAGCCGAATAAATTAATGGAAGCTTACAGGAAAGGCAGGGAACTCTGTAACTCGCGACACAGAAATATGCATCATGTAGACAGATCCGTAGCCTTTTAACGATGCAGCAGCTTAAAGGGATAATGAACCAGGCGTTCATCATTCCAACAATTCCCATCTCCAAGAACAAAGACCAAACGGAGGAATGTGGTCACGGGTCTACTGGAAGGGCAGTCTTTGGGAAGAGCCTCATGCACAAAACGTCTGCGCTCTAAACCCAGTGCCGTTATTAAGTAATGGCCGCCATTTTTACCGCACATCGGCAGTCATTAAATAGAGCTTGAGCAATAGGATGATATCATTAATTTAACCCTGGGCTTCTCATGAATATAATGCGAGTCTCGCTGTGACATTAAAGGGAAATAGTACTTTATATTTATCTCATTACAAGTGTGACTTTCATCTCAAGCCCTTAAAATAATGATCACGAGATGTAAGGAAAGCTTTTAGTTTGGTCTGGCAGCCACCATGAAGGAGTAAATACCTCTTTAGTGGGTATTAGTCTGCGGATGATGGGAATTACCATTACTGACACTCTGTTTCACTTTATGAGGCTAGAAGATGCCTATTTATCAAAGAAACAGTAAATAGATTGCGACTCGTTGATACTGCAGCAAATCGGAACATTAGAATCCCAGAGGCTTAAGGATAGTCTGGGCATTTTAAACTCTGATTCAGTGCTCTGTATTAATGGCGCTTTTAGGGTAATTAGGAGACTGCGTTACATTTTAATGAAGTGAAATTATAAAGTGTGTAACGGTATTAAAACGGTGAACGTACCTCCGGATAAGCACTGCAGAGAGAGAGAGAGAGAGAGAGAGAGAGAGAGAGGTCGCTGTAAGCAGCAGCGGGGTTGTAAATATACATTGAAAAGATGTCTATTCTCAGACGCCCCAACATGTATGATAACCGCTCCACGGCAGTTCTCGTGCCGGGACACATAAATCACCGCTGTCAGTTATAAAAAGCAGGAATATGTACTGGATCTGACATTACTATCAATTATGGGTTCACCAGGTTGTGACCAGCATTAAAAAAAAAACATTAAAAACAGTTTAAGAAAAAAAGATTATTTTATCCTGATGGCTTTTTCCCGCTGTATATGAAGTACCCTGCTACCTGAGGAACTCAATAATTCAGGGGATTACTGCAGAAAGGCTTCCGCGTTTATCTGCATTTTCTGTCTCGCCCATTAAGCACCAAAAACACAAGCTGATTTTGGAACTTTTCATAACGATTTGTTCAAGGAAGCGCTACTAAATATTCAGCATTTAATACTCGCACCTGTGGGCTTTCTAATTGCTTTTAAGGTTCTCCCTAGTCTGCTACAAGACTTGGAGACATGTGCGCTCCATACCGACGAATATAATTGTGAACGTTATGAAAGACCCGGTGTGAATAAATTCATATTTTACCATATAAATTGTACACTTAGCTGACATTTAACATTTTCTGCTCAGTATTATGTCCCAGATCACTTTATACATGAGGTTTGCTACTTACTGCATGACCCAAAAGTCTCTCCTCATTCTTTTAATAAGTAACTTGGCAGACATTTTTTTTTTTTTTTTTTACCAAAGATTGGATAAAAAAAAATAGTCGATTTAAACGCTCCCACAAATTTAAAGGGAAAGTTCCACCGAATAGAAAAAAAGGACACATTAATAAAATGAAGCGAGACCTCGCCTTACATGAACAGATAATGCGTGCATCTGAAAAGAGTACGAGATGCCCACCAAGAACAGACAGCCGCTTCACAGCCTGTCCTACGGCACGTCCCACTTGGGAGCAATTTTAGCTCTCTTGAGCCATTACAGAGGAAAAATCTCAATATCAGTCTGATCCCAACCAAAAGGGCAGTCCAGAACAAAACGTGAGGCGAAATAACTTCACAAGGGAACGTTTCCGCCTTCATTGGCCTCGTCAGTGGGGTACGGTCAGTATTCCTCCAGGCACAAGAGAGCAAGGAGGTCCATGTCTGGACTCACCTTTACGCTTGGAGTGCATCCTCACAGACGAATTGACAGCCGAGTGCCGTCTCATTTTACCATTAGGGCATTTTCAGCAGAAGACAGATCTGTAAGCTATCCAATCTTTACAGACAGTAGTCAAACGCTATCGATGTGATGGGTGACTCACTACGTAAAATGCCCCCAGATAAGAACCATTCGGCCCATCTAGTCTGACACAAGATAAATCAGATGAACCTTTTTTTGTTTTAACAAATGTAGTAAATGAACGCCCACCAAATAAGTATCTTTATGTAAAATGTAGCTTTCCACTTGGAGGAATTGTTTCCAGTATGTAGAATGTAACACGAAAGTAAAAAGCGCAGCGAGTCCAGTTTTACATTAGATTTCTGTATGTGCGTGAAAGTAATGGGGGACAGGGCGAAGGAATTAAATTAGAAGGACTGATTCGCCTTCATTGATTTTTGTTCTTTAACATCATAGGTTAGTCTAGCAGAAGGGCTTCTTCATTTGGAACGATAGGGGGAGGGGAGTCCTTAATAACACCCAATCTATCACTGCATACGACCTTACAAATTCAGATTAAAAGAAGCAAAAAGTCATTCTCTTTTATAACAACTCGAAGGCAGCAATAAAGAAAGAAAAATCACATTTCTATCACTAAACCAATAAGTGGAAATGAATGTCGACAACTTGCTGGGCACCTGCCATGTCCACCACCGTGAAAGGGATGTTTGGGAATTTCCAATCACTTATCAATTATTATGAGACAAAATAAATATTCTATAGAAACATATAGAAATATGCAAAAGAAAAGGTAAATAGGCGAGACTGTGAACAGCAACAACAATAGGAATTGACCATATTTCTCATTGCCGAGAACTATGTGTTTAGCAAGTTAAATTATGGCCGGTTTCCCATTTTTAAAGCACACAAAGCATCGCTCGCCAATGACCTGGCACAATTTCATAACAAGAAGTAACAGCAAGTGCCATTATGTCATCCAGACCCAAAACCAAAAATGTAAACCCTTCACAACGAGAAAAAGGAGAACCAGAACTTACCGAAATCTGCAAAGACCGCCTGCCCGACCACCTTCACATCTTTTGGCTTCGGTATGGTGGATTTGGGTTCTGTGAAGTTACCGCCCTTTGGGAAGACAGAAAGAAGTTAAATACTTTGAGACGTCAGTACCAGTAAGCGAGGGGAGCGTTAACGCTCGGTGGAGATACACGTCTGACACATGCAGTATCTTATGGGATAAGAGATTCTCTATTCACCATATCCAAGCTAATGGACATTACGAGCGGGGACAATAACTTCCGCTCTGTATCTAGTCTCTGCCTCCCCACGCTTGTCTCTTGATTATGATATCATGTGCCTATTTATTATTTAATGACCAGTGCCCTACATACTTCATTTCATGGTTCTGCACAATTTTGCCATGTCTAGAAAGCAGAAGCAGATGATGCACGCAGCATGTTTATCCCTGGTGTGTGTCAAATAAAATGATAAAGGCTGCTTCATTAAGGAGCCTCAAATTAATAAGGTGCCTCCCTAGTAATTATTGGGTTAAAAGTGCCCTGATTGCAAGCTTCTGCATTGCGGACCTGGCGGCAATTAAAGGTTTATAACCGAGCCCACGTTTTATATTTCTTGATATTTTCCCTCTGATGAATTGTAAGGCAGTCATAAACGTTCTCGGGGGGGGGGGCGTTGGCATACTGTAAGGCAGCTTCACTATACAGAACGTTCCTCCGCCCCCCCCCCCATCAAAACATAACAACTACATGGTTAAAAATATCGGCGGACCAGCGAGTCCTCTGCAAATGCTTTTTCTTCATATGCTGCCATGCTGACAAATTAAACGACAGTAACTCGTTACAACAGCTGACAGCACAGCGGGATTCCTGTTAACATACCCATCAGGGCAAGCGGATTGGTCTAACTGACTGGCTGTCACAAATCGCCCCATGTACCGGAGGTAACCCACCCACCAAAACACAACGTTCACACAGGATGACAGGACTCGGCGCGGTGAGATCGGCATTCACCTGAGAAGGAGCACCCTTAGGTGACAATTTCTGTCCTTGCTATTGATGCATGAAGACAGCCCTCAGTGGCTTCCTCCGATCGAAAACGTGTGAAGAATGGGTAATACCAGTCAAAGCTGGACCCCCTCAGAGTGTAAATGGTTTCTTAAACAGCCTTCCAAAGGCAAATGTGAAATTTGCCTCTGTCAATTAGCATAGCTGGAGATTTAATGATTTACAGATTGGGAGAGGGAGTGAAGATAGAGAAGGGCTGCCCAGCACAGCAGGGATGCACTCACAAGGCTGGTAACAGAAAATCTCTAACCCACATGAGCCAGTATGAGCCGAGCAGGGGGTACACTGTTCTGAAAGCCTGTGACGATGAACAAGACCGAGCAGATAAGCAGTAAATCAATGCATTTTAATACAGATAGCCACAGGAGGACGCCATGTATTTCCCTCACCTCATTTGTCCATGTTTCAAACTGATGCTCCTTGGACTCGGACACAGACGTGAGAAACAAATCTGCGGGGAAAGAAAAAGAACACAACTATTTGAATCTGTTTGTAAATTAGCTTATCCATAAAGCAGACAATACTTAACAACGACAGAAAGAAAGCTTCAAAGAATAGATACAGAGGAGTTTTTCCAGGAACACAGATCCGGTCTGACGCGTTGTCTGTTATTCTACCTGAACGCACCCACCCCAGGCCCAGGAGGGGATCGCTAACCCTAAAGGCAGGGGGTACGAGAAGTCCGGGGTGCTTTGTAGAATTAGATGCATCTATCGGTGCAATTATAGAGGAAACACTCAAGTTTGTCACCAGTAGAATTCTGATAATACGATTGACACTCACTCGGGGAAGGTATGCTGTAAGTGATTCGATCTCATCCCTCCAAAATCCCGATTTACATCCCTCCACATGTAAAACATACCGACTGGTCATGTATGAGAAGGCAAAATCAGTCATCATGTAAGTCGTAAACATTTGCACAAAGCCGTTGCTCGTCAGCCATCTTTCCGACAGCGAGCACCAGTCGCAGCGACCAAGCTGTCTCGCCAGACTTTGGCCAGTAACCACCACCATCTTCCCAGTCTAACACGGGACAAACCGCTTTACACTCACACAGTGTCCTTTCTAACAGACAACGTACCTTCCGGTGTAAACACAACCTCGATCCCTGCTCAGTCAACAGGAACTGATTGGTTGAATAGAGAGAAATCCGAAGCGAGCCGGCGGATTACAACTCAATTCCTAGTACAATGATGGGGAGCAAGCGATGTCAGGACTATTAGGGAATAGGGTGGACTGTCAGACTGCAATTCACAAAGAGGATTCCTATTCCTAATATACACAGCAATTCAGGTAAAAAGTCTGAAAAGTGGTCCTATCACCATACCAATGGAATCATCTAATCAACAGTCTGCACCAAAACCCGTCCTTTGTTAACAAAGGGCTGTGTGTCAGAATTTCAAAGGGCTGTTTCTCACACCAGAAATACTGTAGTTAAGGTCATAACTATACAGAGTGCCGTAAAATGAAATCATCTGTCCTGTCAAAAAACGTTTATTCAGTCCCATTTTACACAAGATGCTGCGGAATATGAGGGAGCTACATAATCATAAATCATACGTGACTTGTAACGGCCACAAAAGGGCACATTCACCCAGCATCACTGATTCTAAGCATGTGCTGCCCCCCACAACTATCAGACTTAGACCCCCCCCTTAGCGACAGGCACCAAGTAAAGAGAGACTAGAATCGTTATTAATCCAACAGACTCATTTTAAAAGCCTTCCCAACAAAGAAAAAAAATTTATTAGAAACATCAGTTCAATTGAAAGTCTAATTAAAACAGAGACTAAATTAATTAAAACAAGGTGCAGTTGAACAATAAACCCATTCCAAGTGCTCCATTTACCATAACATTAACATAATGGCTACATAATAGCAATTTTACTTAACATACATAATGTAAATGAAAGTTTTCAAAATGATAACTGGCTACATTTGAATTTTAATACCGCTTTAATCCTTTGGCATGTTAAATGGGAGAAAGGGATTAAGAAACGGTTCTGCGGCACAGGGAACGATCTCCGAAAACCGCACATAATAGAAGAACGAATAGAGAATAAGGATTTGTTTTAATACATAAAGCATTGTGCAATAGGAACACGCGGCCGCCAGGTTACGTACGAATCGTTAATACATTACAAAGACCCAACATCAAATAGAAAAGTTTTACTTTGAGACTTTTCTATCTCGTGTAGTTTGTTGCGTTCGTTTACACCAGAATCCATTTAGCGCAGGCTCTCGGGATCGTTAATTCTCGAGGGGTCACAGCACAGATACCTTAATGCTTACTTTATACGCTATAAAGTCGTGATCTCCAGTAAACACCGCTACACATACTTCTCCCACATTTCTCTTTCACGTCCCGCGGAGGATATACAGATACCAGCGAACACCCAGGATGGATAAAGGGGACACACGCAGCCCCAGAGGCATTAAATCAATGGCGGATAATACTGGATTAAGGGCCGCTATGCCTCTGTGGATTTATGATTCTGGCCAAACACCGCAGCCATTGTCCGTTCAATTATTGGAAACTGCAAATTGCGCGCATTCATTTGGAACGCCGACAGTGTGCTTCAGCGTACATACCGCGTACTGACCGATATCAATCAGTGGAGGTAACTGGTAAAAGGCTGGCGGTGTGCTTCCCTGCGCGTCTGAATAACCCGGATTTCATTACGACAGGAGAATAAAATGCTGAGAGGCCGGGAAGATTGTGCTAACGTATTCAGTCTGCTAACCTCATGTCTGCGCGGCGCAACCTTCCAGCCCCGCAGAAACAGGCAATAAGACGGGCAGAGGCTGAGCCGTGACTTGGCGAGATGCTATTAGAGAGCATTCGTGCCCCGGTCATTCCAATTTCATACAAAAATAGGCTTTCAGGCTTCAGTGTCAATGCATTTCTCCACAAGGCCAAGGATAACTTGACATGTGAATGAAGGTATTAAGGAATACATTTATAACCCAAGCTATTCCGGTGCTAGACACGCAGCGGATGGTCGGCGACGCTGGCATATCAGAAATATCTTTCCCTTTAAAATTCCAGGCTGCAAAGATACGACGCCGCTCAATTTATCAGCGGGTTATATTGGAGCTCATATGCATGTACAGCGCACCTCCCATGCATGCAAGAACCCTCTAGCGATACACATCATGCTCAATTTGTACTTGGAGGATAGAAAAATTCCATTAAATTCATTTACAAAAGCTCCACGTAGCTCACATCTGTTATCTGTGGGCATCTAGTTTTTTTAGGGTCTTCCTGCTATCTGTACTGCTTCATACTAGTAACGGCTGCATAGGGGATGGCAGTATAGTGGATTTACTATGTTATACACCACCCGGCCCCTATTGATGCTTCATACTCCTCTCGTCATCAACATATACGTGGCTGTATCAGTAGTGGCATTACTGACATCTTCTGCACCATGCTAGAACTGGTTAATATTATTGACAATAAAAATAATTTATAACAAAAAAAATATTTAAAAAAAATCTGATATCCCCTCTACCCAAAATCTTGTTTTAACCCCACAAATGCTTTACCCTGTACATATCAACCTGAAGGGCCCTCACAATGTTGCCTTTGTATCTGACATCCTTATCTTTAGCAAGAAGACTTCAGGTACTTGAATAGATCACGCTTCATGCCAGTAACCCTGATAATCCAGCCCTTAACTACCTAAATCCGACAGCCGAGTATTTTTACTCAAGCAGAAGGATATTGGCATTAAACCGTATAGCTGACAAGATGCAGGACACAAACCCGCTCCATGGTGTCAAAAGAACAAGTGTCCCCGTGGAGCCTCTTATTGGAAATCATTTCACAATCCCCGAGCCGCCGGTAAACAAATCTTCTCATTTTCACATGGGGAATTAACCTGTCCCTTCAAAGAGCCACACTGCATCAGGCTGCCGGACGCGGCTTTTTATAAAATCGCTAGAAACAGACCCAAAAAAAGGGGCCAAAAACGGGCCGCTCATCAGCGACAGAAAAAGAAAGCAGATTCTACAAGACGAAGGCTAGACCCGGAAAGCCTTTCAACCAAAGCCGTTAAGGACCTACGGCAGGCAGAAAAAAATCTTATTTCACTCCTTAGGCCGGCCGCACACCGAAGGAACGGCATGACAATTATTCCGGCCAGACACGCCATCACTTCATTTCTTGCACTAACCGGATTAAAGCATCGCCGGAAAACACAGCCAATGGGAACCTGGTGCGAGCGACAGCCGGTGAATTGCCGAGATTACCCTCTGAGACTGAGCTACGCAGTTTGACTGCTTGGTGGGTACCAGAGAAAGCCCCAAATGTTCATTCACAGGAGCCACACAATTACACCACGATTATATCCGGGTCTCGCCACTGAGCTTGGAATACCCCACTAACAAAACCTACCCATCATCTGTCCTGCCAGTATCTTCAGCCCAGAGTCAGGGATATTAACCATATACAGCCAGTTACACCATAATATTGCCCTTGAGAAAGGTAAGAGCACTTTACACGGATGCAAAGAGCTGTAAGGCAAACATTGGAGAAGGAAAATGAAAAGAATGTCAAACAATTATTTAAAAATAATGTGCAGCACAACAATGCCGGCTGTTACCGGATTGTACATCATTTAAAGCAAATAACTTAATTGTGATCGTGAATCCACTCCCAGCAAGGTAATTACCCCCGAACATACTGCAGAAATTGGAAATACAGAATGTTTAGACATCTCTGTCCAACTGAAGCCGGCTGTAAAAATACGAAAAAGAAGAAGAATAGATGTTTTTGCCCATAAATCAGCATCACGCCAGAGGACACGGACCCGCAATAACAGCACTGAGCGCTCCTAATGATTTCCTGCATCGGAATAAATCTCACGGTAGTTTTTTCCAGTCCAGAAGAGGCAATTTAGCCATCTTCAGAAAAACCAAAACACAGCAGCATTTCATACGTGCGAATGCGTCAGGAGGGCTTCTCCAGCGGCCGATTCCCATCAGCCCACCGCCACAATGCCAGTTACTACATTACCACCTTATGTCAAACCGGACGTAAAAGGATGATCTAAATCCGTAACAATAACGTTTCACTGTATCCCTCGTTCAGATAATACACTAATTAATCATCACATATCTATTTAGACAACATGCTTTATTTCAGAAGGTGAATAAAAGCTCCAGGCACTCAGTTCCAGCGTCAGGCAGATTTATTGAGACAAAAAAAAACAACAAACGTTTCGACCTCACAATGAGGTCTTTTTCAACCGGGAAGCTGGCCCTTCCTTGGACAGTTAAGCACCTGGGTTCCCTTGGAGTGTGCAGATTCCTCATTCTGGTTATTCAACATGGTTTATTTCAACACATGGAGATCGATCAACATAACACTGAACCCAAACTATACCATCCTGAATAAATGGGACATGGAGGAATTCCCTTGCAAATCGCTTCCTGTGATTTCTGTGCAATTATATCCGTTGAGATAAACACACAAAATCCTCCCCTGAGAACTCCAGACAATTCCTTGCAGATATTGTTAGTGAGTTTATGAGGATAGAACCTCCCAATCCACATTTAACCCGCACAATCAATGGATGGGACGTTGTGGCTTAGAGGTTAATTAACCTTTACACTGTATCATGCGGAGTCTGGAGCGACGGGCTGGCAATATATAATCCTATTTATAGTGGGCTTAGTGCTCAGCGCTGGCAATCATCGGCTTGACCTTTTCTGTTAATGTCAAAGGGATGTAAGAGTAAGAGAATCCTTCGCATTAGTAGCGCCTCCTCTCCCGTTTTCTCCACGGCTCTTTGGAATAAATAATCTACGTCTGCCTTTCATTACAGATTTCTATCCCCTACCACCCGGGGAAATGCTCATGGGGGGGTCTCTGAGCTACGAGGAACAACAGGCGGATTTTAGCTATAACGTGGTTTATAACAGAGTTGGAAAATACATTGCTCTCAATGTGTATACATTATATATTACACACACACACATATAATTTATTAAACATAATGAGTTCGGTGAGGCAGGCTACGTTATCAGCCTGTATTTGTTAAAGATTGGTGTGAATGAGTATCCATAAGAACCTGGGCAGCCGTGTGTTTATAGCGTGTGACTGCCGGGATGGGGCTGGCAGATGATGGGATAACCATGCATCGGGACACACGGGGAGAGTTAGGGAAGCACGGGGAGGGGGGGTTTAAAGGCTTGTGTCTTGTCCTGTATATCCTTAAGAAGAAAGCATGCGATTCTGTACGTTTTTATTTTATTGTGTGTATAAGAACACCTCAATTTGACTTCTTTCTTCCGATCTATAGCTTGCCCATAATGTGCAAACCTAGTTCACTTTATTAGAACCATATTAATAATACGTTAGAGTTTAACCAAAATACAACATCCGTTACTGAGACAGGGAAAAGCGAGTGCATGCTCACTTTCCAGGCGTTGTTCGCCCAGAACGTAACAGGCACCTAATCTTTCTCCAAGTTTCTTAATTTATGAAGGTGTAGAGCATGAAAGGAAGTGACCAGACTTTCCCTTCCAGTAATCGCATTAAAAAATAACCACACTTCTTTCCTTAACTACATCAGAGAAGCATTTAATAGTCCTCCATTATTAATCACAGAACAGAAGTCATAAAAACGTTGCAGCCTTTCTGGCTGTTAAGAAGCGTGTTGGACGTGAACGAGGAAACGTGTGTTTTAAGGCTGGCGGAGTCTTCTGTAAAAACCGACGCAGTACAATCTCCGGTTATAACCCGTCACTGCGATGGTTGGAAGAAAATCCAACCCAACACTTTCTGGGCTTAATTTAAAGCAGGCAGAGACCACCACGACTCACTGCATGCGTACACGTCGTGTAACCTGCGCTGGTAACCACTTTGTTCATGCTGTCCCCGACCGCTGTACAGTATCGCCGAATAGGTCGGCGCCTTTACAAGCGACGGACGGACCTTTTTCCTGTGCAGATGGCATCTGGCTGAACTACACGGCAGATTCCCACTTAACGCTCTCTGCATTTGGCATTTTCTTTATCCTGAGATTGAGATTTTCGAGTTTACGTTGGTGTCCAGGCCTGAGCCATTGCTCTCTTTAAAAGAAATGGAAGTCAATCCACACAGGAGCAGAGGAAAGGTTCCGCATGTCTAATAAACAGATGGGAAATGTGAGCTTTGTTGTACAGCAGAGAGTCTCAATTAACGCTGAATGAGATAAGGGAGAGGGATGTCTGGACACGCCATGCCGTCTACAACAACTGCTTTAGAAGACAAATAATTAAAAGCATGGTGGAGAATGGCCAACGGTGACGGCAAACAGGCAACTAAACACATCCTATACTTCAAGAAAGTCATCAAGAAGGCAATACATATTTTATGCTTTATGAGCCATGCATCATCAGAATGAAGGTAAACAATTTAAAAACAAATCCAAAAGCATGATTTATAATGGCTGGAAAAGTGGAGGTAGGGAAAGCCTCCCTCACTGGAGTGTACAATATACAAGGAATTATGATTAAAGGGAAGCCTTGTTCGGACACGGACTTCCAATGCCCCAAAAGACACAAATGAGTCTACTTTACAGACAAACGGCAATCCTCATAATAGAAATACGAGTGAGAACGAGCCCTTCAGGAGTGCTTGGCTAAAAGCCTGCCAATGCCCACCCGGCAAGTCCCATTTATTCCACAAATACTTCAAGCTTTGTCGTCACAGGCAAAGAAGTTTGCTAGCAGCAGGTATTTTAAACTCATTATTTTTTATGTTTGGGACAATGCAGGAAAGCTAATGCCTTCACACAATAAAGATGCTAGAATAATTTAACTAGAGACTGTTAAATGAGAGATCGCATGGAGCAGGGCGATAGCCCACCCGAGAGAAGAGATGCTACAGATTTATATATCATTTGGGGAAAGGAACCAATGCTGATTCAAGGGAGTTTATTTGCCTTTACCCATCATAAAGCCAGTCCTTAGGCTCGATGTTATCTTCTCTCGGTGTGACAAGGATGTCCCATGTCACATTACACAAAAGCTATGTAACAATCCTCAGTATTAGGAGTTAAATACGCCAATCGTACGGATATCGCCTGAATGTCACCATAGCAGCCAAAGTCTTCACTTACACGACTTCAACATCGTCACAAAGCCTCCTGCACAACCCCGGGGCAGAAAATACATTAAACACCAAATGCAGACAGCTCCCAATATTCCACATTAGAACAGTACCAATGTTGGGAGAAGAGAAGAGACCGACCACCAAAGTTCCATCTGATTACTGAACCAGACAGCTAAAAAATGAACGGATGAATGCTATATTAAATGTTAGTCACATGAAAGTGGATATGGGGGGGGGGGGTGGGCACAGGTCCAGCCCTATGGATTTACCCTCCTGCCCTCACACGCCAGACGCCTACATTTGGCGTCTCGTGACAACATGTCATAAGTACCGTTCTTATTAATATGCTTGAAGGACACCCTAGATTGGACAAATCGAACATCTTGGACATGGCACCGTTACTCAGGGATAACACGGGACGGTTCTACATGCTTTATTATGTTATTTCTACAGTCTGCCGTTTGATGCATTGTTTAAACGTATAAATTGAACGATGAACACCAGCAGCCGCGTTTATACGGATGAAGCACCGATAATTATAGCTTTATATTTAAACACCGACGCTTCACATTCCTGCGCCTTCCACGGCCGACTTCTCTGCTACAGCGCACTGAAAGAGGACGGCCGCCGCTATCTGTAGCACTAGATAAAAATAACTTACCAGCAGTAAAATCCCCATTCAGATCAATAAAGGCATGCGAGTGAGGATTAAACATCTCTCTTTTAGTGTCCAGAGTCGAATTTGCCGATAAATCCCTGTGGAGAACAGTAAGAGAGACCTAAGAAAGGGTGCATACGGCAGAATATTAACATACGGACTAAAAAATGATTGTTCGACGTGATAATTATGGAAATGTAAAAAAACAGCTACATATGGGGACTATTTATCTTAAATACCAATCCATAAAAGCAAACCGACATGCATTTTAATGTACATGCAAATGGACTAAAGTGTCCTTAAAATAAGTTTGGCTTTTACGGCGCTTGAAAAACAGCTCTTTGAACATTTAGCAGCACATCTGAACACCCATATGTTTTTAAAACACTTTTAGCATTCATCGATCAAAATATGTCTTTTCCATTTACGCAGACCCCCCACGTTTTAGGAGATGAAATCACAGAACATCAACTTCTCTCCCGCTAATAGTTAAACGGGCAAACCGACCCCCCGCGTGACAATCTGTACACAAATCCGCACAAACGCTTTCGTGTTTGAACGTAAACACCGGTAAGTCACGGCTGCGCTGCATATGTACGGCTACAGAGCGGTTCTAGATGTAAACGGTTCAGAAAAGCGGTGGTCTGAAATCTTGGAGATTTGGGCTGCGTGGGGAAATGTAGTAAAAACGTCTTTACATAAACCATACAGCAGTTTGCTTAGGAAGACGGGCGCATCGGGACTCACCCGCCGTGGATTATTAGAGGTATCTTGCTTCCGCTGGGGACACCAAATATATCAGGAATCAGATCTCCGTTAAAGCTGAAAGATGAAGAAACATAAATGCAGGTTTCTAACATGATCCAGAAACGAGATTCGTTACAGCAAGCAATCTGAATACAAAGACAACTGCTCACAAACGAATTCAATCACTGGCAGTACCTATTATATACTTATTATTGTTATCGTCCCATAGCAAAAAAAAAAGTATATGATATACAATAAATCTATCATATAGAAAGATGCATTAGCAAGCAGCGTATTTATAACAATTCCTAAAACAGGAGGCACATCCTCAAACCTTAAGCTATAAGCTCCATCGGACTTTCAGTCAGCCTACGAATAGCAGGGCATCATGGGAGTTAAAGTTCTTACACACTATACCCTATAGATATTTATGTAGAAAAGACATACTCACTCCATGATTAGCGGCTCATCCAAGTATGTTTTGCTTAACTGCGTTTTATTATTGATATCTGTGGGAAATAAAGCGACAGCGTCACACATTATTCGTCACGCCATGGCATTATTCGGCACGTCATGGCATTATTCGGCACGTCATGGCATTATTCGGCACGTCATGGCATTATTCGGCACGTCATGGCATTATTCGGCACGTCATGGCATTATTCGGCACGCCATGGCATTATTCGGCACGCCATGGCATTATTCGGGTCTGCCTGTGTTGGGTAAGATACAGCCATTTACGCTCTTTGCAGAGGGCTTTAAAGCCTTAAGAGTAACACTTACAATCAAGGCTAAAACCGCAGGTGGCAGGCAGGCAATCTTTCTGTAGGGAATGTCATCTTGTGCTTTCTAAAATTGCTTTCTTAAAGTGTATCCACATCGGGCGACTCTGAAAAATCAGAGGTTTCCTAAAACCTGCTCACATTTCCAACTTTAAAACCGGCAAATAAAACGTCGGGTTCAATAACAAACAACAGGGGACTACAGAGACCACGTCGGCAAATCTAAAGCATAAATGTAGAATAGGAGTCTCTAAGAAGGGCTTGGTTTGGATCCGTGAAGGGTTCTCCCAAACGTGTAATGAATGTACGCTGCTAAATAGTTTATTTGTTCTATTAACATCGCTGCCTAAATATCTGCCGCTTTACAATCAAACAACCTCATTACAATTTAATGTCTCCTCTCTCATCTGACGACAAACGCAACCATTCCTCCACAGCCAGAAACCTATCTGTTCCACCACAAGCCGAACGCCGTGGAGATACCGAGAAGATCTTCCAACACTCAAACAGCATGCAGTCTAAGAGCACGGAAGCGGTTAAAGGAAAGCACGCCGGCTTTTACCGGTACCAGTAACGCTACGTTTAAATGGCGCATGTTCTGCCAAACCTCCTTGGCAAAACCCCCAGCCGGGAATGTTACTCCGGGGCTTCTCGTGGCATTGATGGCTTCAAGCTCATCACTGCATGTGCATATGGACAAGGGATACGTGCCAAACAGGACATCGTAACCTCTACAGTCCACTCTATGACATCAGAGTAATAATCAGACTCGCATATACACTAGACATTAGTCAACAAGCTGTGTCATCACCAAACCTTGGATAATAGTCCTGTGTATTGGTTTATATAGCGCCATCATAGTCTGCAGCGTTGTACAACAAGCAAACGGGACGTAACAAGCAGTGCGTCACAATCCAAAAACGAGGCATGTGTTTAGAATGCTAAGTCTCCCACCCAGAGAGCTGATTTGGCATTTATCCCTTTTTACAGAACCCACTGAAGCTGACCTGTTATAAAGTAACCAGAAGCAGCAACATATTTTTGGACTGTTCACAATGACTCTGTTGCTCAGAAGATTATTTGATAAGCAAATATTTTGTGTCACGTACCGATCCGACAGCAAAGAAAACACACCTTGTGTTCAAACAGTAATACTAATCGCTGGCGGAGAATGTTTGCACCATGGCCGTAGGAAGGGTGAGGCGAGACAGGCACTCGCCTCGGGCGCGGCTGCAAGGGGGGGGCGCACAGCCGTCCGATCAGCATCTGCAGCCTCCAGGACTGCTTGGGGGGGGGGGGGGTCACGGATCTCTCCAACCAGCCCAACATTAAGGTTGCCATCCAAACACATTGGGCACACGAAGCCCCTAAATAAACAGTAGGGATTCTATAGGGGAGGGGGCAAGCAGTGAGGCCACCTCCCCTGGGGCGGTCTTCAGAGGAGTGCAGAGGCAGCTGCACGATTGTGCTCTCCCCAACCAGCCCTGTTCATCAGACACCCGTGGAGATGTCCGATGAGCAGATCACAATCCCCCTCTAACTGGACCAACACTTCAGACCTCGGCTTCGGTGTTCCTAATCATTACGCTCCGGCAAATGATGCAGAGCGCCGGGATATGACGTCACCCGCTCTGCATTAATAGCCGGCGCATAGTGAAGAGGGAGCACTAAAGCAGAGGCCTGGAGTGACAGACCTCGTGCTCCCATGACACGATGGAAGATAGAAGATGATGGAAGATGAGAAGTAAGGGCTGTGTATATGTGTGTGTTTGTAAGCTGGTGTTTGTGTGCGTGCATGAGAATAACGGAAATGATATTACATGGCGGGTTCCCGTTATACGTGGCTGAGAATAACGGAAATTATATTACATGGTGGGTTCCCGATATACGTGGCTGAGAATAAAGGACATTTTATTACATGGCGGGTTCCCGATATACGTGGCTGAGAATAACGGAAATATTACATGGCGGGTTCCCGTTATATGTGGCTGAGAATAAAGGAGATTTTATTACATGGCGGGTTCCCGATATACGTGGCTGAGAATAACGGAAATATTACATGGCGGGTTCCCGTTATATGTGGCTGAGAATAAAGGAGATTTTATTACATGGCGGGTTCCCGTTATACGTGGCTGAGAATAAAGGACATTTTATTACATGGCGGGTTCCCGATATACGTGGCTGAGAATAGCGGAAATGATATTACATGGCGGGTTCCCGATATACGTGGCTGAGAATAACGGAAATTATATTACATGGCGGGTTCCCGATATACGTGGCTGAGAATAACGGAAATATTACATGGCGGGTTCCCGTTATATGTGGCTGAGAATAAAGGAGATTTTATTACATGGCGGGTTCCCGTTATACGTGGCTGAGAATAAAGGACATTTTATTACATGGCGGGTTCCCGATATACGTGGCTGAGAATAACGGAAATTATATTACATGGCGGGTTCCCGATATACGTGGCTGAGAATAACGGAAATATTACATAGCGGGTTCCCGTTATATGTGGCTGAGAATAAAGGAGATTTTATTACATGGCGGGTTCCCGTTATATGTGGCTGAGAATAAAGGAGATTTTATTACATGGCGGGTTCCCGATATACGTGGCTGAGAATAGCGGAAATGATATTACATGGCGGGTTCCCGATATACGTGGCTGAGAATAACGGAAATTATATTACATGGCGGGTTCCCGTTATACGTTGCTGAGATTAAAGGAAATTATGTTACATGGCGGGGTCCCGTTATACGTTGCTGAGATTAAAGGAAATTATGTTACATGGCGGGGTCCCGTTATGCGTGGCTGGTCTGAGTACGGAATAGACTGCTATTGTATCTCTCCCTGGCTGTCACTGTCTCTTCTCACAATGCAATCAGGATTTATCACAACCAGACAGTACCTACAGTGTAAGGGAACCCCATGGAAAGTTACCGATCCCATGTGAAAGTGGAACTGCGGAGACTTACTCAGGGTTTGGTTCTGTCCCCAGAAGATGACGGCAGAGAGCGAGGAGCCAGCCTGACCTTTGGGAACGGTGGTCAGAAGGACATCCATTTGAGAGTCCCCATTGTAGTCTCCAGGAACCACGCTGGTTATAACGATGTCTTCACTGGGAGAGAATAGACATCATTACAATGGATTCTAGCAGAATCAGGGCCGGGATATTAAACCCGTTTACTGCCCCAACCCAGGGTTTTAATACACCTTTATCTCAGACATGTACCCCCAGCACTCACCTCAGTGGCAGCTTGACCTTTGGGTTAAAGTACGGGGTGGACTTTACATCCGCCAAAAGGATTCGGAGCTCGTTTCCTGCAGGGACAGAATGGAGACGGTTCACAAATATAACAAACTGGCCATCATGAGCCCTATGCCAGAGAGCACATAAAAGACGGGGCAGGGTGGGGTACAGGGACCTTTTATATTGTACCCCACCAAGCATGAGCCGGGGTACATCAGCAGAATGCTGGTTTATTGTGGAGAGGGTGTCTGCAATACCCTTCAGTGCTGGACAGCCTAGTCTCCCCCTGACTAAACTGAGGCCAAAATTTGTGGCCCAGCTTTTCCGTACTACCACCCAGTAATCAGGGGAGGGCCACAAAGAGTAAACAGCGTGCTGCCAGCAACTGGGGGTTATGTATAAAGAAGGATTCTGGGGCAAAGTTGGGATGCTGATCTTATTACTATAGCAACCAAAAGACTGGTCCGGTTGATTGGCAGCTAGCGCTGAAAATAACTCAGCTCTGACCCTGCAATGCCACGGATCCCACGGCATCCCGACACATTATTACTTATTGTTTTATATAGCGCCATCATATTCTGTAGCGCTGTGCAATGGCACAAAAATTAGAACAGCCACCAACCCCCTAACATGCAATGCCCCCCCTAACCAAAACATGTTACAGCCCACCTTGATATGCACTTGCCCTCCTACCAAAACATGTCACAGCCTACGCTCACATGCAATGCCCCCCCTAACCAAAACATGGCACCGCCTACAACCCCCCCCCCGACATGCGATGCCCCCTAACGAAAACATGGCACAGCCCACCCCGACCAAAACATGTCACGCCCCCTCCATGTCACACCACCCCATCATTGTGTCAACCCCAGCATGTGACAGCTCCAAACACATGTCAGATCCCCCCCACCGGTCACAGCCTCTGCCCCCCAACTATGCCTTAGCCCGCGGTCCCCTCTCACCATTGCGGATGAGAAACATGTCGGTCTGCTTGTCCGCGTTGAAGTCCCCGAATGCAGCCACCTTGCCGGCGGTATCGGTACCCATGATATCCCCGGTGACATTGCGCAGGGAACCCCGGACCTGGCGGGCGGACACGGTGAGCAACACCACGAACAGCTCGAGCGTTAAGGCTCCGGTACTCATCACGGGAACTGGCCTGACAGCGTCACAACCAGCGGACTTCCGGGTCTGCTCTGTGCTGCGACAACGCCTCTTACGGCGAGTCGCGCATCACTTTACGGCAGCTGGAAGCTGTGTGACAGAAGGCAGGAGCTGGGGCCCCGGAGATGGCACAAATACTGGCCGATGTCAGCTGGAAGGTGCTGGAGCTGAGAGCCAGATCTAAACGCTCAGGTTTGGCACCCACTACCCGGCATGACGAGTGCTGCCCCCGCTGCCTGCGTAAAACCTGCCGTTACCCCTTCGTAGTATACACAGTATATCCAAAGTGTACAACCTGCCCCCCTAACCCTGTGTATAACCTACCAGAACCCTGTATAACACGGTCCATAACCTGCCCTGCCTCTGTATAACACACAGTCCATAACCTTCCCTGCCTCTGTATAACACACAGTCCATAACCTGCCATACCCCTGTCTGTCTGTGTAGCCCCAATTGCTTGTGCATTACACACATTACGCGTGACCTGCTCTGTATAAGCACATTGCCAGCACTGCTTTTCGTGCCGTTTATTCTCTGTGGGCAATGGCAATATTCTTACCGCTTGAATGAATACAGTAGTGGGAAATTACCCCTATCTGTGTATGAAACAGAATTTCTTTAACCTACCCTGCCTCTGTATAACACACATTATCTGTAACACTGCGTCTGTCCATACTATGCCGCCTGTGTGTAATATGCTGTCAGTGTATAAGGTACTGTACCATCGACTACCCTGCCTCTTTATAATTAACATTGTCTGCACATTTAGTTGCCCCGGACCCTGCGCTGTATTTACCTCGGTGCTATTTCTGCTGTCCAGCTCACTATGTTAACCCTTATTGACCTTGCAAGTGTTTATAGAGCAGCAGATGGTCTGTCTGCGGCACCCAGGTGTGGTCAGCGAGAGACCCCCGGCACTCGGGTTCTGCCATATGTAGAGGTGTTAACCCTCGAGTGCCACTCATCTCAAATGACCTGTACATGGAGTTCCCCTCAGCTGGCAGTTAACCATTTTAGTAGCAAGGATAGGAACCTTCTGTAACTTAATGTGTTACCCCCATTTGGCATCGACTCCAGCCGTTCGTGGTCTTTAATATTTCACGTTTGGTAACCATGGAGATAATTTTTATCCTCTCAGGAAAATTCACTTTGATTTATTTGAATTTAGATTTACAAAAAAACGACCATTAGGGATGTTTTACAAGTTAGTGTCATTTATATAATTAGGTGAAATATTTAATTTAGTGGTTATGATGCTTAATTACTCCTCAAGGGATTCTCACTAAACCCACAAGCAGACTTTGTGCAAAGTTTGAAAAGTAGTCTTATCACCATAGCAACCGATGGAATTCTCAATTTAGCAGGAATTGGTCCATCGGTTGCTATGGTGATAACATCACTTTTCATACTTTTGCAGCAGAATCAGCTTTTATACGTATACCCTGTTGGATAAAGAACAGCCTGTTGAGTGCCAGTCACCATAGCAACTGCAGGGACATCTCTTTTGACTGCTGCACTTTAACTCTTGGTTGCAGCATTGATAATCCAGTATTCCCCATGCTGTAGGAGTGCGGCCGATCCCCACCGTCTATTTTCCGAAGCCGTGCTTGGTGGTAGGATCACACCTGCCCAGGCCACTCTCCTACCGCGCTATTTCTGTATCTCCTTCCTTCTCAGTCCTTCAGGCCAGTGACAGCACATGTCAGGACAGTTACTACTCCATATGTGCTTAACCCCATGAGTGCCAAACACACGGGCAGCTCCTCTGGCACATCAGGAGAGGCGGTGGTGGTCATTTCCTTGTATGTCGCTTGCCTGTTTGTCTGTGTTACTGTTTCTACTAATAAAAGGTAGTTTGTGGCATCAGCGAGCAGCTCGTAACACGTGGAGCCCTTTTACCCCGGTAGCCGGTTTAACCCTTGCTCTGCACTGTGGGAATCCCATCGATTCTCACCTCCACACGTTGTTAGGTTTCATACATGTGCATCATTATAAATGTAAGAGTATTATGCTCAGAGCTTTCCCTCTAATGCCTTAACGTTTATTCGGATATATTTGTAAATGTTGTAGAGTTGTCCGTGCTGTTATTGGATCTCCAGCAGGTTTGATAGACCGCTATTCCTGAGTCTTCTTTCACCACATTGGCCAAGATTTGCTTAGCGGTTTGTAATTGTGTAGCTCCAGCCAGCCAGGTCAGCTCATGCAATGCCGTGGGCTGCCGTGTTCTACCGTGGGCTGCCGTGTTCTACCGTGGGCTGCCGTGTTAGCCGGTTGGCATAGTGAGCAGAGCAGCGTTACCTCTCATAAAGCAAATATCTGGTTACTGAAGGAGAAATCTGGGTTTAGTGAATGAAATCTCACGCGGTTTCCTCCTCTCTTTGCCTCTTATTATTGGCGTGTTTATTTGCAGGACAATCATGTGTATTGTGATTAGAAAGATGTCCTTGAGTTTTTGGTTTCTGTATTTCACAAGCCCTGTCATTGTCATAACATGTGATAATATCATTATCCCCGATGACCCCGCGTACCAGCAGGGAGTCTCCTGTCCTCGCTGTTATACCAGGCGGCTTCAGATGGAACTCGGTTTTCCGCTATCTGTTTTCGTTTGGATTCGTTGGAATTCAGGATGTGTTTTTCGTAGGCTGTTGAATCTTCGTCTCCTCTGAGGGACATGCTATTGTTGTATTTAGTGCAGTGAAGACATAGTTAAAACTTTGACGGGTTTAAGTGTAAATCATTTAAAATTGTTAAATTAATGAAGTCCCCATCTGTTGTGTCATCTGCCTTTGTAGGACATTTCCAAAGCAACCTCCTGCGTAGATGAGGGATTCCATTATTTGTTTAATCTGATAATTCTCCCCCATAAAATACTAAATTTATTCAGGGTTTATTTGGGTAAATAAACTCTGAATTCCGTATTGGCTAATTCAATTTATCAATGTTGCCTATTGTTTGCAACAAACAAAAGCCATTGATACTTGTTTACAATGGCTGGAGAGATTAGATGTGTTAACAGGACTGAGTGGACAACCTTATCCCCACAAGAAACCTCTTAAAGGTGAACTCTGTTATTGGCATCTATGAGAGAGCGTGCATGAAAAAGATTAGGGAAAAAGTCTTCTAGTGGATACGTTCTAGCAGTTGGTCGTCCAGAAACGTTACAATGTTACCTCTTCAGTCAGTGTTGAAATGTAACTACGTCGCGTTTTCATGATAAATCACCCATACAATCTAACCATCAGGGACACCCAGGGACCCAACCAGTCCAACCATCCTCTATCAGGGACCCAACCAGTCCAACCATCCTCTATCAGGGACCCAACCAGTCCAATCATCCTCTATCAGGGACCCAACCAGTCCAACCATACTCTATCAGGGACCCAACCAGTCCAATCATCCTCTATCCGGGACCCAACCAGTCCAATCATCCTCTATCCGGGACCCAACCAGTCCAATCATCCTCTATCCGGGACCCAACCAGTCCAATCATACTCTATCAGGGACCCAACCAGTCCAATCATCCTCTATCCGGGACCCAACCAGTCCAATCATCCTCTATCCGGGACCCAACCAGTCCAATCATCCTCTATCAGGGACCCAATCAGTCCAATCATCCTCTATCAGGGACCCAACCAGTCCAATCATCCTCTATCAGGGACCCAATCAGTCCAATCATCCTCTATCAGGGACCCAACCAGTCCAACCATCCTCTATCAGGGACCCAACCAGTCCAATCATCCTCTATCAGTGACCCAACCAGTCCAATCATCCTCTATCCGGGACCCAACCAGTCCAACCATCCTCTATCAGGGACCCTTCCAGTCCAACCATCCAATATCAAGGACATAAGATTGAAAACTTTCCAGCAACTGGTTGTGGGAACTTCATTCAATCCAAGCCAGAGGCAAGCGGCCCCGGGGCATTTTGATCCATGAAGTTAAAACTGGATCGATTCCAGAGCAAATGGCTAAATCTAGAAGAACGTTCCTACTGATTGTTGTGGAACTCTTTTATTTGACAAATAGGGACCAATTCCTTTATTCCAAACACCTAGTTTTCTCCTGACATTTCCACCAGGCTTTAGCTACATAAACCCAACATACATGTTCTGGCGCAGCTTGCCGTGCAGTGCACAGCTTGGCATTATTCGGCGTCACGGGAAGGAGAGGTCTGCGTGTTAGTGAGAGCTCGCTGCAGCCGCTCACGGAAGTCTCACACTTTGGCAGCTCGGGTACTTAAGTCGATGAGTCTCTAATTGTTTGTGCTACATGTATGTATAATATATGTTTGTGATACATGTGTGTATAATGTATGTTTGTGCTACATGTATGTATAATGTCCGCCATTGTTTCTTTTTGTCTTGTTTTACGATTGCCTTCATTTAACAGCTCTAACATTTTAATTTCACGGTGATTGCCCTGTAACAACTACTAATTGATTGCCTGAGAAGTTTCTGATTTGGTGCATCCCATTGAAATGGCCAATTCTATCGACAAGACGGATTCCTTCTCACCCTCTTTCCTAAGGTCTGGTAAGTGATCCGATGTCATACTAACTCGTCTCCAGTAGCATGTTACGTGCATATGTCTCTTTCATTATGTGTAAGACTAGTAAACGGTGCCTCCTACCTACTGTCTCATCTGGGCCTGTGCTTTCAAGACCCTGCAGCCTTCACTTTATTTAAATGAAATCCTTACGTTTAGTTTCATAATGTAATTAATGTTATGCACTGAATGCGGTTTTTTTGAATGCAGAGTATTCTTGGGCAGACTGGATGGGCCTACTGGTTCTTATCTGCCGTCACTTTCTATGTTTCTATATAGCTCCTGGTTTCTAGTTAACAGAACTCTTTTATATACCGTACAGTGGATTTAATGACAGTATTCGGGTGGGGGGGGGGGTTGGTGCGTATGGCCGATTATTACAGCCCCGCATACATTATCTTTGGGAAGTGGTTTGATTGTTCTTGATATTTGAGATAAGGGATAAAACGTTTTGCGTTATTTCATTATTAAGCGGCGATCTCTGAAATGTCTCGCTCTGTGTGCAGCCTTCTCTTCCAGCGCCGTTAGTTTCTGATGACGTTTGCACTTTGCTGTCGTGCCTGAACGTCGTCGCCTGGCTGGGTTTCGTACACGAGGTTGTGTAGGGATTAATTCCCCTCCTAATGCACCGGCTCCCACGTGGAGGTTTTTTTTTATACTGTTGGTCGTTGGCCGCGCTTGAAAGATCAATGTCCTAAAAATAGCTGCGCAGACCCATGTGGGGTTACATTTAAACCCAAGCCTCAGGGAACCCCTCGCTGCCCCCCGCTGGCAGTGACGTGGGACGCTTCACACTGGGGCATTGCTGTGCTTTGATATTGCGGTATCTCTAACCCTATGTCTGCATGTGTTTTAGTGCCGAAGAATTTTCTTTAACGGGTACGTCCATCTTCAGTATTGCCTCAGTATGCTGACGGTGCCGCATTGTATGCCTCGGGCAGCTTATAATTACAGATATCGCCTTACACACCACTTCCTTAACAACCTGTAGCGCCCGCAGACTCTGTAGCGAAGTTACAAGGGGGAATAAAAATCATATTGACAATATACAAAATTAACAATAGGATTAACACACATTATGACAGGCTGGTACAAACGGAGAAGGTGGTCCTGGTCTCGGGAGCTTACAGTCTATTGGGTGATTGTGACCGGGGTGTCTGCAGTGTTTCATTTTGTTTTGTGGGGATTGAGATTGGAAATAACCGGTCTTTTCATTTTCTTTGTGCTGCGTTGTGCGGAGAAGAATCACCCAGTAAGTATCCCAATCTTTATTCAAATCTCATCGCTGTCTTTGTGTCAAAACTTCCCAGCCGGAGCCACAAACTGGCCCGGGACAGTCCGGGCTCCCTGTATACCTGCGTGTATATATATAGTGGTATCACTTTATTCTTTGGGGAAACGTGGTATGGGCCACGTTTAGAATAATGCAGATAAAACCATCATGTGGACTAGATTCTCTCTCTAGATTCTGAGCACACTGAGCAGATTCCAAGCCCAAAGGGCAATTCACAGTTGCCAAGGATCTCAGGGGGGCAGATAATTTAATAGTTGACCGCAGGACCACTGAGGCCTGCAGGTGTATAAATAACACGTAGACATTCCTAGCTGTAAGATTTCTGATGCAAATCATTGCCTTGCAGATACAGAATCACAGGTTAATCCCACACACACACACACGCGCACACATATATACACGCACACACATACACAGACATACATACACCCACACATAAACACAATCATGCACACACATACATACATGCACACGCATACACACATAAATACACGCACACTCATGCAAGCACACACATACACGCACACACATACACAGACATACATACGCACACACACGTACTGTTTTAAGGGAATTGTTTAGTGTTCTCCGTCTTATGCAGTTTCCTGGACACACAGACTGCAAATTGTTTGACGGCGAGTGCTTTTCTCAGCATTATATTCAGATGAGGCTCTCCACCCCTCGCTTCCGAACGTTTCCCCACCCGTTTACATCTCCTTGTGATACTCAGGGGTTTTTTTCTCATATAAAAGGATTTCTTCTCTTTGAAAGTAAGAGAAAAACACAGCAATTTATCTTGTGTTCAGCAGATCAAAGCCCGGAGTATATCACACTTATTTCCATTATATTATCCTGATGCCAAATTATCTCACGTCGGAGCTGCAGAAAGAATAGCTAAAGGTGGTTTAAGAAGCTCGGCTTCTGGAAGTGATTGAGGTTGTGGATCTGTACTGCATACCAGTATGAGCTTGTTGGGCATCCCATTCCAACACTCACGGGTATTTATATGGAGTTGCCCCCATACTTTGTGACTCTAGCAGCCTCCACTCTTCTGGGGAAGGCTTTCCTCCAGATTTGGGGGAGTTTGTGTGGGGATTTGGTGCCATTCATCCAGTAGAGCGTTTGTGAGGTCAGGGTTTGGCTCGTGTTCATCCCAAAGGTGTTCGATGGGGTTAAGTTCGGGGCTTTGTGCGGCCGGTCAAGTTCCTCCTCACCAAACTTCTCCAATCATCTCTCCGTGGACCTTGCAGCGTGCGCTGGGGCGCCGTCATAGAATAGAAAAGGGTCTCCCCAAAACTGTCCCAACAAAGCTGGAAGCCGAGCATTATCCCAGACCACTACCCCCCCCCACCACCAAACTTTGGACAGGCCGTTTCTATTACGAGGTACGAGCGTCAGCATTGAGCAGCCCCGTTCTTTTAATGAGTTAGTTAGTGTGCTTCGTGGCTGAGTGTTTGTTACTTCTAGGGGCAGAAATGTCACAGTCTGACTTGTGGTGAAGGTGGCTTCCCATGCCGGTGCCGCGTTTAACGTCACCGTGGTCTTTAGTGCCACCCGTTCTGTGGCTTTTCGTCGGTGGAGACGGCCGCCTTTATTCGATGCACCTGTTAGCAGTAGGTGCGTCTGGAACCCCTAAGCTCGATAATCAGGAGGGGGCCAATGTCTCTGTCCTTCCGCTGCATCTCACAGCCCCGTATTCCCAACGACAGCATTGTACTGGGGTTAAAAGTCTGCCCCCCAAATTATCCCTCCTCATACCCCTTTATATAATATTTTCGGCGTTTGGAGCCAGTGAGGGATGAGTCTGTATGTATTTTTAGGAATTTGCACATCATGTTGTGCCTCTGTGGGGTATTAATAATAACTCTGTTTGTTCTTTTATCGTTCTTATGTTTTATGATTATGGTTTTTGCTTTTCATGCAGAGCGAAGAATAGAAAGCTATTGTTAAAGATGGTTTTGTGAAGACTCCCTCGCTCTGACTTTAATGAAGTAAAAATAAAGCTATCGGTGGGACGCACGTTTAGGGGGCTGATGAGGAAACTCATAGCGGGTCCTGGAGGCCGCGCTCGCGTTTCGCTGCTGGGTGGCCTGAATTTAAATAGAGTCAAAGACAATTAGGTTTTCTTGGAAGTGAAAATACGTGCCCTTGGCCCTGTCCTTGCTGTTATTAGACCATTAAGAAAGGATCCGCCGGTCCTCACTTCCTTCTTGGTACAAACAACAGGGAGCCGCAATAGAAAGCCAGGGATACGGATGCCTGAACGTTCCCGTCTACTATGTATATATATGCTTATTAGCCAAAGGATGCGTGTGAAACATAAATTCTATCCAATTAACTATAATTCTAACACGGCAAACACCATTGCAGTAAATTGGGTAGAAATAAAAGGTGTTGATGAAAATGTAATTTCAGGGAGTGAATGCAGCTTTGCGTAATGTTCTCTGGAGAGAAGGCACATATTAAATCACCAATTAATTCTTGGCTTTGTCTTTGTTTAATTGCTTCCGCCGGCATGTGCCGTGGAGTTATGGTGGGCAAATATTGCTGAGTCTCCGTGCCAAAGAAGTGTCAGGGAACGGTAGGCACGTCGATCGTGTGCGATGGAGGGTGAAGTCCGCTCCGCTGGAGGCAGATTCTCTGTTCGGGCATTAAATGCCTAAAGTGTTCCGATGTCATATGTGTTATTGAACATGTGTGTTATAGAACATGCCTGTTATAGAACATGTGTGTCTTAACTCACAATGCAAGAAATACAAAGATATTTAACCCGCATATTATCTCGGCTAAACCTCCAGGAGCCAACCTTTACCTGTTAGAGAAGTCACCAGACCGGGTATCATCCAGCCGATGATCACGGCCCCCCAGCAGCGGACCCTGGACAGGGTGCTTTTCAGCCATATTTACGCGGTTTTAGTTCCCTGATAGGCTGGGCATGCTGACTTCACTTTGTTTTTGGCTAAGCTGTTACATATTTTCTGCCTGTCTATGAAACGGGCAAAAAAACTCAAAAAAGGCAACTAAAATATTAACAGAAGATACTAATCCCTGCAGAGCGAATGAAGTGCTGCGGATTTATTGGGTGAGCTTCGGCGCTGGAAAGGTTAATTTACGTAGATAGCGAGATACCAGATTTAGATACAAGATTATTTTTTTTATATTAAAAGATATTTTTATGCGCTTAATTGTTAACTTAGGTCTTCACGGTCTCTCCAACTATAAAACCCTCCAAACCCCCCCTGTTGCTACGGTTTTGCTTCTCTCGGTAATTGTTGAGAATGTTCCTTTCCATCATCGCAGAACAAATAATGAAATCGTTGTCCTGTGATGGGACGTTAATCGAGTATGAGTGTCAGCTGTATTTCCGCCATCTGCAGACACTCGTTTCAGGCTCTGGTGTTTTAGTGGTCGGCAGTTCGCGATGTGAGCGCCGGACCCCACGTGGCCTGTAGACTTCCATCGTCACGTGTTACATCTGGCTGCGGGCTGGACAGGCATGGAGTCCTTACGCTTAACGCCAAGAGAATTAAATAGATACTAAGAATAAAAGTCTTACTGGCCTAAGAGAAGTTGGAGTCTTTACCTGAACTTCATTCTGAGTTAGGTTTCCTGAACGCTCTCATATTAGACATCTTTTACTATATTGGCCCAATAAGGTCTCGACTTCAGCTAAAGACTCCATGTGTTTAGCGTGTAGTATGGTAACATTACGGGATTCCCTCTCCCCCAACCTCCTGCCATACCCGAGGGCTGAAAACCCCCCGCACGTCCATCGCCGGTGCAGAGAGCTGTATGTAGGAACATCATCTATTTTTACATTCACCGAGGCCTTTGGTAATAACAAGCACTTAAATATGATGAGCTGCTCTGCGCAGAATGCAATTAGCATCATCAGCGTGATTAATGAAAGAGACATTAAATTAAAAGGATTTGGCATGAGAATACTTGATACTTTATTTTGGAGATAAGATCTTCTTTCCTCCTCGCACTGGTATATATATATTTTTTCCTCCTGTTTTATGTGTATTTTGTTTTTCTTCCCCTTTAGGCTCCGTTTATGAACCTATAAAAAGCACCGACCTTCCGAGGCCTGATAATGAGAGCCTCTGGGACAAGTTGGATCGTTATTACAGGATTGGTAAGTGAACTTTCCGAAAACCCTGTCGATGGGCTTGGTGGAGTGCAGCCAGTTACTGGTCCCTGGGGCAACCAATGTGTGTAAATGTTACAGCACTCGTTACACATGAAATACTTCCAAAGATTACCCGGCCCTTCTCGCCGCCCGTACAAAGTGGGTACATGTTCCCAAACCCATGCTCCTTTCTGGTGGATCTTAGATTGGGGTAGTTTGTGCCGAGGCAAACGATTACCCCCATCTCTTAATCTTAGCTCGTTGTTCTCAATACCATGATGGCCGTTGTTCATTGTCAGCTATTCATGACAGTTTGCAGAAAGCTTCCGTGTAGCATATAATGTGTAACGTGTAGCGTGTACTTTGTACTGATGCGGCTTCAGGATATCTGTACATTTGAGGCTTTTGCGAGTTCTCGCGCCTGGCCGGGGAAACGCGATACATACAGTGCTTGAACGTTCGGACCTTTGGGAACACCTTCACTAAGTGGTGCGAAGTCAGTGAGAGGCGGCCAGCATTTCACAGCCTGGTAATTACATAAATCACATCATCGCCCTTCAGAGCCGAGCCGAGCTCTCCTGTTAACCAAGCGCACATCAGAGACGCTGAAAGAGGAGCCCGGAAAGGCAGCCCCGCGGGGATGATATTCCGCCAGCATGTCTGCTGCGCATGTCCGCACGCTAGATTATCACTGGGGAGATTACGTTTACATTCTATACCATGAATGTGAAAACAGAAACGATGCCAGTTCCCATAATTCTGGTTAAAACAATGTGATGATTAGAGTAACATCGAAGCCTTTAGCATATTCCATCAGCTTTTACATCTCCGTGTGTGACCCCTTAACTGTTCCCTCCCTTTCCCTATAATTATTTTCTGTCCCCTGCAAATTGGAATTGCCATTTGGGGCCCCTAAACACCTGTCTGGTCAGTGAGCGTTCAGAGAATGGCCGGGCGGCGAGCGGCGGTGTCTCCGGTCTGTCTGGTCAGTGAGCGTTCAGAGAATGGCCGGGCGGCGAGCGGCGGTGTCTCCGGTCTGTCTGGTCAGTGAGCGTTCAGAGAATGGCCGGGCGGCGAGCGGCGGTGTCTCCGGTCTGTCTGGTCAGTGAGCGTTCAGAGAATGGCCGGGCGGCGAGCGGCGGTGTCTCCGGTCTGTCTGGTCAGTGAGCGTTCAGAGAATGGCCGGGCGGCGAGCGGCGGTGTCTCCGGTCTGTCTGGTCAGTGAGCGTTCAGAGAATGGCCGGGCGGCGAGCGGCGGTGTCTCCGGTCTGTCTGGTCAGTGAGCGTTCAGAGAATGGCCGGGCGGCGAGCGGCGGTGTCTCCGGTCTGTCTGGTCAGTGAGCGTTCAGAGAATGGCCGGGCGGCGAGCGGCGGTGTCTCCGGTCTGTCTGGTCAGTGAGCGTTCAGAGAATGGCCGGGCGGCGAGCGGCGGTGTCTCCGGTCTGTCTGGTCAGTGAGCGTTCAGAGAATGGCCGGGCGGCGAGCGGCGGTGTCTCCGGTCTGTCTGGTCAGTGAGCGTTCAGAGAATGGCCGGGCGGCGAGCGGCGGTGTCTCCGGTCTGTCTGGTCAGTGAGCGTTCAGAGAATGGCCGGGCGGCGAGCGGCGGTGTCTCCGGTCTGTCTGGTCAGTGAGCGTTCAGAGAATGGCCGGGCGGCGAGCGGCGGTGTCTCCGGTCTGTCTGGTCAGTGAGCGTTCAGAGAATGGCCGGGCGGCGAGCGGCGGTGTCTCCGGTCTGTCTGGTCAGTGAGCGTTCAGAGAATGGCCGGGCGGCGAGCGGCGGTGTCTCCGGTCTGTCTGGTCAGTGAGCGTTCAGAGAATGGCCGGGCGGCGAGCGGCGGTGTCTCCGGTCTGTCTGGTCAGTGAGCGTTCAGAGAATGGCCGGGCGGCGAGCGGCGGTGTCTCCGGTCTGTCTGGTCAGTGAGCGTTCAGAGAATGGCCGGGCGGCGAGCGGCGGTGTCTCCGGTTCCAGTGCAATCAGCGCGTATTGTCTTGTTGTAGACCCTGCGCTGGATACATCGCGGAAACTGCCCGTTACGGCCAATTGTAAAGCAGCTGGGTCGTTGAAACCGTTAGAAGCGGAACTCCGAGTAACCCCAGCGTGCCGCTGAACTGTAATATTTGTATTATCTTGGTAATTTAAACTAAGTTTTAGTAATCTAGCAGCGCGCTGGTGACCCTTAACTAATCCAGCGTGTGATTTCAGCGTATTTCGCCCGTGTCTGGTGACATGAAACGTCTGAGAAACACGTCCCGGTTACAAATGTTACCAACAAAGACTTCGATTAGCAGAACCTTGTTTACAATTTCCTTGGACCGGTTTATGTGCATATTATATAGATACGTTTTATGACTTGTTTCGGGTGGATTCATTCTCTTGTCTTCTGTGATATAAAAGCTCCATTTCTTCGGTATCCAGGTTAGGAAGAGTTTGTGACGAAGTTGAAGGACAGGAACTTCTTAAATAATTAGCTTCATTAAGCAGATTAATTTGTTAATCAGGAAGATTGGAACACAACTAATGAGAGACCCTGAGATGAGATCATAATTATGCTGCAATTACCGCGATTAACATTTATTTTTATCTGACATTCATCAGCCTGTCTGACTTTTGAGTAACGTGGAGCTGCCACCTATTTTATTGGCATCAACGAAACACAAACTGCCGGCCAGACGGATTATTGCTCCAGTTACTTAACATTTCTGTTTATTATTATTTATTGTGTGATATAGCACCATCATATTCCGCGGCGCTGTACAAAGTGGCTGAGTAGAAGACACACACATCCTCCGGCAGTCGCCTGCGCTCCTAACCGTTTTTAATATCGTTAGCATTTTGTTTATGATAATGACCGATAAATTCTCATATGCTGATGAGCGTGATTGTCCCGTTGCATTGTGGGACTGAGCCCTGCCACCTGCGGCACCGCAGGGGGGGGCACAAGTGTTTTTTCCGAACCCCATTTGCTTTCTGGGCTTTTCCTCGCTATTTTGCTGCTTTTCGGTTAGTTTTGATCACTATGGAAACCCAGCATTACGTTCTGCGTGTAGACGGTAATCAGACCCGTCAATACAAAAGGGGTTCTCTGCTACGAATATTCCCCGCATGAAGCGCCAGCTCTGCAGAACACACAGTGCTAACCCAGCGCTGAGTCTCCTTTCTTTCCTCGCTTCCTCCAAATGGCCGTTTTTCCTTTTGTTTGCAGAATCTGCGTTCTCTCCATTTCTCGCCACCTGCGTCTGATTGCGAAGTCATTGAAATGCACATATTGTTGGGGAATTATTATTTTTTCCGCCGCTGATGATGCTTGGGTTATGTTGGCTGGGAGCACAGATTAAAAATACCAGTAAAAGTTTTTTATGCGTTCTGCAAATTTGTTTCTCTCCATTTCTGCTTCACACGCTTAATTCCGATCGAAGCTGCATTTTCTGCTTCCTAAATAAATCACCGGCCCTGTGAAGCAATCGCTGCTTTTGATAGCTTTTGGTCGGTCCGAATGCCTGCGCGCTTCCCTGGGATGTCCAAATACCCCTGGCGTCACGTCTCTTACAGCAGAGACAGCCTTTGTTCATTGTTCATTGGCAAAGATCCAGAAACACCGAAAGACTTCGAAGATCCTATCCCTTCCAATGCCGGCCCTTTCCGGAGCATGGACGTTATCGCGAAGCAAAGACATGAGAATGGCCCCTTTCACTAAAAACTCAGAAGCCCCGCGGCGCAGCTCCAACCGAGCCACGGCTTTAGTGTCATCGCTCGGGGCGGCTGCCGGAAAGTAAAAGGCTATTTCTCATTCTTGTAAGGAACGTGAAATGCACATTTTTTGTATTTAAACCCCCACTCCGCGTGCGGTCGGAGGATAATAAACCCTCCACACATTTACTGCGATTTGCGGTAGTACTCTGCAGGAAGTTGCCTCTGGAAGGGGTTTTATTTTAATTAAATAAATGGCTTAATTGTAATTGAATTAGATTCCACGCAAGTAACTTCAGAGCGTGACTGAAGCGGCTGTTTAATAATCCAGCAGTATATCGCGCATGCCGAGCGGGGGTGCTGGAGCTTTCCGCAAGGCGCACGGAAGGGAATAGATGACCGCTAATAAGGAGGATAATAACGGGGGTTTCCAAAGCTCGGAATTCGGAAGGAATGGGGGATTGTGATATTCGCCCGTTATGCAAAAATAACGGATGTGTTTGGCAAATATGTTTGGAATACAAAATTGTTATTTGACTTAATATAGAAGAGTTTTTTTGATAAGCTCATCAACGCGACGCGTTTTGCTACAATGTAAGTCCCGTGTGACCCGTGAAAGGCCAGCCCTTCCCCCGATGGGATGCCGGCCACTTGCGAAAGACGCATCCTCTGGAAAACGCGTCGGGCTGCAGTTTGACGAGACGCCGGGATAATTAGAGAATTCACGCCTCGGTGAGGAGATACAAGAGCCCACGACTGATACAAAGTTCTTCCGAGAGATTGTCTGCAGCCGAGGTGCGGAATACTAATTCTCCTCCGTTTACAACCAATGAGACTGGTGGCAAGAAACGAGACGGCAATGAGGCTTCTAATGCTCGATTAGCACGAGGCAGCAGATCACGTAACCAGGAAGATGTTTATTGAAGCTCGCTCCTCGCTCCGTGGATGTGTCTGGCCGTTCCTTCCAACGCTCAGAAAAGCTTCAAAACGTGGCACAGACATCTGTTCTCGCGTGACCCTTACAGGCTTTAAGTGTAAAAGTGTTTGCGCAACGGCTGCCACAGTCGCAAATACCGTATTGGCTCTAATATAGGCCTCACTTTTTCCCCCCACTCTAAGTCTTTAAAGTGGGGGTGCAGCCTATATTCGGGGTCTAGCGCCCGAAGCCCGGGACATGCAGTCCCGGGCGCCGGGCAGGCAGCAGGGTTAGGATACAGATCCCCCGCAGCGGTGCAGGGGACCTGCGTCCTACTCTCCGATACGCTCAGACAGCCTCCCCTGCCAGCACTTCCCACGGGGGGGGGGGGGTGCTGGCACGGGGGGTTGTCTAAGCGCATCGTGCGGACGGTCACCGGCTGCGGAGGTAGTTTACCCGCATCGCCGCAGCCGGTGACCGTCCGCACGATGCGTTTTACCTCTGCCCCCAAGACTTACCAGTCCCGGCACCGGAAGTTGTATACGCGTATTGCGTAGATGTCCCCCGCCAGCCCCGCAAGACACCCGGGAGTCTGCTCTGGTAAGTCGGGGGGCAGAGTGGCAGCATATCTCGGGGGGGGGGGGTGACAGTGGCAGCATATCTCGGGGGGGGAGGACAGTGGCAGCATATCTCGGGGGGGGGGGGGGACAGTGGCAGCATATCTCGGGGGGGGGGGACAGTGGCAGCATATCTCGGGGGGGGAGGAGGACAGTGGCAGCATATCTCGGGGGGGAGAACAGTGGCAGCATATCTCGAGGGGGGGGAGACAGAGTGGCAGCATATCTCGAGGGGGGGAGACAGAGTGGCAGCATATCTCGAGGGGGGGGAGACAGAGTGGCAGCATGTTATTTTGGTGCTTTTTTAAAGAAAAAAACTTTTTCTTTAAAAAAAGCACCAAACTTTTAGGGTGCGGCCTATATACGGGGGCGGCCTATATCCGAGCCAATACGGTAGTTGTACATTCAGTCCGCATGTGGCCATAGCGTAAGGTTCATTGGTTGCCCTGACGCTGTTTGCGTGGCGTGTTGGACGATGTCCTGGCCACCAATGCTGCAGTTACCAGATAAATTCAGACAAACAGCCCAATTCCTCTTAATGTTGGTGCATTAACCCTTCGTCACTTATGTCACCGCTCGCCATTACGTATGAAATGTTGCTTATTGTTGTCTTGCGTTTCTTCCACAGTGAAAATTACGGTGCTGAACTACCAGAGTCTGACGACTGGTCTGTTTCCAACCAAGACTGCGGGAGACTGCAAGAGGGCGAAAATCCACGACAGTCTGTATTGTGCCGCCAGCGCTTGGGCTTTGGCTCTGGCCTACAGGTAATTCCCGGCGAGTCCACTCATACACAGCACGTGTTATCCGTATGTTGCATGTCATATGTCCCAGCACCGGTTATAGGTTCATTTTACGGCATTGCAGATCAAAAACAAGAGTCTCTTTTATGAGGCTTGTCTGGGAATGATGTAAAATATCATACATTAGGATTCTGATAAATGTAAGTGACGAACGCGTTCAGCGAGGTCTTCTTTTCCTCCTGCGGAAGGTTGTTAACAGACGTCCTACTCGGGTCCCTTTATCAGGCTGACACTTTGCATGGATACCCTTCTGTTCTTATAAGTGCAGCGGACGTGTGATGGGGAAAGGCTCAGACTCCCGGCTCAAGCTATTGATCGCGCCTTTTTAATGATTCACTGAGAATTCACATTTAATTAGAACAGATCTTGTGTTTTTCTCTCGCCGGATGGAAATGAAGCAGAGTTGAAAGCTGGCAGCCCCGGGCGCTGTGCGTCTCAATCATTTGTGAAGCTGCGGAAGCACATAAAAAGCAATGTGTGATGTCACTAATGACACGGGAAGGTTGAACGGTTTGTCTGTGCAGCATAATACATATAATACGTATTATATTACACATAATAAATATTATATTACATACAATGATATTACTGCAGCCTCCATAAGGATCAAGGTGCCAGAGCAGAAATGTCAGTGTTGGAATTATTGCAGAGGCACAAGGTAACGGCCGGCGTGAAATATGTGGTTTTTTTCACATTATATTAGCTTATTATAAATGCAAAAGTTATAACCGAAAGTGCCTGCCGCAAAAGTCACGTGAGCTCCCGGCACGTTTTGGGACGGCTGCGGAAAACGTTACATGCGGTGCATCGGAGTCATCTTTCCGGGGCTGTCCAGAAATAAATAATAGGTGGTTATTGGCCTGACGTCACGCTAAAGACACCTTTATTAATGAGACAGACGCGGCCGTTACCGCGCTGTATAATGTGCTGGAAGCCATACTCTTCATTTGATGATAACGTCATAATTACTTCCGTGTCCCTCGTGAGATCTTTTATTTGGTAAATCCATTTCTTCTTAATGTTCCATCGAAGCAAGAAGCCATCGCTAATAAACCTCCCTGAGCAGGAGAGACGGGGGAGGGGGCTTTATTTTATTCAGCAGCTCTATAAATAGACAGAGGTTTCGCTCAATTTGCTAGCAATAGAGAGACCGCCGAGGCACAGAGGGGGCCACCGGGTGTCACTGATCACGTCCAGCGCATGTTTTTCGTGATTTTTACGCGGCTCCAAGATTTGAAATCCAGCACCGGCCCATCGTGGCGGGAACAAAACCCCGTTAAACCCGGTGAAGTGTCTCTCCTCTGATAGAGCAGAAGAGCTTTTTACGTCTCTGCCTGTATAACTTCTGTATTTCTGCTCCCTTCGGTGTGTCGGCCAGCGTGGAATCCTTGTTTCCGTCTCCGATTCCGCAGCATCATCTATACGCTTTCATTTAAAGATGGTGACGTTTTCCAGCTGTTTAACCGGTAAACGGACCTAACCGGTTGCGTTCCTGCTGCCGGTATTGGAGCGTTTATCCCTAACCTGCCATTCCATTCATTGACGAGTAAGAGCGGCGGCTTCGTGAATACGCCTAAATTACTATAAGCAAGTGCATGGTAATTTAACTCGAGAGAATTGTGTCACTCGTAGAAAACGCTAGGAATTGTTCCCGTATCGCAGTAATCCGTGGAAAATGACATTATTATGGATGCCCAGTAATTATAGTGCTTAACAGAAACGAGCGTCCATTACCGCATTAAATCTGATTTCTTTTCTGTGCAGCACTTTGAGGTTTTAAATGACAGCGTTGGATACAAGTTGAAATCGCTCTATAAAAGGCCTTTAGTAGCAGAAATGTGCCCCCCCCCATCGAGACCCGCTCCTCGAGGCGTCCGAAACGCGTGGAATTACCCTACGCAACATTCAAACGCAATACCGGAAATCAGGTTCCTGCGCGGTTATGTCGGCGGACTCGTTTCCCTGTCTCTAGATAATCCTCTCTGTATCTCTGTATATACGATGAGAGCCGCTAAGGCAGGAATTACCGGGAGGTTTTACGAGCCGCTGAAATGAAGAAAATGTGGCCCCGATCGGATCGCTTGCGCTCCGTGGAATATTAAGCAGCTTCCGCGGGGCGACTACAGAGTCCTGTTTCCACTCTGACCCTGATAAATAATTCCTGCCTCTTCTCGAGCCAGGCGGTAATAATGAGACTGTTGTCATATATTCATGGCATTATCTGTAACTCAGACTGACGCGTACGTGCGGCATCGTGACATGCGCGGGGTGCGAGGGCCGTCTATTCAGCACTTAAGATTCAGGGCAGGATCCCCGCTCGCCGCTGCCCGGTTTAACACGCCGCGTTAACTGTTATCCCGTATGTCCCTGGGCTGCGGGGGTTAAATAAATTAGGGCGACACAATTCAAACAGACACTTGTAAGAACATTTATTGATTTCTCCCTATCCTTTTTCACAAAGCGTTTGCTGTGTTATTCCAAGTATTGGGCCGGCTTCTTAACATCTTCCGGGTCTTATAAAGGAGGTTTGGTTTCTCCGAGGATTCTATCGCGGTATAGAGCGTTATTGTCACACCGTGATTATTATAAATATATAAGGGGACAGTACAGAGATCACTCCCAGGACCTATTTATACCCAGGACTGTATCTATAACAAGGGGACATCCTCTACGGCTGGAGGAAAGAAGGTTTCTACACCAGCACAGACGGGGGTTCTTTACAGTAAGAGCGGTGAGATTATGGAACTCTCTGCCAGAGGAAGTGGTGATGGCAAACTCAATAAAAGAGTTCAAAAGGAGCCTGGACGTGTTTCTTGAAAGCAATAATATTACAAGTTCTGGATATTAGATTAATAGGGACAGAACGTTGATCCAGGGATTTATTCTGATTGCCATATTTGGAGTCGGGAAGGAATTTTCCCCCTGGTATGGGGCAATTGGCATCTGCTTCATAAGGGTTTTTTGCCTTCCTCTGGATCAACACAGTAGGGACACAATATGTATATAGGTTGAACTTGATGGACTTTGGTCTTTTTTCAACCTTATGAACTATGTTACTATGTTACCCCCCAACACACAGCCCTCATAGTCCCCATCGCTGGATATTATTTACACATCAGCCCCGTCATCAGGGAGATTGGCATTACAAGGTAATGCAACAGAACCGAGGAAAAGGATTCGCCACCCAGGGTTTATTGTTTGCTTAAACGATTGAATGGAAGCATCTGTATCCTCTGATTGATTGAGGGTTTTATCGACAGCTGAACGACTGCCGGATTATTGGACCTCTTATACGTAAGACTAATCAGATTTCAATACGTATGGCTGAAAAGGAAAGTTACTTTAACGAAATGTATTAAATACACATTTTTATTTTACAATATTTCCCTAAAAACCGCTGCATCGCGTACAGCATATCAGAAGTGCCAAATCTCTAGCCAATTACTAAACATGGATTTCGCATTTACTGCCAGCCAGAGAGGCTGCCGAGGGCAGTCGTCATGTTTGGCTAGCCAAAAAATTATTATTATTATATTTATTATTATAATATTTATTATTATTATTATTGTTGTATGTCCCCTCTCTTCAAAATATTTTGTGGACCCAAACATAAAACCAGATTAATATGGGTTCCCAATTTATATAATAATTTACTTAAGCTGCTTTTCCGACTAATAATAAAAAGTATTTTATGGCAGAATTTGCTTGAATACCTCTGAGAAATGAGTGAAACTGTGAATTTCCCGGGGAATTCAGAAAGATTTTGCGTGTTGAGAGGCGCTCGCTCTGTGTCAGAAAACACAGGGTGTTAAAAGTGTAAAAACATCCCGTACGTCTTTCATGTACACTAAAAATAGCCCGGAGACAATGAAACCGACATTAAGCGGATAATATATCTTTAATAACCCGCTCCAGAAAGAGCAGCATTTCAAGAGCCCAGAATCATTTAAGTGATATTTACTGTAATGGCAAAACGTGGCATAAAACACACGACATGATGCATTTACTATGTCCTGATAGCCGAATTCGGCTCGCCGTTCTCCCGACATCGCGGAAATAGCAGCCGTTCTATCAGGCCGGGCGTGAAACCCGGCGTCCGGCTGACTGGTCAGGATGGAGATTTTCCGTTTGCTGGAATAACTCGTTACTTTGGGTTTTTATCCTGTTTGACGAAGTGACAAACCTTAGCCCTTCAACGCAATGAAATACATAATATCGGCCCGCAGGGGCATATATGTCGCCAACAACGCGTCGCGGCACAGATCGCACGCCTTCAGGTCAAAAAATATTTAAAGAATGGCTGATTACAGAATTATAAATTATAAAACGGCTTCCGGCAGAGTTAGTGGCGATGTCTGTGAATAGAAGTGTAAGCGGTGGATTCTGTTTAAAGGACGTTCAGTTTGGGGAGGTTTCTTGTATTCTGGAAGGGAGTCCGCGTGACACGGAGCTGATGAATAATTTACAGTCTATTGACATTCGCTATAATGCACTGAGATTAGAATCGCTCTTTCCCAGCACAAGTCTGGTGGCTGCAGCCCCCCCCCCCCACGTCTGGAGAGAAACTAATTAGAATTCATCGGAACACAGAATATTTTGATGAGATGATGAAGAGAAGGGTTTCTATGCTTGTATTTGTAAAATGAATGTTCCTGTTCTCCAGTCCCGCTCACTGCTTTCTGCATTTTAGAAGCTGATCGTCACTCTTGGCGTTGGCATAAAACGAGCGCTTTTTAGAACCTATATATATAAATATATATATATATAAAAATATATATATACACTTTACAGGCTGCTGTATAGACACACGCAATGGTTATTTTAGCACAGTGCCTGTAGTAAGCTCGCTTTGTGACCTTCTGTGGACTTGCGTGGCGTTCCGTTGTATCCTCCTCTCTGTGGTATATTCATTTTCAACGGTTATCTCTTCCTTTCAGGCGCATTGACGATGACAAGGGGAGAACTCACGAGCTGGAGCATTCGGCCATAAAATGCATGCGAGGAATTCTGTACTGTTACATGCGGCAGGCGGATAAGGTAAATACCTGGACTCCAGCATGCACTAAACATGAGAGCCATACTTCGTATAATACATGTTTGGATATATATATAAATGGTTTACACACGAGCCACTGAGATACCGCTAAGAAAGTGCTCTGCTCCTGGTCTGAGCTTTAGATAGAGTTGGGCGAGAGACATCCAGTTCTGTCCAGTTCCAGTGCTATGTCGTGAGCCTTTCCATCTTCCATTAGATTTATGGAGAAACACTGGGGAGCCTTCTCCTCAAATAATATTCTTATAACATGTTACATGATACCCGGCTTCTGTGCCAGGCGGGCAGGACGGGTGGTGATGGTAACAGCATCACAATGGGATTATTTCAGAGGAATCTGATTAATACTAACTGGTGACTCCTCTCTGCCGAGACACGAACCCTTTCTAAACTGCTCATGTAACTGCTGGCGTCACCCTGCAGACACGCAACCAACCTCATTACCTCCATTTACCCAACCTCATTACCTCCATTTACCCAACCTCATTACCTCCATTTACCCAACCTCATTACCTCCATTTACCCAACCTCATTACCTCCATTTACCCAACCTCATTACCTCCATTTACCCAACCTCATTACCTCCATTTACCCAACCTCATTACCTCCATTTACCCAACCTCATTACCTCCATTTACCCAACCTCATTACCTCCATTTACCCAACCTCATTATCTCCATTTACCCAACCTCGACCTCATTATCTCCATTTACCCGACCTCATTGTCTCCATTTACCCGACCTCATTGTCTCCATTTACCCGACCTCATTGTCTCCATTTACCCGACCTCATTGTCTCCGTTTACCCGACCTCATTGTCTCCATTTACCCGACCTCATTATCTCCATTTACCCGACCTCATTATCTCCATTTACCCAACCTCATTGTCTCCATTTACCCAACCTCCATATCTCCATTTACCCAACCTCGTTACCTCCATTTACCCAACCTCATTACCTCCATTTACCCAACCTCATTACCTCCATTTACCCAACCTCATTACCTCATTTACCCAACCTCATTGTCTCCATTTACCCAACCTCATTATCTCCATTTACCCAACCTCATTGTCTCCATTTACCCAACCTCATTGTCTCCATTTACCCAACCTCATTGTCTCCATTTACCCAACCCCATTATCTCCATTTACCCAACCCCATTATCTCCATTTACCCAACCTCATTGTCTCCATTTACCCAACCTCAGTATCTCCATTTACCCAACCTCCATATCTCCATTTACCCAACCTCCATATCTCCATTTACCCAACCTCCATATCTCCATTTACCCAACCTATATATCTCCATTTACCCAACCTCATTATCTCCATTTACCGGACCTCATTACCTCCATTTACCCAACCTCCATATATCCATTTACCCAACCTCATTACCTCCATTTACCCAACCTCATTACCTCCATTTACCCAACCTCATTACGTCCATTTACCCAACCTCATTGTCTCCATTTACCCAACCTCATTGTCTCCATTTACCCAACCCCATTATCTCCATTTACCCAACCCCATTATCTCCATTTACCCAACCCCATTATCTCCATTTACCCAACCTCATTGTCTCCATTTACCCAACCTCATTATCTTCATTTACCCAACCTCCATATCTCCATTTACCCAACCTCCATATCTCCATTTACCCAACCTCATTGTCTCCATTTACCCAACCTCATTGTCTCCATTTACCCAACCTCATTGTCTCCATTTACCCAACCTCATTGTCTCCATTTACCCAACCTCCATATCTCCATTTACCCAACCTCATTGTCTCCATTTACCCAACCCTTATTGTCTCCATTTACCCAACCTCATTGTCTCCATTTACCCAACCTCATTATCTCCATTTACCCAACCCCATTATCTCCATTTACCCAACCTCATTGTCTCCATTTACCCAACCCCATTATCTCCATATACCCAACCTCATTGTCTCCATTTACCCAACCTCATTATCTTAATTTACCCAACCTCCATATCTCCATTTACCTAACCTCATTGTCTCCATTTACCCAACCTCATTACCTCCATTTACCCAACCTCATTACCTCCATTTACCCAACCTCATTACCTCCATTTACCCCATCTCCATATCTCCATTTACCCAACCTCCATATCTCCATTTACCCCATCTCCATATCTCCATTTACCCCATCTCCATATCTCCTTTCGCTCCCCATGGTCTTTGTCTCCGGGATTCAGAGTTTCTCTATCAGTTTGTATAAATGGGTGCATTTTTCTCGTTACTTCTTAGCAACCTTTCAATAAAACCTTTCCAAGGAATGAAATCCGGAGCGGGGGTCTCTCCTCCGGCCGCTTTTACCCTCTCATTAGTCGCTGGGTGATACAGAGCACTTGTGGGGCAGGTTAGAGCTTCCCTCGAAATACACAAAAAGATATATGCAATCCTATAGCACAGGATAAATGTGCGGACAGAAAGCAGGGCCGAGCGCGGCCCCCTCCCGCCCTGCACCGCTCTGGAATATTTCCACAATGTGTTTATTCTTTCTCCGGCTTTTTGTTTCCCGACAGCATGCCTCATTAATCACAGAAGCCTGCGCAGAACGGCCTCCTGCATAGATTTCAAATTTGTCGCTCTTAAACTCCTCCAGCTCCTTATTTTTTAACACTCGTTTACCCAGGTGCTGGGAAAGAACAGCCGGGGAGACAGTCGCTCAATATATATATATATATATATATATATATATATATATATATATATATATATATATATATATATGTAAAAGTGAAGTTGGTGCAAACTTTGGAAGGTGGATTAATCACCAATAGAGTTATCTAATCCATTTCTTGCTTTAGAGAAGGAGAAACATTTTATTGAAACAGATTTAAGGAGCCTAATGTATCGTTTAGCGTCCTGCAAGGAACTGTATAATGTTGAGAGCTTTTATTCTTAATGGCGGGTTTAAAAGGGAAACAAACGCCGGCAGGTCTTGTGGGCACATTGGAGATGTTAGGGGTTCGCTTCAGCAAGTGTTTTTTTTTTCTTTCTCGACCAGATCGAGCAGTTTAAGCAGGACCCGAGTCCACAAAAATGTCTTCATTCAATCTTCCATATTGACACTGGAGATGAGATCCTGTCCTATGAGGAGTATGGACACATACAGGTAATATGCCAAACCATTAGCCTCAGTGGGGTAGCCCAGAGACCGCTGTCACAAAGCCGTGTCTTCTACAGACGTCCCTTTATGTAACATGTCCTCCAGCCATCCCTCATATCACGCTAAGCCCCGCTCTGCTGCCGTTTCAAGCTCGGTGGCTCCGGGGAGATATAGACATCCCACGTCCATAGAGCCCTCGCTGGACACAAGACAATGTATTTCATCTCATTGATAACGAGTACCTTTTAATAGAAGGACATGTGTCGTTAATGTATGTGAGCCTCCTGCAGCTCGTTAGTAAATAACTGGTTGTTTTTCCCCTTTTTTAGATAAACGCCGTGTCCCTGTTCCTGCTGTACCTGGTGCAGATGATCTCCAGCGGACTGCAGATTATCTACAATACAGATGAGGTAGAGATTTGCATCCAGTTCCATTACACTAAATCATTAGCGGTTTTAATGAATTATTTCCTGCTCTGTGTATCTCTTAATTATGATTCTTGTGGTCGATGTACATCGAGGCATTTAAATACCAATGAGATGATGCATTAGGCACGGGCTGGTGGGACTGATGGTCTGCAGAGCAGTATCTGCGGGTCACCTTTATTGAGCGTTGTCCCAGGGTGAAGAGGGTGAGAGAATGGAGTTTTTCATGGACTGGCGTCCATAGCCTCAGCCGGTCGTGGATCAGGTACATGGCGTGTATTATACAGCTGATGACAGGGGAGATAAAGGAAAAGGTCGGGTTATTTAGGATAATCATAGTGATTTCTACATCACATAATGTACCACGGAATATAAAATGACACAAACCTTTACCTACCAACTATTTCTACTAATCCCCGTCTACATACAATATTGCCTGGAGTTTAACGGTAACCATGGAAGCGCATGTATGTTCTTTTCTAAGGAAATTAGATTTATAATCGCTAATAATTATAGGCAGCGGAAAGATCACGCATGTCACTCACAAGCTGTGTGACCTAAAATGACCTGCAAACTTTGACTTCGGCTCTGAAAGCCTCTCACGGCCCCCGTCTCCACCGTCTCCACACGCATGTGTGATCCTCCGAGTCTTCCCCAAAGTGTACTTTCTCCTACTTTACCCGAACGTACAATTACGCTACAAACAGCAGCGGCACTAAACGGGGGCAGGAAAGCTTTGTCTTGTAATATGAATTTTACATGCAGGTCAATGTTTGCACTTTACACGTTGAGAGACGCCTGAAACTGTATGCGTGTGAAGGTTTAATATTGATGAGTATCCACGGAAAGTGTATTCCGTGTGTCTTTTACATTCGCAGCAGCTCTGCTCTATAGAGGAATTCTAATTTGTTTCCATGGCAATATAGTATAAAGGGAATATAAAGGGTAATTAATTTTTAAAGCTTGCAAAAAAAACTTACTGATCTTTCTGAAGGAAACATCATAGCTCTTGCAATGCTTTTAAATTAAGACGGATGTTCTCCATAACCTGTAGTTTCCAGACCTCATAAACCCATCTTTAATGCCTTAGAAACCGCATGGTGAATACACATTGACGTTCTCCATGTCAGACCGAGCCCTTTCATTCTTCTCTTGCTGAGTTTTTATCATTAGTGTCAGAGGAGACTTTGAAATGTGTTTAACTAGAGTCTTCCCCATGTCCTTTAAAGAAAGGCCAGCGCTGCATGCACTTCCCGGAGTCCGGCGTGGATCCTGCCGTACCCGCTCACCTGCCGATGATAAGTCACAAAGAGCCGCCCCGGAACCTGCACTTTTACCGTTTACTATTACCCTCTAGTAATGAATCCTCTCGGCCCAGGGATGACCGGAGGACACAGAGCACTGCGATGTCTCCCAGCTGTTAGCTGTTGTCCTCCATTCCCATCATCCTTCCACGGCTAGACCCGAGGGTCCGGTAACCATGGCGAGTTGCTATCAGCCTCAGAAAGCTGGTTAGTGTGGTTCTGGCACCATTTTCTTCTAGTTGAAGGGTAGCCAGGCCTGGACAGCCGGCGTTAGACCGCGGCAGCGGCGTTTGGGGATACACACTGTGAATGCGCCTTTGTACATGTTCCGCAGTGTCTTTCCCTGTCGTATCGTATCCATGCGCTTAATTAAATACCAGAGCCAACGCTGACAAGAGGACGCTGCTCTCGGCGCTCTGCTTTCTGTTGTGATTCAATTTCCATTTACCGCCCGCATTTCCGCGGCGTTCCTTTTAAAAATGGACTTTGCAGGCGGATCCTACAGGCAGCCTATTACTGGGAGATTGCTCTGCCGTTTCTTCGCCTTATCGTTCACACACTGAATTTCCTCCCCGTTTCCCAATCTCCGCTCTCGCCGCACGTCTCCAGTAAGGGCCTAACTGGTTATGTACATCGTGTTTGCTTACAAGAAGACTTGCCTTCGATTTAGGAACAATTTCCTGGCTGTAGTGTTTGCCCTCAGGGTGGAACTCTGTATTTTTATTCCTTATGGATTTCACGCTCGCCGCTGCACTCGGTCTTACTCTCATCACACCGCTGATTCCACGGCAGCCCATCGCGTCGCTTTCCCGTGTCTCCCCCGATGCCAAAAATAAAAATAAGCAATAAGCATATATCTGCGGGCACCTTCTCCCTCTCGGTGCAGAAATCCCCAACACAAGTTACATGGCGCACCCCAGTTCCATGGGATGTTCTGTCCCGGTGTTTATAGATGCAAAAAAAAAAATAAAAAGCTGAATAAACCAATAACTTGCAAATGTAATAAATCGGGAGAAAACGAATGACATCGATAGGTTTTTCTTTGTTAATATTTATAGAAGTTATTTAGCATTTCTTGAAACGATTGACCTACCTCCTAAGCAAATAGATGGGGATTCTAAAAGGAGCAATGCCAGCGTTCCAGGACGGGGTTAATGAAGCTCCATACTGACCCTGCGGCCGGACGCGCAGTGAGGAGGGCACATTTCCCCCCGGTATACGGGGCAACAGCGTTAGTCTGGTGCCTGCTGGTTGCGCAGTAACATTGACGAGAGTTACTTGGCACGTTATTACTAAGTCGAGTTGCCTTTTTTTGACGCATTTTGTGTTTTCTTTGCTCGCAGGTGTCGTTCATCCAGAACCTCGTGTTTTGTGTGGAGCGGGCGTATCGCGTGCCGGACTTTGGGATATGGGAGAGAGGCAGCAAGTACAACAATGGCAGCACCGAATTACACTCCAGGTAACGGAGCGCTCCCCTCGTCATTATGTCACACTGATTGAAAATGAAATGGATCAGAAATGGATCCAGTACAGCTAGAAGCGTCCTTGTGAAGGTAGAGAAATGTTTTCCCCCAACCCTGCTGCGATTCCCACTTTCTCCCATCATTCTGAAATCGATAAAACTCCGTGACGGAAAACAGTTCAGCAGACGTGGGCTTCGGTTTGCCGAAGAGCAAGACGGGTGACATTGTGACAAATGTGTTTGTGTTGGAACCTAATTAAATTTATCAGCCGGTTATAAATATATTTTTGTAATGAATGGGACCGTCCCGTGTTGTTGATCATCGGACCTGTGATGGAAGCTCGTTCGTCTTGGAGATATTAGGCATCATAATTAAGCGGTGAATGTTGATGAATTTGCAGCGTAGCACAGAACAGATGATTAAATCTTTCTTAGCTCTTCCATCCGGCGTGTTACGGTGTCGGCTCTGATGGATGTTTACTTAACCGGTCACATTACCGCAGTCATAAATGATTCGGCCGACACCTCAGACATATAGTATTAGAATGACAATGCGGCCCTCGCGCCGGCCTCGTCTCAGGGTGCAGGTTTATTGATTATTGGTGTAGATTGATCGTTTGTTTATAGGCTGTGTGATACGGCACAACCGCAGGAGCTGTCACTTCATCAGGAGGTGTGAAATGGAGACGTGCCGGGCGACTGGGGTTTCCCGGCTCATCTCCAGTCTGGTGTTGGGGTTTCTTTTGGAAAGCGAGCAGTTTAAAGGCTCGGCTCGCACCTGGTACAGGTGGATAGGTACGAGTAGCCATGTTCTTAGCGTGTAAATACTTATTCATTGTCTCTTTAGTTTAAGGAAGAGAGGGATCGCCTCCGCTGGTTGGGCGCAGGGCATCCCTGATGGTCATTAATCTGAGCTCCCCATTCACTAGAGGTGGATTTATAGTAACCACCAAAAGCTCAAAAGTCTCTGACTGCCCCCCGGAGAAACATGGCATATTAATAAAGCATTGGTTTGTTTCCGAAAGAAAATGGTAGACGCAAAAGAATTTGTGTTTAATCAGTGATACATATTTGCTATTTTCAAATGGTTTCTTTGTGGATAGGGGAGTGAACCCAAACGATGTCCTCCCGCATCCTCAGATGGATTCAGTTTACAATACGATTATCCTGCATCTTCAGAGAAAGACCCAAACTAAATGGAAGCATTCAAGCAAATACATTCCCTATGCACACGCTGTGGCTACCAAACATGTGATTGAGTCACGACAAAGCAATGGATCGGTCACAGGCTTTGATGGCAATTTTTAATAAAATGGATTATACCAGGTGAGGAAGAGACCTCTGAGGTCCTGCAGGCCTTTGTTACCTTGCGTCTTTTTCTAGGAGATACTGCAGGCACTAAAGAGTATCCGATGCTGAGGGAACACTTCCCTCTCTGGGACTAGGTAGACTTAATTAGTGTGAGTGTTATGAGTGTTTCTGTACGTTAACCCATATCTATCAGGCACATAGCTATTTAAAGCAGAGATAAATGTGCCCTTGGGACGTTTTTTTTGCTCTAATTATTTTATATATGCACATATATACATATATTTTCTTTGGTTCATACCAAAAGGTAAGCGGAGATCCGCCAGCAGATAATGAATAGAATGCCAAGAGAGGCATCTTATTAAATTATTTTCCAGAAGTGCTGACTGCGGACAATCTCTAGAAGAAGAGAGAAAAGCGTTGTTATCTCTGTCAGCTCCATTAATAAACGAGACACAGAACGCCGTAAAGTAATGGGCTGTCCCAGCTACCCCGGCCCGTGTGCCCCAAACCCGTACGTCACGCTACAGAGGACACACGGTGTGCATTCCCTGTGTCGGAAATAATAGGAAAGCATTGTGTACGCAGGAAAGAAAATGAAACCTCCCGGTAAATACCTCGGTGTCTGCACACGCACACGGCAAGCCTGCTTAATGGAGGCACCTATTTAAATAATTTATTGACCTGTGTGTTCCGACAAGGAGCGATCTAAGACGTCACGGCAGGATCAGTAAATCAGATTGGAGCACCGGGCATGTTTAGGGTGCCGGAAATCCGCCAGCAGTCACGTATCACACGGAGTACATGGACTTCTTGGCTGAAGGCAGGACCCTTTCCCCTGAGTTTTACCTTCATGCCTGCAAATACAGCATTGTAGCTCTGACGGGAGGCAATTCACACTTCGTCACCCACAGCAGGGCTTTCAGCCGTTTAAGGCTCACGGGTGATGATTCCATTTAAACAAACAGTCCTTTATGTGATCCTAGGATCAGGACTCTGCACTCAAAAATATTTCTTTATACATCAGCCAAACCGTCTAATCTTAAAAAGACTAAAAATCTTGCAATCGCAGTGAATAATAAAATCGTTTAAAAAAATCACCCAATAGATCTGTTTGTCTGCTGGAAGGAGGCGAAGGGGTTAAAACGGGCCCGGGGAGACGGATATTTCTAGCTCTCATGCCGGTATGTCACTCTTCTAAACAGACGCAGACCGCGGTCCTCCTCCTGCCAGCCCCGTATCGCTCTTATACAGTCACTGCAGCAAAGCCCGAGCCGTATAGCTGAATATTAATCTCACGTGCCGGCCGGCAGCTAAATCCTGTGGCTGACGGAGTCGTCTCTCCATTACTATTCCAGCACAGCGCTGCTTAGGGATTATTTATTAAAATTAAAAAAACCACTGTTGACACATTAATGATTTATCACCTTAAAAGCGCTGCCGGTGTGTTCTGTATTGAGGAATAAATTCTTCATCAGTGTTCCAATACACCTACTGTCCTGCCTGCATCCTGATTGGCTGCCGATGCGTCTCGAATGCTAAGCGGCCTCGCCGCCGCTCTTTCAAAGGAGTTCCCGAAGAAGGCGAAGAAACGCTCTCTAACCGTAGATTTATGCGTCTAATCGCATCGTTTGGAAAATATAGTGGGTATTTGGCGATGAAATACGCGGGACATGTTCTTACATAAAAGAATACTAAACTAAAGTTATTGGCGGAGAGAAATTGATGTCGTTTTAAGTGATCGATTGATAGAGAAATAAATTCCTAGTGCGGCTTGTAAAACACTCTGCATGAATCTTTTGCATGATATCGTATGAGCCTCAAGCGAATGTCTTTCCGTGTGAAATGCGGCAGCCGCCGGGAGATCTCTGTCGGCCGCCCCAAATGCACCAACGCTGCTGACTTGCCGTGGATAATGGGAATGGTAGTAGGGTGAATAACCGCACGAAGCCTGTATAAACAATAAACCACCATATGTGGAAGGTCGTACGTTACCTGAATACCCGGCATGCATTCTGAGCTGGGACACAGGGATTTAGGGCTCAAACAGGGACTTAAAGAAGGACACTTGGAAGGTACGCTCCTGCAAACAGAGCTAATAATCTGAGCAGGAGAAGGAAAAAAGAATTCTCGCCAGCATAATACAGACAAGTCTAGAAATTCGTAAAGTACGCACTATGTATTCTGCCATCCGGGGTCTATTCATCTCCCCGACTCCCCGCCCTGTTGGGAATAGATCCCGTTATTTGGTGAATGCAGCGTATTCTCCGTATATCGGTAGCGAGTGGTCTAAAAACATGACAAACCCTTAATATTGTGATTTTATGAGTCATAATTGGCCCGTAGCATTTTAATAACTGAGCAGTTTATGAAACCGTTGGTGATGGCTCTGTATGTACCGATGAAGCCCTTTTAATGGAGATACATACAGTGCATCGATTTTAGATGGAAAATTGTGTTTTATGGGTCATTTATGTGTTAAATTGTGTAACAAAAACTGTCCTGACCCAGACAGCAGTCCAGCGCTCATAAATTCATTTAACTCCTTTTACTGCCGTCATTAGGGAATAACAATATGTGATGTTTAATGGTCTGACCTATTCTCAGCCGTTCATTTCACACTGAATGCTTTCCACGGAAGGGATGCTGCCGGTACCGAGCTCAGTGACGCTGTCCGCAGGGTGGGATTATGTGGTCTGTCGGTGGAGGGATGCTGCCGGTACCGAGCTCAGTGACGCTGTCCGCAGGGTGGGATAATGTGGTCTGTCGGTGGAGGGATGCTGCCGGTACCGAGCTCAGTGGCGCTGTCTGCAGGGTGGGATTATGTGGTCTGTCGGTGGAGGGATGCTGCCGGTACCGAGCTCAGTGACGCTGTCCGCAGGGTGGGATAATGTGGTCTGTCGGTGTAGGGATGCTGCCGGTACCGAGCTCAGTGACGCTGTCCGCAGGGTGGGATTATGTGGTCTGTCGGTGGAGGGATGCTGCCGGTACCGAGCTCAGTGACGCTGTCCGCAGGGTGGGATTATGTGGTCTGTCGGTGGAGGGATGCTGCCGGTACCGAGCTCAGTGACGCTGTCCGCAGGGTGGGATTATGTGGTCTGTCGGTGGAGGGATGCTGCCGGTACCGAGCTCAGTGACGCTGTCCGCAGGGTGGGATAATGTGGTCTGTCGGTGGAGGGATGCTGCCGGTACCGAGCTCAGTGACGCTGTCCGCAGGGTGGGATAATGTGGTCTGTCGATATCTATGTTTCTATCTGTGGATAGAAATCGTTTGTTGTGCGGCTGCGAGGTGGCTCATCCCCTGTCATTTGTCTGATTCCTGCTTCTAAATAATCGTCGGTTATTATCGTGTGCTCCCAATTTCCAACCATTTAAACCCGTATCCGGGGGGTAATAAGATGTCCTTGGCCTGGGGCACATTCACACCCATCGTTCTATTAAAGAGACAAATTCGTGGCAGCATAACAGGGCTACAAACAAATGAACCCGTGGTTTAGAATGAGGCTCTCTGACGTGGGCAGCGAGCCGTCCCCGCCACCGCCTGACCTCGCAAGCTGCTGCGTTCTGCAAACCCAGCCACGGTATATGTGAATGTGCGCTGTAAGAGACATATGACAGCATCAGCCGTATTCGGTTGAAATTCCCTCCCCTGACTTCTGTGACTCTCCCCAAAACAGCAGACTCCTTCGCCCATCAGGTCGTGGAGAAACCAGGAGGTTCAAATTTGGAAGGATTCCATCTAGAAATGTTACAGTGCTGTGTTCCCACCGGAAACTTTCTATAAAATATATGTAATTGTGTGTGTTTCTATGTATGTCTGTATGTGTATGTAGATATGTATGTATGTATGGATGTGTATGTATCTTTCTATGTATATAAGTGTGTGTATGTATGTATGTATGTGTGTGTATCTTTCTATTTATGTATGTTTATGTAGATATTTGTGTGTGTGTGTATGTATGTATGTGTATGTATCTTTCTATGTATGTAAGTGTGTGTATGTATGTATGTGTATGTAGATGTGTGTGTGTGTAAGCATGTGTATGTATCTTTCTATGTATGTATGTGTGTGTATGTTTCTATGTATGTATGTGTATGTAGATATGTGTGTGTATGGATGTTACTGGAGCCGGGCTGGAGAATGTAGAGGTGGCCATTGCTATTTAGGGCAGGGGGGCAGAATCATATCTCTCGCTGGTCCCGTGTTAATGCCTGGGTGGGTCTCGTGATCAGCCCTTATTAACCCCGTCTTTCATGTACCGATAACCGTTCTGGTAACCGTCTCCTTTCTTTGTTTTGTTGCAGCTCAGTTGGGTTGGCCAAAGCTGCGTTGGAAGCCATTGATGGATTCAATCTCTTTGGAAATCAGGTAAAATCGCCTCGATAACGGATCTGTGATATAATTCATACTGTTCGGATTAAAGCACATGGCAGGCTGCATGGGCTGGGGAAGGGGCAGATTCTCGAGACTTTCATACCCCCCTGTTCTATATACTGTAACAAACATCATATAAAGTCCAGCGCTGAGACACGCGTGGTTTGGTGGTTCTGGTACGAAGCGGGTAGCTGGTGCTTTGGAGTTTTTAGGAATCCAGACAGATGCTTTGATTTGTGATCTGGAAGTAGCAGCCGGTGTGAGGATATGCGGCACGGTATAGGTTCATTCCTTAGCTTATAGATTATTACTGTATCCATCTGCCACGGGAATCGCATTCAGACACTCGCACATTTCAAAGCCGCAATTGTGATTGAAGCCGGGCTCTGCTGCCTGCGGCCGCCGATGGCGCAGGAAGGGATTTTTAAAGGAGAAATCTCCTCTTTGAAAGCAGCGATGTATATGATTTGAAATTTACCGCATTCTCACGGGAAATCATTTACTGGGAAAGCTTTCTTTGTGTGTTCTTCCATTCAGCTATAAAACGCCTTGTTTTCTTTTTACACAAAGAAGACATAGAAAAGTGCCGCTCTCTCCCTCTCTCCCCCCTCTCTCTCACTCGCCCTCTCGCACTCGCCCTCTCTCTCTCTCTCTCTCACTCGCCCTCTCTCCCTCCCTCTCTCTCTCTCTATCGGTATTTTTCCCATGTTCTTTTTTAGGCATTGGCTCTTTTTTGTTCACCAAATGTCAGAAAGTAATTGTATTTTGTCGCTGCAGTAAATTTGAGCTGATACTGAATGAAGGTTGAGTTTTCAGGAGTTTCTCTTTGATCATGTTTGTGGGTATCGGCTGCGTATTTGCAGCATCATGCGTGGAAGCCGTAGACCTCAATGTGTCCTCTGGTTGGGGGGCATTTAATCTCTATGATGCGCCTCCCAAATCCCCCACAAATGTAAAGATAAGAAAGATCTCCCATCCTCGGTTATGAGCGTGTTTGACATTACTTGGAATCTTCTATACATTTCACTGTAACGTATAGACATTATAATTCCCTGCAGGTGAATGTTTATAGCGTGTATGATGTGTGTGTGTTGCTATAACCAGCTTCGCCGTTTGTGATATACGTTCTGCTATAGGGGATCCCTGTCGCTATACGCTTTACCCGCCGGCGCTGCAGTTCCACGCACGTTGCCAGCCGGGGCTCGTTGCATCTTGTTTAGTGCGCTGAATGAGAGTACAGAGAAGCGAGCCATTGTGAAGGTGGGAGAATGACGGCTTTGAATGGCTGTATGTAGGTGCTCAGCAATAGCCACGCATAATATATATGTTGGTTCCAACAGCGGTATTACTGAGGACCTAATGATCTCGCGGGTTTATCTGTCAGCGTTTGTTTTGTGTAATGTGGCTCGGAATGGAGCTGCCAGCCGCACAATCACTTGTTCTTTCTGTGGGTAATTGTACGGTAAATACAGAGTTTGAAGTTGCAAATATCTTGTGCATTTCTTTGTATGTTGTGTCAGCTCAGGCATAACGCCCCGTGGCTTTGGACAAACATCGCCCTGATATAATACGCTGGCACCTAGTATTGTGTGCTGGAGAATTTGAGGCCGGAAAGCTCGTCCAGTCAATGAAGTGATTGAACATCTAGCCGCGTAATTCAGAGACAACTAAACATGGGATAACATGCGTGTTATCGCAGGAATTACACAGGATAAGCGTAAAGCAGCCACACGGTCGGCATCAAAAGCTCCTTAGCAGAAGCTGCGGGATAAGCATTCAGGAGATTTGTAAATCTCTGGGCTTCTCTGGGCCCCGCTATTACACACAGCGTTAAATCCTGGAGCGCGTGCAAATCCCCGCGGACAGAATGCCGGAGATTTCCAATCTAATCGCATAGTTCCTTCAATCAGAGAGGAAGCGCCCGCTATTATTTATTGGTAGGTAAGGGTCCCAGCTCTGACCCCAACAACCCTCATCCTGTCCAAGAAAGGCTCTGGGGACCCTAATGTGCCAGACTACGAACAACCCTTCGGAGTGTACGTAACTTTGGCAGCATGCCACCTCGTTGTGTAAATGCGCATGAATGTATAGGAACAAGCCCTGGTGTCTGAGGTTTGATGGAGCTGGGGGCCACAGTTAGACACACCTGGTACATGTAACCTGAAATGGGAATGGGACTATGACTCTGGCGGTCTCCGTTGATTTCTGGGACAGGTTTAACTTCGTTCCAAGCTCTGTACTTTTTGATTGTTCTCAGATGAATGTGTTTAATTTGTTATCTTGTCAGCGAACATGGATTGAGTCTTCCTTATCGATCATGCGCCCAGCAGCCGGGGAGCGCCCAATTGATCAGCGTGTGCTAATTGTGCATTCCAGGAGATAACGGCTTGTTTTGTTTCTTGTGTCGACAGGGCTGCTCTTGGTCTGTCATTTTCGTGGATCTCGACGCTCATAACAGAAACAGACAAACTCTGTGTTCATTGCTACCCAGAGAGTCACGATCCCATGTAAGTCAATAAAATTAAGGTTAAAAGCGTCACGAAGAGGAATGATAGCGCATTAACACAGCTACTTGGCATCACTGCTCATTCCTCTGGCATCCTAATTAGAGAACATTTGACACAACTATTAAACGTTTGAGTAATGAATTAACAGGAAACGTCTGAATGAATAATATAAAAACATGTTTACTCCCATCACGGGTGTCTTTATCTATGCCCTGCCCGTCGTATGTTTAACAGCAAGGACTGTCCTCTATAAATGAGAACCCCCCCGCCAGGTTAAACTGTTAGTCAGATTCCCTCTATTATTATTATTATTATTATTATTATTATTATTCTCTTTTATTTATATAGCTTGAACAGTTTATGCACCGCTTCTTACAAAACATTTATTCAAGGGGAATAGACGGAGTAAGCCAAACTGATACATTAGGTTAAGAGGGCCCAGCTCTCAAGCTTACAATTTATGAAAAAAATGTGCACCCAAAAGCCAAAGAGGGCCCAGAAACCAGGCCATGCAGCGTTAGGTGCACCCAGATGCCAGACTGGACAGGGCTAGGTGCACCCAAATGCCAGACCGGGCCAGGTGCACCCAAATGCCAGACCGGGCAGGGCTAGGTGCACCCAAATGCCAGACCGGACAGGGCTAGGTGCACCCAAATGCCAGACCGGGCAGGGCTAGGTGCACCCAAATGCCAGACCGGACAGGGCTAGGTGCACCCAAATGCCAGACCGGGCAGGGCTAGGTGCCCCCAAATGCCAGACCGGACAGTGCTAGGTGCACCCAGAGGCAGGGTTAGTGGCCCGAGGGGCACAGTGGGCAGGGTGTTGACAGGTGCCAGATAACAACAAGATTTCGTGCCAGCTTTCGCCTGTATGCGCGATGCTATATCTGAATGCTCCTTGAATTATACTCCAGCCAGCTGCTCCAGTTTGGGGAATTTCTGTGCATTCTGCGCTCACTTTTCTCTCCATTCTCAGAATACAGACGCGGCTCTCCTGACCTGCATCAGTTACCCCGCGTTTGCCGTGGACGACGATGCTTTGTTTCACCAGGCACTGGATAAAATTGTGCGCAAACTCAAGGGGAAGTACGGATTTAAACGCTTTCTACGGGACGGCTATCGAACTGCGTTAGAAGATGAGAACAGACGTTACTACAAACCAGCAGAGATTAAGGTGATGCTGTGTTTTACCTAAGCCTTTATATTACTGTCTGTCTGCTCGGAGGCCATACTTCTCAGACCAGTGATTTCATACTTTATTTCGCTGGCCACTGTTTGATTGCAGAACAAAATAATTTAAGAAAAAGAAAAGTTAGATGATCAGCGTGTGCAGCGGTGTACATTTACCGCGTTCTGATATACGTCTAGCTGACCTCGTTCTCTCATCTCTTTCTCCAGTTGTTTGATGGCATCGAATGTGAATTCCCCGTGTTTTTCATCTACATGATCATTGATGGTGAGCCACCTTCTCCTGTGTTCTCTGTGGCCCAGGCGACAGTCTGCGCGATACATCTATATGCTGGAGTGCTAGCTCTTCTGGTTGAGCTCAGAGTCTGTCCTTATCTATATAGTTCAACCAGAAGCCAGCTGAATGTATTTAATAATGTGTAACAAGGCTGTTGGAGGCCTTTATGTAGTTCCAAGTCAGAATTGTGATGGGATGGTTATTACTTGACTCCATCTGCTTGTAACAAAGCCTGCTGAGTGTCAGAGGATTCATTAGGTATGAACAGCACATGCCTATTATCAGAGAAAGAGACCCGCGTCGAGTGCTATATTCACTGAGATGCCATATTAAACACCGAGTGAAGCGTATGTCACCGCTCAGCACTCCCGGCTAACGCGTACGCTCCGTGCCTACCCCTGAAATATCCAAAGGAAGGATTCAGACTCTCAGCACACACAGCCTGTAACAGCCCTGCGTGCTTCACATCCCCGGATCTCCAAAACTAACATCATAATTAATCAGGTTTCCTAAAATAGCAAATAACAAGGAGCCCGGGAGTGCGTCCTCCGGCTGCCATTACGGCTGTCATTGTTCGTAGAAACATTCACGGAGCAGGACACGGCATGCCCGGTAATTTTACCTTCAGTACCAGTGAGAATTGTTTTATTATTTGCCACTCAGAGGGACAAAACCTCTGATTTCTAGCGAGCTTTGAGAGCGGGGGCACTAATAATAGCAATCGAGCTCCCGTTCCAAAGGATTTCAGGTTTTAGGTACACGATGCCCAGTAACCGGTTGTAATTCTGACCTTTTTATATAACAGAACATACAAATGACACGCGGCGACCGATGTCGCTCAGGGACGGTATTTCACGTGTTCGGCGATAAACACATTTTGGTTGCTCAGTACGCTAAATGTGGTGGTAGTTGCCATCTCCTGTAAATGACCAACTGTAAGACAGTAAACAAAGGGTTAAAACAGTGGTGAGAATCCAGGACGTTATAGTGTTAATGTAACCGCGTACAGTGTGATTTCATTTTACCTGCACGTGACGTGTTTGTCTTTCAGGCGTTTTCAGAGGAAACTCCAAGCAGGTGAAGGAATATGAAGAAGCTTTGGATCCCCTTCTGTTTCATGGCTTTGACGGTGAGACAATTTCATTTCATTCTGCTGATATTTAGAGACACATCAGGGGTAGTAAAGCGCAGGATTCAGTGATTCAGGGGTTGTATATACAGTGCTGGGACTCTGGGGGGATCACGGAGGGTCAGAGTAGGGGTTTTGGGTTGCAGGGCTCAGCCGCCATGACACCGAATGTTACATCTGGCGGCTCCATCTTCCCGTAATGGATTGGCTAGAAGGGAAATAAGGCTCTCCGCAATGTCCATGGCCGCACCATGGTATCCTCCCAGAATTCCCTTCCCGTGTTATACGCATATATTTATTCTCTTTGCCTTTCTCATGCTGGGAAAATAACGGTGTTTGAGATGTTGATTTAAATGTTCCGAATGCTGAGCGTTTGGAGGGGCAGATTCACTGCGAGTCGGGCTTTTGTTGAGATAAATAAGAGAAGCGCAGAAAGCACTGATTATAAATGAGGAAATTACCTGAGCGCTGCGCTCCAGGCAGCTTGACTGGTGGAATTAAAAGGATGTGATACCCCCACCCTGTATAAAAGCATTGAGAACTATCTGCCTATTACAACTTGCCGCAGTTGTGCAGGAATCGTATTCTTGTAACCAGTGTGTTCTCCACACATTACGTGACCTAAAACACACGCACACATACTAACACACAGAATCGCTCTAACATACACATACTAACACACAGAATCGCTCTAACATACACATACTAACACACAGAATCGCTCTAACATACACATACTAACACACAGAATCGCTCTAACATACACATACTAACACACAGAATCATTCTAACATACACATACTAACACACAGAATCACCAACATACACATACTAACACACAGAATCGCTCTAACATACACATACTTACACACAGAATCACCCTAACATACACATACTAACACACAGAATCGCCCTAACATACACATACTAACACACAGAATCGCTCTAACATACACATACTAACACACAGAATCACCAACATACACATACTAACACACAGAATCGCCCTAACATACACATACTAACACACAGAATCGCTCTAACATACACATACTAACACACAGAATCGCTCTAACATACACATACTAACACACAGAATCGCTCTAACATACACATACTAACACACAGAATCGCCCTAACATACACATACTAACACACAGAATCACCAACATACACATACTAACACACAGAATCGCCCTAACATACACATACTAACACACAGAATCACCAACATACACATACTAACACACAGAATCGCTCTAACATACACATACTAACACACAGAATCACCAACATACACATACTAACACACAGAATCGCCCTAACATACACATACTAACACACAGAATCGCCCTAACATACACATACTAACACACAGAATCACCAACATACACATACACACACACAGAATCACCCTAACATACACATACTAACACACAGAATCGCTCTAACATACACATACTAACACACAGAATCGCCCTAACATACACATACTAACACACAGAATCGCCCTAACATACACATACTAACACACAGAATCGCTCTAACATACACCTACACACACATTCTCTCCCCGGGTGAGGGTGAAGTAATACTGCGCCCCGGTGCCAGTAACCCCAGGCTCGCCGCCGAAGCACACAGTAGGTTGTTTGCTCATCATGACTTCAGCCCCGAGACCTCTGACCGGTTGTGGTCTCGTCGTGTTTTTCTGCAGGGTGTCCCGTGGTGCCCAAGTATTTCCATGTTCCTGCCGATTTTGTCGAAGCCGAAAAAATGAACCCAAACAGCCAGAAGAGATTCCCGAGTAACAGCGGGCGCGACGGAAAACTCTTCCTCTGGGGGCAAGCGCTGTATATTATCGCCAAGTTACTGGGTAAGTGGCACGATGACCTGCAGGGGGTGCCATGAGTCCGGGGCTGGGGGGCTTCATGCCGGGACATGTATCCATCGTTGATCCCTTTGCCTGGCAGCTGTACTTAATAAGCTTATTCCATCTGCAGTTGCTATAGTAACTGCTGGATTTATTATGCTTAGATGTGGCTTTGTCCTTACAAAAGGAAACCCCTCGGCATGTGGTGCTTTCTGCCATTCCCCGGCATACAGCTGACACCATATGAAATAAAGGCAGCGAATACTGTGGATTCACATGTGGATGGCACGTCCTGTGGTCGAGGTATCCGGAGCCCTGATACCACGTTCTTGATGAGCCGCGGCCCCCTGTTATGAAATGTCACAGCGAGGGAGCGGACCCCCATAGCTCCTGCGCATCACCCCACAGTAATATGTGGCAGGATATTTACAGCCAGACTCGTAACGCTCGCTCATGCTGACGGCAGAAATGTCTCTCCGACTCTACATATTGCAGATCGTTCACCCGGGGAGCTATTCTGTAAACAGCGCGGTGCTGGAGTGTGCTGTAAACGAGACAAGTGTCACTGCGGCTCAAACAGCCCAGTAAAACGCGCTGGATTTATGCCTCAGCCTTAATTTATCCCTCTCCCCGGGGAAACGTGAAAAGCAGGGCTGCAGATCACAGAGGGATTCAGGGCTTCTCGCGGTACCAGGAGCGGCGCTGCACCGGTGCGTTTTAAGAATAACATTCAAAATTCCATCTTTACAGAGTTTGTAAAGAGCGGTCATTATCCGATCGGGCGGCAGACGGCTTCAGGACGTGTTTATTATGAGCCGCGTTAATTACTCAGAATTCTACACGCTGACAGCCAAAGCCTTAAACCTCTGCCAGCCGAGGGCAAATGATGCCGTGTACTGGGGTAAGAAGGCACTGGTGTTCAGTGATAAACCCTTTCGCTGGGACGAAAGCCCGGTACAAACATTCCCCAAACAGCAAGAACAGAATCGGCTAAAAGCCCTGAATCGATAAAGTGGAAATTCTGTCATTTAAAGGCGAAAAGTTAGCAAAGAAAAATGTGATTACTCGTGGCCTGGCCATAACCAGAGGATCCGAAATCAATAAGCGCTTAAGCGCACGGTGCGGCATGTGGACAGAGGTCGCCTTTTCAGAAATCAATACTCTTATAATATGTTGACTTTAACATCATGCGCTGGGCGGCCCTCATTCCGGGCTTGTTATGCGCAGACATTATCGGTAAATTAGTCAGAAATCCGCGCGGCTGTCATCACCCACAAGCGATTTACTCGGAATAAAGCGGTGGGAAGAGACGTCGGCCGTCGGTTGCATCGCACCAGATCGCTCCAGTCTTCCTCTTTTGTTATCTTGACAAACAGAAATGTATAATTCTAGTTGCTAAGTTACTTATTCCGGACTCTTTAATACTCATTCAGTGAACCCGAGTGGAGGAACGCCGGTAGACCAGTACATCGTTATCTGGTCTGGCTCTTCGTGTGATCCATTCCGAGTGCGACGTGTGCGTGGTTTGCAGAGGCGGCCGCTGGAGTGCGGCTGTGATGCTGTCTCGGTTATTATATATAAAGGGCCCCTTCTCTCTGGGAATTGACTGATCCCCGTTTCCGGTGCAGTTCATACAGAGGTTTAGTTCTGCTTCGTGGAGCTGAAGCTCCGAGCTTATATTCCTGCGCCCGCCGCGACTCCAGCTTTGTAGCTAAGCCATGGGACAGCTCATCTGTGTAATGGCAATTACCGGCGTCTACACGCGATCGCCAGCGGCACCTGCTCTATTAACTGCCGGATATTGTTTCAGGGAACAGGTAAAGGGTTAAGTCCTTCTCTTACTCTTCCCACGGTGGTAACATTTATGTTACGTCTCCAGCACACCAGCTATTGTCCCAAACCCATTTACTTGAAACAAACGTCATACCGAAGCTTCCCACGACTCATAGAAGCAAATAATGGAATTTCAGCAATGTGGAAAATCACCAAATTGTTCCTTAAAATTTTTATAAGCACTTTATCGCGAAGCCGCGCAGGAGTTAGCAGCCGGCGGGGGGACGGAGGCCTGGAGCAGTGGATTAGCTCTGCGGACCGGCCCGGAACATATTCAAAGCTTTTCTTATTTGGTATACAATTTCATAGCCTCGGGGGTCCCAAATAACGCGTACAATCACTGTGTTAGCTCTTCTTCTCCTATACGAGGCCAGGCTTTATTACAGAGAAATCCAGATAATTCATAATACATGATAATGTGCGTGGATTTGTTGGCGTGTGCTGGGATTGTGATTGTCTTCGTGGTGCGGAGTTATAAGAATACAAGCGGGGGCTCAGGGTCCCTCTGACGCAGACATCTTATGGTATTGAGTGCTAGCTCTAAGGCAAAGCAGAACCCAATTCCACCCAGCCTTGGAGGAACCACGTGAGAATCACATGTAAAACACATGTAAACGTGTGCGTGTTCTCTGCGGCATTGCACTCGCTCACTGTCCTTTCTCTGTTTTGTAGTTGAAGAATTAATAAGTCCAAAAGACATCGACCCGGTTCACCGCTACGTCGCGCTGCGAGACCAGAGAAGCATCAGCATGCGATACTCCAACCAGGTATTACTAACTTCATGGGGCTCTGTGATACGGGCCGGGAAGGGCCAGGAAGGGCCAGGTCTGTGCTTCTCCAGAATGTGGAGGCCGCTGTCAGACCATGTATGTCATCGCTGCCAATAGCCCCGGATTACCGGTGGATTATGTTACAGATGTTTATGTCTCTGACTTAAATCACAGCCGTTCTGGAGAATCACGTAATCACGTCTTCTTCCTTTAATATTACGTGGTATCCGTGCGGTATCCACGCAGTATCTCACAGCTGTCGGGTTGGGGAAATTGTAATTCTCTGCATGTGAAATGACTTGTAAGGCCTGAAATCTCCGGCACGCGGCAGCCGTCCCTCAGCCGTCAATATCCTGCATGATTCGCTTTATAAAGAACATTGATTTCAGACATTGTCCCGGGGTTTGTCTTCAGCTATGGCTGGCAAGCCTGGAGAATAGGCTGCCGGGGAATTCTGTCCCATCCCAGAAGCTCCGGGAAAGCGGCCTCGCGCTGCGATGTGTGGCTTACGTGCGGAATAAATATGGTAGCCAGAGAGCCGTGTGGCCATTAAGAGCCAGCGAGCTCGAGACTCGGGTTATTAGTCATTTAACCACTTTTTGTTTTTGGTGTTAATGTCAGTTTTCCGCTCGGCCGTAGATTGAAGGCTTTTATTTACTTTGTGTAGAGATGATCTGTCTGTATGCTGGGAATATTCTCTGTGTCCGGATTAATACTGTTTTCTGATCACAGAAACTTGCCTTTGCGTTTACTTTCTCCCCATTACTTCCAATAAGTGATCTTTCTGAGCACATCATTCTTTAATAAAACATCTACATTATCTTGTTTATGTCCCGTCTGGCGCAGAAAATGCCTTGTGACAGTAACAGAGAAATCTATTTGTTCTTTCAGTCCCGGTTATGCATCATTCAGAAGAGCAGACAGCCGGACCCCCATGGGCCCCTGTAAGATTTATGGCTGTCTGGCTCCCCGCGTCCCATTACTACAGAGAGGGAGCCACTTCCAAGTCAGCTGGTGCCGTTCGCTTTAATAAAGTGCATAAATATGGCTAATATCGTACAGCTGCATTTCCAAAACACGAGACATAAAAAGAAATGCTTAAAATAAGTCCCGGCGCACGCGGAGCGGCCCCCAGACTGCGTTATTTACATTTCATTGTCTGAACGTCTCGCTCCTTGTCGCCCGTATTGAACATCCTTCCTGGTGTTTGCCCAGCACTCGGCAGTTAATAAATAGGGCTTGGAGATGTGGTCATCGTATGCAGTATGTCGGATACATGTTATGGGGTCATGTCCTGGGGGTCGGTAAGAGGAAGCCCGTGTGCTGGTGTTTTCCAGCCCCGGCGATGATCGTACCCCTTATTCTCCTTCATACAGGTTTTCTGGCCAAATCCGTGAAATGTCTGTTTTTTTCTGTGTGTACGTTTGAAGAAGCTTGACGCACGTCCTTGTGTCTGCAGGGGCCGCTGGATAATGATACCATGGTGCACGTGGCACTGATAGCGGAGAGCCAGCGGTAAGACGCTTACATCTGTTACACGTTAGATCTGTAAATGTGTCGTTTGGGGACAGCCGTATAAAGCGGTGTGGGAAGCCTTGTTGTTCCGGTAAGGCCCGGGGACATCAGGACCTGATCGGTAACATTAGGAATAGAATCTCTTTCTTAGTATGTGCTGCCGATGCGATAATCCCAGCCCGGTGCTCTGCGTTTATATCACACTGCTGCTTTTTGCAGGTTACAAGTATTCCTCAACACGTACGGCATTCAAACCCAGACGCCCCAGCAGGTGGAACCCATCCAGATCTGGCCGCAGCAGGAGCTTGTGAAGGTGGGATGTTTGTGGGGTATTCTGGGGGTTTAGTGCCCGGGGGGGTGACGGTCGGTTCTCTTGAATATTGTGATGTGTTTTTTTTGTTGTTTGCTTTTATTCCCCCACATTCTGGGTCACATAAATTCCTATCAAGCTGGATCTGACATTTTTTTATCCCAACCCCTAATCTTTAATACTCCAGGGAGAATCCCAGCATCTCTTTGCCGAAGCTTACTGCTTATCACGAGGTGTGCCAGGAAGCGAATGATAATAATACTGAGGCTGTCACCTTGTGATCCGCTGGAATTACTGGCTTTCTCTGCCATTTATATGACGTGGAGACTCGTCGAGGCTCTCTGATCATCCTGATGGTTATTACACCCAATAATGGACGGCTGTCTGCATCACAAAGCGAGTTCTGCTTTAAACGGGTGGCTGAGCTACAGCTGAATAGAAACACACGGAAGGAGACAGCCGAGGGGACGTAACAGTTAGACGGTATCACTCACGGCAGTTTGATGAAATCCCAGTTTTCTCTCTCGAATACAGCACCGAGAAGGCTGCGTAATAATTCATCGGAGCTTTGCCCAGACTTGGCCGTTGTCGTTTTCTGCAGATTGTTACAGTAGAGAGACGGAGCCGTTTCTTTGCCATCGATACAATCGTACAGCTCTGCCAGGCAGCCGTGTGTCCGTCTAGCGTGATTCAGACTGTTTCCAGAGCGTGCGGGACGATCCAAATGCTACGAATGGCTTCTCGCTACGAATGGCTTCCTGTTACTCAAAAGTGTTACAACCTAGAGCGGGGTTTCAGGCCAAGACCTCAACAGACATTCAGAGGCATAATTCATGCGTGTTTCATGGCAGAAGCTGCCGGAGTCGCAGAACAGCGAACATGTACACGCAGATGGCGGTAATATACACGGCTGACCTCGACAGAGCGTCATTCCCAATAGACTCCTCGGCCTCTTACTGCGAGTACCCCTGGGGGACATTAGTCCTGCGGATTGTGCGCTTTGTATGGAGATCACTGTTTGGGGTGATAGCCCCTGTAGCTGCTTCCGCTGTCCTCTTCTAGAAGTTTGAGGTGCTGCCCCCGGGGGCCTTAATCACCAGCAGCATGGGTCTGAGCCATGTTGGGAAGGAAAGCATTACATACGTGTTATTTTGCTTTATTACACGGCCTCACGCTGGCGCACACTGTGCGAGCGATCAGGCTTTTCCATCTCCATTTGATGCTCTTTTACTTAATGCAATCCCCAAAGCTACACATTTAATCTACCCTTTTAATGTTTAATGCCCGTTTAGGGAGACTGCGAGGGAGGCAAAAGATTTATGCTGCGTCTATCAGCGGAAACCCAGTAATGTCTGAAGAGCTCCTGCCGAGCGGTTTGCCAGCGATGATTTTATGTAACGTGTTTGTAAATGAGATCACCGAGTTTATTGGTTCCGTCGCTTCGGCGAGGTGCGCGCGTGTCGTAAACGGCACACAACGTATTATATTGTAGCCGTGATACCTCTTTATTCAACGTCATTTACGGCTGGAAATTGATTTCTTTCTGTAAATGAATTTCTGGTTATTTGCGTTGCTGTTTCTAGAGAAATTTCCTTATCTTTACTCGGCTGCTCAACCCGCAGCAAACGCCCTTATTTCATTGGCTAACGATAGCCGCGAATTAATAAAAGCTGTTTGCCTCCGGGATCGTTTGATATTTTTATATTTGTGAAGCGGAATTCTGGTGTAAAGCGGTAATCGGTAGACTCCCCGGAGCGAGGTCTGTCTTATCGCATGTCAATCGGATTGCGGACTTTGCATATTGGGAATTTTAGTGTCGTCGTTAACCCTTTCTAATAACAGTAATAAAGTAAAAAGGCGGGATTGGAGGCTCCTCGTCCCAGTAATGGTTATTTGTACTATGTAGTGTGCGCTCAGATCGCACAGACTGCAGATTACATGTGAGGCAGCGTAGTATGGATCCGTTAAATGCCACTTCCGTTGCATTTCGTTAATCCTTAGCTTAACTAAGCTTGGACCGCTAAACAAAAATCAAAAGTATTTGGCTCAGAATGTCTGGATTAAACTAAATGCGATTAGACAGCGATTGATATTTTTGGTAACAATCCTGCAAAATATCGTTCCACCAGAATATGTGATGTGCTTCTATATGACCATCCTTCTGTCTCTTGCATCTGTTATTTCCGAGCTTCATCTCTCTGTACCCTCCAATAGCACTGACTGTACATATTATTCACACATACATGTATACATGTGTAGTATATATTCAGGCGTGTCTGGATTTGTCATTGGATGCAGTAACCCCTCCGTGTGTTGCAGGCCTACCTTCACCTGGGTGTGAATGAAAAGCTGGGATTGTCTGGGAGACCCGACCGGCCGATCGGCTGCCTCGGGACATCAAAGGTCAGTTGTGGAAAGCACTGTATGTGCATTAACGGTAAATGCGCATGAATGTGGCATTCCGTGTTTACATGGTGTGGTGATTCACACGCGGCCAATGCTGTATGAATGTCGGATGCAGCGTGTGTCTCATGTTTCTGCATTAAGTCAGGCCATGTTCTCCTTCCACAGATCTATCGTATTCTTGGGAAGACGGTCGTCTGCTACCCCATTGTGTTTGATCTGAGTGATTTTTACATGTCGCAGGATGTGATGCTGCTCATCGATGATATTCAGGTACAGTCGGGGTCCGGTCTGATCGCTTTCTCAATGACACAATGAGATCGGAGCCTGTCTCTAGCGGGACTTTGAGGCCATAATATCCGATAATAAGCATGTTCTTGTTAAAGTGTTTTCTCTGCCAGAGATCAGTAAGCAGGTGCTTTAGGTATTGTCCCCGGTTATTCATCTGACTATCCTGTCGCTGTGCGCTTGCTGATCGTCAATAGGAATGTTTATTAATTAATGAGACTCAAAGGAATTTTAATTACCGTATCGGCTCGAATATAGGCCGCACTTTTTCCCCCCACTTTAAGTCTTTAAAGTGGGGGTGCGGCCTATATTCGGGGTCTAGCGCCCGACACCCGGGACATGCAGTCCCGGGCGCCGGGCAGGATTAGGATACAGATCCCCCGCAGCGCTGCAGGGGACCTGCATCCTCTGATACGCTCAGACAGCCTCCCCTGCCAGCACTTTCCACGGGGGGGGGGTGCCAGCACGGGGGGGGGCAGTGGCAGCATATCTCGGAGGGGGGTGAAGAGGAGGACAGTGGCAGCATATCTCGGGGGGGAGTGGCAGCATTTCTCGGGGGGGACAGAGTGGCAGCATATCTCGGGGGGGAGAGTGGCAGCATATCTCGGGGGGGGACAGAGTGGCAGCATATCTCGGGGGGGGAGTGGCAGCATATCTCGGGGGGAGTGGCAGCATATCTCGGGGGGGAGAGTGGCAGCATATCTCGGGGGGGAGTGGCAGCATATCTCGGGGGGGAGTGGCAGCATATCTCGGGGGGGGAGAGTGGCAGCATATCTCGGGGGGGGAGAGTGGCAGCATATCTCGGGGGGGAGTGGCAGCATATCTCGGGGGGGCAGAGTGGCAGCATACCTTGGGGGGGGTGGCAGCATATCTCGGGGGGGGCAGAGTGGCAGCATATCTCGGGGGGGGGAGTGGCAGCATATCTCGGGGGGGAGTGGCAGCATATCTTGGGGGGGGAGTGGCAGCATATCTCGGGGGGGCAGAGTGGCAGCATATCTCGGGGGGGCAGAGTGGCAGCATATCTCGGGGGGGGAGTGGCAGCATATCTCGGGGGGGGAGTGGCAGCATATCTCGGGGGGGCAGAGTGGCAGCATATCTCGGGGGGGCAGAGTGGCAGCATATCTCGGGGGGAGTGGCAGCATATCTCGGGGGGCAGAGTGGCAGCATATCTCGGGGGGCAGAGTGGCAGCATATCTCGGGGGGGGAGTGGCAGCATATCTCGGGGGGGAGTGGCAGCATATCTCGGGGGGGCAGAGTGGCAGCATATCTCGGGGGGGGCAGAGTGGCAGCATATCTCGGGGGGGGCAGAGTGGCAGCATACCTCGGGGGGGTAGTGGCAGCATATCTCGGGGGGGGGCAGGGTGGCAGCATATCTCGGGGGGGGCAGAGTGGCAGCATGTCTATTAAAAAAACTTTTTCTTTTAAAAAGCACTTTAAGTTCATTTTGTGAAATTTAGGGAAATAGGCCTGGGAGAGAATGCCGTTATTTCCCGCTGACTGCCCTTATATTCTGCTTTTAGTTTAAATTGGCGAGTGTGAGGAGGACGTTACTTCGTTAGATCCTTAAACTAATGATCTGCAGAAACCCAGCAAAAGCTTTCATGGTTTGGAAGGAGTTCTCTGCGAAATGCCGCAAAGCAGCCCAGCACCTGCTAAACGCGCAGAGCGATTATTAACCCTGCGATCGCTGTCTGCTCGCCCCAACATGCACACAAACCATTAACAATATGCTCTAAAAAGGTTTTATTTCTGTGCGGATTGGCGCGGTCTGTGGGACATTCACATGACAATATTAACACGGCCATGTCTTTCAATCATGAGTCCTGATTAACACGGCTGTATTTGTCTTCGTGTGCAGAACGCTCTACAGTTCATTCGCCAGTACTGGAAGATGAACGGACGGCCTTTGTTCTTGGTTCTGATCCGTGAAGACAACATCAGGTACCTTCCCGCGTTCAGCGAGTTCCACAAGCTTGGCACTGAGCTGCACGGAGGGCCGGCCTTTAATGCCTCTACTTGTGTCTCTCTCCACCTTCCAGGGGCAGTCGCTTTAATCCCATCCTAGACATGCTGGCGTCATTTAAAAACGGGAACGTGGCGGGTGTGAAGGTCCATGTGGACAGACTGCAGGTAAAGCACACAGCAGGCGGCCAGGTTATTCCACGTCATACCAAAGACTAACACAACATTATTATTATTTATTGTTTTATATGGCGCTGTCATATTCTGTAACGCTGTACAATGGGTATCATTCTTAAAGAATCTTACCCATAATACATCCCTTCTCTGAGCAGTGGGCTCCAGCATGTACTACCCCCTGATGTTGATTAATTACCAACAGGCCACTCGCTGGACCCCTTAAACTGGAACCAATGTCCCCCCAAACTCTCAGAGCATTAAACAGCCAGCCCCCACACGATGCGTCTTACTAATAGGAAGTGTTACTCGCTGCGGTTAGCGGTTACAGACGTGTAGCGGACGGCATGTATGTTATGTGGCTTGTGCTAAAGGTGCTTCCGGCAGCGGCCGAGAGGCTCTCTAATATTCCTAGTGAGATATTCAGCCATATAATGGCAGTAAAGCCGCGCAGCCGTGCGGCCGCCAGCCATGTGTCGGGGGGGGGGGGGGCGTTTTATCGCTCATTCATTTTCTAGTCACAGAGGAACTGCATATAGAGCTATGTGGGGGCCCAGAGGACCCATCCTCTACCGCCATCTTAATAATTGACGCGTTTTTCATCTGCTTACACTTTATTTTTTAACGAGTGTGTGATTTGGTCGACACACCTCATCTTTATTTTACTGTCTCCTGGGTATATGTATTTGGTATCTTTTATTTATTTCCGCGGCTCTCGCCCTGATGTGACGGGCTGCGTAGGTTTAGGTAGATGGGCTCGAGAAGCCAATCAGTCAATTTCTATCCTGCCTTTCCACTTTCTATACAGAGATAGTTTCAAACGTTTCATTGGCTGAAAATTCTATAATCCACACGATCCATTTCCTGATCATAAGGAAAGCACGGTGGATTTTAACCGCAGCGTTATTTAACCTGCGTGGAGTCAGACGGCGGAATCCCGGCACGCTCCCCCCGACACGTTCCCCCCCGGCACGTTCCCCCCGACACGTCCCCCCCCCCGGCACGTTCCCCCCGACACGTCCCCCCCCCCCCGGCACGTTCCCCCCCGACACGTTCCCCCCGGCACGTTCCCCCCCGACGCGTTCCCCCCGACACGTTCCCCCCCGGCGCGTTCCCCGCGCTTTGCGGCTGAGAGAACCTTCTTCCCGTGCTCTGTATTATTCTTCGGTAAGACTCCAAGTCGGAAGAAGCTTAGAGACTCCGTCTGCTCCACGCAGTCAAAGAGTAACCCCGGAAAATAACTTTCCGATCCCTTGGAATAGCGTTCCAGCCTTCCGCCGCTGACTCCTCGCAGTAGTTCTCCTGTGTTTTTGTGCTTCCTCCACCCCCCCGCCGCCGCCGCACCATTAAATTAATGACGGAGCTTCAAGAAAGAAGAGGGACCCATTAAAATAATTGAACACTTTGAAAATTCACTTTCCTTGTGTCCAATTTCCTGATTTACCTCCAAATGCTCTGATGTTTTGCCAATTAATCTTGGTTTGAGCTTTTAAAGCAAAGATCCAAATGCTGCATTTTTCTCCGTTGTACACCAAGAAATGATTATTATTATTATTGGCGAGCAGCGCCAATCCCACTCGCATTTGGAGCCGCGTATAAATGGCTTCCGCCCCGCTGTATAAATCTGACTCGCTGTACGGCGCCAGACTGCTGCAGCTTTATGGATCAAATAATAGGACCCGACGTGTTTAAAAAGGAGGTTGTGTGTAGCATCAGGTAGAGAGTTTATGAGGAGGAATGAGGCATTTCCCACCCACACAGAGTTCTCCAAAAATCACAGGAATTGTGGGTGATCGTGATTCACGAAGCTGTTCTAGGAATGTAAGCGCTGTATTGCACGGCAGGGGCTTCTCGCCTACGTGTCGGGTGTGTGGGAGAGCGGCCGGTAACAGGTCAGTGCGTGCGCCCCCATCGCTCTAGCCGGCCCCTGGGGGCACTCGCTGTCTGGCCTGGAGGTTTGGGGATCAGAGGCTGTGAAAGCGTCCTCGCTGTGAGAACTTCTAACGCCTTCACAATCCAAGGCTCCGATCCCCGCTCACCAGCTCATGCATTTCGTTTAAAAAGTCCCCGGACTCTCGGGTCAGGATTTCATTTGTCTGTCGGTTTATCGGCTCGTCCGCTTGTCTTGCAGACTTTAATCTCGGGTGTAATGGTGGAGCAGCTCGATTTCCTGAGAATCAACGAGACAGAAGAGTAAGTTCATTCTTTAAATGGCTGGAGTGCGAGTGTAAAGTACTACGGTAAAGTAGCAGGATATTATATATGGGGCTGAAGGTACTCATGGGTAATAATGGAGCATTTACAATAAACTTCCATACGATATCAGGACGGGAGTAAAATAGCTCAATAAAAGCTTTGACGGGGCCTCTGACACCCCGGCCAGCATATTCACTCAGCAGCACTATTGGGGTTATGCTAGTAACGGTGCTGCGGGCCGCCAGATGTGCCGCTACGTGTCCCCTCACTATGGATTCATTGCTCGATATATGTTTATACGTCGTTTGCAGGATTCCAGAATTCAGAAGCTTTGAAGAGCTTGAAGTTCCTAAACATTCAAAGGTCAACAGGCAATCGAGTATTCCCGTTGCAGAAATGGAGCAGCCTGAACTCAACCTCACAGAATGGAAGCACAAGCCCACCTACGAGGTCCTCCAGAAACTCAATGTAAGCTTCAAAAGCAAATGGGGAACACATTACTCTCCACGAGAAGTCACACAATCTGGAGGCAGCACCTCCTGGAAGGAGCTTCTCGAACGGTCTGCGCCGAATATGTAATTAGGGAAACCCCTAGAACAGGGGTGTCCAAGTTTTTTCTGCAGTGGGCCACTTCATCAGAATTGTATACGTGCGAGGGCCGCACTCATTTTTCGCTGTGACAAAAAATATGGCCTTTAATAAAATATGCAGATTAAAATAAAGTAAAATGACACAAAACCTTTACTCTTCCTCTCACTGATTTCTGGGCCTTGAAAGTTTTGCGACTACAAATTCAGGATTCCCTAGATTTATTCTAGGGATGAACTAAAATGAAAATTCTGGACCAAAACATTCAGGGTTCACTTAGCCAAAACTGAAAATGACCCCCACCTAAAAGTAGGTAACACACAATTGGACAAAATTAGCAATATGACTTGGCATGATAGGAGTGTGATTGCTGTTAGCCTAGGCAACCAGTAAATGCTGGTACCTAGGCATGATGGGACTGTGCTCGCTGTGATTGCTGTTAGCAATCACACTCCTATCATGCCAAGTCAGCCAGTACATGCTGGTACAGGGTGGCTGTAAGTGATGTGCAGACCCCATACTGCTGGCAGCATCACTACACAAGGGGGGCAGCTAGCTAGGTTTCAGCATGTACTGGCTGACTTGGCATGATAGGAGTGTGATTGCTAACAGCAATCACAGTCCCATCATGCCTAGGTTCCAGCACTTACACATCCATCCAGTAAATGCTGGAACCTAGGCATTATGGGACTGTGATTGCTGTTAGCAATCACACTCCTATCATGCCAAGTCAGCCAGTACATGCTGGTACAGGGTGGCTGTAAGTGCAGACCCCATACTGCTGGCATTATCACTACACAAGGGGGGCAGCTGGCCAGGTTTCAGCATGTACTGGCTGACTTGGCATGATAGGAGTGTGATTGCTAACAGCAATCACAGTCCCATCATGCCTAGGTTCCAGCACTTACACATCCATGCTATCACACACACACACTCATTTATTCATATAATCATTAATTCACAGATTCATTCCCTCAATCACACACACTCATTCAAACACCCTCCCCACCCCCTTACCTGCACTGCAGCTCCCTCGATGCCGCTCACGGACTTCAGCAGGGGGCGCGGCCTCCCTCTGCCTTCTCTGCTAAAGCACAGAGGAAGTAGGATGTCACGTGAACTCCGCTTCCTCCGTGCTGTCCAGAAGACCCTCCCACAAGTAAGTAGCAGGGCTTGAGGTGCGGCTCGTGTAAGATCGGTTGCCCTGGCTGCGCGGCCCGCGGGCCGCATGTTGGACGCCCCTGCCCTAGAACATTTGAAGCTTCTTTCAGATAGACGGACTGTCGCCTTAATGTCAGGATCTGATCCCATCCCGCTCTTTGCAGACTTTCCTCCAAGTTAATGTTTTCAAACCTTCTCTCCCCAGGACTGCAATTCCTTGGCGACACAGGCCATTCTGTTGAGTATTCTGCTCAAGAGGGAAGGACCTCATTTTATTACCAAGGAGGGTGAGTCCTGTTTACCGCATTACTGGTTCATTTACAGCGGCATTGGGGGAGCCATGGGCCAGGGCTGTCTAAAAGACATCCGTGGAGACGCGTTGTTCTGACACTGGCGGGGTGTTACATTGTGCGGTGACACAACACGACACAAGACAAGCGTCCAGTAGAAGGGGGATAGCGCTTCAATGACATGGCTCCGAAAACGCCTGTTTCCATCAGTTTTCTAATCCTGTGTAGCCAGAGTCAGAGTAGTGAGATGCCGAGAATAAAAGCCAAGCACTCCTCTGACAAGAGCAAAGTCTGTCTGGGCTAATTAAAAGAGGTGGGATATCTGCGCGTTTTCTTCTAATCTATTCAATTTCCCTTTGAGACGGCACTCAAACCAGGAGATGATAAGTTCATAATGAGAAGTGTGTAGCCTTCTGTCCGCCTGCCCCTGCTCAGGATTAGCGCCCCCCATGGATTTAATGTGCCCGCTTTGGCCATGGGAGGGTGACGCTCAGGACACAGCTTGCCAGCTAATGAATATAGCCAGCCGGCCATAGCGCTCGTCTGCCATCACCCCGCGCTCCCACACGCTAGGACAGACCGTTTGCCTCGGAACTCTGTAATCTCTACATGAAATATGAAATATTAAAGTGCTTGAACCTGTGGTAATAATTAACTATTCTCTGTGCGAGACGGCTGGATTGGCCTCATTAAATGCGAATCACCCGCTGCCAGTTATATACTTATTAACATTTCCCTGCTCTGTAACGAAGCCGTGATTAACGGAGACCAATTAGCTGTTTGACACCTTCTCTTCTGCAGGTACAGTGTCTGACTTCATGGAAAGGATCTACAGGAAGGCGGGAAGCACTAAGCTCTGGTGAGTAGCACTCATGGGGCAGTGTTTTTTATTGAGTTCTAGGAATGATTAGCTGGAGAGAATCTGCTCTCTATACAAAAGAGGTGCTTCTGGTCTTTGCCTGCAGTCGCCACGGGGTATACTGGCAGCTAATGGCAGGTTGTAGGGCGCTAAACAGTGATTTCTCTCAACACGCTAAAACACCCAATCATGCGGGTTAGAGGAAGAAGCCGTGTTCTACACTTCCGTTAAATCGTTACCAGGGACGCTAACCGCAGTCTGGGCAAAGAGGACTTTTAGAAAATGTAAAGGCAATTCCTGGGACCCCTCCGCACTTTAGCATGAAAGCTTTGCAGGTTATTTGTCTCGCTGTGTAGGTTCTGTCGCTGGGTACAGGTCCATGGCCCTATGGACCTATTTTAGCTCTTTTGAGAGGCTGTCTGTAAGGTCATGGTAGCCCGTTCCCCCTAGACTCAAGCAAGGTGATGTAGTTCATTTTAGAGCCATCCGAGGCAATCATGGCCTATTCCTTCTAGAGCCAAAAGAGTATATGAAGCCACGCTGGAGCATTCCCTTTAGAGCCAACAAAGACAACGATGAACGGGTGACCCCCCGTCCCCCCTAGTGGTGTTCCCTCTATAGCAAACAGAGATGGCAGTGGCCTATAGCCAATAGCCTCTCTATAGCCAATCCGAGGTGATGTATGGAGTATTCAAAAGTATCTGACAACAAATGACCCCTTTGTACCCCCCCCCAGCGTCTGAAAAATTTCAATTAATGAAGGCATCACGGTGGGGTTTTCAGAAATACTAATGGGATATACGGAGCCAAGTCATATACATCTTAATAGCATGCGGATTAAACCGGTTTTCGGTAGATTACTGCCAAGTGCTGCTAATTCTGCAAATTAATAGAGAGAAGACAAACTATTCTGGAAAAAAAATGCTGCAGGTGAAAGCTCATGGCTGAGCCTCTTCAGATCCCAGCGTGTGCCCTCCCTTCCAGTCCGTCCATCACGATGTGACCTCATTTATTTTGCGTGACGTCACCGCGCATGTCACACTGAGAGAGAGATCAGGGTCTGCGGTCGCGGTGTTTGTGGTGGGGCCCTCCTGTTCCGTGCGCACCGTCTCATCCTCTTGTCTTGCTGTTGCACACGCAGGTTTGTGGTTCGCTACACTGCTGCGTTTGCGCAGAGGTTTGCTTCCTCCATAGCTCCGCACATCACCACGCTGCTGGTACACGGGAAGCAGGTATTACGTGGCACGTCGGCAGCCAATGCACACGGCAGGCACGTGTTTTAAATGCACCGCGTGTGCTAACTGGTTTTGGCTCAAGGCTTTAGCAGATGCTCTTAGATCCTGTTCACTTAGACAACAGCAGCGTATGTTTTAGCCCCGCATTATACTCCACGGTAAGCGGCTGTACTTGGTATGATGGTCCACACGCTAACAGAATCAGTGTCCCTGAGCATTTAGCCCCATTCGGATACCCCTCCCGTGCCATCGGTAACGGAGCCCAAGTGTTCACAATACGGCAAACTGTCCGGGGCGGCTTCTGCTGAGCTCAGTGGACAGGAAAGCTAAGATGTTTGGACTGTGGTCATGCGTGTTCTGCTCAGCATGTAAAATGCTTGATGTTAGAAATGATCATGTAGCAGTTTGTTTACGTGGTTTCTGTGTTCCTTCCATGTGTTGAGTAGCATAAGGGGTTAACAATCAGTCTGCTGTCTGTAACAATGTATTCCTGTGCAAGAAGTCTCTGCCTGGTTTCTGGCACATACATGTGGCTATAGTGCCGGTCATTCCAAGGCTCCCTGATTTGCTGCCTCTTGCCCCAGGCTAGTATATACCCCACACACGTGTCAGGAGGGTCCCACATTACACACAGACGAGCTCGCACCTTGAAAACGGATGGCTTCTACACTATTAGTATATGCTTAGTAACCGGCCACCTCATCACATTCAGCCGGAGGCGTCTCTGCGGCTCCTCGCGTGTTTTCCTGTCGCTGGGTGGGATTGAGGATACTCTGTGTGCTCAGACGTGTGCTCGGACGTGTGCTCGGACGTGTGCTCAGACGTGTGCTCGGACGTGTGCTCGGACGTGTGCTCAGACGTGTGCTGCGAGATAAACTCTGAGAAGGGTTTTTAGCGCCGAGCAGTTAGGGACGCTGTGGCATTTAGTGGCACTCCTCTGTTTTCTGTCCCCAGGTCTGTTGTACGCCTGGCCGCTGGCCATTTGCATAAACTTGTGGACAGCCTGGCTCCATCTATAACAAATGTATTAGTTCAGGGAAAGCAGGTAAGTGCCCCCCCCCATCTACATACACAGTGGGTTATTAATGCCCCCCCCTGTATACACACACACTAATAACGAGCTGGGGCTGTGATAAAAGGACGCAGGGACCCTCCCGATAGACCTGTATTGCATGCGCGTGGCACTAATGTGATGGCGTTACCAGCCGCGGCGAGGAGTTGTGTCAGTACCCGGCTGCTGCTTTTGGTGGTTTGCGCTGTTGGAACGCGTCTGTGTAAGTTGTGTAAATAGGGCCTGATGCTAGATCCCCACCGGGGCTGCCCCGAATGTAACGCACTACTCCTTAACGCTGCATTCCCAGGTGACGCTTGGTGTCTTTGGTCACGAGGAGGCGGTTATTTCCAACCCTCTCTCCCCCGGAGTGATTAAGGACATCATCTACAGTAAGTGCAGCCCGTACGACGAGCGAGAGGCCGTCCTGCAGCAGGAGCTGGTCATCCACATCGGCTGGATCATCTCCAACACGCCAGAGCTGTTCAGCGGGATGCTAAAGATACGCGTCGGGTGAGCGTTACTTCTAATAAAAAATCTAACCCTCTCCAAGCCGAAGAGGAAGCGTGCAGGCGCAGCAGCCTTACCTGCAGGGTCTATGATGTATACATGTAAGGACCCTTGTATATTCCCTCCCTGCCAGATGGATTATTCATGCCATGAGGTACGAGTTAAAGATCCGGAGCGGGGACAAGCCGGAGCGAGACATTTACCAGCTGCCTCCCGGGGAGATCAAACAGCTTCTCCTGCACATACTACGGCCCCAGCAGTCAGGCCGGTGAGTGACACGCAGGATTCCCTAACCCCCCAACTGCTCCCCCACTCATGTAATACTTATGGTGGTCCTGTGTCTGTGTACAGCGCTTTGCTTTGATGTTTGTGTCTTTAGGTGCTGGCTGAACCGGAGGCAGATTGACGGTTCCCTGAACCGAAACCCATCTGGCTTCTATGACCGAGTGTGGCAGATTCTGGAAAGGACCCCCAGTGGGATAATTGTTGCGGGCAAGTTCCTTCCCCAGGTAAATAAACACTTGAACATCTAAAGCAGTGGGACCCTTTAACCCCTTCCGTACCGGTGACGTACCTGGTACTTCCTGGTTGGGTGTCACCCACAAACCGGGACTTACCAGGTACGTCATCAATGATGCGCGATCCAGCGACGCTATGGACGCTGGGATCGCGAGGGGCGGCTGCTACTGACCGCTGGGTGTCCCCAGCAATCCGTAGCAGCCACTCCCCCTCAATTCTGTGCATGTGATCGCTTTGAAGCGAATCACGAGCACGGAATTAACATATTTAAATGAAACTGTGGCCTTCAAGGGAAGACGCAGTACGAGAGCACCGGTCCTGAAGGGGTTAATACCCCTGTATGGTGCACTGTAACGTACTCCAGTGGGAAATACACTTCCAGTGCCAGCTCCAGTGCTGACTCTCGCACGCCAGTACCAGTGATGGCGGAACCCGCAGCTGACACAATATGCTGCTCATACAGACCAGGGTTTTATATGCCCTGGAATGTGTAGTTTGTTCGCTTCTGCTTAATGACATCATATCCTGTCTGTCTCCAGCAACCTACTCTGTCAGACATGACCATGTATGAGATGAACTTCTCCCTCCTTGTGGAAGACATGCTGCAGAACATCGCTCAGCCAGAGTACAGACAAATCGTGGTGGAGGTAACGTTCACACGGGGGCCTTTCAGATACTACAATGGGGGGAACCAAGAAACGTTTGGGAATTTGAGCAGAATGAGGATCCCTGAAAGAGATTCCTCGGGGATAAAAGTGCCAATGACTGGCCAGGCCAGCACAAGTAATCCAGTGAAGGAGTTTAACCTCACCCCAGACATGCGCAGCCAAGGGACACGCTACAAGGAAAACAGGCAGATTAAATGTCAAATGTTTTCCGTCCCGGAATCCAAGTAGTTGGTAGTAACACTCAGGTACCGCCGTCACGTGTCCAGAGACACTAGGCAGACTTTAGGAATGTGGAAGTGGTTAAACCAGCTGTGTTCTGTTATTCTCCTTCCAGCTTCTTATGATCGTCTCGGTTATTCTGGAGAGAAACCCGGAATTTGAATTTCCAGATAAAGTCGATCTGGACATTCTAGTGAAGGGGGCTTTTAATGACTTCCAGAAAGACCAGGAACGGCACCAAGCGGAGAAGCAGGTGAGTTGGGTCTGGCTAGAGCCCTGTGAGGTTCCAGGATAAAGGCACCAGTAATAAGTTACAGAGAGCCGGACACAATCGGAAAGGATACGGAAATGTTTCCATACACATCCATGCTCACACACACACATCCATGCTCACACACACACATCCATGCTCACACACACACATCCATGCTCACACACACACATCCATGCTCACACATACAAGTACACATCCATGCTCACACATCTGTGCTCACACAAATTCAGCGTTATAATTGGGGGGGCACATTATGATGTAGGGGTGCCATGACCCACTTGCCCCCCCCTGCTGATGCCACCGATAATGAGGTGCCTGAGTCTCCTCATTGTGCCCGAGAAATGCTATTAGCTTTCTTTAAGTTCCACTTACAGCCCATAAGTAGTTCTGGAAAGAAATAAAGGCCGGTACAATGCAGAGCCAGCTAGTCATCCACATAAATACACGATTGCTTTAGGATTCACTCCGTGTGTACATGTGTGTGTACATGTGTGTGTACATGTGTGTACACGCTCTCGCTAACCAGCGGGATGTTCTCTTTATTCCTCTCTCAGGACATGGCAGCCTTTTATAACACACCACCGCTGGGCAAGAAGGGAACTTGCAGCTACCTGACAAAGGCTGTAATGAACATGCTGCTGGAGGCAGAGGTCAAACCCAGCACCGAGGACCCGTGTGTGGTGAGCTAAAGGTCCAGCCAGGGGACGCGTGCCTGCCTCCCCCAGCCGGTGGCGTTTCTAGGAGTTTTCAACATTATCTCTAATGCTTTTAAAATGCGTTGGCGGCACATGCTTTAAGTGAATAATACGGTGTCAGGCAGCAGAGGCTGTGAGCCTACCCCGTTCCAAAGGATTTCATTACAACAGCCAGTGAAGGACCACGGAACTGCAGTTTCACAAGAGCGTAATACAATGTGTCATTGTACCCCAAACAATGCAAAGTACAACGTCCGCAGGACATACGCTGCTGTTTGTATGTAGGTGGAATTCTTTGCACAGATAAATACTTACCGCGTGTGCAGTGAACAAACATGTAATAATGATCTGCTTGTGAACTGGAGCAAAGCCACGTCTCTCCAACGTACAGCCGGTCCCAGTAACGTCGATGTGTTGTGTGATATAATGTTACAGAGAATGACAGTGTGGAGTGCAGTTGATTGCATTTTGTTCCACAGCAGATCATACTTTGTTACAAATAGTGATTTTTGCATAATGTACTTTGTTTCCTCGGATTCCTGTATTTTATGATGTAACTGAAATAAAGAATGCTGATTGCTACCGCAGACTTTTACATGTACTAAGACACACAGCCAGTCCCCGGTCTCAGGCTGTACTATGCGTGTTTTTTTGTTTGAAACATTGTCAGGGTGCACTAATGCTAACTTGTATTTGCTTGGCCCAGCAATACAAGCTGCAGTGAAGACGGCTCCTAGCAAGGTTAGATGGAGAAGGGGTGGGAGGGAAGGCTGTGCGGATGATAGGAGAGGGAGTTATGTGTATGGTGTGAAGGGTAAGTGTGTGTGTTTATGTATGTATGTGCGTGCTTATTACTATATGGTTTTAGAGTGCATGTGTTTGTGTATCGGTGGGTGTTACTGTGGGTGTTTTTTATCTCTTCCCTTAATCATGTGTTTATTTTCCTGGCACCCAGGGTTACACTAACATACAGTAACACACGCTAACTTCTTATGTTCGCAAACAGTAACACCTTACAGTAACGCACACACTAACATTCTACACTCATGCGCACTAATACACACTCTAACACTATATGCTGACATACACACTCATGCTTATGCCATACTGTAACATAAAAAACACCATACAGCAGCACACTCTTATACACATGTGCACATACACAGTGGCTAAAACTATACATATATAAAAATACACAATAACACTTTCGACACATACACTCTGAATCTGGTACTACAATACATTAGACATACTTACTCTGGCACTTTACATTTGCACACACTCTGACTCCAGCACTATACATATACGCACATGCGCACTCACTCTGGCTCTACAATACACACACATCCTGACTCCAGGACTATACAAATACACACATACATACTGACTCCGACACTACAATACACATCCTGACTTCAGGACTATACATATACACACACACACACACACCCTGACTCTACAATACGCACACATCCTGACTCCAGGACTATACATATACACACGTACATACTGACTCTGAATCTACAATACACACACACATCCTGACTCCAGGACTATACACACACACACACATACATACTGACTGACTCCACAATACACACACACATCCTGACTCCAGGACTATACATATACACACACACATCCTGACTCCAGGACTATACAGTACCAAACATACATATGCTAATACACTAAGACATGCTAACACCATACAGTAACACCAGTCAGTAACACCAGTCAGTAACATGTACAAACATGCCAACACCATACAGTAACACTTATATACAATTATATGCACACACACACTCATGCAGTTTTCCCCATACACACACTTACATCATATACTCTAAAATCCAGTCATTTGCATGCAGACAGGGTAACACCATACAATAACATGCGCACATACACATGCTAGCGATGAACATGCTAACATAGTACAGTAACACATTAACACACTAGTGCTAATACACTAACAAACATGCTAACACCATACAGTAAGACACACTATACACTAACTCATACATGCTATAACACTATACAGTAACATGTGCACACACTCCATCACCATACAGTAAGACTATCGCATACGTGCTAATACACTAACAGACATGCTAACACCATATGGTAACACACACAATAACTATGCACTAAGACATTCACACTAACACAATACAGCAAAACACACTAATGCTAATATCATAAAGTAACACACGCTAATGCCATATAACACACGCTAACATAGTGAGTGTGTGTATATATGTATAGTGCTGGTGTCAGGGTGTGTGTACTGTAGTGCAAGGGTCAGTGTGTATATACTGTACTGTAAGACTCAGTATGTATGTGTGTATTTGTAAAGTGCTGGAGTCAGGGTGTGTGTGTATACTGTAGTGTCAGAGTGAGTGTGTGTGTGTATATGTATAGTGCTGGAGTCAGTGTGTGTATTTTGTAGTGTTGGAGCCAGTGTGTATATGTATAGTGCTGGAGTCAGTGTGTATATGTATAGTGCTGGAGTCAGTGTGTATATGTATAGTGCTGGAGTCAGTGTGTGTATTTTGTAGTGTTGGAGTCAGTGTGTATATGTATAGTGCTGGAGTCAGTGTGTGTATCTTGTAGTGTTGGAGTCAGTGTGTATATGTATAGTGCTGGAGTCAGTGTGTGTATTTTGTAGTGTTGGAGTCAGTGTGTATATGTATAGTGCTGGAGTCAGTGTGTGTATCTTGTAGTGTTGGAGTCAGTGTGTATATGTATAGTGCTGGAGTCCGTGTGTATATGTATAGTGCTGGAGTCAGTGTGTGTATTTTGTAGTGTTGGAGTCAGTGTGTATATGTATAGTGCTGGAGTCAGTGTGTGTATTTTGTAGTGTTGGAGTCAGTGTGTATATGTATAGTGCTGGAGTCAGGGTGTGTATTTTGTAGTGTTGGAGTCAGTGTGTATATGTATAGTGCTGGAGTCAGGGTGTGTATTTTGTAGTGTTGGAGTCAGTGTGTGTATTTTGTAGTGTTGGAGTCAGTGTGTATATGTATAGTGCTGGAGTCAGTGTGTGTGTTTTGTAGTGTTGGAGTCAGTGTGTGTATACTGTAGTGTCGGAGTCAGTGTGTATGTATGTGTGTGTATGTGTTTTACTGTATGATGTTGACGTGTGTGTTATATGGCATTACTGTGTTTGTATGTTACTTTATGGTATTAGCATTAGTGTGTTTTACTGTGTTGTGTTAGTGTGTAGGTCTTAGTGTATATTTATTGTTTGTATTACTGTATAGTGTTAGCATGTCTGTTAGTGCATTAGCACATGTGTGTTAGTGTTTCTGTATGGTGATGGTATGTGTGTGTGCAAATGTTACTGTAAAGTGCTTTAGCATGTATGAGTTAGTGTATAGTGTTACTGTATGGTGTTATCCTGTGTGCACAGAGTCTATGATGTAAGTGTGTGTATAGGGAATACTGTATGGTAGGGTAATTGTATGTAAGTGTTTGCATATGTGTGTTTGTGTTACTGAATGGTGTTAACAGTGTATGTGTGCATGTTACTGTATATTATGTGTATGTGTTAATGTATATTATTGGCATGTGTGTATGTTATAGCAAGGTTATAGGGTGTTGATGTGTTAGATTCAAGAGTGTAGGTGTTACTGTATGGCATTAGCATGTGTATGTTAATATTTGGAGTCACCTTGTGTAAGGGGCCCAAGGGAAGGCGCCCTATATAATGTAGGTAGAGACCGGTATGCAGGTAGAAGTCACGATAAAGGATAGCCGGGTCTGGTACACGGGGAGCTGCAGCACGATAAAGTATAGCCGGGTCTGGTACACGGGGAGCAGCAGCACGATAAAGTATAGTTGGGTCTGGTACACGGGGAGCAGCAACACGATAAAGGATAGCCGGGTCTGGTACACGGGGAGCAGCAGCACGATAAAGGATAGCCGGGTCTGGTACACGGGGAGCAGCAAGACGATAAATGATAGCCTGGTCTGGTACACGGGGAGCAGCAAGACGATAAAGGATAGCCGGGTCTGGTACACGGGGAGCAGCAATACGATAAAGGATAGCCGGGTCTGGTACACGGGGAGCAGCAAGACGATAAAGGATAGCCGGGTCTGGTACACGGGGAGCAGCAGCACGATAAAGGATAGCCGGGTCTGGTACACGGGGAGCAGCAATACGATAAAGGATAGCCGGGTCTGGTACACGGGGAGCAGCAACTAGAAACGTAGGAGGTAAGGCACTAAGGTCCAAACTGCACAATAACTGAGCACTGGATGAATCTCGTTGCTCAGTTTTTATAATTGCCCGCTAGTGGACGCCACGCCTACGTGCGTGACATCACTCGGGCGCTTTCCCCACCTTCTTTGACGGGGAACGCATAAAGTTGATTGAAGGGGCGCGTGTCTAGTACATGGCGTGCCGCGTGTGGAGGAGGAAGGGCCGGGCGCGGCGTGGGACCTGCCGCTACGAACGGCAAGGCGTGTGAACCGGGACCCTGACACCTTGTTAGATTGATTGTATGTATGGTGGTGTAATATTCCAAGACACTTTGGGCGATGCTCTGCGGCCACCTTTGTGGGAACAGGTTGGGGGGGTAGGACCCTTTCTATCCCAGCGTAACTGGCCCCGGGACACAAAGCAAGGTCCATAAAGACATGGTTGGATGAGGTTGGTGAGGAGGAACTTGACCGGCCGCACAGAGCCCCGACCTCTACCCCATCGAACACCTTTGGGACCGACTGGAACAGAGATTGTGAGCCGAGCGTCTCATCCACCACCAGCGCCTGTCCTCACAAACGCTCTACTGGATGAACGGACAAAAATTCTCACAGAGCTGCAAAGAGGGGACCATCTTCATATTAATGTCTATGTATTTAGAATGTGATGTCATCAGAGTCCCTGTTAGTGTAATGGTCAGGTGTCCCAATACTTTTGTCCATATAGTGTATGATGTTACTGCCTGTTACTGAGTCACATTTACTCATATACATATAAGTATGCATCATATGTTAAAGGGGAGGAAAAACTTCTGATTTGCGGCAGAATGGTTTCACGCAGTGGACTGCTGGTTTGAACCCAGGCGACCTCTCTATGTGAATAGTGTTTATATTGTGTTTAAGAGTACTTGTGGACCATTTAACCATCATAAGTCCACGGGAAACAACAAACTCAAACACTGCCTGGTGGTGTAACGGATACACGGGATACCTATGGTTTTGCGGAGCACAGGTTCTAATCCCAGTGGAAATACTTTACCTGACGCCACCTGCAAATATGTAAATGCACCATTCTAAAACAAAAATATATTTTTATATTAATTATATTTATATTCAGGGACAAAAAACTAGGTGCACCGCCTCCTGGTTCTAAGTCCCATTCATCCTGACCCACACACAACCATTCATACACACACACCACTATATATATATATATACACACACACTCAAATTCGCCGATCTAAAAACCAAAACACACAGCACCTATAGCGCTATATACTTACACCGGGGTAACCACCACCAACCATTCGGGTGTTATAACCATTACGCCACCAGCTGGCATGAGACAGAGTGCCCGTCTGCTCTGCATATAATCACAATCACCCGCCCTAAAATGTGACATATACACCCGCTTTAAAATACAGGGTTTACCCCTATTCTGAACATGAAATATTGGGGCCAGAACCCACCATGCGCAGTGTCCCCAAAAACGGTACCATGGAAGATGGGATTCAATTATTACCAGGGCTGGTTTTAATTTCCAGTCACCCTGACGCCACTGTGGGGCATGTATGCATTGTGGCCCCCGTGGCTGCGGTGTGGCCTCTGAGGTGGTGCTTTTCTGCTCTGTTACGAACATGACACCATTTAAGAATATCTGACTCGCACAGCATCCTGTATGTCCTACCTGCCCTCTGTCACCTGTGCCCTGATAGCTGCCCCCTGCTCACTGTCTCCTGCCTCTGACAGCTGCACCTTGTCCGCTCCTGCCGTCCTCTGTCAGCTGCCCCTACCTGCGTCTGCTGCCCTCTGCCCCCTGTTACCGTCTGCTGCCCGCTGACAGAGGTGCCATGCCTGCTTCTGCTGCCCCAGTTTGCCCTGCACGACTACACTTCCCGGTAGGCAGCGCGACGATCACGTGACAGGATGTGCTTGACGGGTCCTGGTTGGTGACGGGTACCCGGAGGAAAAGCGGCGGCTCGAGCGGCAGCAGGAACCCCGAGCGAGACTTGTCGCCTCTCCCCCCGAACACAGTGACGGCTCTGAATGACAAGATGTGCGAAAAGCGGAAGGTGGCGGCCGGTCAGCGGCCAACTGTGGGGGGAACCTAAGAGAGGCTGAGCTGAGGGGGAAAGGACGAGGCGTGAGACCAAAGGGCTTCCCAACTGGAGGAGGACGAAGGATTGGGGGCAGATAGTTGGCTGTCAATCGCTGTAACCGCCCATTGTATTTCTCTGCCACCTATAGCTGCCCCCTGTGTGTCTCTGCCACCTATAGCTAAGTAGCTATTTCTGTGTGTCTCTCTCTGCCTCCTCTAGGTGTCTCCAGGTGTGTCTCTCTGCCTCCTCTAGGTGTCTCTGTATGTCTCTCTCTGCCTCCTCTAGATGTCTCCAGGTGTGTCTCTCTCTGCCTCCTCTAGGTGTCTCCAGGTGTGTCTCTCTGCCTCCTCTAGGTGTCTCTGTATGTCTCTCTCTGCCTCCTCTAGGTGTCTCCAGGTGTGTCTCTCTCTGCCTCCTCTAGGTGTCTCCAGGTGTGTCTCTCTCTGCCTCCTCTAGGTGTCTCCAGGTGTGTCTCTCTGCCTCCTCTAGGTGTCTCCAGGTGTGTCTCTCTGCCTCCTCTAGGTGTCTCCAGGTGTGTGTCTCTCTCTCTCTGCCTCCTCTAGGTGTCTCTGTATGTCTCTCTCTGCCTCCTCTAGGTGTCTCCAGGTGTGTCTCTCTCTGCCTCCTCTAGGTGTCTCTGTGTGTCAGTCTCTCTGCCTCCTCTAGGTGTCTCTGTATGTCTCTCTGCCTCCTCGAGGTGTCTCCAGGTTTGTCTCTCTCTCTCTCTCTCTCTGCCCCATTTAGCTGTCCCTGTGTGTCTCTCCAAGTGCTACCTATGGCTGTCCCCGTGTGTCTCTCTCTCTGCCACCTATGGAGACAGCAGGAGGGTTAGAATCATCTCAGCTGCATATTATAGATAGCGGCATAATCTTTACACCACCAAGAAGCTGCACTTTCTGCCTTCCCGCGCCCATATTATGCCTGTATGTTCCACGTCCACAGAGTGGGTTCTTTTGAGTGTATGTGAGTGAGGAGGAGGCACAGTCTAGTTATCTGGTGGCGTAGAGGGTAATTGTGTTAACTTACATCCAGCAGGTTGTTGGCTCTATTTCCCGCTGAGTGCTGGATGCTGTTATGGAGGCCATCTGTATAGTTAAAGTTTTCGCGGGTCAGGCATAATATGTACGGGGGAAACCACACAGTCAAGCTGCCTGGTGGCGTAGCGGGTAGCTGTGATACCTACGGTGCTGTGGAGCACAGGTTTGATTCCCACTAGAAACACCTTACCTGCTACCTAAAATAAATAAACACTGAAACATTATATTTTTACATTAATTATATTTACATTCGGGGACAAAAAACTAGGTGCTCTGCCTCCTGGTTCTAAGTCCCATTTGTCCCGACCCGCACTTCGTTCACACACCACCGATCATACTCATACTCATACTCCGTTCACACACCACCGCGCCAACCCACCCATCTATCTAACCACCTACCTACCAGGACTCATGGAGATTAGAACCAAGGACCAACTACATGGCAGGCAAAGCGCCTAGCACCGAGCCGCAAGAGCAGCGACCCGAATGAACTCGTCCGTGATAGATATCCTCAAATCCGCCGCTCTAAAAATCTAAAACACACACACACACAGCACTATATACTTACACGGGGACAGAACCAGCAACCTTCGGGAACATAGGTTAGGAGCCTAACCTCTACGCCACAAGACAGACAGACATCCTCCCTCTCTATGGTTATATAATGCCTGATCCTGACTCATATAGGCAGGCATCATATGTCCAACAGGGAGGCAGAAGCTACTTAACAGTCTCGCGGAGTAATGGTTTGGCGTCTGACCCGCAGTGGCAAGGAACGCTGGATCGATTCCAGGTGACTCTTCTATGTAAGTATGTAGAGTTATAGTGGCTGTGCGTGTATTGAATGTTTTAAAGTATCCGTGTAACATTCAGCCATCATAGATCCATGCGACAAGCAGAGAGTAAAGCTGCCCGGTGGTGTAACGGTTAGCTGTGATACTTATAGTGCTGGGGAGTGCCGGCTCGATTCCTTTTTCTGGCACTTCACGCAACCTTTCAGAGAATGAACGCTCAGGGCTCTGAACTTAAAAATATAGAAACGCAGTAGTGTGATATTTTTACACAAAGCAATCATATTTCCACGGAGGCATAAAAAGTTACGGCCCTACCGTCTGATTCTTATTCCCATTCATCCTGACTCACATTTATACGCACTTCACTCACACCACTTTGTTCATACTCAAACGCATTCATACTCATACCATTCAGACTCACAGCCACCCGCAGGCCTCAGAACCGGGGACCAACTACATGGCAGGCAAAGCGCGTAGCACCGAGCCCCAACCCGAATGAGCTCGTCCGTGATAGATATCCTCAAATCCGCCGCTCTAAAAACATAAACGCACACGCAGCACCTATAGCGCTATATACTTACACCGGGGTAACCACCACCAACCATTCGGGTGTTATAACCATTACGCCACCAGCTGGCATGAGACAGAGTGCCCGTCTGCTCTGCATATAATCACAATCACCCGCCCTAAAATGTGACATATACACCCGCTTTAAAATACAGGGTTTACCCCTATTCTGAACATGAAATATTGGGGCCAGAACCCACCATGCGCAGTGTCCCCAAAAACGGTACCATGGAAGATGGGATTCAATTATTACCAGGGCTGGTTTCAATTTCCAGTCAGCCCTAACGCCACTGTGGGGCATGTATGCATTGTGGCCCCCGTGGCTGCGGTGTGGCCTCTGAGGTGGTGCTTTTCTGCTCTGTTACGAACATGACACCATTTAAGAATATCTGACTCGCACAGCATCCTGTATGTCCTACCTGCCCTCTGTCACCTGTGCCCTGATAGCTGCCCCCTGCTCAGTCTCCTGCCTCTGACAGCTGCACCTTGTCCGCTCCTGCCGTCCTCTGTCAGCTGCCCCTACCTGCGTCTGCTGCCCTCTGCCCCCTGTTACCGTCAGGTGCCAACTGACAGAGGTGCCATGCCTGCTTCTGCTGCCCCAGTTTGCCCTGCACGACTACACTTCCCGGTAGGCAGCGCGACGATCACGTGACAGGATGTGCTTGACGGGTCCTGGTTGGTGACGGGTACCCGGAGGAAAAGCGGCGGCTCGAGCGGCAGCAGGAACCCCGAGCGAGACTTGTCGCCTCTCCCCCCGAACACAGTGACGGCTCTGAATGACAAGATGTGCGAAAAGCGGAAGGTGGCGGCCGGTCAGCGGCCAACTGTGGGGGGAACCTAAGAGAGGCTGAGCTGAGGGGGAAAGGACGAGGCGTGAGACCAAAGGGCTTCCCAACTGGAGGAGGAGGAAGGATTGGGGGCAGATAGTTGGCTGTGAATCGCTGTAACCGCCCATTGTATTTCTCTGCCACCTATACCTGCCCCCTGTGTGTCTCTGCCACCTATAGCTAAGTAGCTATTTCCGTGTGTCTCTCTCTGCCTCCTGTAGGTGTCTCCAGGTGTGTCTCTCTCTGCCTCCTCTAGGTGTCTCCAGGTGTGTCTCTCTGCCTCCTCTAGGTGTCTCCAGGTGTGTGTCTCTCTCTCTCTGCCTCCTCTAGGTGTCTCTGTATGTCTCTCTCTGCCTCCTCTAGGTGTCTCCGTGTGTGTCTCTCTGCCTCCTCTAGGTGTCTCTGTATGTCTCTCTCTGCCTCCTCTAGATGTCTCCAGGTGTGTCTCTCTCTGCCTCCTCTAGGTGTCTCCAGGTGTGTCTCTCTGCCTCCTCTAGGTGTCTCTGTATGTCTCTCTCTGCCTCCTCTAGGTGTCTCCAGGTGTGTCTCTCTCTGCCTCCTCTAGGTGTCTCTGTGTGTCAGTCTCTCTGCCTCCTCTAGGTGTCTCTGTATGTCTCTCTGCCTCCTCGAGGTGTCTCCAGGTGTGTCTCTCTCTGCCTCCTCTAGGTGTCTCCAGGTGTGTCTCTCTGCCTCCTCTAGGTGTCTCTGTATGTCTCTCTCTGCCTCCTCTAGATGTCTCCAGGTGTGTCTCTCTCTGCCTCCTCTAGGTGTCTCCAGGTGTGTCTCTCTGCCTCCTCTAGGTGTCTCTGTATGTCTCTCTCTGCCTCCTCTAGGTGTCTCCAGGTGTGTCTCTCTCTGCCTCCTCTAGGTGTCTCTGTGTGTCAGTCTCTCTGCCTCCTCTAGGTGTCTCTGTATGTCTCTCTGCCTCCTCGAGGTGTCTCCAGGTTTGTCTCTCTCTCTCTCTGCCCCATTTAGCTGTCCCTGTGTGTCTCTCTAAGTGCTACCTAAGGCTGTCCACGTGTGTCTCTCTCTGCCACCTATGGAGACAGCAGGAGGGTTAGAATCATCTCAGCTGCATATTATAGATAGCGGCATAATCTTTACACCACCAAGAAGCTGCACTTTCTGCCTTCCCGCGCCCATATTATGCCTGTATGTTCCACGTCCACAGAGTGGGTTCTTTTGAGTGTATGTGAGTGAGGAGGAGGCACAGTCTAGTTATCTGGTGGCGTAGAGGGTTATTGTGTTAATTTACATCCAGCAGGTTGTTGGCTCTATTTCCCGCTGAGTGCTGGATGCTGTTATGGAGGCCATCTGTATAGTTAAAGTTTTTGCGGGTCAGGCATAATATGTACGCGGGAAACCCCACAGTCAAACTGCCTGGTGGCGTAGCGGGTAGCTGTGATACCTATGGTGCTGTGGAGCACAGGTTTGATTCCCACTAGAAACACCTTACCTGCTACCTAAAATAAATAAACACTGAAACATTATATTTTTACATTAATTATATTTACATCGGGGACAAAAAACTAGGTGCTCTGCCTCCTGGTTCTAAGTCCCATTCGTCCCGACCCGCACTTCGTTCACACACCACCGATCATACTTATACTCCGTTCACACACCACCGCGCCAACCCACCCACTTATCTAACCACCTACCTACCAGGACTCATGGAGATTAGAACCAAGGACCAACTACATGGCAGGCAAAGCGCCTAGCACCGAGCCGCAAGAGCAGCGACCCGAATGAGCTCGTCCGTGATAGATATCCTCAAATCCGCCGCTCTTAAAATCTAAAACACACACAGCACCTATAGCGCTATATACTTACACAGGGATAGAACCAGCAACCTTCTGGAACATAGGTTAGGTGCCTAACCTCTACGCCACAAGATAGACAGACATCCTCCCTCTCTCTCTATGGTTATATAATGCCTGATCCTGACTCATATAGGCAGGCATCATATGTCCAACAGGGAGACAAAAGCTGCTTAACAGTCTCGCGGAGTAATGGTTTGGCGTCTGACCCGCAGTAGCAAGGAATGCTGGATCGATTCCAGGTGACTCTTCTATGTAAGTATGTAGAGTTATAGTGGCTGTGCGTGTATTGAATGTTTTAAAGTATCCGTGTAACATTCAGCCATCACAGATCCATGTGACAAGCAGAGAGTAAAGCTGCCCGGTGGTGTAACGGTTAGCTGTGATACTTATAGTGCTGGGGAGTGCCGGCTCGATTCCTTTTTCTGGCACTTCACGCAACCTTTCAGAGAATGAACGCTCAGGGCTCTGAACTTAAAAATATAGAAACGCAGTAGTGTGATATTTTTACACAAAGCAATCATATTTCCACGGAGGCATAAAAAGTTACGGCCCTACCGTCTGATTCTTATTCCCATTCATCCTGACTCACATTTATACGCACTTCACTCACACCACTTTGTTCATACTCAAACGCATTCATACTCATACCATTCAGACTCACAGCCACCCGCAGGCCTCAGAACCGGGGACCAACTACATGGCAGGCAAAGCGCGTAGCACCGAGCCCCAACCCGAATGAGCTCGTCCGTGATAGATATCCTCAAATCCGCCGCTCTAAAAACATAAACACACACGCAGCACCTATAGCGCTATATACTTACACTTTAAAACATTCAGCGCGCCAGCAGACTATCCAGACATCACGGCAACTGGAAACATTACAAAGAGCCTCTGAATCATCAGGCGTTTCATGTCAGACATCGTATGTCAGGGAAGCGGGGAGTTAAGCTGCGCCTGGTGGTGCGATACGTACGATACACTTTTCACACGCAGACACCCTAACATACAATCAGCAAGGCTATATTTTACATACAAAAGTCAACGACAGTATGGTTTGACATGTGTGTGCATGTTACTGTATGGTGTTAGTGTGTGTTTTAGTCTATGATGTTGCGCCCGTACTGCCCCTGCGACACACTACGCCCATACTGCCCCTGCCCTCTGTGACACACTACGCCCGTACTGCCCCTGCCCTCTGCGACACACTGCGCCCGTACTGCCCCTGCCCTCTGCGACACACTGCGCCCATACTGCCCCTGCCCTCTGCGACACCCTGTGCCCGTACTGCCCCTGCGACACACTGTGCCCGTACTGCCCCTGCGACACACTGTACCCGTACTGCCCCTGCGCTCTGCAACACACTGCATCTGTACTGCCCATGTGCTCTACGACACACTGCACCCATACTGCCCCTGCCCTCTGCGACACCCTGTGCCCCTACTGCCCCTGCCCTCTGCGACAACCTGCGCCCGTACTGACCCTGCCCTCTGCGACACCCTGCGCCTGTACTGCCCCTGCCCTCTGCGCCCGTACTGCCCCTGCCCTCTGCGCCCGTACTGCCCCTGCCCTCTGCGCCCGTACTGCCCCTGCCCTCTGCACCCGTACTGCCCCTGCCCTCTGCACCCGTACTGCCCCTGCCCTCTGCACCCGTACTGCCCCTGCCCTCTGCACCCGTACTGCCCCTGTGCAGAAGTGCAGACAGTTTTTGTTTTTTGTATAAATAAACCAAACGTCTGTTCCACCGACAGAAAGGCGGATTATTCCTTTGGCCGTAATCTTTGGTCCGCTGAAAGCCCTCGTATTTGACTCTCAGGCTGCCATGACTTCCTCTATAAAGAAATCCAAGTTGTTCATTCAGTGGCAAACACGTACGAAGCGGTAGAGAAGCACGGCGGCGGATTTCCCGAACACCCTTTAGCCCGAGGTGTACATTACCAAGTATATTGCCGGCTCTAATGATTACTGCTTTCGGAATCAGACGTTACATAGCAATCTAAGTGCGTATGTCCAAAATCTAATTATTTCTCGTTGTTATACTAAAAACGAGACGTCCCATGAGAATGTAAGTCTACAGACTTAAAAAAAGCCAGTTAGAAATGTCTGAAGCTCTACGTTCTCACAATAACGGCAAACATATATAAAGTACAGGAATAACAAATATATTACCGGGTTCTGCAGCTCCACGTTAATATTTTTACAATAAGGTTCTGCTTCTCTGCAAACATTTAAGTGAAAGTCTTTTTTATTTGGCTAATGTGAAGATTAGAGGCTGCGCGGCTGCTAAGTGTCTTTTCCACCGGTAGAAACGAGATGCCGAGACCTTTCTCCGATCTGAAAAGAGAAACGGGAATCAGCTATCTGGTGAAAGGATAAATAGAGTCAGGAAAGGTAAAATGTAAGGTTCCATAGAACGAAGGTACTGCTAGTTTTAATTCTAAGTGTGCCATGGGCTTGTAAAGTGAAATAACCTGACTATCTTGGGTTTAAAGGTGCAGTGGCCCCCGAGGCAGGCTTGCAGTGGCCCCCGAGGCTGATTGATGGCTTCTCTGGCTAGCGGTGACACTGCAGCATTTCAGATGAAATTCTAACGTCAGTTTGCGAAGGCAGTGAATGCGGGATTGAGAGGGATTTTATTTCCCTCCCGTTCAATCACAGGTTTATACATGCAACGAAAGCCTTTTGGGTGTCTGGTGGCATGGATGTAAATATGACGGGCAGATCGCCGGATGAGGCCATATTCAGGCACATAGAAAATAAACTTACCATGTGGAGTGCCAGGGGTGTTACCTCATCCTAGCACTCTATCTACAATATAGTATGTTATATTATATACATATATATATTATATATGTAACAGATTTGTTTCTTTTCTGGTATTATCCTCATAAGCAGTAGGATATGGATGCAGTGTCTATATTGTACATGCAGTGAGGATATGAGCAGTAGGATATGGATATAGTGAGGATGTGAGCAGTAAGATATGGATACAGTGAGGATGTGAGCAGTAGGATATGGATATAGTGAGGATGTGAGCAGTAAGATATGGATGCAGTGAGGATATGAGCAGTAAGATATGGATACAGTGGGGATATGAGCAGTAAGGTATGGATACAGTGAGGATGTGAGCAGTAAGATATGGATACAGTGAGGATGTGAGCAGTAAGGTATGGATACAGTGGGGATATGAGCAGTAAGATATGGATACAGTGAGGATGTGAGCAGTAAGGTGTGGATACAGTGAGGATGTGAGCAGTCAGATATGGATACAGTGGGGATATGAGCAGTAGGATATGGATATAGTGAGGATGTGAGCAGTAAGATATGGATACAGTGAGGATGTGAGCAGTAAGATATGGATACAGTGGGGATATGAGCAGTAAGGTATGGATACAGTGGGGATATGAGCAGTAAGATATGGATACAGTGAGGATGTGAGCAGTAAGGTGTGGATACAGTGAGGATGTGAGCAGTCAGATATGGATACAGTGGGGATATGAGCAGTAAGATACAGATAGCTCTTCTATTTTATACATACAGTGAGGATATGAGCAGTAGGATATGGATGCAGTGTCTATATTGTACATGCAGTGAGGATATGAGCAGTAAGGTATGGATACAGTGAGGATGTGAGCAGTAAGATATGGATACAGTGAGGATATGAGCAGTAAGATATGGATACAGTGAGGATGTGAGCAGTAAGATATGGATACAGTGAGGATGTGAGCAGTAAGATATGGATACAGTGAGGATGTGAGCAGTAAGATATGGATACAGTGAGGATGTGAGCAGTAAGATATGGATACAGTGAGGATGTGAGCAGTAAGATATGGATACAGTGAGGATGTGAGCAGTAAGATATGGATGCAGTGAGGATATGAGCAGTAAGATATGGATACAGTGAGGATGTGAGCAGTAAGATATGGATACAGTGAGGATGTGAGCAGTAAGATATGGATACAGTGAGGATGTGAGCAGTAAGATATGGATACAGTGAGGATGTGAGCAGTAAGATGTGGATACAGTGAGGATATGAGCAGTAAGATGTGGATACAGTGAGGATGTGAGCAGTAAGATGTGGATACAGTGAGGATGTGAGCAGTAAGGTGTGGATACAGTGGGGATGTGAGCAGTAAGATACAGATAGCTCTTCTATTTTATACATACAGTGGGGATATGAGCAGTAGGGTACAGATACAATGTGTATATTCTACATACAGTGGGGATATGAGCAGTAGGGTACAGATACAATGTGTATATTCTACATACAGTGGGGATATGAGCAGTAGGGTACAGATACAATGTGTATATTCTACATACAGTGGGGATATGAGCAGTAGGGTACAGATACAATGTGTATATTCTACATACAGTGGGGATATGAGCAGTAGGGTATAGATACAATGTGTATATTCTACATACAGTGAGGATGTGAGCAGCAGGGTATGGATACAACATAGCGGTATATATTTTGATTGGATACATTGTTCATGGAATGTGAGGGCAGCGAATGTATAACATTCTGTTCTTAACATTATTATCTGAAGGATTCCTCTATTATTCATTTGTTCACAGCTGCCCAACAACTTTTCCAGGAAAAACGAAATCCCACAGCTGCCGAACCCGGCTTGCATCTGCCTGAAGGACAGATGTTCATGCCGGAACACTGATAAATTCCATCTCCACAATATGCTATGTTATGGAAAGCATCCCCTCCTGGACTATAAATAACATTGTAATTAAGATTTGGCCACAGGTAAATGTATTGTTGATGTTTATTGCATTTCAGTATGAGTGAGCTAGAGGTTGGCACTGTGATTGGCATTAATGAGAATGAGCCCACAGGGCCGGGAACAAAATGGAAAGTCCTCTAATTCGCACATGGTACACAAATACAAGGCTTCTAATCCCAGTATCCCCCCTTTCAAAGTGCTTAACATTCTCTCCATCAGAAGGCTAAACCCCAACATTCTGCGAGTGATAAGAGGGCATGATATTATTTTATAAAGTCTAAATACCCACAAATCCTTTCTTGATTCATGTTTCTGACATCTTAAACTCTGTCAGCTTCATCAGCCCCGCGTTACCGTATCCCATCCAGAAGCTATCATTTTGACATTAATAACTCATCCTAGTGGAAGCAGAAAATCCGACACGTGGTCTCTCTACAGTCTGTGTCCCTCGGTCACTGAGGCTAGTAGACTGGACACACAAATAGTGATGTAATAATTTAACTACAGCTCATGAAAATCTAAGTATCTATCTCAGAGCCAACATGTCTGTTCAAAGAGCTCCTGGTAAATATTCCTGCTTTCTGGCCTATGCGGTCCCACAACCGGTAGAACACCGGGTCTTCTCTTGTTGCAGAACCTCTTTAGAGCAGGGATTACCAGGCAAAACAATTCCTAAATCCCTCTCCATGTCATCACTTGCACCATGTCCAGTAGTCTGTGTCCAGATGACTGGAGGAGGTTTTCATTCATCATGCTTTCACTTAACTCATTGTAAATGAATGTGCATGAATGACGTGTAAATGAAAATTACTTATTTTTTTTACTAGACGTAATCAACAAGAAATGACTGGGTTACTAGGTAAACGAGGCATCGTCCCACTCAACAAACATTACAGTTTAGAAAATCCTGGAGCACATCAAAGCCGCATGCACCAACGATTTAACAAATAGTTATTGTTTGCAGCGCTGCGGAATATGATGGCGCTATATGAAACAATAAATAATAATCATTTTACAAATATTCATTTTGTAAAGCACATTTCCCGGCCAGCCTGAACTCATTAAGAATCTGGCCACAAGGCAACGGCAACTTTCTGGCACGCCGGGACGGATGTTAGTCTTGGAAAGGAATTGAGGATTCCATGGTTGTCAAACACGTTTTGTCGGCTCAGCTAAAAGTTACAGAGTTGGGGAAATGCTTCTGTTACTGGTTTTAATTAGCAGTCAACTGGCCCCGTCATTGATCACAGAGTATTTTAGGGTGCTATATCTGACTAGTTCGTTCACTGCTGCCATGCATTTCAGTCGAGGCTTCTGTAGACCTCGGCAGGCTCTAGGAAATACAGCCTATCTGCAATGTCCTTGAGACAGATCTCAAAGCAATTTGCTGGAGAAAAATTGATTTCACAATTCCTGCTTTAAATGCATCCAACATTACATCTCAAAATCAGAAACTACTTGCCTTTATGAACACTAAATAGAATTCCTCTCTCGGCTCGAGAAGTCCGATGAATAATTTGAGATGTTTATCTACATTTCTGAGAGCCTTGAAACCTGCGGTCTGCGTGTTTGGTGGGAGTAGTGCTGGAGGGAAAGGGTTAAGCCCCTCTTGAGGATGAGCTGAGAAATGAAATCTTTAGAGGTGAATTCCTGGTAATTCCGACTTCATTATCACATCCTGATGAAACAGAATGTATTCTGATGGAAGAGATTAGCTCATTAGCCTATGGCTGCCAGCAGCAGCTTTCCCTCGTCTTGCTAGCAGACTAATGAGAATAATGTATATGTATATACATAATTAGAGACGCTCATTAATATGAATATCAAGGTTGTCATCTAATTAATTAAAACACGTAACATTTTGAAAGCAGACATACTGATGTCCTTTACAGATGCACAAGTCAGAAAAGCTACCGCAAAGACTTGCCATAGTCAGAACCAAGAGCTGACACTCCGTCTGTCTGAAACTGCAGATCCTAATGTGCATCATCCTGGGGGAAGCATTTTCCTTCACGCTCTTTACTTCCTGCTACAGCTTACTGAAGCGTCCAGCTCAAGAGTTGAAAAGACAACTTTTCCGAGCATAATAACCCTGGCACATAAAGCCAGATAAGCTACGTTCTGTTATGGCGCAGAAAGCCTTGCGTATATAATCGGTGAGTGGTATGTCACGCACAGAAATTGCGTATGAGTTGTGGTTTCCTTTCAGTGAGCTGCATTCACAGGCTCTGTTTACTCGGACACCGCCAGCTGTAATAATGATTTTACCCGCATCAGGCAATCACGCTGCGTGTTCTCCGAGTACCCTTCCTGTGCTACCAATGTAAAGTATGTTGAATGATAACCTCATTGTCAATAAGTGTGTGCATACATACATTCTTACAGGCTCATTTAAAAAGTAATCATATTAAAATCAGCAGATCGGCTTACTTGGAAATGTGTGTTTGGGATGCCAGACAGTTCGCGGGATCTGCACCCGAGATCTGCAAAATATACCAAAGAAGTTCATTGTTAAGTGAGCGCGTTTGAGTCGGCATTTACAAAATATTGTCACTAAAACACACAACGACAAAACTCAATCTACAACCGATTCCACTAACTCTGAATAAGTTGTTCGACCAACTGAAGTTAAATCTTAATGGGTCCTTTTTATGTTTATGACCTTGATCCTGTGCCCAAGATCATTGTGTATATTTACACAAAAAAAAGGGAAATTAGTGCTGGCCAGATTTACCAAACCCCTGCCGATTTACATAATAATCAACATGTCTACAGTGATTGCCCAAGTCATTTCCATACAATAATGAGATGTTAGTCACAGCATCTTGAAAGACCTGCAAACCTCGTAAAAGGATGCTGTATTGGATTATAAATCGCTGCCGGGGAATGAAGTAGATGGCGTAATGTTATTGGATTTGATAAAAAGGATTTTAAACAGATATGATCTTCACAGTTAATGGCATAGGAGGGGGCGATGTATAATGCGTTCACTTCTAATCGATGATGCTTGCAATTAGATTAAATTCACACATTTATATTATTTTTTATCTCTGCCGGGGGGCAGTTCATGTCCTGTGTTGGTACACGAGGAGATGGACATTTGTATTTCCTACACATTGTCAAAGGAAATGCGCTGTGACTTTAGAAAAGGTGAAGGCTGCTGGGAGACCGCGCACGCACTTCTATTCAATGTTAAAAATACTTCTGTCTGGCTTTTTAAAAAGGATTATTATAGGACACACGAGTACAATGAAACAGGGCAATGTCCTGCAGACAGCGAGCACGCACTGGGTGGGGGCAGAAGAACTTATGCCCCATTAAAGACACATTAATACACAGATTATATATCATCTTCTTACAGTAATAGCTATTTGGCCACAAAACGTATTATGGATATAGAATTCCAGCATAGAAAGACCGTCTATGGGGTCTTATATAAGCATGGCTCTGCTAAGGGGTACCAATACACGAGGGATGCGTAACCGAGCCATATCAGTAACTTCATACAGCCCTGCGGTGATTTTTATTTTAAATGCATCACTTTCTGTGTTGCCCACACTAGGGGAGAATGGGTGAATCCGCCCCTAGTGTGGGCAACACAGAAAGCGATGCATTTATAATAAAAATCACCGCAGGGCTGTATGAAGTTACTGATATGGCTCGGTTACGCATCCCCGTCTGTATCGTATACACACTTCTCCTTTTACCATAAACAGACTTGTTTAATGTCACAGCTTTGAAGACTATTTTTCTATGTTGAAGTTGAAAACTCCTTTCATCTGATTCCAAGGGCTGACCTGCGTGCACAGCGATGTGGATGAAAAGCTCCCCCGAGAAGTCTCTGTAATGATACGGAATATAACCACACTTTAATAAATGCATAAACATCAATAATACGGGATATGCTGCAAACAACAGGGGTATATATATATATATATATTGATATATTGATTGATACTCATCAAAGGGATCATAATTGTGCACATGAAAATGTGCGTAATATAATGCACATTTCACATTGGTGAATGCTCATGGATAGCACCTAAAAATGAATTTAAACAAAATAAAACAGTAGCGGTACACAGAATGGACAGTACTTCATTCAGACAAACCACTCCATCCTAAATGTTACAATAAAAAAAAAACTTACCCGGGAGAAAAAACTTCCGCACGGAATTAAGTTCTTGGCATTTTCACCACTCTGGGGCAAAAAAAACATAAAAATGTTATGAGATTTTGCGAGATGCTCGTGCATAATGTACCAGCACACACACCATTTGTCATGTACAGTCACACGGGTTATTTAAGGCATCTCCCGTTGCCAAATTAATGAGCCATGTAGCAGATCTGCTCAATCTGAGCGTTTTCATTAGATGATGACGGCTTTCTTATTCACTGGTAACAGCCCCTGCGCTCCATGCAAACAGCCACATGCCATCTCTTGCCCCTACATGCAAATGAATAGCCACGGTCTGCCCTTCTGGTGGGCTGCATACAGCTTCAATTACCTGCCCAGTCACTTTGTGCCTGGCTTAGCTCTTCAGTACTGAAACCACAGGTCCACCAATGAACCACCCAACCGATATGCCCAGTGAACACGTGTCTACTTCACCACGTGGCAGAAGAACGCTCCGGGCCGTCCATCCTGTGAAATCAGAAATCATAGTGACGGTAACAATACATGCTTTCCTAGCTGCCATTGATAAGCAGATGAGAGGTAAATCTCTGTAAAGCAGTGCAGACCCATCATTCCAGCGCACACCTATCTCACGTTGCTTCTCTGGTTGGCAAACCATAGATGAGGAAAACTGGGTGTAAATGTGTGAAAAATGGAAAAGGTGGGTAGCCCTTGGTCTAAAAGCTCTGATCCGTGAAAGGGTTAAAGCACAATATTACTTATGTTTTAATTCCAGGGACAGCTAATTGCATTTGCGATGCCGTGAAGTGCCAACGAGATATTGTCTAAAGTCAGTGTGATTAATCCATGAAACATATTTCTGCGTATTTAAAACATAATCAAAGAACCATCTGGTGCCAATGAAATTTATTAGCAACGAGAAAGATAATTTCATGAAAGCATCTTATGTTCATCGCTTCTCCCCTGAGACTGTGTGCTGGGAAATTACCATACAGATTAATGCAACATATGGGATCATGTTATTTTTCCTCTTAAAAAGAACAGAAACATGGCAGTTTAGGGGAAAAAGGCTTATTTTCGAATGAATGCGATTGCTTAAATTGAGGGTGTCATGATGCACCCTTTGTGATGACGTACTGCTAACACACTGATATGACACATTCTGGCCACCGGGAACATAACTGGAGCGTAGATACAAGCCATTCGGGCCGTCGAGCTGGTCCATTAGGCCGTGGTATCTATAAATTGTCACGGGTAGCACCGCGACCTTTATCTGTCGCTGCCGTGTCCCAGGACAGTACATGCCTGCAAGTCATTAGCATCCTATTAGCACATCAAGGGGTCAACGGGACACTGTTTGCACAGACGAGTAGTCAGGTTTCAAGGAAAAGAAAATTTGCTTGTCTGATTTCACTCATTTATATTATTTGTTTGAAGGGAATTCAGTGACCAAACCCGGACAGCATGGGCATTTGATCGTACATGCGCATGTATGAGAGCGGTCAGGCGAGACTCCGAACGCGCTATTACATTTCCCCGGATAGAATGGAGACCGCATCGCAGTGATGTCCTGATATAACAATACCTGGAACTCTGTTAATCTGCGTGTTAATTGGCATGTAATCACGGGAGACGTAAGAGGTGCAGCGCTGGCATCCATACCGGATGGAGAAATTCACTTGGATGGATCGAGAAGGAAAATACTTACAGAAAGCGAACGGCATTCTATGTTACATGAAGAACTCTGACGGGTGCGAGCCGCGTAATGAGCACTATGTGTGGCAGAAGAAGAATCGAAGAATGAAATATGTAGAAGACAGACAGAAAGATAATGACGGAACAATGGCATTCCATGCTGTAAATAAAAGAGTTAAAGTCCCAGTAACCATCCTGTTATTATGAAACTGTTCCGATCATTGCAATAGCATGTTCACAATACAAAACATTTCCACGTCTTGTATTAGTAGAGTGACCTAGTAGAGAGTCAGGTTAGGTTAGGGGTCTCGGGTGTCCCCTTGGGGTGTTCTGTAACCATATTGCCAAGCGGATCCACTTCTCAGGAAGCCGGCCCTGGGGTTTTGTGGCTGTTATGGGACGTTTCAGATAATTGGTGGACGACGCGTGATCAGCGGAAGAGGGTTAGGGCTTGGAAGTCCCCGGCCCCAGGCTCGTCACCTCTCCTCGTACCCGGACGCAAGAAGCTTTCGTCTGCAGATGGTGAAAACATTTCCAGCCAGAGAGTTCAAACTCAGCGGACGCAGCGGGTCTCTTGCAGAAAGCCACGGGTCTGCGAGAACGGGAGACCTTTCCGCTAGGTCGAGGTTCTTAAGACATGCCCGTAGAAGCTCAAAACCTAAACGCTTTCTATTTTTGAAGCAACGCATCTCTGTGTCTACGGAAAACCTTGTCATTTTAACAAGATGGATGGCCCAAACACTGAATATCCCAACACAGAGCTGGTGTCAGAGAGCCAAGTAATATGTTTTTATGATGTTTGTACAGAAAAGAGTGTTTTTTGTAGAGATCAGCGGGAAGGCGGTTTGCGATTCACTGGCAGATAGGGCACTGTGTCAGAGAGAAAGCGGCAGGAGCTCATTCCGCTCTCTCCGTCCCTCCGGAATACGCCGGCTCATCACATTCAGCAGCAGCTCATCATTTATCACCGTCTGAAAATATCACAAATGAATTTTCAGATTGTGTTAGGTCAGAGCCGTCATGATGAACAGTCAATTAATCAGAAGCAAGAGGGAAACACAACGGCACCGAGCTTAGGACGGCACCCACCACGGGCATTAACCCCACAGCAGCGCGCCTGGATGTTCTGGAAGGATCCGGAGCCCAGCTGCAAACCCCCCAGATACACCGACTCCAGAGAAACAACCACCAGCATCCAAGATGCTCAGCAAGTGCATTACAGCCCGAGCCAGGGGGCACTTATTGAGACAAAACAAAAACTTGAGCTCTTATTGTTTCGAGTAACCAAGCGATCCAGCGTTGAGTGAAATGTTTCCATTTACAGCATGAGACGCAGTACTTTGTGCAGAATTGTTCCGGATTTCGCGGGCTGGCATGGGGAGGACAATCATGCCGCTGGTTGCAGACAGTGTGATTGTGGTCTGGCTCTGCAGCATTTAGATATAGGTAATGAACGAATGAGTGAGCACATTAATACTGCCCTCATTTTCTCTTCTATTTGGCATGTGAGGTCTCTGAGCCGAATAAACCCAACTATTTCATTCCCATTTCAACAAAATCACTCAAATAAAAACAGGAGCACGGTCAGGAGGACATGGGCGACCCCAAGAAATGGCTCTCTCATGAGACAGTTTTGGGCGCCACTGTTTATACACGTCTGCTCTCTCCACGGACGACGTGGTTACATTATGCTTGTTAGATTTTGTTTAAGTGCAAATAAATCAGGCAGGCATAGGGCATGGCTCCTCTTATTCTCAGAAATGGTTTGGGAAATTACACAGGGGAACCAATAGATTTTCTCTTTAAAACACATAAAGATGAGAAAGCTGCCTTAATTTGCACTTCTAAAATAGTAACGATCCTCTGCCTAATTTTCCAGAATCTCGTGGTTATGTGGGTGGAAAGGTCAGAACACAAATTTCTCCCCAAGGAAAGAGTAGAATTTGAAGCAAATGATCTTCTTCAGTCAATATGTCTGCTCCTCGCAGCTAAGACACTTTGTAGACACACGAAACAGAACTACAAAGAGGTTTTTTAATTTAGATTTGTTTAGAAGTGGACTGGGGTTGGGGGGCCACGCATTCAGCCACGGAAACTGGCGACTGAGAAACGACTCATTTACAGGTATGAATCCCAGCCGCGGTGATCTTCCCGTTCCCCTTTGAAGAGGACTGTTGTCATGGAATTAATGAAGCACATAACAGAGATGTTTGCTGGTTTGCCTTATGATGTCATTCTGAACAGCCTGCAGGGTTATCATGTAGCGATAAAAGCCACCACATTCATCATTTTGCAGCCATGTGTCTGCTTTGATAAAGATACAGAGGTTATTCTGGAGTCTTCAATTTATAAGGTGCTGTTATATGGAATAAGGAGAGGGAGAGGGGATTCGCCCTTGAGCAAGCGATAAGGTGCAAACTACCAAGGTGGCCTCTCTACACAGTCTGCACCTCGGGTCCTGCCTGGTGCGGTAGATCCCTGTCTCTATGGATCTAGTGCTTAGTGCCTGCTCTCGTGCTGCCATTAGGAATGCCTTAGTGCTGTCTTTGAGTCCAGCCCTGTCCAGCCACTGGTAGGATTTCTCAATTTCAGCCACCTGAGCTATTTGTCGATGGTATCTCAAGATGGCTTGACATAGCACTTCTACTACTTGATCTTCCTTTCATGTCTGTTGCTGGTTCAGGCATTCTCTAAGCAGCTCATCTTTGAGGGCCGCTTATGTACTACCACATTCTAGGGGGTTCATTCAGAACACTGGCTTTGACCCTTATCAGACTCCGTCCACCTTATTTCCAGCTGGTGTAAGCGTCCAGGTGTTCACATCTGCGGGCTCCATGTCCTCCTTTGGACAGATCACCATGCCCTCAGGGTCTCTGATGATAGGCACGGTGTATGAGTTCATAACGCGGCGCTTGTTATTCCCATGGAGCTGGCTCCTCAGGATCTGCCTTATGCTTTGGTGGTACTTCAATGCTGCTGCCTTCTCTACCTCCTCATCGTAGCTCCCATGTGACTGTAGGATACCAAGGTACTCGTTGCTGGTCTGTATGTCTACTCTCTATCTTCTCTTCTTTTGAATGACATCCTGGTGTCCTCACTGTAAATCCGTTATCAGGTGGATGTCATCCATATAGAGGAGGTAGCTGATGGTAGATCTACTCTTGAACTTGTGGTTAGGTGGCTGAGGGGGTTCAAGTCTATGCAGAACAGCAGTGCGGATAGTGCATCACCTCGGTATATGCCACAATTGATGGTCATTCATGCTAGCTGTCTTGAGACAAGTAGACAAGTCTTGTTCTTAATCTTCACACCCTTCTGTAGGGTTTCTTTGATCTTGGCCTCCAACCTCATTTTCCAGGGAGGGTATGTTCTGTTGTCTGTCTTGAGTGTGTAGCCAAGCATTTCCAGGCAGCTGTAGCATATACCAGTTCATTGGTCTGAGTTATGATGGTGGTAGGGATTGTCGTCAGGCAGCTATTGGCATCTTCGAGTATATTAGGCGATAGTCCTTCCCCACTGAGCCTTGGTAATGGTTCTTGTGGATCTTATCCCTCATCTCTGCTGTGCTCTGTAATGGCAGGGTGCTAGTGAAGTTCTGACTTTTGGTGTCAGTTGCACAGTCTGTTGTTCTGGCTCTCCTTTCGTCTGGGCTGTACCGTGCAGTTGGTCGATTTGTCGTTGTGAGAGTAATTTCCTCTTCACCAAGTTGAAGCGTTGGTAACTAGTTGTTTCTCACTTAGTGTGGATGTAGGTCTTCTATCCATCCATACTATCCTCAAACGCTTCATACATCCCCTCTAATTAGGTCTGTTATTGTAGTAGCATTCCACCAGATTCTCTTGTCCTGACCATGTATGGCTTGCTCCAGTAGCCCATATACATATATATTCATAGTACGTATGAATTAATGAAGTCCCGGAGAAGTGCTGAATGCATTTATAGAACACCAGGATTAGTGGCTGAGTAATGTATCCCCCCCTACCCCACTTTATACATATGTAAGACAGCACAGAACTGTATTATAAGTGCAGGAGACGCTGCTGTAACATTGAAATACCAAAACACAAAGCACACCAGCTCCCTATTATTGCTTAAAAATTGCAAGATCAAGAAACCTTTATGAAATGGCATGGTATTTTAGTTGTCATATTTCATAGAACTGGGGCTCTGCTTTTATTAGGACTCTGGCATAAATAAAATAATTATTATTCTTTAAATGGCATTTCAAATTGCAAAATTGAATTCAAATGAGCCAGATGCACCAGACAATGCTCCAGCACTTCAGTATGAGCCTGCTAAGTGTTTCTATTAATATTCTTGCTTGGACTGGAGCTGCAGCTCGCGGGCTACCTCCTCAGCGCCGTATGTCTCAGGTATTGATAGGGCTCATAGACTAACACCCATTACCACCAGAGGAGGCAAAAAAAAATAAAAGCAGGGGCCCATGTCTAAAACAAGTAATATGAACAATTATGCGTAATCTAATGAAAGCAATATCTTTCAATAAAAACATGGTCAAATCCCATATGTCCAAAATGTCTCTGTTTAGGAAGGAAAGCCCCCCTTTGGAACAGAAATTCCTCTGACCTTACACTCCCCCCTGGCATCCTTATCTCTATACGCTTTTACTGTTCTATGTGCAAATAATTCACAATAATGTATGTACAACTGGCAGTCCAATGGCCCCCAGGCATGTTCTGCGGCAGACAAAAAAATAATTTAAATATGTACAAAGAGCAATTTGTGAATGGGACAATGTCTCATCCAGTCTCTGTTTACACATAAACCCCAATATTAAGTTCATATATTTTTTACTCCTGAAACCAGTCAATTTACCTGTTTAATCTCGTGAGATCACAGAGCTGCCATCAGAGATGCGATGGGTATTTTCTTTATCTTGCAGCACTGTCCGTGTTCCGTAGCTTTAACCTTTCGTGCGGTGGGCCGTTTCCCATTGAAGTTATTTGTCAGGCTGAGATGCTCTGATTTCTTGTCCTTGTCTGGCCTCAAAGATCTAGACGAGAAAAAGTGACAAAGTGATGGGACGATTGAGAAGGTAGATGATAGCGTGTCCACGCGTTCCCAGTAACACTTATCATTTTATGGGCTGCCGGAACAAACAAATCTAGCTGTCACTTGCTGATGGCGGTGAAGCCATCTCTGTGAAGGGTTTGGAATAATCAGGCCACGCTTGGAGAAGTATATATTTTATCAAGGGCTAGGTACGAGTTATACTCTGTATCCGGCTTCACCTATGTGTTCACACCACAGTGTCTGAGGGAGAGAAATCTAAACCAGTTTAATATACATTATAAAAAATAATTAGTAGACAGGAACTGACCCTGAAAATGGTTGCTCCCCCCCTCACAGCCATACACAGTAACTCCCTATAAAGCCTGTATAACAGGGCATCCTAAACCACCACAAAAACTCAAATCAAATATAGCAACCAATAGCATGTAATGCGTTCATCAAACTGGGTCGATGCCCTACATTAAAGTTACAAAATATCCCTCTTTAATCCTATTATTAGTGTTAATTTAATAGCAAATCGAACCTTTTTACTGGCCGGCTGGGATGTAATTTTTGAAGATGTCAGCAAACAGAGACACCGAGACACCGAGACACACACAGACTTCACTCCACAGTTGATTACTTTTGTTCGCAGTATTCGGCCTCTTTTCTTACGGTGGAAGCAATTTCCTTCAGATAACACTTGGACCGGAACGCTACAATTGTTTAGCAGTGAAAGGAGTATTTATAACACTCAGAGAGGCAATGAAAAGTCATTTCCAAATGATAAATTCTAGCAGCACAGCATTGCTACAAATGTCTGTATGGCCGAGGTTTATCTGTGCAAACATTGAGGAAGCCCTTAATGAAATCACAGGACACATCCGGAAAATAGTACGAATAAACTCAAAATACTGCGATGTTAAAGAAGCTGAGAGAGTTCCTCAGTTCCTTCGGCACAAGAAACATTATCGACGAGTGAGTCCCAAAAACCCCAACATCACCTGTGAAGCTGCCCCGGCCCTTTCACTCCCCGTTTCCACCACCCGTTTTCTAAGAGCCCAGATTGCCCCGGTTATCTGATCTGCTGCGTTAAAATACTACGCACTCTTCATGTTAGGTATACAGGGATCTGCTCACATTTCCGCCTACTGCGGTATTTTATCGTTCTGTTCGCTGCATGTGGTAAACATGACAGTAATTTATTTGAAACAATAAAAGGTTGACATGCTTACAGAATATTCCAGTCTGGAACACGGAGGTAAAGACCTTAACTCATATAACCGCATACTCTGCTTTGCTCCGCTTGTCTCTTCTGTCAGCACGCTGATCCTTTTGGGTGGAAAAACAATTAATTGTTACTACGTCCATTTCCGAACCATTTCACATGCCCGTCTTATGTAATTGTAGTTAACTAATTACAGTTATTCATAGGCTGCAAGCAACAGTTTCTTTACTGCAGACCAGATGTCACGAACAGGTGTTAATGGGAAAAAACAGAACAGAAGTGAAATATATGGAACAAATTAAACAATAATTTAAAGCACGAGTAAAAAAAACACTAATACAAATAAAAAAATGATTGCCTTTTGCATTAAAGAGTTTAAATTGTGATAGTGAAGGAGGGCGACTTCCCCATCTCTAATGTAAAGTCTGTTTAAACGGACCCACATTTCTGTGTTTTTACTGCTATATACAGTGCTGAAAAGATGGCGTGGTTAGGAACAGTATTCTCTCGGACGAGGAATCATAATGGTCCTGTAATGTAACTTAATGACAAACAGGTCAGGTCAGACCAGACTGTATTTCTGAAAGGTATTTAACTAATAAGACCGGCAGAGGAAAACATCCCTGTTTACTTACTGTGTGCTGGGCTCTTTTTAGAAACACGAACTGCAGCCCGGCCACTGTAAATAAATAACTTTAAATTCAATGACAATCATGGCACTTAAAGCTCCAAATAACACAATTCTTACACATCCAGAGAGAGATCTCTTGCCATTTCTGTCAATGACATCCCTGTCCCCCTATAGATTACTATTACCAGCAGTTAGAAACATGGCTCATCCCAGTCAACAACCAGGATTGTGATCCATGTAAGTTTATTCATTTCTGGGGATAAAATATTAAAATAAATAATATAATGCTCATTGATTCATTGAGAGTTGGTTATTTGCATTAAATACAATGTGTCGAGGTTGTGTATCTTGTCCTTCCGAAAGTGCTAACACTTTGTCTTATGATTTTTGTAACAGTTTTAGAATACTTGCAATGACTCTCAGAAGAGCAGGGAAATGCTCCGCCATACCATATCAGCTCCATATACGATGAAGGACAGCCGGGCCACGATGCACCCGGTACCATGTAGAAACCACTCAAGCACTGCACTCTCTTGAATATTCATGAAGTCACCCCCGGGTCGGAGCGGCACCTCCTGAGTGACTGCTGCATTCTGTCTGTGCAAGGAACTGCAAGTGTGCCTTAAAAGAAGCAACGTGCCCCAGAAGTGGAAGTGAAATGACACAATAAATGAATACATTTGTGAGGGGAACGCGTTAATACTCCATGAAACAGAACAGCTGCTCCTATTATGATAGTTAATGAACCATTAACCTGTCATCAGACAAACAGATGAAAAGTTTGTGCTTTGCAAGTAAAGTGCACTTTCCATATGCGGGAGCCGCAGCTTCTTGGCTCGCTGGATATATACGGGAGATCATCCATCAATGCGGCCAAAATCACACTTGCAGCTGTTTGTTTAGTGCGATTCAGCACTGGTAATATACCGTCATTTCTCTTGCTCAGTATTGCGAGCCGCGAGATACCCGGCCAGGCACTTTATAAACGTTCTCAGAGCAGAGACGGAAGGCTGATGGATCGAGGCAGTCCTCCTCGAAATAAAATTAGCAAAAAATGTGTACATTTCACATTCCAACAAATTAACGGCGTTGTATGAAGGACCTGGGCATGGGAGCACCGCTGGATGTATCTGCCACAGGAACCGCACGGCTGACCAAAAAAGCCAAGAACATGCATAACTAATAACAAGAAAAATTAAGCGTGAAGCCAGGTCTATGCTATGCCAGGCCAGGAGAGTGGTGTTATAAATCAGATTATGGTAATTACCTTTGAGGACAGTGCTAGAACAAATTGGTTAATCAAAAGCACCACAAATAGTTTGTTGCTACAGCAGGCTTTTTAATTATGATGCTTTAATTAGGCAAAAGATTAATTCAATCTACGTACAGCTGTCATAACACACCAAGGATCACGCGGGAGAAGAGAAAACTGCAATATTAAAGCCCTGTCGGCACCGAGGACGAGATAAAAGCACAAAAATAGTAATTACGGACAAAAAACGGAACAACAAGCGTTTTGTGTCTGGGATGCTGATTGTCTGTTTATAGCGAGAGCGGAACGGCCGGGAGAACGTACTGGCGGCATTTATGCCAGTTGGCCGGTATTGTAGGGATCGCATCCACTAGGCACCGGGCTCCAACGTCATTTCATTATCTGGATGAATCGTTACTTCCATGCTAGACTCGGAATGTAATTTAAGCCAGACGTCTCGTGCTAGGCATGTAACTTTAATTAATGAGATTCCACAGCTGAGGACACCACTGATTTCATTTTAGGAAATGCCTGTAGCATTTTCTCTGAGCTCTAATTCAATGGAGGACCTTTAAAGGTCTACTGAAATAAAATGATGTTGTCCATGTGTACGAGACGTTGTATAAGACGCAGTACATACAATAAGGCACAGCGTATGGGCGCGTACATGTAGGAGGGGGTTCCCTACCATGCTGGGGGTTAGCAGGACGTTATATCCAAAGCTCGTATCAATTTGTTTTTCATTTGAAGACGCTTTAGCAATCTCTCCAATAGTTACACTCATTGGCCTTAAAGATATCCACTATAATAAAAGCTTCTATATGGAGACACCAGATATATGGCCATGTAACTACGGTTAACAAGCAGATTACTTCTTTAAACTGTCCTTTGTGGACGGGCGACACAGAATCCTTAACGGGTATCGTGCAGCTAAAGGGATCCGCAGTTCAGATGTGAGAACCGGGAGGAAGCCTGGATTACTGGATGTCACTGTGCTCGTGTTGGTGACGTAGTCTCTGATGAGATAGCCGAGTATGACAGGCCCTAGTCTGACTTCTGACACTCCGAGTCCATTGAGTGCGGAGTAGAGTAAGTAGGGAAGCTTATGATGGATTAGTGGCCTGCCTGCTCATACAGCACACGCTGGCTTTATTATACGTGGGTTCATCGCCTCTGGCCTTGAACCCATGTTGTGCTAAATTGTGTGCTAAATCGGTCCAAATGTCAAACCCCAGCACAGCCCAGAATCTACTCAAACCAGAGAAGAACAGAGCAGGGCAGGCAAGTTATCACAGTAACGATATCTCGACTCTCAAGAGTCACTGGGATACGTCAAACAATCTATGCAAAAAGCGCTTGTTGGGAAAATGTAGAAACATTTACCTTTTAGCAAGTCAAGTGCTGATTGGGCAGATTGCATTACGTGGCAAATGTTGCAAAGGTCAGAGGTTATTTATTACTTCCCCCGACCGGAGCCTTGGGCTGCTGTGGGATTCGGACGTCAGCACAGCTATTAATTGTCATGTTAAACTAGAAATCATTTACTAAATAATAAGATAAATCTGCCGTGCTACAGGTGTCTCAATACCAAAATCTGTCCTATGAGGATGCTCATACCTCTCCAGGCCAGTAAAATAATGAATGCGTAGAGCACAGAGGGTGTTCAGGACCACGGACAGGGCTGTATGGTGACCTCACTACAGTAATTCAGTAATTGTGTGTTTATCATACACCGGTTACACAATACAGGCAACGAAAAGAAGAGCGTTTGGTAAAGTTTTGTTGGGAAAAGATAATAATTACACTTTTTTCAGGTAGTAATCATTGGATTCCTATGCGTAAATTCGCTGCAGTAGTACTACCTTTATTAAGCACACGGTCCTTGGGCCTGTGACTCACGGGACTGTCTATTAAGATGTGGGGCTTTTGGCTGACATGTATCTGTCAGGAAGACTAATGTGCCTAATATATGGGAGGGCATTCAGCTCGCTGGTTCTTTTCCAAATAAATCTGCAATAAGTGTTTCTTGGAAGTACCTGGGACATGGGAAGCCTCCAAACTCCGCAGTCAGCACTTTGTGGCGATAAAGCCTGCATTTACAAAAAAATCCCATTAAAGGTTTTACCATCGCGTCTGAAGATGAACAGTAAAATGTTTCATGGTCGGTTTATCTCCGGTTCTAATAAAAGAGCAAATCATTTTTTCATATTCTCACAGGGATTTTTAAAATACGTCAAAGATACCTTCAAAGGTTATGGAGGGGAATTGTACTCCTACTGCTTCCTGCTAAGGAAATATTACATGTACCTTGAAATGAACCTTTTTGTGTCTCTTTTCTCTTAAAAAAAAGAGTTCAGCTTCCAAGCATTTCTCTAAGTATTTCTGTACAAGTTGCCCCCAGCCCAGGGTAGATAAATGTAGAGATAGATATGTCTTCTTACAGTTCTATTTATTCCTTAATAGTGGGCGCAGATGAGTTACCCCTGGGCTGGCGCTTACTCCGGCCATACCTGTTCACAGCTTTTCCCTTTGTCCGGTCTCATCGCCCATTAATTCCTTCCCGGGATATTGTAGCCGTGGATGGTCGCGGACAGCCTTGTCGCCCGGTCGTGTTGCTCGGACCTCTTCCAGTGTGCTAACCAAAATAAAAATGGTGTTAAAGGAGGTATTTATTCAAATGATGCTTTGATGTGACTTAACGCAAAGTATGGCAGTCATCCGGCAGAGATATGAGCGAGATATGGCGCTGTTCTACAGGAGGGATATACGTTCCATTGTCTGAATCGGCGCTGTAGAGAGGCACAGCCCGGGGAGATAGTATCTCATGTGAAGCGATACAATGCCTCCCGTTTATCTCTGCATGATAAATACGCCCATAGGATATTTGCTTTACATACTTATGAATGCACGTGTCAGAAGAATTTAGCAGGAAATTGGGCCTGGGGACTATAGAAAAGTCATATTCACCAATTATTTATATCATAAACCAATAAAATACAATCTAATTAAACACCATATTAAACATAATGCCTCGATAATACACCATAGTGACCAATCTGGTCAAAATCATCCATTATTATTATTATTATTATTATTATTATCATTTTCATACAAATAAGTTGACTTTATTCTTATTTTTTACATGCGCCCAGTTTGAAATAAACAATATAAGTAAATTAAAAATGAATTGGATGTTTATTAAAAGAGCAGAAACTAATTCTGCCGTAATATCCCCGCAGACTATTTATAAACTGAACTGTATCGCTGTAAATATCCGCAGTGCTGTCGGGATGAGAGCGAAGAGAGCGGTAATGAGGTTATTTTTCATAGAAAATACCCAGATTGGAAGTAGAACATACTGGGCCAGATAGGGCTATTGGGAAAATATAAGAATGATGTATTTAACCATTTCTTGGTGTTTCAGTGTGGTTTTATTGGGTAAATGCCCTTAAGCGCTAGGTAATGCAACACAAAGTGGGCTCCCCTGGATTTATTGGATTCTCTTATCTGTAATATTCTAGACCATTTTCTGTAACCGAAAACAGTTCATTTTAGGTCATAAACCTGATTTAAAAAGTTTCTAAGTTCAATGTCAAAGCCAGGTCATTAAAACTGCCGAGCTGAGTAAATAAATGCATCTTTTCCTGGGTTTATTCAAACGTGGAAGCTTATCTTTCCAGTTCAGACTCCTTACACAGAAATTCAGAAGTTTGCGAGCCTACGACACGCTGGAGAATTGGCCCGGTGTTATTGGAATACGGTCTTATTAAAGGTCAGTTGGAATGAATTGGACTCCAGACAGCTCAGTGATTTATCACGCTAACGCTTTCAGTACTGGAGATTTCACATCAGCACGCGCTTGGGTTTATATACTGACGAGAAGTGGTGTTAATACCCTGCAGAGAAGAAAGCAGGGAGTGGAGCAGCCATATTGATGATGTTATCTCAGCTGTATATATATTCATTTCCAGGGGGTCTCCTTGCAAATACAAACAGTGCTATGATCTGCATGCGCTGGGAGGCAGAAGTGAACCGACATTCAATTAGCACCTTGTGTCCGGAGGGCACGTAGGCATCAGCGGGTTAAAGCACAATGTGCCCCCAGATTTGTTTAACAAATGAATAATCCGATTAAGGCTTATTGACCCGAGGAGAAATGTCTTTCCAGAGAATCTGAATCAGAAATAATGCTGCTAATTACAGCGATTATACTAAGAAGAAGCTTAACTTTGCCCTTTGCTTGGTGGATGAGCGCGTTCGGTGTGGTTACTGTCACGTTATCGCTTTACAAAGAATACATCTCCGACACTCACATTGATCGCCCTTTAGGGAGGAAGCCAGCCCTCGCCCCGCATGCTGTGTTGGGACCTCAGTTTGTATTTGAAAAACATGGGGTCACGCGATCGCTTACTCTTCTGTAGCAAGAAGGTGAATTTTTGGGGGGCCCAGGTGGACCGAGGACCCACAGCACATAAGCCATCGGAAAAGATGTGTGATTCTCTGCTCGATGGCTTTCTATATTTCGATTCCTTAATTTGATTGCCTTTATAAACCCATCTGCTGGACTATTTCATTGGCACTCTAGGAATATATTTCTTCAGTTAACTCATGTCTGCCTCTTTTCAGAGGTTTTCTCACACGATTGCCCTCACTGTGGCTTATTTTATCAATGATATCATATAACTAAAGCAGCATTGGAAAGAAGCTAGAGGGGCATCTAGGGGCACATAAAAGATTAACCCAGATGGCAGACGCACAGTTTAACCCCTCGTGCAGATTACACAGAGGTCTCTCTTTAGCGCATGATTTTTCCTGTCTCAGGGATTCTGCCTCATTATGCCTGCTTGGAGCCTCTTTGGTTTAGATTTTTCTAAGCTTTTCATTTCTAAGTGCGATGAAAAACCGTCAGGGTCAATGTATGAGAGCACACGGGGCATCTATCACCAGAATTGTTGCTGCCCGAATATTTTAGAGAAAGATAAAGTACAAAAGAGAGATGATGTGTTTTCATTGCCCCGATCCTCGGTGCTGGCCATCTGTGTCATCGGGAGGAAGATGAGATAATGAATAACAGAGCTGTAACCCTGAGCACAGAAATACAAACACGGCCAAGTAGCCCCTAAGCACTGCTGACTGCGGGGTCACGCCGAAAGAGGAGCAGACGCCCTTCAGGTGCCGGTGATTTTTATTTCAATTAAATCGAATCGGTCGTTCGCTACAGATCACACGCAGCACTTTTTGTCACCTAAGATAGCACACTGTCCACTAAAATATAATTTGTCGGAAGAGAAGCTTTGCGGATCTGAATGAGGTTGAATTTGGAGGCAGACAAAGGGTGATTGAAGAATACGAATGAAAGATGGAGTCATTAACCCTTCGGCTGCCCCACGGCCAGTATGTGTGCCATATCTAGCAATGTGAACGGAAGAAGATGACAAAGAAAACAAAAACATAAACTTTATATAAATGTGTGACTTGAAGGAACGTCTACTCGACAGAGGGGCTTGCAGTAATAACCCATGGGGGGCATATTTTCACTATGGGCCCAAAGCAATACGTAAGGCTGCCATGCGGCTCGTACGATTACTGAGCACGTAGAGCATAGGGTATGAAGTATTGGTCGTAAGAGATCACTTTGGGCACCCCATTAAAATTACTACCCTCTCTCATCCTCATTATTTATACTGTACTAAAGAAGCAAAAGTATTTGAATGCAACATCTACCCTGGCAGACCCCGGGGAAAATGCTAAATATATTTTTGACGTCTTTATAAAATGGACCATTTTTAGAAAAAAAAAGACCTATTGTCTTGAAGGAGTACAAAAACTGAACAAGAGTGACTAAAATACACTTTAATGACCCAAAGTGTTTTTATGTCAGTTTGCTTTTTTTATTTGAATCTTTTGAAACTAAAGACTTCTTTTCCATTTGAAAAACTCTTCAAAAATAATTGGCGTTTCTTGTCAAGTAGTTGAAAAGATATTTGGTTTTGTGTGTATGCGCCTCACAGGCCTTGATCGATGTAGCGGAATGCGCCGGCTGCGATGGCCTGCTTTGCATACAGCTCCAGCCGTCTCACATGCATCGCGCTCTATGCGTTTTGACAGTATGCATAGATTTAAATTTAAAAAGGATTTTTATTGGGCTTTTTGTATATTTCATGCCTGAAATGTTAACAGAGACTCCTTAAATCATCCAAACATGGAATGTTGAGATTTTTCTATTTTCAGTGCTCAGTTTAGTCAGCAAGCAATGGTCATTTGTCTTGAGGAATACTATTTATCGAGCCAGGACGCATGGTGCCTGCTATACACACTGTGCCTGCCTCCATATTGCTTGCTTTGTGTAGGGGGACCGCTACCTTTCTCATCGCTCGATTGCCATGGTTACCCATCCTTATTTTTTCTGAGTGCAGAATTTGGCTTCCTTGTTATGTTTAAATTCCTTCCCTGTATTGAAATATTAACAATCTGAATGAGGTCGACAAGCTTGCATGCCTTTTTTTTCCTATGAAAGTCTCAAACGTAGAATATCATAAGAGAGCTCACACTCTATATGAATAAGGACGGGTAGCCAAAATGTAGTATAATTATTATTATTATCACCTTTTATTTATACGGCGCCAACAGTTTACGCAGCGCTTCTTACAATGCATATATTCAAGGGGTCTGACAAGACTAGAATTAAAGCGATACATTAGGTGGAGAGGCTCGGCTCACCAGTTTAGTATTAATTAATGTAATCTAGTAAATTCATGGTGGTATACGTCTCACCAGAAGTATATGCTGTAGCACACTTACAATGCATACTTACATTAGTGTTTTTTCTCTTGCAGCTTCCATTCTATTATTTATTACAGAAAACAAGATCAATAAGAAAATCTAATAATCCATCTCAATCTACTGCTGTGGTTCGTGTTTTTTTTCCTGCCCATCATAAACCTTTTCACAGAAATTCTTTAATGTTCTGTTACACGAGCAGCCACAACCTCTGCTGGGTGGCTATTCCATGTGTCAAATATCCTTCTGTAAATTAATATTTTCTCTCATTTTCCCTACAATTCCCAGTGCGGGTTTTCTTGAGACTATGGGACCCAAAGGTGGGGTGGTTAGCTTTCACCTGCTCGAGATATGGGTATGAAGACTCCAAAGCAGTGTCAATAATCTAATATAATCCATAACATGTTACTGCTAGTGCCATAAAGCATGGATTACATGATGATGAAGAGGACAGTAAGCAGACTTGAATGTGTCTTGCTTTATCTATTTGTTTGCGTTTTCTGTTAAAGTCAAATCCTATTTCGACCACGAAACAGCTGAATTGCTGTGTAATTGTGGAAAACAAACATTTTATCTCAAATTTACCTTCATGCAGGAGAAATGAAAACAGGTCATGCGTGATCAGCGGAGCGCAGAGAACGGGACACGAAGAGGCGCTCACATTGGGAGCATTTCTGCAGGTGTGTTGAGCGCAGATGGTGGGATATAGCTGTGGGGAGAAAAAAGGAAGCAGGTTGATTTCTAAACATTCACACAATCAATCCAGACTCATATAATCTGAGGGCTGGCCATGGCAGGGGAAAACGTTATCCAAATATTTATTGGTATTACCCTCAAGTTATTTCCATAAGCACCCATAGAAACACAAAATAATTCCTAGTCACCCCAAGAAGCGACAGGCAGAGCTATGGAACCTAAATATATTACAACGTAACAAGAAAAAATCATTATTAACTAAAAGAATGAGTTAAACCTCATCATATCTGTCTGTGTCTCTGTATGTTTGGGCTCTCTTGCTATGAAATTGCTATGAAACATTATTAAATCATGAAAGCAATATCATTGGAGTGCATTGCATACACGAAATAACGCAGACAGCAGCGCATGGCCAGCTCCAGATCTTGGCTACTGGATTTCAGCAAAACAAATGTTTTTGTAACATTCCGGTTCTGGAAACATACACCCCCCCCCCCGCTGACTTCACAGAGCCTTTTTGGATGTTATATTTTGATTATAAGTAGCGTTTGACAAAATTTCGATTGGTCTCTGATGATTGAGTGTAACAGCAGCCATATGGCATAGCAGTTTCTAAATCCCAGCGATATCATTCTGTTTCTTTCTGATCTGGATTATGTGTCAATGCGGTTCCCGAGCCATCTGTGATGATCCCAAGGCTACATCGTTTCTGAAAATATTCACATCGCTGTAAAGTGGATTATCGTTTCGCAGCGAATGGAGGAGGTCAGCCGCACATTTATTTACCAATCCTACAGCCTTTCCGAAGACGAACAGGACGTTTTGTGATTTGTACCAAGACGAAGAGTTTCACCTGTTCTCAAACTATAACTACCACCTTATTCACCGAAATGCAAGAGACCACGTACAGCAACTGCAGATTGTAAGCTCTTCGCAATAGGTGCCAATTACCTCTTGATTTGTATTGGGTTTTTTTCTTTTTTGCATTTTTGTACAGTTACGAGTAACAACAAAGCAGTATATGTACTACGGGTTATTATTACTATCTTAACCCCTTAACGTCCATTGACGGGTGAGGCAAAAACGGTCACTTAATGACCAATGACGTGCCTGACACGACATTTCATTAAACAAGCTTAGAAAGTGATCTATGATGTCAAGGCATTCAGCAACACTGGGATCGGCATCAGTGTCAACATCCGCCGTACACTGTATGGCGGCGGACACCCGTTTTAAAAGAGTTTAGGAGGTGATTAACGATGACGCGGAAATGCCTCGATCACGAGGCATTCAGCGACACCGAACACTCACCCGAGGACGCGCTGTGACCGCCCCGGAGTCATATGATAGCATGACTACGCACGCAACGTGTCTGTTAGGCGGGGAAAGCTCTGAGCCTTATCACAAAGCGATGGTATTAATGAACCCTGTGTGTGCCTACTGCATGCAGCTCAGTAAACAAAGGATGGAAACGCAAACCAGTCACGCCATCTGCCACAAAAAAAATATTCTGTCAATGCAAAGGAACATATTATTGCAAGTGTCGTGTTTTTTGTTCTCTGTATATTTCTGACTTTTCCGTTAATGATATCTTCTGTCACTTTGCTGCTGGCGGATCCATATCCGGGGTTCATGTTACCTGGATGCACCTTTTGTTCTGAGTTTACATTTCCTAAGGGATGGCCTGCTACACATCCAGGTTCCCATCTACACAACTAACACCTACGGTGGCTCACAACACCCAGACACACCACTTCACAGACACAGTGTATCGCCATGGCAACAAGGCTTCCTCAAAAAATTATTATTATAAGATACAATGTTCCAGGAAGAGCAAAGTAAGAAACAATAATGTTTTCAGGGCCAGTCTCCCTGTCGCAGGGTTACTATTCTGTGGATAACACAATCGTTCCTAAAGTATCTGTCTTGCCCTACAAGAATCTGTGGCGACAGGACTGCGATAATGTAATTTCTGGTACCATGGAGGTGACAGCCGGTCAGGACTGAGCCAGGAATCGCCAGCTGAGAACATAAATATCCAGCGCAGTATTAAGATATTTCTACTTACTACAGATCACAGAAGAAGCTCCCCTCAGCATGTAAGGTTCTGGATTTCTACAATGCGGTGAGTCTACTTGTTGATATTTCACCGAATAACTACTAATAGATCATCTTCTGAATTCCCCCCATGCTGGATCAAGGTGGCTTTGAATTCTCTACAGGGGCAATCACAAGACAAAGAATCTGTCTTTGTTATGAGGCTTGTGCAGGGCCAGCTGCCTCCGGGCACAAAAAGAGACAAACATCCAGCCCAGAATCCAGCTTGTTTGAGGTTTCTAGATCCCTGTGGATACCTGCCAGCAGCAGAAAACATCTCTTGGTTTTATATATTCGCGCAGTTTAAACTGGCCAAGGGGGTATTACTTTTTACACAAAGCATTCTGCAAAAATGAAGTACGATGAAGGCATTCAGCGACCCAGGAAAACATTAAAATCTGCATTAAAATCTGTGTCGGATGGAGCAGGGCGTTCACTCATTTGTAATGCAAGATCCCCCATGTAATTTAAGTTCACCACTTCTTGATTCATGAGCCTATAATGGGAACTATTACCCTGCAACATCCTAAAACACACAAACAATTGCATGCCAGGGTCACTGTGCAAGGGGAATCTGCAGGTCTTATTGAGTTTTAGACAGACAGACTGACATGCACATGGCCTTACATACTTTATTGTTGTCTGCTTACTGATAACTATAATGCCTTATACAGGCAAATGAAACATTCATACCATCAGCCTCAAGGTACGTGGATCAAAGAAGGAGATCCTAAGTTCATGAACATTACATGAGATACATTGATTTCATTTCAAAAAAGATAATACTGAAAAACGAACCACCGTCCAAATGAATGATCCAACCGATGATGTCAGCGAGACGTCCAAACAGGAAATATGTCACCTGCTTGCGGGAGTTTGAAGCTAATCCCTGTAAAGTGGATTGTGAAAACATTCAGAAAGAGAGGCATTTCACTCGTACGCACAAAAACAGCCGCCAGGTCTGATTAAGTCGCTTCAGTAAAACCTTGTGCATTTGAATCCGTTTTAGAACATACAAATATTCTACATGGCTTTTATTAGGAGAAAGCGTGACATTAATATTATTTGACATATGTATTCGCTGCACCCTCAGCAATGGCATTTTTATATCTGACGAGTTATTAAGCGGGATTCGGTATATTAATAGTCGCTGTTTCCTCTACTGCTGATCCCAGACAATACAGACAAGAAACGATGGTGAAGAATTACTTATCTCACATATTTAACCTGACGTGCTGCCTCGTGATTTTTCCCCGTGTTGTCTCCGTGTGATGCGAATAGGAGGGAGTACTGCCTGCCGGAGCACAAAAAGCATTTGATTTATTTATAGACCGGATTTAAAAACACAATGTTTGTTTAATTTCTGGAAAAACTAATATACAGGTATATACGTCCTTATATATGACTGATATGGGTCAACCAATTCTAACTGCCTTATTGAAGTTGATATGGTTGTATTTTTTAGATAATGCATGGTTTAGGTAAAACAATAGCCAACGTTATGGACACTGCATTTAGAAAGTCGTAGAATATTACAGGGCAGGTAGCTAGTATTTTGGAAGCCTAGTAGTTAATAGGTGTCTATGTGTAGGGTAGAGTCCTATAACTAGGGAACACAGTGGAATGTAAGAACACTGATTACACAGAGCAGCGGAGTAAATGTCAGATCCCCTCTTGCTCTGAAATGTGTCCAGCTAAGCCCAGAGGACCGGCTCAAGCGTGTGAATGGAAACGCAGCAGTGCTGAGAAGACGAACAGCTCTGACAGTGTAACGTTGATGCACTATTAGTGCTATTCCTTATTATTTTCTTGTGTTGATGCAGACACGTTATGTCCGTGTCACGTGTGCAATGTTTCTTGTCCTTCACCTGTTAATACTGCGTGAAGGTTGGACTCTAGATGGACCGTGGTGGCGGATAACACAACTCTTTTCACAGATTTACACAGCTACGTAAATCTGGAATTGTTTTGCACAAACATAAGGTTTTCTAGTTTCATTTGTTTTGGCTGCGGTATAATTAAGGGTCCTCATATATTATAAAACGTATCTTTCAGCAAAAGAATGCCATAAATACCAGGTAAGTAAAGTGAAAACAGTTGTGAGCGTAATAACAATTCTTTGGGTCAAACTTAGTGAGATTTCATACCTTGTAAGGACCAAAGTGGCCCCCGTAGTTGATATACATTATTTATGTCGAGGAGACGCTCCTTTTTCCCTATTCATCTCTCTCTGATGAAGCGTGCGCTGTGTGAGATCGACTTGGAGGAATCATTTTCCAGACTCGGGAAGGAAATCACGGCCTGCATCAATGTGATCCTGATGTGTGGATGTTAAAATGACCCTTCCAGGAGGTCTCTTCTGTTGTGTTTCTCTCTCTAAACTACAAAAGAAAAGTACACTTTATCAATAGCATATCTAGTCATTTTTTGTTGTCTATTGAATAATGAAAAATGTCTTTTTCTCCTTCTCCTTTGTTCTGCTTGTCGAGATATTCTGCCTGTATTGTTCCGTGACAATGTGATTTATAATGGAAATGACTAGATAATTATGCTACTTGTCAAAGGTATGTCTCTGTCCCAGCGAGCTGCAGCTTGCTTCTGTTGGATTTGCGAAAAGTTTGGAAATAATTGCACCCAATTGCTTTGTGCTATTAAATTGACAATGTAATCAAGCGATCTTTTAGTAATTGCTGTATGCATGAAGTGTGTCGGTGCTGTGTTTTTGTGAGATGGCACAGGCTTAGGAAAAGGATTGTTCCCTCTTCACAAAAAAAAGGTTTCTAGATGAAACTAAGGGCTTGGGGCTAATAGTCAGGCGAAACAAAGCGCAATTACTTAAAACACATTAAATTAGCCTCCTGTTCTCTCACATCAGACATTTAGGCCCAAGCTTTATTGGTCTGTCTACATATATCAATTGTCAAACGCCCATAGGTGTTTGGAATAAGACGCAATTGAATAAATTGCAACCTTTTGAGGATGGTGATGTTTCCATAGCAACATCATCCACTAAGTTCAAAGCTGATTCTGCCCATTCTGTTTCATCTCTTATTATCTGACACCCCACATACAAAACACCAGAAAAAGGCATTTTTGGCGGGGGCCACAGAACAAGAGTTTGGCGGCAGATAAGAACCATTCGACCCACCTAGTCTGCACATTTTTCCTGATGTAGAGACTCGGGCTTTACTCAATCCTTGGTCTCGTCTCAGATTCAGGCGCCATATTGTAGGGGACCGGTCACAAAAGGGTGAAAAAAACCAGCCCCATCTTGCCTGTCTGGGGTTCATTGTTTTTGGCTTTTTCAATAAATAATACATGTTTATGATCCATGAGAATGGCAATAGGAGTTACTGTTCCTTCTACTAGGTGGCGTCATTCTTCTAATGCCAACATTATTGCCAATTATTTCCGATTTCTTCCGGCAGCGGTACATGTCTATGAGAAGCAAGAACATGGATGGAGTTGATTGGATTTCAGATGCTTCTACTTTCAAAATAAAAGGTACGCCTGGATGACGTACAATAGGTGCTGAAGTGAAGGCTAATTTCAGTTTCTCAAAAGCCTTTTTTTGCTTCTGGGACTGGCTCTTTTTCTTGGCTTTGCAGTGATAGGTGCGATAACCTAAGAGAGGTGGAGTATGAAGTGGCTATATTAGTTTGCAAATCTTACAAGTCGTTGTATACCTTTAATACCAGAGGGTTCTTCCCATAGGAGGTATTTTATCGGGATCCATCTCCAACCTGCCTGCAGAAACGTTATATCCCAAGAATTTAATCCGGTCACAAATTCAGATTTCTCTGCTTTGGCGTAAAAAGAATTCTCTCTTAGACGTTGTTAAACTTGTTTCACGTGTTAACGATGTTCTTCAAGATTCTTGAAATTGATTAATATGTCATCAAGACAGACCATAAGATGCGATACTTGTTCTTTATTGTGACCGTTTTGAGTCTAGTCTCTAGTCTATACAAAGTGGAAGAGACCCGTTTGTTTTGGTCATGATAAAGAATCCGGCCCTGGATGGAAATGCCGATGGTCTGATGAGTCCCTTCTTTAAGCTTTCCTTGATATTTTGTGCTAAGGCTTGATTCTCTGGCTGTGGTAAAAGGTGAGTATGTTCTATAGGATGGTTTGTTGCAGACAATAATTATATTGTGCAATCGTATGCTCAATGTGGTGGTAATTCCTCAGCTTTTTGTTTGGGAAAAACATTCGGGTACTCATCAATTTACGAGGATCTTCAGCCGGTAATTCTGGAACAAGATTTACTTTAGTAGAATTAACGCAACAGGTGTTGTTACAGTATTTACACCATGTTGTATTTCCTCTTCTTTCCAATCAATTCTAGGACTATGTTGTTGCCGCCAAGACATCCCGAAAATAATCGATAGGTGGGGGCTGGATAAAACATCAAAGTGCAATTCTTTTGTGTATCATGTGGAGTCCCAGGAACATTCCCTATAGTCTTAGTCTATAATGATAACATTTCACTACCCAGAGAAGTGCCATCCAGAGCTGCAATAGAATTCTCCAAAGTCTTGTTTCCTTGAGCAATCCCTTGAGCCCTCGCCCATTACTCATCCATACAGTTGCCAGTCACCCCATAATCTATGAAAGCCTTTGTGGCCACTTGATGACTGGTCCATTTAAGCTTGATAGCAACAAATAGTATCTGAGAGTTAGATGGTGTGGTTAATGGGAATACCTCCTAACTTCACCAAGCCTGAGCCTAAGATGACTTTTTGGGACAGGCTTTAGCCATATGTTCTTTTTGCCCACAATATAAACAGAGACCCAAGGACTGATGGCATTGCTTTTCTTCATCAGAAAGAACACTGGTCCTATCTCTCTATAGGTTCTGTAACGGATGTATTGGTTTCCATAAGAGTACTATTAGATTGACATGCAGGAGGGCAAAGAGCAAGAGGACTCCTGTCCCTTTCACAAACTCTTTACAACTTTTTCTCATGGCATCGGGCCTCCCACTGTAAGCATTGTGCAATAAAGTCTTCTAGATCACGAGGTAAATCCCTATAGGTGAGAGAATCCTTAAAAGTGTCACTGGCATTCCAGTCTCATATGCCATGCTACCAAATTCAATAGCATATTGGACTACCGTTCCTCGCTTTGTTGTATATCCATTAGATTGAAGCTTCTCTTTTTCCTGGGGTGTCAAACAATGCCCTGAAGGTGTTGATGAACGCATCTGCATCTTCAAAGATAGGTGAATTTCATCCAGGAATGGGAGGACCCAGGCTAAGGCTTCTGCTTTCAGCAAGTTTATAACAAAGGCCACACGATGAGCGTGGGAAGAGGAGGTGAGAGGATGAGTACAAAGGGCAGGAAGCACTGATCCAAGAAACCTCTGCACTCTTGTGGATCGCCAGAATACTTGTCTGGTAATGACATCTTAGGTGGTTTGCAGTCAATCTCAGTTCCCCTTCCTGATTCTAAGGTGTGAAGATGTGATGCATGCCTGGTCAGGACTTGATCCTGCTTCTGTTGCCTTGAGGACATTCTGGCCAATTCTGTTATCTCATAGGTATGGCCTGTGATATCGGAAGCCATCTGTCAATAGGTAGGTAAGGATCCGCGAGGCAAAATTGAAGCAGGACGCCCAATCCGATAACAGAAATCTGGTAGTAAGTAAGTCACTGTATAGTTCACAATAAATAGAGGGACTGGCTAAATGGACAGTCAGTATCACAGGTAAAAAGGCAGGCAGCGTAGTCAATAGGTAAGCACAGGTTAGCAACATGAATGGCCCTTTAACAGGGCTTATGAATATTCATTTCGGTATCCACCACACTCTGCTCCATGCGGTTGTGAAGCTGACCATAATCTCCCTGGGAGCCCTCATCGATCCGAATAGCAGGGGACTACTCTTAGAGTATTGCTTGGGTATCACTAGCATCCATAGCAGGCTTTTCTGTGGGTGTCGGCATACATCGGCAGGTTACACATCAAATGACCCGTGTTGGCCTTTACTCTGTATTAGACGGCATCTCCACGCTTTTGTTTTTCAATATATAGATCCTCTTGTGGCTGCAGTTATGATCTAATCACTTCGACTGTGTACAAGGCGCCTTCACAGAACAGCTAGAGCTCTTTTCCATTCTTTCTGTAGCACGCAGCCCCCGCTGAGTCCATCATCTTCATCCAATGCATTTCATTTGGAGGAATTTGTGTGCTCTATAGACCTATTTCATCTCCGCCGGATTTAGATGGAAAATAGAGCTTTTGATTTCAGACCGTTTTATGCATTCATTTATTATGCAATAACTCCGTGCCAAGTCACAGGAAGACTAAGAGAAACCTCACCTCCTAGTGTTTTAGAGTATGCACTCAAGCAAAAGGGTTTTAATTCAATTAAAAAAAACATTAAGAATTTATTCAATGAAGAATCTGCTGCAATTGATCTGATGTTTTCAGTAAGAGCTTAATACAAACCTATACAGGCCAGGAGAGCTGGCAATTAATGTGTATATAATTAAGTCTATCATTATAGTTAGCTAAACAACTCCTAAAACACTCCAGCTATAATTTCCATCAAAATTCTGAGTTCTAGTTCCTAGTTATTTACAAATAAAAACGTTTTTTCTTGCTTTTTCTTACCAAAATCTTGTGCATAAACTAAAAAAAACAAACTTCTTTTGCTGCTTGTTGAAAGTCCTGGTCCCTGGGTAGGTTCTGATCAATAGGCTATTATGCTGAACTCTGGCTAAAGGATTCCTCACCTGTGGAAGATCAGAGTCTCAGCTGCTCATCACATCCAGCAAACCCAGCTTGCCTTTGGATGGCCCTGCCGGTTGATGGTTTTCTAGTTCCTTTCATGACCTTGCTCGTTTCCCGAGGCATCCTGATCTTGGCTTTGACTTTCAATTATCTGATTTCTGGCATCCCGACGTTGGCTTTGTCATTTGTTTATGCAATTTCTCCTACTTTTGACTGGACTGACTATTCCAACAACTGCTAGATTGAGGGAGGCACTTGAGGTTCCGGGTGGATCATTAGTAAGTCCCATAGCTGCTCAAACCCAGGGGCTCAACCTGAGCGGGAAACTGTCGGAAGGGTGAAAAACTCCGCTTTGGTTCTAAAGGTGTCTCTCCTCTGTTGGTAAACATCTATCTTCTCCTAGGGTTCACTATAAAGTGCTGAGCATAACAATAATCCCGGTCTATAGTGTCACTTGTGCTTCTTGTGTAATCACATCCCCTTCTCAGGAACACCAAGTCTCCTTAATAGTTTACCGCCCTGTGGACCTTATAGCCACCTGGTCCCTGGTTTCATACATCTCAATACCAAAACTTTTAACAAAGCAGAAATACATCATAGCACAATCATATTTTACACTAAAGCCATTTCCCAGAGTCATAAACACGGTAAGTCAAACCGATGGCATGTATGTTAATAATTCAAAGGAGCCATAAAGCACCGGAAGGAAATAATGAAACGAGCATTAAACATTCCTCAGATGTAGGACCCCAGACACACCAGGAATGATCCGGTTAGTATCACTGTGTGTAGCTCTACAGGACAGGCCAAGAGATAAGCGCTGTGATGGAAATGAATTGAGAAGATAATCGAGGAAGCCATCAAGGCCAAAAGGAAAGCATGAGAGAGATTACGGCTCAAGCGTTTCATCAACGAAACCTCGAGAAAGACCTCACTGGGCCAAATGGACATAATCTCCTTTTTAAACAAAGCAACAACAAAGCTTCTGGGAAAAAAATTATAATAAAAATGTTACCTCAGTCCAAATATTTGTAGTGACTCTGATTTGCATGAGAGCATTGGTTATAAAGACGTGATGGTAAAAATGCACTGCCGCTTTAAAGGCATTATCTGACTAACACACAGATATCTTCAGGAACGTCTTTCATGCTCCCTTGGAGCTCAAAAACACAGATTTAATTTAAATAAAAATCCCTTCAGAACGTTCATTTCCAGCACTAGCACAAATGAAGATGTATCATTGCTGGCAACTCCTATGTATTAATATCATTAAGAAATCCAGTGTAGCCATATCAGTTTATTAATGTATTCCATATCAGGATGAGAATTATAGCAGTGCTGGCAGGACGGGCCGTATCAAGAACTTTTCTGCCAGCAACGGTTTTTTAAATGATTTATTGAACATAAAATGAAATATGATGCACACTGAAAAAAAAGATGAAGTGCGCGGTAAAAATAAATGTAGGGAACCATAAAAGAAATTCAAAGCAAACAGCAGAATGAGAGCTTTGGCCCCATCAGTCTTCCCCGATTGTGTCTTGTTAAAGCTGAATGCGTAAATTCCGCAGGAAAAGAAAAGTCCTCTCCTGATCGCTTACATTATGACTGTTAAATGACAATTTGGGAGAAATGCAATTAGACTGTGGAATGTTGCTTGATTCAAAAAGGTTTTAAATAATTAATGGGGCTTTGGAAAACAAGGAGCAAAAAGCAGTGAGTTACTTGTTGAGATGTGTTACCGCCATGTCGTCAGAATTTCTATATTTACTTTTACGTAGAAAAGTTTGGGGTAAATTCATCGTTTGCCTCGGTTACCGGCATGTCATCCGAGTTACAAGCAGTTCTAGATTTACTTTTATGTAGAAAAGTTTGGGGTAAATGTTAATCTGCTGTGTTGTTGACGATATCTTCTTCAGGTATGACAATATTTGTGCCAATATTTGCTTACTCACATTTTTCCAGCCGCGCTCTTCAGCTGCCATAAAGCAAAGCTGCTGGTTACCTTCTGGGAGAAGACAGGAGGAAAGTCAATGGCAAAATCCAGCTTCTGAAAAGCGTCACTTTCTGAACTAAAACATCTGAAATGATTAAACAAAGTAATTCAGCGCACTGCGGAGAAAAATAATTCTTTATACACAAAGCCCATTTGTGTGATCCATCTCTGGATGGACATCTTTCTTTTTTTTACTGTCGATGCATGTTCACTGCCACGAATTGTTTCCTTTGGATAGTTTGTGTACACAGACTTTATGCAACAGCCACATTCACTTTCAGAATAGGTTTTTCTGACTTGGCCAAAAACAGCAGAATAACGAGGCATCCTCAGGCACCGCAGCCTACCCTTGTGAAACGTAAAAATCCATAGATACTTTTTTATTCCTGGAAAGGGTCTGTGGAGCAAGGGTTTTAACAAAACACGATAAACTAGAATCAGACAATTAATAAATTATGACGAACCGAGTAAATTGCTTATAACCCACATAACCTCCTTGGCTTTTTTCATATTAATGACCCTCAGCTGCATAACACATTTAAAATTCTAATTTCCCACACCTCCCATATGAAATTAATAATGTTCTGTTATCTAAAGCTATGCGGCTATCTCAAAGAATAGTGACAGGCGGTATGTTGTAGTTACACATTCAGCGTAACCTTTCTCCTTGAAAAGTCAATAAAAGAGCTGCAGAGCTAAAAATCACAGTCAAATGGTAACATTAAAAAACTCTTCACATTTAAACTTAGGGTATAAAACATTTATAAGGAAATGAGAAACACATAGTCAAAGATTTTTGGTTAGAGTTCTAAACGTGGCGATCTGGAATGTAATGAGTGGGGGGATATTTAAGGCAAAAGGCTAATAACCCCAGCGGCCCTGTCTCCTGAGCGGCCCTGTCTCCTGAGCGGCCCCTGTGCAAAGGAGAGGAGGGTGAATCTGCACAGATCTGGCCATCAAACATCACTCAGCAAGACCTACCCCTAATCTAGGATTATCATGTTCACTAACAAACGTTAAATCTGGGTAAAGATCATGCATTACTCACCAATAACTACGCTCACCGACGTTTATGGGCTGTCATCGTCGGAGTCATTTTATGGCTCTGGTTATAAGTTACACAGCTTTTATTATGTCCGCGTTACTTTGCTCTGGGAGTAATGTTTACGGCTCGTTTTAATGCCATAGACTGGAATTTAGTGTGGCTTCGCTGCCCAGTGTTTCTGTGCCAACTACCTGATGGCCCAGGCTGCTCTCCGAACGCCCACCACCAACGTAATTATCTATGCTTAGGACCACGGCTTTCCCAGCAAAACAGCATTAGTAAGTAAGCCATAAATGGTCCATCGGCTGCTGCGTTGTGAGTAGCAGGTGAATAAAGTCATAATAACAATACTAGAAACAATAAAAGAGAAAACTGCTTATCATTCGTTAACAAGGAATTACTAGATGTACTAAAATTACAATCAACATAAAACAATTGTGATTGTCTTGAGGGCAGGTGATCACTCCGCTTAATTTAAACACATCTGTCATGCTTTCAATTGAACATGTACTGAGCAGCTTGCCAGGATCTCATGGACACCAAGGGGCTGGCTTTGGGAAAGTGAACTCACGGGGCACTAAAGCGTGTCATAAAATAAATTTTTATTGCTACCAATTTCTGGAATTCTCCCCAAAAACACCAAGATCCACGGCCCATCTGGCTTCCCACCATTTCTCGCACTCACCTGCCATCCGTGGTGCTTCTTCAGCTGTGATTATATCTGTAGGGCTTTAGCTACAGACTGGCAATTTGCTCTCTGTCTTTTTAGTTATAGTTTAAGGATAAATTACATTTGGTGTCATGAACAGCACGTCTCCAACCTGCTTTGTGCCGGAATAGGGACAGATGTTGTGCTTTCCCTAAATCGTGCTAGGTCGCCTTTTCCCTTGTGTTACTATGAATAGAAAGTCATTACCAAACTCTGCGTACTGATACAGTGACAAACACGCACATTCTAAGAGCTGTCTAGAAAGGCTGCAATTTTACCTGTCAGATTAACTCGCAATAGTTTAGCATGAAAGGGGGACACTTAATCCCATGACGGCGTCAGTTCATTGCATTAAATCAATAGTCTGCATCATTCCCGTTCTAAGAACCATCATGCAGAGCCACAGCCGGTGCAGAGAGCTGATTGAAGAGGGATATTGATGATGACAAGCCCAGAATTACTGACAAATGTGAACAGAATGGATTAAAACCCAGATAAAGCTTGTAATACCGACCCGCGGGGATTAATAATATTGTTTTTCATGATATTGCTGCTTCTCAGAAATATGTAATATATGTTATCGGTAAAGCACGGACGGATCCAGATAACCGTATAGGAAAACTGGAGGCTTTCGTCACGGATGGGTGACTCAGGGTGTCAGGGATTAAATCCAACGGCTGCTCAGACTCAACGGGTACGAGCCAGGGGCCGGTACACCGAGCAGGTAGTCAGACAAGCCAGGTACAATACACACATGTACAATCCACATGTACAATCCACATGTACAATACACATGTACAATACGCATATAGGGCAAGACAGGCCGTGGAGTTCTTTTCGTGAATCTATTACTGTTGAGGTATTTGGCGGGAGGAAGAAGCAGTTCATCAGCCGATAGAGGACTCGAAGGGGAGCAATTAAACGAGGAGGACTCTTCATGGACAGAACCTTGCGCTTGATGTTCTGGGCTGACAGCCACACTCTGTCTCTCCTGACGTATGACGGAGACAGTCTCCGGTGACGATTAGCATGTTTCTCGTATGTTGCAGAGGCTTTAGACAAGGCCTGTCGAACCACAGAGAGCCGGGAGCTAGGACACGTATCCGTCCACCGCAGGGACTGGGGTTTCGTTAAAGGGACATGGCAAAGACGAGGGGTGGTAGCCAAAGTAAGAATGGGGAGACATTTAAAGCTTCATGAGTGGTCTTATTTCTGGCGAATTCAGCCCAAGGAAGGAGTCTTGTCTAATTAGCCTGGTGGTCTCCCACGAACAACAGGAGAAACTCTTCCAAGGACTGGTTGGGGCTCTCCGTAATCCCATTCATTTGGGGAGCTGTATCCCACCGCTCTATCGGAAAGGATTTTTACAGGAAGGCCACGCAGACAGATGATTTCTTTGATAAAAGTAGGCTGGGGTTAGCTTGAGAAAAAGGTACAAAATGAGCCATTTTAGAAAAACGGTGCACTACGGCCAATACGACCGTATTTCCCTCTGAAGGGGGGAGGTTCACAATAAAATCTATAGCTATGTGGGTCCAGGCAAAGCGGGAACGGGAAGAGACTGAAGCTGTTCAGCAGGGTCTTAAAAGAAGTGGCGACTGTTGAGCTTGCTTTTTGTCGTTAGGGAGGTATTCCAGATTCTTAGGATCTGTTAGGATGGTAACAGGGTTTCTTGCTCCCTCAAAAAACCTTAGCATTCTATTAGCGCCAAAACGATCCCCAGGGGGTCACAATTTCTCACATTGTAAATCAAATCAGGAAAGTTTGTCTTGGAACTAATGGGGGGTGATTATTACAGCCTCTGTGCTAATGTTATAGACAAAAAGTCTTTCATACGTCCAGATTATAACTCTAGAGAAAACGTCTTATCAGACCACAAGTGACTTTATTTTAAAATGTGGAGCAGGACGGGACTGACATTTAGCCACAACTACAGAAGAGAGTTCAAGAACCTGTTTTCTCCATAACATTTCCATGTGACTGCCGGTAGACAGTCCGCCCCGTAAAGAAATGGCAGGGCATGCTCGGCATGCTGTCAGATGATCTAGCAGAAAAACAGATTTGAAAATGGGTCCAACCTCTGTCTTAGTATAACGTCTCTTCGGTTGACGCCAGGATTCATTAAACACTCTTACTGTCAGCAAGTGCACTTATAGGTCTTCTGTGTTTTAAGTGTTTTGTTATTTTCATACCATCTGTCGTTGACGCCGCACTTTCATCTGCATTGCTAGGGGCCAGGAGCTTATTGCTTTTATATTGTTTGATGAATCCATTGACAGACAGATTTTCAGTATACCGGTAAGTCTGAATCCATACATAGAGAAAGAGTGGGATCTAGACTTTTGCCGCACTCCCAGGATCGTTTAGGTCGGCTCTTTATGCCTTCATCCAGCTTCAGGTAATTGCAGAAATCCTGATCACATAACTGGATAGACTTTCCGTGAAAACCTAAACCCCGCTGTGAGTCCAGCACAAAAATGAGCCTGCAAAGCAGCAACACTCTTATTTAGCGAATTGCAAACAAAAAGATGTGGACAGCAGCAATGTGTTATTTGTTTTCACCTCGGCCTCCTTTCTTTAATTGCTTTTGGAAAAATATGACTAGGAGTTCCAAATGTATTTGTAGACATCAAATAACATGCAGTATGTAGCATTTCCAGCTCCACATATCACCGGTGGTGAGACTAAGTCCTCTGAACCTGCTTTCCGCAGTAAAGGACTCTTTCTTAATTCATTGATTTTCATGAATTTCCCAATTTGATTATGAAATTGGATGTGGTGTTAACCGCTCAGCCATGACTGTTGAATAACACTGCGGTTCTCACTCAGTCAATGTACGAAATAATTATTTACATGCACAATAATTATTTACATGCACTGGTGTATATAATCTCATCCCTGTGAACATCCAAGCAACTGGCACCCTTTGCTGAAAACGTGCTTTAAATGTGGGTTTTTTTTTGCCTTGGTAGAGGCTGCAGTCCTGGTCTCCCCGATATATTCTTTCTCTAATCCTAACTCTCGGTTCTTCTGTATAATCCGTGAATGTATTAGCTGCCACGTTAGTTCACAAGGGAATAACAAAGCGTGCTTTATTATATTTGCCCCAAATCATTCAGAAGCTTATTCGGTGGATCGGCCACCCACGGGTTGGCACTTGTCAATAAACTGGAGTCCCCGGATTAATTGGTAGTGCTGCGCACAGGAATTAGAAGGCTGCTATCATTAGCCGGGATCTCTGCTACTTTAGGAAGTCAGGTTTGGAAGCTGTCGCAGCTGCAGAGTGATGCCGCCTGCATCCGGCCCCCTCCTGGGAATGGAGAGATGTCCTGCGGTGAGCTATACTCTTGGTGCTCTTATAGAGACGTGTTTCAAAACTTGGGGAACACGCTATTACAAGCGACGATCCTGATTTACCAGGTCCATTTATGAAACACATTCATCTTCAGACAAACATTTTGTCCAATATTGTAAACATAAAAAAAAATCTATATATAATTCCAAGGTTTCCATCTCTACTCTACTGCAATTTAATCAAACAGTTTGGATGTGCAGTATATCCAACAAGCGCAAATAGGAATTCCTCTGTTTCTTGCTAGGCAATAACACATGGATTTGGAGTTGGCGATGGTTTAAATGCAGTCAAAGTGAAATGTTACTGGGGGGGCAAAGCGAATAAAATAGGGGAAAACATATGACCCCAAGACATGTGGAAGTCTAGCTGGCATCGTCGGTGTGGCCCCTTGTGCAAATAAATGGTGAATGCTGGTTCTAAGGATGTTTGAGTCCTGCTGTCGCGCATGGCCATATGAAAAGTGAGTGTCCAAAGTGCTCTGGTCCACGGATTCTGCGATCCACGAAAAACAACCAAACGGATGTAATCAAAGCAAAGAATGTTAAGAGAAGAACTGATTTTTTACTGATTGATACTGATTGATACATTCATTTGCTACTCTTGTGTTTCTTGTAAAATCACAGATGTTTTTGATGCTTTTATCCTGAAGGGAAATGTAGTCCTTTTTACTGATACACCTCCTCCTGTCGTGGAAGAAAGCGAATGTACAACGTAGCCACTGAACACTAAAAATGTATTTCATAGCCCTTGTAAAATTTTTACCACCGCTACATGGCTGCATCTTGTTAATTAAACCTGGCATGACGATAATGCTAAATTCCAAAAACCATTCCATTTCCAGGTCCATATTTTAATTGTGGATTTTAGCAGCTCGGTAATTAAATTAATGAGCATTATAGAGTTGTGCAAGAGACCTTTGATAGAGGTTTACGGTTCCATTTCAGACAGGCTGGATGATGCTCAGTGACTGTGACACCAAGGCCACAACACAATGTCAGGCCATTCGGGGAACATGTGTGTTTTAAGCACAAACACAGATGACATGCGCTCTCAAGCCCCCACCATATTCACCTCTGTTTTCTAGTTTTTAAATTTTTCATAAAATAGCATGAATCCTGGCTGCCATCTAGTGGTAAATGGTCGAAATTACATTGCTTTAATTTATATAGCACCAACAGATTCCATGGCACTGTTACAACAGAGTCAGTAAAATCATTTAAATTTACACACAATAACAAAGAGGGCTCGGCTCCCGGGAGCTTACAATCTAGACGGTGGTTGAGGGGGAAGTGAAACAATAGGAGAGGACGGCTTGGATAGGGGTGAGTTGATTGAGTCAGGATGATCTGTAGAGGTTGTTGGTCGTGCAGATGGTTTGGTGACGATGCTGGCTGAGAGTATTGGGAAGAAAGGTTGCACTAAAAATATTGTTTTTCCTTGCTTTCATTTTGGATCAGGGAGGGTGAATAAACTCAAAAGGTTTTGGTTCCAAAATAGGAAACCTAATACTTGTCTGTCCTGTGCTGCACCCTGGTACCAGCTCTGCTGCCATTTAACAACTGGGATGCTCAATTTGCAATATCAGAAATCGAGGGTCCTAATGCAGGAGAGCACATCCTTGGCAGAATGAGGAGGATTATTTTCTAGGGTAATGACCCAAATGTCTTATCCTACTGTTAGGGGACTTCTCAGTGCAGTCACCCTCTGCCACGATAACATGAGAGACGCCAGTGTCACTTCAGGTCAGAAGGCTTCATCAGACTGATGGTTTCTGCAGCACTACTACAAAGACTGAAGCGAATACCTGCAGTCACTGGGAAGCTGGCATTGTTTGACAGACCTGTGTTACATTTGTATATGGCATAGACAGCAACACGTCGCAGCGTATCATTTGCAGAATGTATAGTGAAAGCAGGTGTGTGATGGTCAGTATATAATATATGTGGAACTATAAATCTCCGATAGTATCCGCCTTGAAATACTGCATTGTCGTGTGCTTCTCACAGCCCTGGCATACAACTCTTCCAATGCATATCCGGTATATTGATCACATTAATGAAGCCCATTAGTTTCCTGGCAATCCTTAAGATATTGAAGGTAAATCCCCGCTTCTCTATACCTCTCATTCATCAGATCAGGTCACAGAGCCTCCTGGGACAGTCATATTAAATGCTGCAATATATGAGTGCTACAGGGGGCTATGTTAGCTATTCTGATTTGAATATAGGTACATAAAATGAGATATGCATTTACCTTTAGGTAAAACCTTCAGGGTACTTGATGTTCATCTTCTGACTCCCAGCAATTCATGGACAGTCCTCGTATCGTATGAACAGATAAGGTTGGTCAAGAGCTTGCGCTGAAACCATAGGCTGGGAAAGTCCTGAAAAGGTAGAATTTGATTAATTGGTGAACCGGTGAAATGTCCTGGTTTGGGCTTATTCCTATTTGGATATAAACTGCGTCATTTTGGAGTCAGAGGGGCCCCGTTAAAGCCATCATTAAAACTAACCAGATTGTGGATATTTGCTACAGACTGTTTGGGCTCCACGTATGACACGGAGCAGAAAGTGTGTTGTAGAATTTTTATCATAACCTAATTCTTAGGAGTTGGGTAGGTAATTAAATGGCATATCACCTGTCTGTTATGAGGTGATTAGATGAGGAAAGTTGGCAGCCATACTTATCACATGGTATACGATGCATCTGTGCTTCTGAATTGTAACACAATGGAATGTTTTGGTACACGCTGGGAAAATAAAACCTCGGTTATGGAAAGAGCCTCAGAGGGATACATCAATGCTGTAAAACCTTTGTTAGGGAAGCTACCTCAAGCCTCCCAGCTGTCCTACAATTGATAATTGTGTCAGTGACTACACAGTAAGACGTTCCAAACTCAGTTAAACAAACTCTGTGCAGATGACTGCCCCGTAAACAACGCTTCGTAAGCCATTCCTGGTGCGTCTTCAGAGCTAGCAAATAATTCAGCGCTGAACGAAAAACTGACCTCCAATTACTCTCCGCACATTATTTACTTTTTTTTTTTTTTTTCGCATGGTGCCTCCAAAACCATGGACAGCAGCTAAACAGGGGGCCGAGGTGATCATAATGGACGGCTTAGATACTGCCTTCACATGGGAAGCATAATTACCAGCATCAGAACTAAGATATTACAGAAATATTTCCACTGTGAAAGAACGAGGTATATTCAAAAAATATTACATGCAACATGAATATAACTTGTTTTGCTCAATTAAGCTTCCCAAAAATGTTCACACATTCTAAATGTCAAGAGGGCCACAGGGGACGACCGGAATAACAGAGGTGCTTGGGAACATCTAAAGAGTCTACTGCGAGTCTTCCACACCCCACGGGCTAGATGTAAAAGCCAGACTGAAAGCGTGAACGGATTTCCATAATCTAACCTTTTAGCTTTTCCCAGTAACTTTGAGCGAAATAGCTTTCTGGCATTTTGCTGTAAATAAACGAGACGGCGATGACAATACATTCCAGCGGCCCTGAATACACCTTTGTGTAGTTCTTTCATTGCGGGGAAAGTATTCTGACATTGTCTGTAGCCGGGAAGCATGTCAAGTGGTCTCTTAAAACGACACATGGCTATGAAATGGAATAACGAGTCTGCCAGTGTCAGGGCAGAAATAGTGATATCCGATCCAATCAATATACTCCACCTTTGCTCCAAAATGGTAATATCTCCGTATTCTCTGCCCAGTTATATCATGCTCCAGAATCAGCGGCGTTCTACGGAAGGAAAGGAAAAACAAAAACCATTCAGAGAAAAGGATGAAAAGAATGGAAAGTGTTTGACGGCGTCATTTACTTCCCCGCAGAGTGAAAGCATTGATTTTCTGATAAAATACAAAAGGCACAAATGGAACGTCCACGGGCCCGCCAGAACTTCAGGCCCAAAAACGATTTTATCTGGGTTCCCATTCTCGATGTGATTGATTTTATACGTTTGGCAGATGTACAGAGCTCAGCATCTGCTTCCGAAGCCCTGATGGCCACGCAGAACAGCTGGGCCGGCTTGCAGCAGTTTTACGATCTCTAGGAGCAACCGATCGCAAAACAGCTTTTTGGCATCCGCCACTCAATATATTTAAACTACTCCCAAATGATTATCGGACACTGACGGGAGACAGCAACACGACATTCAACGCATCTCTCATCTTTAACAAGTCTGCTTTGTTCTGTATGTGGGAAATAAAATGGTTTATTAATGGTTAGGCCGTATGTATAAAACACCAGGGCCCTATGTATAAATCCCCGGGCACCATGTATAAATCCCCAGGGCCATATGTATAAATTCCCGGGCCGGGTGTATAAAACCCCGGACCGCATGTATAAAACCCCGGGGTCGTATGTATAAACCCCGGACTGCATGTATAAATCCCCGGGGCCATATCTATAAATTCCCGGGGCCGCACGTATAAATCCCCGGGCGGACGGCACAATTCTTTAGGGTTTTTATCATGGAGCCTGATACGGCTGCGTTGTGTGAAATGTTGAATCGCGGCAGACGTCGTTGTAAACGGTAATTCTAACGTCTAACGCTGGCTAAGAGGGAAAGATTATTTCTGCTCCGTATATTAAGCGGCTCTCCTGCGGTAACCGTACGTATTCTCCATTCCACGTGCATGCGCGCTTATGTTAGTTTTGTTAAGTATGGCATACATTATAATGATGAATGGTCTTCTCTTATATGCCCCAAAATTCTGCTAATATCAGCACAAATCAGGCCTGCGGCGACATCTCTAAAGCCGATTATTTTTGGCGCATGTTTTGGAGTGAGCGTAACTTGCAGACCGCTTTCATTAGTAAAAACCATCTCATGTTTTATCTTTGCCTGTCTGAAACACGCCGTATGTAATAACATGCCGTATGTAATGACACGCCGTATGTAATGACACGCCGTATGTAATGACACGCCGTATGTAATGACACGCCGTACGTAATGACACGCCGTACGTAATGACACGCCGTACGTAATGACACGCCCTACGTAATGACACGCAGGGTTCTGGCCATGATACAAATAATGCACAGCCACATATAAAGACATAAAGAGACGGCAACTCTGAATGAATGAATTACCCGAGACAGGAACGGAAGCAGACGCCTAGTGACACAGCGCTGAGGAATATGGGGGCGCTATATAACACAAGAAATAATAATAATCAGAAATGATACTAACATCCAAAATACACAAAAACACATTTACCTTCGTGCTTTGGAGGTCTGCTGTTAATCGGCTGATTTCTGCTGTAAGGGCCCTGGGGAGGAATAACCACAGACTTTACAACAATTTATAACATGGATCTATCAGTTACTTGTTGGGTTTTAATAAACAAACAGCTTGTATCATTATTCTGCAGAGTAACTAAAAGAAACATTTAATGCCGTGACTAGAGTTATATAAATAATCGTGGATACATAGATAGTGGTGATAATAATAATAATAATAATAATAATAATAGTACGTACTAACAGTCTCAGGGTAACGTTGGGGAAGTGGTTGCTATGACAATAAAACCCTTTTCTGACTGCAGAACAGATGAATGTATATGTGTGTGTCATACCCCTTATGCTATGTTTGGGCCATTAGTGACTGCTTCACACACAGTATAGTATACTATTGCAAATATTCATGGGGCGCGTGTACCAGCAAGACACCCCGGAAAGTGACACCTGACGGGTGCGATGCATAGGGGACGTGCACGAGGTGTATGCATGGGTAGGGTAACATGGGGGCTTCTTCTATGGGGTACTGTTTGGTTGGGGACCAACCTTGTATATGGTGTGTGTCCACATATATATATACATATATATATATATATATATATATATATATATGGACAATAACCTGTGTACTGTATATCATATCAGGGCATACAGTGGGGTGTGTATATATATACATATATATATATATATAATATATACTGTGCTTTGTAGGGGTAATTACCTCAGTGTACAGTAAGTTGGGGTGTATATATATATATATATATATATATATATATATATGCACACCAGTTACCTCAGTGTACAGTATATTGTGCTGTATGGGGGGTAATTACCTGTGTACAGTACATTGTGCTGTATGGGGGTATTTACCTCAGTGTATAGTATATTGGGGTGTATGTGGGTAATTACCTCAGTCTACAGTATATTGGGGTGTATGGGGGTAATTACCTCAGTATACTGGGGTGCATGGGGAGTAATTACCTAATTGTACAGTATATTGTGGTATATGGGGGTAATTACCTCAGTGTACAGTACATTGTGCTGTATGGGGGGTAGTTACCTCAGTGTACAGTATATTGGGGTGTATGGGGTAATTACCTAATTGTACAGTATATTGTGGTATATGGGGGTAATTACCTCAGTGTACAGTACATTGTGCTGTATGGGGGGTAGTTACCTCAGTGTACAGTATATTGTGGTATATGGGGGTAATTACCTCAGTGTACAGTACATTGTGCTGTATGGGGGGTAGTTACCTCAGTGTACAGTATATTGGGGTATATGGGGTAATTACCTAATTGTACAGTATATTGGGGTTTATGGGGGTAATTACCTCAGTATACAGTATATTGTGCTGTATGGGGGTAATTACCTCAGTATACAGTTTATTGGGGTGTATGGGGGTGATTACCTAAGTGTACAGAATTCTAGGGTGTATGGAGGGTAATTACCTCAGTGTACAGCATATTGGGGTATATATTGGGGTAAACACATCAGCGTACAGTTTATTGGGGTGTATGGGAGGTATATGCCTCAGTGTACAGTATATTGGGGTGTATGTGGGTAATTACCTCAGTGTACAGTTTATTGGGGTGTATGGGGCTAATTACTTCAGTGTACAGGATATTAAGGTGGATGGAGGGGTTATTAGTATTACCTCAGTGCATAGCATACTGGGGTATATATTGGGGTAAATACCTCAGTGTACAGTTTATTGGGGTGTATACAGTGTATTGGGGTGTATTACCTCAGCGTACAGCATATTGGGGGGTAATTACCTCAGTGTACAGTACATTGTGCTGTATGGGGGGTAATTATACCTCAGTGTACAGTACATTGTGCTGTATGGGGGGTAATTACCTCAGTGTACAGCATATTGGGGGGTATGGGGGTAATTACCTCAGTGTAAAGTACACTGTGCTGTATGGGGGTAATTACCTCAGTGTACAGTATATTGCGCTGTATGGGGGTATTTACCTCAGTGTATAGTATATTGGGGTGTATGTGTGTAATTACCCCAGTGTACAGTTTATTGGGGGTGTATGGGGGTATTTACCTCAGTGTACAATATATTGCGCTGTATGGGGGGTAGTTACCTCGGTGTACAGTATATTGGGTTATATGAGGGGTTAATTACCTCAGTGTATCTTATATTCAGGCGTGGGGGGGTAATAACCTTAGAGTATAATATACCAGCTTGTGAAAGGAATAAATACCCCACTGTACAGTATACTGGGGTATATATATATTGCGGTGAGTACCTTAGTGTACAGTATATTGGCATTTGAAGGGGATAATTACCTCAGTTTAGCGTGGCAGTATCTGAGGTAAACAGGGTCATCGGGTCACAGTGCTCTGGGTGTAATACTCGGTTTGTACAATAGTCCAGGAATCTGTTTTCGACGAGTAGAATAGGCCAGGGGCAGTTTTCAGGGGGCTCGGTACCCTAGGGGCAATTTTCGGGGGGCTCGGTACCCGAGGGGCAGCAAACACTGACTGTCGGAAGCGCGTTGTGTTTACTGCAGTTTGGCGTTTGGCCTCCAGGGGGCAGCAGACGCCGCTGGCGGAAACAGCCCGCTCCGGAATTGGAGGTAGTTTGTCTCACGCCGCTCTCCGTCCTTGTAGTTCTTTCAGCTGCACTTTGCCCCGGTCGTTTCTAGCTATCGACTGGTTAACGCTCACCTATCTTCCTGTCAGGACCCCGAACCATGGCGTCCAGCGGCTCCATCCAAATCCCCAGGCGCCTGCCCCTGCTGCTGACACAGGAGGGGGTGCTGCTGCCTGGCTCCACCATGCGGACCAGCGTGGACACCCCCGGGAACATGGAACTGGTGCGCAGCAGGCTGCTGAGGGGAACCTCGCTCAAGAGCACCATTATCGGGGTTATACCCAACACAAGCGACCCAGCCACTGACACCGAGGAGCTACCTGCCCTGCACAGGTGACAGGGGGCACGGGGAGAGGCATGTGGCAGGGGCAACAAGACACAGGTGACAGGGTAGTGTGACAGGATACGAGAACAGTATAGGGAAGGGCAGGAAACAGTGACAGGTGAGAGGGCAGAGTGACATGAGAGAGGACAGGGTGACAGGTGAGAGGGCGGTCTGATGATAGGGGTACAAGAACAATATAGGTGACAGGAAGTGGGGTAAGAGGGCAGATGACGGGGACAAGAAGACAGTGACAGGTGAGAAGCAGTCAGGTGAGTGATAGGGGTTAGAGGACTGTGACAGGTGAGAGGGCAGTGTGATGAGTGACAGGTGAGTGATGGGGGTAAGAAGACAGTGACAGGTGAGTGATGGGGGTAAGAAGACAGTGATGGGGGTAAGAAGACAGTGACAGGTGAGTGATGGGGGTAAGAAGACAGTGACAGGTGAGTGATGGGGGTAAGACGACAGTAACAGGTGAGAGGGCAGTTTTATTAGGTATAGGGGTAAGAAGACTGGTGAGAGGGAGGTCTGCTAAGGGAAGGAGGGCACAAGGACAGGTGACATGGCAAGGTGCCAGGGTAGAAAAGATGGGTATTTATCTGAGCACGGAGTTAATACCCGAGTCAAGTCCCACAACTCCATGGAAATAATGAGCTAAAAATACACGATAGACAAATATCCCACAATTTATTTAATAAAGTGAAAGAGAGATTGCCTCCAGCCTATCTCGCATCAAACCCCATGATAAGTGGTTCAAACAACTTTCTATGTATATCTTTTCCTCAAGGATACTGTCACGTGACTATTAAATGTAAAAATGTTGATGTCTGCCCGGTAAGGAGTTGCTCTCCTCCATGTGGCCGTGTTTCTTCCCAGGACAGGACAGCCATGCTCTTCTATAAGCGATATTTTTCATCTGATTAAAGAATTGGACGTGACCGAGGACTTTGCGAATGGACGTAAAATATGTTTAATGGTGCGACATGCCTCTGTCACCTAACTAATATCCAGGCAAGGATGTCACAGCAACTAAGCAACACAAACAAATAAAAACACGTTGATTTGTCCAAATCACCGGCACAATCTATAGATTAGGTTGCTGTTCAGTTGGCTAACTTTTCTCGCCTCCTGAACTCCAGCCTTTTACCTCTTTCCAAATTGCCGCCTTATCGTGTGCCGTCTCTTACGGAGTTCTTTAACCTTTTTCACTGACCTTCAGTGTTTTAATCTTATCTGTTCTGCTATGCAAGGCACAGAGTAAATAAGAATGTCATCTTTATACGGGTCGGGTAATGTCGCCTTGCGATGCCGCAAATATCTCGTGTAAACGGTGGGGACTGCATTACTTTTTAGCCCCGTATTGGGCTAATTGTCTCATTCCTTCTTTCCCGGCAGGATCGGCACAGCAGCCCTGGCGGTCCAGGTCGTAGGCAGTAACTGGCCCAAGCCTCATTTCACTCTGCTGGTCACGGGCCTTTGCCGATTCCAGGTGGCGGAGATCTTGACGGAGAGACCTTATCCCATTGCAGTGGTTGAGCAGTTAGACCGGCTGGAGCAGCTGAGCAGTAAAGCTGAATTCAAGGAAGCTTTGGGGGATCTGTCAGAGCAGTTTTACAAGTACGCTATGCAGGTTAGTGCACTTCTTCATCCCTGCATGCCTGTACTGTACAGATTGTGTCTGCCAGTTAGTGCCCCATATAAACCAAATGAGGTTCTGTCTAATGATTACTTGCAGCTAGTTCTACTCCTGGTGCCATGTTTCGCTTTTCTCACTGAGTGTGAGTCAGGAGTAGGTGGGATTTTTGTATTTCTTAGGCAAGTCTCCATAATTTGACAATAACAGTTCAATCCATTCACAGGAAGTTAATGAGAAACTCTGACGTGTGCCAATACGGCAAATGCCTGAAATCTACTTTTATATAAATAATTTTTTTCAGTTTACTTTTTTGTATACAGTATAAATTGTCATTTTACTTTTATAATTGAAAGTGACGTTTTTGATATACTTGAAGAAGTGATCGCTCGGTTTGCGCCGCATTGTGTCTTACGTGTCCTGTCTTTGTTGCCCTAGCTGGTGGACATGCTGGATAACTCCGTCCCTGCCGTAGCCAAGCTGAAGCGTTTATTAAATAACCTGCCCCGGGAGCTGCTGCCGGACGTCCTGACGTCTATAATCCGGACGACGAATGAAGAAAAACTCCAGGTCAGAGGCCAGACTTACTCTTTGCATCGTTCTGTGTGTAAATTTTCTTTGGTTAAAAACGGGGCAATCATCATAGCAACCGATCAGCTGCTCCGACTTATCGCTCCACTATTATCAGCGTATACCAAATCGATATTTATACAGAACTCTTGTTTGTTAATTGTGCATAGTGTAATCTTTCTTTTCTTATTTCAGATTTTGGATGCTGTTAGTCTAGAAGAACGTTTTAAAGTGACCATCCCACTGTTACTGAGACAAATCGAAGGATTAAAACTCTTGCAAAAGACTCGAAACCCCAAATTGGACGAGGATAAAAGGGTTTGTTGGATTAACAATGCAAGCGTTTCACCCTTATCGTTAAAATCCCTGTTTAGGACAGCAGCAGCTCTGTTCCCTGACTTCTCAGTTGCTTCTGGACTAGTTAACCAAGTTAAGACTGAGCTTGGTTAACTTGGTTAAGACTGAGCCAACTTGTACAGCTCCTAGTCTGTTCGCAAACTGTTGAATGAGACAAGTTCCGTTTGGCAGCTGCAGTTTGCTCAGTGTCCGTCGAGTTGATTGCTGGAGTCGGCTATCAGTATGTCATGTGAAGTGGTCGATTTGGGCTTCCCTTTTTTAAGTGGCTTCCTGGCTAGGGGTCAAGCTGAAGCTGTTTTCTGTGAGTTTGATTTTAGTCTAGATGAGTTTCTTTTCATAGCAACAGTTGACTAACTGTGATTGAGATGGCAGTCAAGCTCACTTCAGTCAGTAAACCTGCTTTACGTTGTCAGCCAACCCTGAAAGTTCCTGGTGCAATGCATATAGAATAAGATAGATAATGACTATTCTGTCCCCTTTCAATGTACTGAGTGATGTACTTTTCTGAATTATCTCCAGGTGGTAGCAATACGGCCCCTGAGGAAAATCGGCGGAATTGGTGGAAAGCAGTTTTCCCTGGAAAACACGGAAGATGAGGAGGAAGATTCAGATGACATCATCCTCCTGGAGAAAAAAATCAAATCGTCAAACATGCCTGAGCAAGCCCTAAAAGTCTGCGTAAAGGAAATAAAAAGGTAAAAGCTTTACACCCCGCGTGGAAATATCAGGCTTCTCCCGCTCTGTAAAGAGGACCCGTGTTGCTTTTGCTTGCCAGGAACATGTTAACCTATAACATGCTGTGTTAACTGTGTCCTCAGCCAGCAAAGTGACGTGATTTCTTCTCTTGTGTCTTTGGGATGTGTTAATGGAATAGCTGGGGTATCACACAAACCCAGCTGTGGGAATACGACCTGGATTTGGCAGGTTTAGTATGTGTGGGCAGCCTTTAGATTATAATAAGATGAAATTCAGTATAAGCCTGAGACAGTGGGGAGAAAGAACAGAAGGTCAAAAAGATTTGTGAAAAAAGGAGTAGTGGCAGCTCTAACACCACCAGGGATGCGTGAGAAAATGGATACAATAACAATAAACCGGTGTGAGCGCTTGAAGCTTCGTTAACACGGTAAATTAGCAAAAACATGTTTAATATTCTCACACACAGTGTTATATAAATATCATACATATCGTAAAATAGTCAAAGTCCATAAAATGTACAAACCAAGTCATTTTAAAAATGCTGTAAATAAGATGTACAGTGATCTTGTAACTGCACGGAAGAGAGCCGTTCCTTCACCTCCTAAATAGTGTGTATAATAATTAGTACAATAAACAGCAGGGAGAGTAATTGATTCACATGATACCCTTCTAGGCTGAAGAAAATGCCCCAGTCCATGCCTGAGTATGCCTTAACAAGGAACTATTTGGAGCTGATGTCTGAACTGCCATGGAGTAAAAGCACGACAGGTCAGTGTGTGGCTGCTCCTGACTCTGCTTCCCGTGCCCCTGAGACACGGTTGAGTCTTACCTTGGTATCATGGAGGGTTTTTTTCGTATCCCTCCTGCCCCTGAAATGTCCGATGGGAAACTAGGTGGTGATATTTCATTTTGGTACTGAACATTTCAGTTATTTTTAGTGTTTTGGGGGCTCTGTCTAATAATCCCTTCTTTGTGTTCTAAGTATTTTCTCCGGCCTGTGTGTGTCCAGATATCTCATGTCAGCCATCAAAGCTGATGTTATTTAAGTAATCTTGCAAGGTCTGCCAGCATTGTGAGACAAAGGGCACATTTCTTCCCATGCTAATATAGTGAGGATAGACGTATAGCTATCCTAAATCTGAGACAAGATCAATGACTAAAAACGACCTTTTTCCAGATGGAAGAATAGATTGACCAACTTGTTCTGCCGTCACATTCTATGTCTCTAATAGGGGGAGCAGACTTTCGGGAAGCAGGTGCGGGGCTGAGCGCAGAGGTACAAACCTCATGCAATATAAGACAGGACCAAGGATCGAATTGGGTTTGAAGTTTTTACAGGATAAATCGGTAGATGGTCTATCAAAGTATATATGTGAGTGTATGTATGTATGTATGTGTGTATATATATATATATATATACATATATATATAGTGACGACTCCTCCCATCTCAGGTAGAGCAAGAACCAAATCTAGAAATTTCCCCAGCCTTATACCCTTCCCGCGTTTTTTTTTCTTGCCCTACCAGAGATGGAAAAGGAGTTCTTCCCGATTTATTATTTTTACACAGGCACCTTCGCTGTCCTTCAGGGCTTGTCATCCGTTTGAGCCTCTGCAGGAAACATCTTTCAGATTCCTCCCGTGACTTTCGTGACATTTCTAGTTTAACGACTGCCAGGAATTGCAAGAAAAAATTAAAATTCTACAATTTTCTACAATTTTCTTTTCCTTGCTTATCGTCTGGCAGCCCTTGTTCCAAAAACTCATATTTTGCATTACCTTCTGGTATGTATTTTTAATTACATGGATAGGGATAGGGGCTGATTTTACAGTTTAGGAGATTAGCGAGGCAAATAAATTCTCGGTAAGTAGATTTTCTTTATACGTGCCTTGAAATTGCCAGAAGGTGGCAGTGGAAGGTAAAAGTGATTTTATTACATAACCTGTTTACAGATTCGGCGCGGTATTCACATTTCCGTGTCAGCATGCCAGAAAAGTAAGTCTTCAGATCCGCCCGTCAGTATTTCATGCATTTGGTTTCTCATCATTAATCGCTTCGGCAGAGAAACCTAGAAGGTGGCCGAGTTCGCACTCACTATGAACGTACAGAACTCAGCGCTGCCACAGATTGGGACCCAGTCTACCCTTTTAGACGTGTATATATATATATATATCATAGAGAATCACTATGAAGACATTCTGGCAGAAGGGTCCTGCTGTAGGTGCATGGCTTTGCCTTCAGGCAGATATAGTAGTCTGTAGTGAAGACCCTTAAAGCTGCGTTATAAATGTTTCCAGTCCCTTGCGGCCCATTTCTGTAGTACTAGTAGTAGCAACGCTTGTTATGTGTGCTTCTAGTAGCAGTTAGGCAGACTGGGTGGGAATTCCCTGTTAAATTGTAGATTTTTGTTTAATTATACATAAATATATTGAACGCCAGCTCCTAAATTATAACATATGGCTAGTGAAACATTAAGCATGGAATCTATGGCTGGGAACGTGATTCTTAGCGGTCAGTGTGATCCTTCCTGAAGTAGTCACACATTGTAATCGTTGCCAGCTGCCAATATATGCGACTAGTCTGTGGCCAGCACTGGCCCTTCCGCTGCTGCTTGTGTGTTGTTGTGTGCTGTGGCCAGATGACTGGTGTGATTGTTGTCTGAATTCCTGGGCTGCCTCGGTCTGTGGGTGGATCACACGCTGCATACAGGCTTACATTATTAACTGACCTCCGGGGATTGGCATGGACTTTTCTTTTGTTCATGTGGTGACCCCTCTTGTACTCATCAGCCATGTTAGCGTGTGATGCCCCATGTCCCGAAGGGGTTAATGGTGCCTTGTACAATGTTGGGGCGGGAGAGTAAGGTTTGTAGACCAATGTAGAACATAAGCTTTACTGTTTAAAGCAAGAGAGACGCGTAGTGCTGAAAGGGTTAATACTGAGTATTTCAAGTACAGCCACGGAGACAATGGTCGGGGGCTTAGATCTCATGTTTGGCTTCGTTCAAGGGATGCGTAGAGACGCTTTAACTCGGTGAATAGAGACCCACTGTATAGTCCCTTAACTCCTTAGGTGCCACAGGGTGAGCTGTACATGCAAACCAGGAGTGGGAAAGGCATCTGCAATGACAACACTAGATGCGAGATACTGCAACAACATTAATAGTGATAGATGTCATGTGATACCGTATATATTGTGATACCGTATATTGTGATACCGTATATTGTGATACCGTATATTGGCAAAGCCCAGTTTTTCAGTGGCTCCAAAATTGAAAGATTCTTGCTGAAAGTGGAAAAGATATTGTCGTCTTCCCTGTAACGTTAGTATGGCGTGTATCTGCACGATTTGGGTTCAAACGTTCCCATGCCCGCTACTTCTCCCTATCGCAATTTAGGAAAAGAAAATAAAATCCGCGCAGAGCGGGAAGCAGAAAACTTGGGGGCGCGCCAAGTAATTGTTTTTGCAAAGTAAAGAATAACCTTTTAACCACACAGAGAGGCTCATTCCTCGCAGCGGAATAACACACAGATTCCCAGGGGAAAGTCTGACATTCCAGCCATGTGATACGGCTGAAGTCCCACCGCCTCGCCGTCATGCCCCGAAAGTGCTCTGCCCGCAGGGGAACACGCTATAGACTCTCGGCTCGGTGCCATTCGATCTCGCTATGTCCACTAATGATGACAAAACACATATCAATGTACTAACTATGAGATCTGGCCCAAGTAGGCGCCTGTCGTCAGTCCCAGGACCGTTTAAACCGGCAGCTATATTACTAAAAATAATCACTTGTAATAAAAGTAAAATGTAACGGTCAACAGAATGCATGCCAATCGTTTTTTGCTATTTAAAGAAACGGGGAATAGGGAGAGTTTTATGTACTGGCAAAAAATAAACAGAGAATTTAAAAAAAAAAAGTGTAAGAAACTATCATTATGAGAAGTGTTATATATATATATATATATATATATATATATATATATATATATATATATAATGAGCAAATGCTGCTACTTAGAGGGCAAAACTTCAACGTTTTGGAAATGGCCTGTATTGTGGGCAGTCATTGCGCTTAGTGAGAGCCGGACATGTACTTGGGCTGTATTGTGACTCTGAATTTCTTTCAGATCGCCTGGATATCCGAGCGGCCCGGATCCTGTTGGATAATGATCATTATGCCATGGCCAAGCTGAAGAAGAGAGTTCTGGAGTACCTGGCAGTTAGACAGCTGAAGAACAACCTGAAAGGGCCAATTCTTTGCTTTGTAGGGCCCCCGGGAGTGGGTAAAACCAGCGTTGGAAGGTCCATAGCGAAAACCTTGGGCAGAGAATTCCACAGGATCGCGTTAGGAGGAGTCTGCGATCAATCGGATATCCGAGGACACAGGTGAGATCCCTTTCTCCAACGCATTGTATCCTCTGCGTATATGCGAGGTGCCGCTCGCTGTGTTTTCCCCATCCCCATGCACTCTGTATCCACGCACTTTCTATTCTGTGCCGGTTCCTGCCTTATAATGTATACAGGAACCTAGGCAGATGCAGGGCAGAGCCATATGCTAAACTGCACTAATTAACTTAGCGGTAGCCGTCGTAAATGTGCTCGCTAACACAATCCTGGAACATGTTCCCTTTCATCCGGTGGTTTGTGGATTTTATCTTTGCTTTTGTTAAGCCAAATTGATGGATATAAAGACCAAAAGGGCCAGAAGTTGGAATGTGTAGGGTGTTGGTTTCCCAGCTGTCTGTGTGCTGCATGTGTTAATGAACGGCAGTGCAGAAAGTGACGCGTCTAATAATGTCTTTATTGGAAGGTAAACATTCCTGGCAGATTTAATATCTGTTTTACAAATCTTTTTGTCTGGGAATTTTCCTTTTTCACAAACACAGCATTTTGTTCAGCAGAATACTACGTTTTTTATACACCACGGAGAGATAAGCGTTTTAAATCAGGAATTCCCATCCTGTCCTTCACAGCTGAACCTTTAGCAGATGGCGATATCGCTAGTCCTCTCTACTTGTCAGGGGGCCGCAGTAAACTTCCTCCCACCCCAGGGAAACGTATCACACCTCTGATATCTGTGACTACCTGCGCTGTCCTGGGGAACCTCTTAATCTCTGTCTTTAAGAATGTAGAAGTTAACTCCCATTGTGACCCCGTTTAGGCATTATTGCCCCCATGGCAATGATAGAGTTAAAGAGCATATCACATTCAAAACCCTTAATACCATGCAGTGCTATATGAAGGCCCGAAACACAGACATATTCGTCTCAGTCACCTGTGTACTTGTTTTCCAGGCGTACCTATGTGGGCAGTATGCCAGGCCGTATAATCAACGGGTTAAAGATAGTTGGGGTGAATAACCCCGTCTTCCTCCTGGATGAAGTTGACAAACTGGGGAAAAGTCTACAAGGGGACCCAGCCGCGGCTCTCTTAGAGGTAAACTCCCCCAATCCTGGGGCCATTTCCTTAGTTATTTTATATATTTATTATATATATATATATTAAAAAATGTATTTATTTTTATTTTTTTGTTAAAAACAGAAACGTGGTAGCTCCGTGAGTTTGCATAAAATATTCCTGATAACTCTGCCGGGGACTATAAATCCAATATCACATTTTATTTACTTGACGTAGAAAGCGATGTGTATTTTGACAATGCCACCTAATTGTTTTCTTCTTAAATCTAAAAAATCCTGAGCAATTGCAGGGAAATTCTCACACCCTGTATGTCGTCGATATACCGGAACCGGATGACACGTAAGGAACCTACAAGGTTTCAGCAGCTGCTGGGACCGGCTATGTGTTTGTGTGTGAAACACGAAATCAAGGTCTAAAAAGCAGCGCAAATGCAGAAGAACCGTGGCCAAAGCACACGATCTTTATTATTATTTTTTTTATAAGGGACTCATTTTGGAGCAAAGACCGGCTGAAAATTCCACAGTTTATGGCGCAGCTTAAGAGCCGTTGTAAAAAGCCAGAAAATTACGAGGTGGCCGAATGTGAAGAAGAAAAAAAAAACAACAATTTCGACCAACATTACAGAAGAATTCACATGAAAAACAAGAAAACCTTAATGGGTTCGCAGCTGTTAAGCCTTTTGGGGCAGCGAGGATAATAGCCATAAACATATCTGTGTGTGCGTCTGAGATTGCTCTGTTTATTGGAACGATACGGTAGCAGCCATGAGCCCCGAGCTCTCCTAGAAGAACAGATTAAAATACCATTTCCTTCGTGTTGTCCGGTGAAAGAGCGAGCCTTGCCGGGAGGTCGGATGCTCGCGCCAAATGGAATTTCTGATTTTTCGGAGTGGTCGTTCGTTAGCAGAGACCTCGTGATCCTTGTCCCGTACGCTTCGCCGAGCTGACTGCCACGTGATTTCTAAACAGGAGAATGAATTCAACCTCGTGACGCTCCGAGCGATTCCACGTTGTCTGTCGGAAGGAGATTCTCCTGGTTTCTCTACTGCTAGGGTAGATGGGGGCTTTATAATCCCCCGGCCCTGGGAAGAGGGATCACGTTATGTACAAAGAAATTGCTCGGAAAGCCTGATCCTTGCATGTGAGGGGAGAGAGGCTACGTTTTTATTATTATTATAGATTATCCTTCATGATGTTCAAACTGTGCCTAACCTTTGACAGCGTGGTCTTTGTGCCTGGGGTAATTTGGCCCCTGGTGGGTAGCCTTGCTGAGGTCGCTGTTGAGAAGAATAACCCTTTGTTTGCTGCTGTATTTGAGCTGCGGTAGAAGCGGCCTTAAGGTTTAGCGTGACCTCAGGAGGCCCTCGGATCGGCAGCTGGTCGTAAATGATCTCACGATGTCCTCTGCGCCTCCATCCCATTCACGGATCGGCCGATCTGCAGAAAAAGCGTGGGCATTAGGGACACGTGGAGCGGATAAGCCATATCCTGGCCGTTCTGGTAACACTCGTCTTTTTTTTATTCTTTAGGAAACAAGCAGGGAGGGACACAATATCACGGCGCAGATCCCAACGGAATCTAATACCCTGCCTCTGAATTATACAGGACGGATGTATTTGCAACACTGTAGTTAGCCGTGTTTTTAATAATGTATGCAATGTATACCGAGCTTTGTGTTCCTTCACCGAGATCCACGCATTCGTCATAAGCATAGATTTGATGCTGCAGGATTCACACTATTAACGTAAAACTGAAAAACACCTCGGAAGGGGCAATATCTGTCGTGTGATCGCGTGCCCCCCCAAAGGACGCGTACGTCTCGGCGCGTGACAGATCGCTGAATGGCCCATACTTCCTGTCCTCCAAGTCTTTAAGGAAAACAAAACGCCTTCCTGTTCCCAAGCCCCGAGGAACAACAGGGGGACTTTGTTCTAATTTTAGGTGACCTTTCTTTTCCTCTTGGGGAAAGACGGGGCAGTCTCAGCCGTCTTAACGGATCGCGCATGGATGGCGGCAAACTATTCATTTGGTGGCACGAATACACTTTTACTTTATCCCACAACCTGGCGTACATTCCCTGCTTTATACCGGGCTGTAAACTGGATTTATTTGGTTTGGGAGACTTGCTCCGTGTTTTTAAGATCTATGTGGGAACCCGGAGACATACAAATCCCCCGGATCAGTCGGTGGGTGCACAGAACCCCTTGAAAGTTCTTTGGGCGACACTTCAAACAGCGAAAGTCTGGACATAGGTTTAGGAAGATGTTTCGATAAATTTAAGAAGGCATTTGGAAAGTTAACTGGTTACATTTGCAGCCTTTTTTTAGGTAAACATATAGCGTACCCTGACAGTGATCCCTCCGTCGAAGTGAGAGATAAAACACAAAGTAAATTAAAATGAAGCAGGTCTCTAGAATGTACGGAAAACGGGACCGGTCGGTCTGGCTTCTGGTGGCAGATTCTGTGTCTATTCCTTTTTAGTATCGTTTACTGGAGTTGGTATAATATCAGCTCTGGACGGCAGCCGCTGACCTGGATTGCCCTGTCTAGTGTATTATTTTAATACAATATTATGCGAAATAATTTAATTTACGTGGCAGACCCGGCTGATGTTCGTAGTCGGCTTGATTTTTTATTTTAATGTGATCTGCTGCTGTGTCTGGCTGCTGGGAATGTCATGGGATGAGGAGCTTTTATTTGGTGGTGGGTGGGATTCTTTATTCACTATCCTGGTCCTATAACTACCGGTCTGTGTGGTTTTATGTGCTGGGAATTTAGTGTCCTAGTTAATTGTTCGTTAAGGTTCTAGGCTGCTCTTGTATACAGTGGCCCTCTTCTTTGCGTCCTCAGGTTCTAGGCTGCTTTTGTATACAGTGGCCTTCTTCTCTGCGTCCTCAGGTTCTAGGCTGCTCTTGTATACAGTGACCCTGTTCTCTGTGTCCTCAGGTTCTGGACTGCTCTTGTATACAGTGACCCTGTTCTCTGCGTCCTCAGGTTCTGGACTGCTCTTGTATACAGTGGCCCTCTTCTCTGCGTCCTCAGGTTCTAGGCTGCTTTTGTATACAGTGACCTCTTCTCTACGTCCTCAGGTTCTGGACTGCTCTTGTATACAGTGACCCTGTTCTCTGCGTCCTCATGTTCTAGGCTGCTTTTGTATACAGTGACCCTGTTCTCTGCGTCCTCAGGTTCTGGACTGCTCTTGTATAGAGTGACGTCTTCTCTACGTCCTCAGGTTCTAGGCTGCTTTTGTATACAGTGGCCTTGTTCTATGCGTCCTCAGGTTCTGGACTGCTCTTGTATACAGTGACCTCTTCTCTACGTCCTCAGGTTCTAGGCTGCTTTTGTATACAGTGGCCTTGTTCTATGCGTCCTCAGGTTCTGGACTGCTCTTGTATACAGTGACCTCTTCTCTACGTCCTCAGGTTCTAGGCTGCTTTTGTATACAGTGCGTCTGCAGGTTCTGCGATGGGCAGCAGCTGGAACATCTCTTTGTTCCCCTGTCAGATCCCAGTATCCGGATCAGCCTGTTTATAGATTCCCACAGGTTAAAGCAGCGCGGCTGAAATCTGATAATCCGCCATATTATTGTAAATTGGCCGCGCTCTTTGTTATGAAATCGGAATACTATTCTGCTTTAATTCCCCTGCCGTCCTCATTCCAGTGTGGGGCCCGCCGTCCCGGGCTTTATCTGAGAGCAGCTGCGAGGTTATCCAGGGGCTGAAATAACATTGTGACCCCTGCTCCATCTGGCTTGGGGTGGGATGTCCGCTACTCCGCCGTGAATGTAACAAATCGCATTGTCTCATTGTGGTGAGATTGCAGACGGGATTCCCAGTCTGTTCTGAGACAACACAAAATACTTGGTACAGACACAGCTGGCAGAACATGGCCGCCTCGAGGTCTGCGTGTGGGGTTATACCGAATGTGACTGTCCAAACCCCAGTATTCTTTCTCTCGTAACCACAGGTATTGATATTAACATTTGATGCCTCTATTGCGCAGGTCCTAGATCCAGAGCAGAACCACAGCTTCACTGACCACTACCTGAACGTGCCTTTCGACCTCTCCCAGGTCCTCTTTATAGCCACTGCCAACACAACTGCCACCGTCCCAGCGGCCCTTCTGGATAGAATGGAAGTATTAGAGGTTCCAGGTAAGTGCTAGCTTATCCTTGGTCTGATATGCACCATGTAGGGTTAGACTGATCTTTACTTATTGTGGCCCTAACCTGGCCATTTAATTAGACCTCCTACCTTTCTTAAGAATTCCCCACTTGTTTTGGTGAATGGGGGTCTCTTGCATGTGTCTTTGGCTTGGCGTGTTTACGGAGGGGCAACGTGTGTCCTGTGTGTAACACGTAACCCCGCTCTCTTCAGGGTACAGCCAAGAGGAGAAGATCGAGATTGCCCATAGACACCTGATCTCCAAGCAGCTGGCCCAGCACGGACTGACTCCAGAGCAGATCCAGATTCCCCAAGAAACTACACTAGAAATTATCACCAGGTAATGAAACCTGACTACAAATATTACTGCGGTCTCTAATACCCGGGATTCTAGTTCTAGAGCCGGCGTGAATGACCGAAGCAGTGCACTCTGGGGGATGTTTAATGTACACAGCATTAGCAGGGCCCTCGGATTCATTAGCCGCGGCAGCGAGGGATGTCACACAATGATTATCGCTAAATGTCCGTACCATTCGGTGTATCTTTATCGTGACCGGTGAGAGATGCTTGCCTTTTTCGCGCAGGTACACCAGGGAAGCAGGGGTGCGCTCGCTGGAACGGAAATTTGGGGCCGTTTGCAGAGCTGTTGCCGTTAAAGTGGCGGAAGGACAACATCGTGAGCCCAAAACGGGGACCTCGTATGAAGTTGGCGCAGAAGGTCAGAATATGATCAATGACCTAAATTTAAATGTTAATGGAGTGTTTAACCCTTCATGTTCCACATTGAAGCAGCGACATTGTCGTGTCCATGCTTCGCTCGTTTACTTTTGAGGTGTAAAGGTAACGTGCGAAGGAATATCGTTAATGTTGAAATGTAGCCCGCGCCTGCTAGGTCGGCCCTGGGCCAAAACACCTGAAAAATACTTTTTGTGTGAAGCAGCCCCCTTGGTCGGTTTCAGGGTTTCGCTCCGTGGCTCTCCTCCGGCACCTGGCAGATTTAATGCGCTCGTTTCCTGACCGGCCGACGTGTTCTGTGCAGGACGTTTCTCACCTTCCCCGCACCTGTCTCCAACGCACAGCTTAGTGCTCCTTCTCAAAGGATTACTGTGCAGCCGCCGGGAAACCCTCGGTGTTATTACAGGGGAAATAATTTTATGACGCCTGCCGGTCTCTTCGCTTTCACTAGCGTGGGGGAGCGATGGCTGCTGCCACCCCCCCCCTTGTGATTGTACCTGCTGCTGTGCGTGTTGTATGTTTATTCACGCGCTTTGCATGCCTTAGGATATCGCCACATCATCCGCCTGCTTGCATGGAACCCGCGTGTGTTTTCACCCGTTGGTATTAAAGCCCCAGCTGGTGCACCGTTTCCCCCCGACACGGCAAGTGTGACCCCCTCCGCCTGTAACCGAGCGCCGTCTGCTCCGAGTCGGATGCCGCGTTTGCTTTTCGAGTGCATTTACTTACTCGCTGGGGAAAGCTTGCGCTCCGTTCCGTCCCTTCTCCTCTAACAAGTCTGGAAAGCATCTGACTGATGCTTTACTCACGGCTGTGAAACATTGTATGGAGGGTTTGTAAGGCGGATCCGGGTGACACTACCTCCAGTAAAAGCCGTGACTAGGCGTAGGACTGATGTTTTAATAAGGGATTTGTTACACTTGTGTTTAGTGCTTTATGGGATCAGGCTGCTCCCCCCGCGCAGTATGGAGGAAAGTGACTTCACTCCACAAACCAAACGCTCGGCAGGGAAGGACAATACGCTCGCTTCCTGTCCATGTGGAGTATCCTCCAGCTCTCCGTTAAAGTCCCAGCTTAAAACAACAATGCCGAGGGTGTACCCCGAGAGGCTGCCGCGCGCCGCGTGCTATTATCAGGCAGCCGCTCATAGTCCCGGATCGCAGGCCACATTCTGCCAAGCTTCGGCTCGTGTCAGCTAGTTGGATTCCTGTGGCCTTAGAGGGTTAAATCCGTTAGACGTGGATACGCAATCCCAAGATCCTGTTTCCGAGCGCGTTATGTTACATGGCACCCGGACGTAGCAAACCTTTGCCTGCCCCAACGTATTTCTGTTCCCCGAAATGCCCCCTCCACCACCGCGCAGGATCTGACCGCCGAGGCGTAAGTGACCTTTGCGGGCTGCTGGCACGGCCGGCCCGGGAACCTGATAGCCGTTGGCAGGACAGGCTATATATCGCTTCACATGGCTGACATTCAGAATATTGGCAGGTTACGGGACCTTTTTAAAGGGGCAGCCGGCCCGATCTCCCTCTTCCCTTTAACGGCGAGGTTGCTCTCTGCGCAGAGAGACGCCCGGATGGTTAACCGGAGGGGACATGAGATTATTGCTGTTCAGGCTGTGGATTGTTATTAGAGGTTCCAGTGCTAGCTGACTGCATGAGTCCGTGGGGGAAAGAAAGCTGGCAGCCTCCGCCTCGGAGCCGGAATAGGGGCAGATGTGTGGCGGGACGCGGCCGCGCAGGCTGGATAGTGCTAAGTGATGAATTCGCTTTTCCAGAGCACAATAACTTTCACATTTGTTTCGCTCATTTTGGAATGAATATTTTGCTGAGTTTGTAAAGTAAAAGTTAACTCCTCGTGCTCACAATGTGCCCGGTACAGATATTATACACGGGGCCCTAAATGTGATGATTCGGCCGCGTTTATTACCCGTCACCCCCAGCTGGGGCAGGTTCGGCCTCCTCTCCTGAGCACAGGTGGTGTCGTTACCAGCCCGTCCTGTCGCAGCTGTCACCACCTGCTGTAAGAAGGATGCAGCCCATTGCTGCTTTGCCCCTATGGGCAATAGGCATTAACCGTGCGTGTACCAGTACATAGGAATCCCACCAGGCAGATATCTGTATAGAGCGTTATCCTGCGTGCTTTCAAGCTGTGATTCTGTGAAACATGCCCCATGATAACGCCGGCTGCATTCAGATCTAACGAAATAACCCCATCACTACCGCATGCCCTCTAATGTGTATTATTTAAAGGTGATTTCTAGTTGGATGTTTATCGAATGAATGGGCCGTGAATGAATGTTGTTCTTGTACCTGACATAGCATGTGATTCCCAAACCTGCGCATGCCGCCTCCTTCTATAACATGCGCCTGATGTCACTAATAATACAAGTAACCTTAAACGAAACCTGCCACGAAGAGTCTCCCTTTAACGGGGGTCTGTAAATGTACATACGTGTTCACATCTACCTGTGTATTCACGTCTTCATGACACGTATCCTGCTGTTTAAGTGCATAAGATGAATGGAGACTGGTATTATTTAGGTAAATAATGTATGTCTCTTGGTACGCGGCGTAGGGGACCTGCGGGAATGTGAGTGTGGCGATTAGTTTATTATAGACGTCACATTTAGCTGATGAGGCATCTCATTTATTGGTGTCGTTAATAATCCTCTCGCTGTCCCCTGTGATTTTCTTATCGCAGAACCCAAGGCGACTTTCCCAGAAGATCCCAAATCCGGAGCCATCGCAGCGGATCTGGCTTTGCCGCCGGAAATGCCGATTCTTATTGACCGCCATGCGTTGAAGGACATCCTTGGGCCTCCCATGTATGAGGTAGAGGTAAGAGGTCATAGAACTGACACGGAAATGCTGCTTTTTGCACGGAGTCGCCATTTAATTTGAGCAGAAAAAGTAACCGATGGCTAGCAGACGTGCCCACAGGTGCTGTGATGTGATTATCAGATGAAAAACGTGTATTGTACACGTGTGTATGCTTCAGTGCTTTAAAGAGAGTCAGCTGCAGCCTGCGCGTTAACAGCTGCATCTGCTTTCATGTATAAGACTGGAGGGAATTTATTAAATTGTGCCCGACGCTGGCAAACCTTCCGACAGCTCAGTTATTTTGGGTTTCTGGGACAAATGACTGGGAACGTATAGTGTGAACGGCAGAAATAACCTGCGTAGTTAGGCAGGTGTATGATGTACAGGGAGTTTATTTTGAGCCATTACTTTTTCAGTTCAAAAACACTTTCCTTTATTTTAACACAAACTATTTTCTCTCCCTTTGCAGGTGTTTGAGCGTCTGAGCCAGCCAGGTGTAGCTATTGGTTTGGCATGGACGCCTCTCGGGGGCGAGATCATGTTTGTGGAGGCAAGTCGCATGGATGGGGAAGGACAGCTCACTCTTACCGGACAGCTAGGGGATGTCATGAAAGAGTCGGCCCATCTGGCCATCAGCTGGCTGCGCAGCAATGCAAAGAAATACCAGCTAACTAACGGTACGTGGCGGCGGCACCGGCGGCTTATTCCCCGTGAGTGAGTAACGTTACCAGGCAGATCTCAGGCTGTTAGGATGGGGAGAGAAGTGGCATGGCCTCCTCTGCAGCGCCTACGTTGGCTTCTATTCCAACAGGTTCTGTGGTGCAGCACAAAGTGCAATCAATTACTTAACGAAAGCTTAAATCGCTTTACAAAGTTAAGGATCAGTGATGGGCTGCAGCTTGTAAGCTCACACTTCCTGCGTCGTGGGGGGAAGTCGCTCCCTTACGCAGGAAGTCCAGTCAGGCAGTGCCAGGATGGGCTGTGAGAGCTGCATGAATGATGTGTGCTGAAGAGTAACTTGTAATGAGATTAATGTAACGTCGAGCGTAGTCTGGCTTGTTCAAAAGAGAGAGTTGCACAGGAAACAATTGCCCCCGTCTCCTTTATTCCTGGCAGCATCTGGAAGTTTTGATCTCCTTGACAACACAGACATCCATCTCCACTTCCCTGCTGGAGCCGTCACAAAAGATGGACCATCTGCAGGGGTCGCCATAGTAACGTGCCTGGCTTCTCTCTTCAGTGGTCGGTTGGTGTCCTCGGACGTGGCGATGACAGGCGAGATCACGCTGAGGGGACTTGTTCTCCCGGTGAGTAGGAGGACCTGAGCCCTTTAACAATCCGCGGGTCCACCGGGTTGGTTTTATAGACGGATTAATGGCCATCAGTGATCGATGCACCAGGAGGCTTGTGCAGGACAAGCGTCGTCCTTCCCATTCATTCACAAGTAATTAAGACAAGAAGTTCTTGCTGGGGACACTCTGCAGAAACAGGAGTCATAATTCCATACTGCCCCCATTAGGGGCTAATCTGGGTCACAAGTCACTCTCCATTTCTGTATTTATTGCTTTACCGCCCCATATAAAAACATTTAAATATCCTTTTAACAGCTGTAACCTCCTATATGATAAATTGACTATTAATTCACTCGCCTATAGCACTGATGGGGTCTGAAGATTAATCCGATACTGGTCTGTAATTGGCACAATTTCTTTTGTAGCTAGAGTAATCATTCCGATCTATTAAGGGGCTAAAATATTACTGTATTATTTTGCACATTAATGATCCAAATTGGTTTTCTTAGGTTGGAGGAATCAAAGACAAAGTGCTCGCGGCTCACAGAGCCGGCCTCAAGCGGGTCATTATTCCCAAGCGGAACGACAAGGACCTGGAAGAAATTCCTCTTAACGTGAGACGCGATCTGCGCTTTGTGCTGGCGGACTCGTTGGACGACGTTCTAAACGCAGCTTTCGATGGGGGTTTTTTATTAAAAACCCCACCTGAGCTCCTGAACAGTAAACTGTGAAACGTCTGCGCAGCAGCTCCTGTCCCGAGGGCTCTGCCAAAACACAGAGTGAGTCCTGCTAGGTTCTGGAGAAAGACGTTCTGAATAGATCGGTGCATTACTATTACGACACAAGACTTTGAAGGGTAGGTTTAATTTAATGATTAACATGTTATAAATTGTACTCAATGCACTGCGGCCTGCCGGGTGGCTACCCGTGTGTGGTTGTACACCTCCCGGCATGTTCTGAAGGTGGTAGTCGTGCTACCCCGGCCCAGCTTCATGTTGGCCGCTGTGTTTTAATCATACAAATTAATGTCCGAGTGGAATAAGTCACGAGTACATCCCCATTCCTTATCTTTGCAGTTTCATACAACATGCTGTTCTTATTAAGGGAAGCGCTCCAGCAGTATTCAGTGTCCTATCTGTTTGCTAGAGACCGTCCTAGATCCAATGAAGGAAATTAATCTCACTGATTTAGATCCCTGATTTGACCTCTGGACCTACATAAGGAATCTATAGGTCTATTAGCAGACATCACATTAGTACAAGCGATGATCAGAGTATCAGGGTGGGTTACTAATTCCTGCTTTAACAGAAGCGTATTTGGGGACCCTTTTTGCCCTGAGTTGATGGAATGATTATTTTGCACTGGGGCCGGGATTAATATATTCCAATAGCATTTACCAATGGTTATCACCCCACTCTGCGTGATAGAAACAGCCGCAGAACGCGCCTTGTGGTCTACGCCGCGCAGGAGGTAAAAGCTTAATGTGTATTATGTTTTGTCTCTATTACCTGTAAATTGAGCACTTAATTCATTAAATCCGCTTGCTTATGTCTGGGATTTAATCTATGGATCATGCGCTATTCAAAAAAAAAAAAAAAAAAGTACAATAATTCTAGCAAATGTGACTTTGCCATTATGTGAGGTATCTTTACAGAACAAAGCACACGCTAGTCCCACGGTACAGATTTCTCACGGTCAGCCTCAGGGGTTTATTAGTCTGGTGACGTTAACTCGTGTAGATCCAGTATCTTTGAGACCTGTCCTTTAAATGCTGAAACAAGGAATGGGAATTGTAAAGCGTGGATGGGGGTCCTGCATTTATTTTATATACAGTCACATACCCCAAATAAAAAATACTATCCGCTGGATGGTCTGTGAGGCTTACCGCCGCGCGCAGGAGCTCATAAATCAGGAGAGAGAACGCTTCTTCATTGCTGAAGCATTTCTTTTATTAATAGAACATGAGGCAGAGCTTGGGATACTCTTTGTATTCGATAACATCACGAGACCAAAAACATTTTTAAACAAGACAGGATCTTTGCTATCCGAGTCTCTAATCAGTAACTCATCCAACGCTAACTGAGGTCAAACGTTAAAATGAACAATCACCCTAACAATGTGCACCCGGGGGAGCCCTTAGAGGGGGCTTTAAATACACCGGCCCGTATAGAGAAACAGACCCCATGTCAGCACAATAGGCAACTCGTAAGTGTAACGGTATTAAAGTTTGTATCTGACAGACAAGTAAAGGGCATACACTGCAGACCACAGATGCACTCCCATCACCCCTAGCCACAATTAGCCTAAAACCAAGTAGCACAGGGGTATTTAAACTTACGCTTTTTCTGAAGAAAAAAGCCAAACAAATCCCATCCAGTACTGAACGATTACACAAATGAAAGCCAAGAGCTGGTAGTTTGCCAAATAGACATTTAAACCACATTTATAAAAAGATGGAGAACGTCCCCAGACAGCTCTTTAACAATATCTGCTTTCACTTATATTTGTCAGACAATGAATTCTTGCGCTACAAAAACAAATCCACCCTTTTTACTGAAACAGCCCAAAAACTATCCTCGCATCCGGAAGCAAATCGCACTTTGAAATATTTTCTTTCAAGACAGGACAAAAAAAACGAGCGTTCCATAAACCAAACACTGCGTCGTCAAACAGTCATCCAGCGGGGGGATGTAACTCCCTAAATACAGGGCTTACCACCGTCAATTAACTACAATTCCTACGATCCCTTAATGAGCATGAATAGCCACGTCACCCGTCATCCTCTAACTGCAACCAAAAATCAATCTCTTAGCTTTCCTCCAAATCATACCAGCCAACGGGTAAACGGAGAAAACCTTTTCCAAATAAAACAAAAAATAATAACATTAAACCACAACGGATGCGTAGCAAACATGTACCCAAAAAAACCTTCATTACAGAAAAAGTCAAATTTATTGAATGAAAAACTAGAAGTTAATAAAAATTAGCAATACACTGAAAATGTACAGACAGCAGCAGTGCTATATAGTGACTTACAAATGAGGGGCGCAGCGGCGTCACGCCGCGCACAATGGCTTCTCCGTCACAGGAGGGGAAGAAACAAACTGGGTTTCACTGTACAAACTACAAACACAAATTCGGGATTATTTTACACGTTCATTTTTTGACTTTAATTTTTAATTTTTGTAAAGATTTTCTGTTTAAATACAAAAGATGCCCAGCGTGGGTGCCTTTATACGTTTATATCTCTCTCTCAGTGGTTTAGGAGTTTAAATATTAGTGTTTCTACATGCAACGTGCAGCCCCGGCTCCTCGGCTGCCTGTTTAATGGTAACTGGTGTGGGGGGGGGGGATTTTGAACACTGGCCCTGGAAGTGTCTGAATACAGTCTCAGCACATGGAGATGGTCACGTTAATTCCCAAATTGCCGTTTTCTGCAAAGAGCTGTGCAATGCTGGTATCAAAAACTAGGCAGTCACTGTTCATTATGGCCGTCGCAATTCCCTCGTGAATGGAGCGCGGCGTGGCTTCCCAAGTCAGCCTCCTCCGGTGGCCGTTTAGCTCCAGCCGGTAGGCGAAGTTCTCCGCTTGCTTGCGCGTTCCTATTAGTTGTACAATCGCAAAGAACTGTTGGTGCCCGTCGTATTTCTCTTGTTTTTCCAAGACCAACATGAAATGAAAGCCAAAGCACGACTGCATCATGACCCAGTCCACGGCACCCGGGAGATTAATGTCCGTAGCCAGAAAGACAATATCCTCTCCTTGTAACGTTGTTATAGACTTATGCTGATGCATTAGATGGGGCATTACTGCATCCAGGGAGCCCTGCCATTTGCACGAAGCTCCGGGGCAGGGGCAGGAGTAAGGTCTGAACTCGCACAGCTCCTCGTGATCCGCTTTTTCCGTGTGGGGTAAGGTTATCTCGCATCCAGAACTGGCGTATTTGCAGGGGAAGAGAACGGAGTTGGCGACCTTCTCCATCGCCAGGTTACGGATGGAGCCCAGGGGGCCCCTGCAGGTCGGACAGCATGTGAGCTTCGGCCGGCAGTTGCTGCAGACGAGGTGTCCGCTTTGACACTGGAGGATGGGTGGCAGCACATAGTCGAAGCACACGGGGCATTCGAAGAGACTGGCCAAGTCATTGTTGGAGGCAGTCGTTCCCGTGAGGGCCGGTACTCGCTGGGATGGAGGACACTTGGAAGTACCAGTCGGGATGGCTGTAGCAGTCTGACGGCTCATTTCTGTAAGGAAGACGGGAAAAGTAATTAGCGTTAATGAAACGGCCGTAAAGGAGTGAACACAGAATGACAAACAATCATTAATCCTGAACAGCAGACCCGGCACACCCAGGACTGGAATATCAGTCTGAGCAACTACAGCCCACTACAAACCAGAAATGTACCCAAACCCGGGGGGGGACCCTGCAGCCCACTACAAACCAGATATACACCCAAACCCGGGGGGACCCCGCAGCCCACTATAAGCCAGATATACACCCAAACCCACTGGGTAAATTAAGACAGACCCCTGCAGCCCACTACTAACCAAAAACACACCTAGACCCAGATGGACCCCCGCAGCCCACTACAAACCAGAAATGCACCCAAACCAGTAGGGACCCCAGCAGCCCACTATAATCCACTACAACCCAGATATACACGCAAACCCACAGAGCTAAACCAAAGGGGGACCCCCGCAGCCCACTATAATCCACTACAACTCAGAAATACACCCCAATCCACTGAGCTAGAGCTAAAGGGGGACCCCCGCAGCCCACTGTAATCCAGCCAACACAGGGGAGTCTCAGGGCCCCATTAAGTAACTTTTCACATGGCTTAAGCCATCAGATGGCCCGTGTCCGGTGCCAAAGCTCCAGCCCCTGCCACGTCCCCGTGGGTCCTGCCTGACCGAGGCACGGCACAGACAGACGGGGAGCAGTGTTATTACGGTCTCCCTAACACCGAATACTCCAATACGAGCCGATTACCGGCCGCGATAATCACAGACAACGCCTCTACAGACGCGTAAACCCGCGTGGGGGCAGCAGCAGCTCCAGGAAAGACTAGTGGCAGCGCGAGCCGGGGGTGATCCTGCCCCGGGCATTACCTTTGCGTTTCCTGGGCTCAGTCCCGGACATGCAGGTGAGGAGTACCCCTTTCCATGAGTAGAGCACGCGGTGAGTGGCCTTGCCGGTCATGGGGAGTGAAGCAGAACCCGGCGCTGCCCCGGCCCCATCATGCACTAGCCTCCCCGGGAATCGCAGCAGCTCCAAGCGCGGCCACACCCGCAAGAGGGAGACGGAGCATGCGCACTGCACCCCCTACATCATATCCGCGGCACGGACCGCCCCTAGCCTTAGTCATCGCCCACACCGGCAGGGTGTGACCAGCAGACAGGAGGAGACGGCATGCAGACCCTCCCCCTGCCCTACATTACCCCACCCCTGATATTTTCTAAACAACATACCCTCCCGTTACATTACCCACAGCTATGACCCCCCCTGCCGTTACATTACCCACAGCTATGACCCCCCCTCCCGTTACATTACCCACAGCTATGACCCCCCCTGCCGTTACATTACCCACAGCCATGACCCCCCCCTGCCGTTACATTACCCACAGTTATGCACCCCCCCTGCCGTTACATTACCCACAGCTATGCACCCCCCCTGCCGTTACATTACCCACAGCCATGACCCCCCCCTGCCGTTACATTACCCACAGCTATGCACCCCCCCTGCCATTACATTACCCACAGCTATGCACCCCCCCCTTGTCGTTACATTACCCACAGCTATGCACCCCCCCCTTGTCGTTACGTTACCCACAGCTATGCACCCCCCCCTTGTCGTTACGTTACCCACAGCTATGCACCCCCCCTGCCGTTACATTACCCACAGCTATGCACCCCCCCTGCCGTTACATTACCCACAGCTATGCACCCCCCCCGCCGTTACATTACCCACAGCTATGCACCCCCCCCGCCGTTACATTACCCACAGCTATGACCCCCCCCTCTCCCCTTATGGTATTAACAGCCCCTGTGACCCCTCCCCTAATCTTACACACAGCAGACCGTCATATACGGACGAGACCCGCCCCCTATTCTGCACACTTCCTCATGGCTCAGAGTAATGAGATGGGGAGATAGATGTGAACTGGAAGGAAAGGGCCCCCAGGGACCCATTAGATACCTGCACTCACAGGCCAGGCTGCCAGACATCCCATTATTTATGGCTCATTTCATTAACTGAAAGCCCAAGGAACAACCCCTCCACCAATGCACATCTACTGCCCGTTACACGTCTAATACACGCCACAAACACAACGGCCCAAATCCACACAAATGAACAATGACACAAAACACTACCTAATGTGACCCCAAACCATACGATACCCTGACTGTTACGTATTTAGGAAGGGGGATTGCTGGCCCTCCTCAAACGTTTTACTAAATCCAGGCACCTATTTTAAAAGGGTTTGTACACCACTGCAGAATATGACGGCGCTACATAAAACAAAACTAATAATATAGGCATTCCCTCCCCAACCTCAGCATCTAACTTACTCAGGGGATGATTTCATGAACCAAAAATATTTCTGCCGCAACACACAAAAGGGGGGGGAGCACATATATGACCCCGGTGCAAAACATGTCTCTTCTCACCAAGAATCGCACAATAAAGGGGGACGTTACTTTGTATTCACCACAATCCCCACATAAACACGAACAACCAGCAAGACATGACATCGTTCTGGTGGCAAAAGGGTTAAAATTCACTGTCTGCCCTAGACCGGAAATAGTGATAAAAATATCCACCCTTAAAACCCCCGCAATTAACTATAATGATAACTAATATAACGCTGCCACCACCAAGACAATTTATACATGGGGTCCTTGAACTCAATTAAGGAATATTTATTATGAACAAAAACAGTGCATCCAAAAAACATGATAAACAGATTATTTACACCAAACAGATAAAAATAAAAAGGAGAAATGACAGAAAACCCAACTACTCACTTGAGCGGTAAAGTAACAGTTTTTCTGTCCGTAGGGCTCCGGAAAGATGGCGACTTACTCAAAAGTAGATCTTGGCCCCTAGTAAGCCCCCCGACCAATTTCCTCTAATTCATTTCATAACCAGTTCATCTCGAGTTTCCAATCCGGCCCAGAGGGGGTATAAGCGGAGGGCAGGGGTACCTATAATATGTGTTGGATATGACCCTGGAAAGAATCCATTATCTATGAGGGCATCCAGGCATGGTGGATCACTCAGCAAGTAGACGTAACGGCACCTCCGCTGTAACATTTCACACCTTGCAGAGGGCCGGGTTGGAGTCTGAGCTTCAAAAGAGAAAATTATCTTATAATAACAGGGGTGTCCAACATGTGCCCTGCTACTTACCAGTGGGAGGGTCTTTTGTACTGCAAAGAGGAAGCGGAACCCAGCAGAGTTCACGTGACATCACATGACTCTGCTCCAGTCCTGCTTCCTCTGTTCATTACCAGAGAACGCAGAGGGAGGCCGCGCCCCCTGCTGAAGTCTGTGAGCGGCATCGAGGAGTTGCAGTGCAGGTAAGGGGGTGGGGAGGGTGTTTGAATGAGTATGCGTGATTGAGGGAATGAATGAGTATATGAATGAATGAGTGTGTGTGATAGCATGGATGTGTAAGTGCTGGAACCTAGGCATGATGGGACTGTGATTGCGGTTAGCAATCACACTCCTATCATGCCAAGTCAGCCAGTACATGCTGAAACCTAGCTAGCTGCCCCCCTTGTGTATTGATGCTGCCAGCAGTATGGGGTCTGCACATCACTTACTGCCACCCTGTACCAGCATGTACTGACTGACTTGGCATGATAGGACTTTGATTGCTAACAGCAAGCACAGTCCCATCATGCCTAGGTACCAGCATTAACTCGTTGCCTGGGTATGATAGGAGTGTGATTGCTGTTAATCACACTCCTATCATGCCAAGTAATTTGCTAATTTTTTTTGTCCAATTATGTTGTGTTACCTACTTTTATTAAAAATGTGAGTTTTTATTATTATTTTTAAAGGTGGGGTGTCCTTTTTGGTTTTGGCTAAGTGAATGTTTTGGTCCAGAAGTTTCATTTTAGTTCATCCCTAGAATAAATAGAACTATTTCATTTTTAATTATCCTGAATTTGTAGTCACAAAACTTTCTAGGCCCAGAAATCAGTGAGAGGAAGAGTAAAGGTTTTGTGTCATTTTACTTTATTTTAATCTGCATATTTTATTAAAGGCCATATTTTCTCACAGTGAAAAATGGGTTCGGCCCTCGCACGTATACAATTCTGATGAAGTGGCCCACTGCAGAAAAAACTTGGACACCCCTGTTATAAGACCTTTTTCCACCACATGCCTATACAATCGAATTAACCCCTCTCATGCTGAAATTAACCATACCATCTCTACCAGGTCCATGTATGCCCTACACAAGTTGGCGCGGCCGGCACCAACTGAAAAGATATTTCTTATCGGATGTCTCGAGCTTTTCTCTCCTGGCCTTTGGAGCGGATAACGGCTCGTTGCGGGAACACACGGCCCACTGACGAGACAAAGTCACACTGTGGTGTAATCTACAACGCAGGGCCCGATAACAGGCAAGAGCGGACCGAGCATAACATATCCATCAAGAGGTAAATAAGCTTAGCGTCCGCTTGTATTAAATATGACACACAGGGGTTCCACCTATATAAATCAAACCGCTGCAGTGGGCGAAGGGGCTTGGCGTATACACGGGGCCCCGGACGCAATGGGCAGCAGGGGGTCCGCGCGGGGCAGCTTCATTCTCCTCCAGTAACATGTTACGGGGGATTTAGCCAGAGGAACGTGGATCATTGTTACCAGGCATGCATTATAATTGCTTATAGCTTGTGAAATAATAAGGCAGAAAACGATGAATAAAGTCACATGTGAAGGGCTAACGAATAACATGCAGTGTATTCACAGGCTACCCCGTCACTTCCTTTCGAGGGCCACTCACTTGAGTCTAAGCAGCTGCCAGCTTCCAGCATAGCACACGTCCTCGACGCAGATCAGTAACAGAGGGATCGCCGCTCATATGCCACAGAAGGGTCCTGAAAGAAAGTGACATCATATGTGACCTCACACAGAGCACCAGCTCCCTCCCTCGTAGCGGCAGGTAATGCGCATCTATGTATTTACCCCAGTATTTACCACCATCATGGGCGATTACCATTCCCCGAGCCACCTTTAAGGGGGCGATTATAGGGGAAAGTTCAGCGGGATCACTGCAAAAACGCAGAACCAAATGTATGCAAAATGAGTTAACGCATCCCTCGCGGCGACATATCAGCCTCTTCACCCCCCCCTCGCGGCGACATATCAGTTTCTTCACCCCCCCCTCGCGGCGACATATCAGCCTCTTCACCCCCCCCCTTGCGGCGACATATCAGCCTCTTCACCCCCCCCCTTGCGGCGACATATCGGCCTCTTCACCCCCCCCCCTCGCGGCGACATATCGGCCTCTTCACCCCCCCCCTCGCGGCGACATATCGGCCTCTTCACCTCCCCCCCTCGCGGCGACATATCGGCCTCTTCACCCCCCCTCGCGGCGACATATCGGCCTCTTCACCCCCCCCCGCGGTGACATATCGGCCTCTTCACCCCCCCCCCCCCCTGCGGCGACATATCGGCCTCTTCACCCCCCCTCGCGGCGACATATCGGCCTCTTCACCCCCCCCCCCTCGCGGCGACATATCGGCCTCTTCACCCCCCTCGCGGCGACATATCGGCCTCTTCACCCCCCCCCCCCCCGCGGTGACATATCGGCCTCTTCACCCCCCCCCCCCCCCGCGGCGACATATCGGCCTCTTCACCCCCCCCCCCCTCGCGGCGATCGCTAAAACCCAGCATGGGATCATTTACAGACTCGATACCGGAGATGTGCATAGAGAAAGGGGATTTCTCATCGCTTATTGAAAGGACCTCAATCAGACATCACGTTCCACGTACCCAGTCACATCCACTGAAACATATATGATATATACATATATTTATCATGGACACAGAACATGAATTCCTTACTCACTTCACCCCCCCAGCCACAGGTAAGAATATAAAAACTTTAGTCCAATTTAAGGCAAATGGACCGGTAAGTGAAGCCGCCGCAGTGATTTATCAGGTTTTATTGTAAATTCATTACATTTGCGAATGTCATTTCAATTGGCTCCAGGAATGGCAGCCCCCGGCCCGGCACCGCTAACGAGATCCATAACGAGAAGAGCCCAAGAAACATCCACGGTAAGCAAAGATTTCGCTTTCAATGCTCAACGTGTTTGCGTCTTATAATAAATAGTCATTGATTTTAAGGGAAACCGTCTAACCAAAGTACATGCTTTTGTAATTTCCCAGCATGCACCTGACTACGCGACGTGTGTTGGTTAACATCAAAAAGCATAAAACCTGTCGTCAGGGTTGCGGTATTTAAAACAGGTTACAAAGTGTTACAGGGGCCGAACCGCTAAACAAAACATCCGTTTTCTGTTTCTATGGCAACAACCCATCAGTACTTTTGTCACCCGACAACTGAGTATTCCAAGATAAACTTACAAATCAGGCAAAAAACAACCGGGAAGGAACTCGTTTCTAGAGCATTTCGTTCAAATAAGTTAGAAACGGATCGGTTACGTTTCATAAAGGGGGAGATTCCGCCTCAGCAGAAGAGAACATTTTTAAATGCAGACCTTGTTACTAAGAAGTTGAACGCCGCCATACGAACGCATAGAGACAATAACGGGCCCCTTCAGCCACCCGCGGCACGCATGGCTCCAGAGCTACTTTATGGCAGATTTGTGACAGAAACTGAGAATTCAGCGCATGACCCAATAAATGTAAAAACGCATTTGAAGAGCAGCGCACAAAGCAGAAGCAAAAACAGAACCCACGGACGCACAGACACACAACAAAACCACCGGAAAAACAGAATATCGGCTCTGGCAAAACGCGTTACATCACCGGCATGCTAAATAAAAACAGCACTTCCCGACAGCAAGAAAAAAAATCTAACAAACAGATTAACAAAAACACAACAAGATAATCAGAAACACATCCCTTCCGACCGCAAGCGGCACACATCACTCTCAGCCACATAGGTTGGAACAATAGAAGTGTCAGACCGGCAGGAATGCATTCAGTCCCCGCCATGTTGGCAGAACAGACGTTCTGTAGACAACAAAGCCAGCGACAGTCCAAGTAAACAGCGCATTCCCGCCGCACAGAGGCACAAAGGGGGCCCGGGAGACGCAGCGGGGACCCTCCTTACGGGGACCGAGGACACGGATAAAGGGAGAGCAAAGAATGGATTGGGCTGCAGGCCTCAGGCTGGCAACACAAGAGAATTCACTACGGGATACACAATAAACACACACGCATGCTTACCGGGACACCTCCAACATACAAAGGATCACCGCTGGATTAACCCATACAGTGCCACACTGCCACCCAGGAATTAACCCTTATAGTGACAATTTGTCTTTGCCTTTTTTTAAAACATAGCAACAGGTTTTGTTTGGGGTTTCATGGGAATTTTGGTGTTTTCTGTACATGTCACCGGCTTATGTTGTTACTGATCATCCTTCTACAGCCAAGACAACTAGTGTGCAACACAACAGGTGTAAGGAGCACCAACTACACTGCATTACACTGTGTAACCTGAACATTACCCCGGGTGCTCATGGGTTAACACACACACAACATATGTTCTAGGAAGACAAAGGTTCCCCAGAGTATCTAAGACAACCATAAGCAAACACATCACAGCACACAGGGGGTTAAGCTGAATTCCGGACCCCTAGAAGAAACGTAGCGAGAGGGAAGGTACCCCGGGCCACTGGGGGCCAGCTCTCCACCGAGACTGTGGCATACGAGCATAAGAGTTAAATCTGGAGGTATACTTAACATGTACACAGTTAACTCTGGTAACTGAACACACAGGGGTTAATTCTCCCGTAACGGGGTCTGGGCCTTGGGCTCATTCTAGTGAACATTTCAGGCAGGTAAGGGTTAACTTCAAGTCCAGGGGGCGACGAACCATCCCCGGGCACCCAAACATTAACTCTTCAGGGACGCAGAAACTCAATAGGGAGCATGAGGAACAAAGGGTTAATTTCCCAGTCACGCAGGAGTTAACATTAGGCCCAGGGAGCGCAGGGGTTAACCCACCGGCCATGAAGGGGTTATCCAGTAGGGCACGGGTTCGCCGGGCGACAGACTGACCTTCCCGCGGAGGGCCTGGTCTCCCGGAGCTGCGTGCGGCGAATACTCGGTGTCCCCGGTCTCCTCTAGCCGTTAACGTGCCCAGCGCGCGGCCGCCCTCACAGAAACACACTGCGGAGGGAGCGTGCGTACGTGCGCGGGACCGGCCGCCTGACGTCACATCCGACACGCGAAGCGCGCGCCCTCGTCGCCAAATATGCTCGTGTCAATGGGCACGAGACTAAACCCGCCCTCCGCCTGCCTCCCTCGGCTTTCCCGCCCTTTGAGCGCAAGGGGGGCTGTGTTCCCGGGTACATCATGTGGCGTCTCGCAGCCTCGTTAACGAACGTGTGGCAGGGGCCCCTCCCGTTACTGTGAAGGAGGTCAGCTCCGGTTATTGACATGTATTTATAAACAGTCTTAGTTTGGCACCAGGTGAGGCGATGCTTTACACACAGCCGGCTTTAAAATGTGACAAGAAGGGGTTTCTGACTGAAAAAAAGCATTGTCCCGTGTCCCCCCACACCCCGAAAACCGCCATAAAAATAGCAACATGGGACATAAAAGTTGCAATTACCCGCACAGCAGGCATTAAAACAGGGGAAAGGGAAACTAGGTGATGGCAGACATGTCAGCTGTACCTCGGAGACATCTTTGTTACTCAAGTATGTTGTATTACATTGTAACAATATGCTGCAGGCCTGATCCAAAACCCTCTCAGTGCTGTAATATTAACAGAGCGGGGTCTCTCCCGCGGCTTCGTTTGGGCATTTTGTGACGGTGGTACGCAGGGCTCCAAACCAAAACTGCACCGGCGCGTTTCCTTATCATGATAATTGTTCCTTTTGCAGGCGGAGGCGTTTGGATACGTGGACGACCCTGTTCCGTCACCTCGGTCTCCTTCTCGTGGTTTGCCGCGCGTGATCGGCTGTCAGTAGCTGCCTCAGGGTGAGCCCGCCAAGTGCATTCTAGTTGTTACAGTTAATAGATTGTTTGCATCGCCCCCTGACACGTACACCCGGGTCACAGCCGCATGATGATGTCACAAATCTAAAGTTGGCGGCAGTACGTATGGCTGTGTGTGGCCTTTGAATTAGTGCGAAACGCGTTGGGCGTTTACCCTTCTGTCTCCTATCTGCCGCTGTATGCCATGCCGTGGATGACAATTTTGGAATAAACTGCTTTCGTATACCCAGGGGTCAGAGCCTTTGCCGTTTACCTTAAGAATGCAGATTCCTGTGGCATCCAGTCAGATCCGTCTTTAATGGATATCACTGCACTCTACGACATCCCCTAATCCTCGTTTATGTTCTTTTGAGATGACATGTTGTTTTATCGCTTTAAACGCTAGCTATTTTTAGGCATTCACATTCTATTTAAAAAAATGCACGACAATGATGAATAGGGTCCGGACGGGAGGTGATCGTGAAAAACACCACTGACGACGTACAGTGATACTGAGCATTACAGCAGGGATCACACTGTACGGCACACCGTCACGTCCCGTCTCGGCCCGCCAACAGCTCTAAACATACTTTCAGACTGTATTAGTGTTATGAGGCCCACGCGTTTCCGACATAGGGTCAGTCGTGATAAGGATAAGGAGCATGTCCTGTGCTACTGCATATGGAGCATGTCTCTGTCCCTTGTCACCGTGCCTGCAGTCTGACACTCACCTCTGCTGCGTGGGACACTTAGTCGCTGTCCCCCAAACAAAACCGCAGTTCCAGTTTAAATGAAATTGGCCAAATTACAAGTGCCATTGCTGGTGTAAAAATCCAGAATATTGATTAAAACACTCATGTAATATATTGCGGCCGCCTACAAAGGATCATTCCATTCTTGCCCATTCCTCGTAGAGACGATGTAAGTTCAAACAAAGCCTACATTGTGGGAATTTACCCCAACAGATTACATAAACAATTTGTTGCTTATCCCTTTGACTTTCCTCTAGAATGACCCTAGTGTTACTTTATTACACACTCGTTATTAAACACACTGATATAAACCGGAAATCTGTGCAGACACTAAGATAATCGATTAAATCCAACGTTTCCGCGCGCCGTGTGAGCCTAACGGCTTCCAAAAGGCGGTTTTCAGGCGAAACCTAGCAGTTTCACAGAGCAAGTCGTAGCTTGTAGACGGGAACTCCCAGTAACAGCGAGGGCTGCAAGGTAATATAAGAAACACATGCAGATTATTCAGGGACCTACTGGAAACGACACCTCCCACAACTCTAAGCCGGTGTCTGACAACAAATCTGTCAACCGGACTGCGGCCTTCTCTAGCGATAATAACAATAACCGTATTTAATGGGTTTCTCGTGAAGGGTCAAACAAGGTCATATTTTGGTAATGTGTTTTCTTAGTAATTGTTGATTTTAATATTATGGTTAGTTTGTACTTCTCTTTTTGAACAGAGCCACACAGTCCGATGGTGCTGTACAAATAAAACGTAATGTCAAATGACAAGTCTTGCTTTTAGGTGACGGCGAAGGCTTCGAGAGCATCCCGCCATCTCGTGTGATTTACATGTTTGTGCTGCACTCTAGACAGACGTGGATAAGCTGCTTTTAGGACGTCTTTGCATCTTCAAACAACATAAGTGATTTTTGAGGTGTGTGGTTTTAAGTCCTCTACAACAATATTAGAGGGCGGTCTGATGAAATCGGTACAATAAACAGAATTGCGTAATGTTATGAGACGTTTGTACAGGTTCCATGCCCCGAAGAGAAGAAGTCTGAGACATTTCCTGCAGCGCAGGCAGACTGTATGACGGGTCAGCAGTAACGTGAGAGCAGGTCCGATTACATCAGCTCTTACCTCTGGGATCTCCTCTCTGACTCAGTGTCACCTGATGAGATGGGGCCGCTGGTGGCCACGTCTGTAACATGTTGGTATGACAACAGGAGCGAATAACAGAAATTGTGTTTTATCTAGTACCGGCTGTCGTATAGAGAGGTACAAATGATACACAGATGAAAGCCTCTGCTAGTCCTTAAACTGGAATCCGACACGCCTTTGAGCAAACAGCGAAACATTAATCTAGAGGAAGGGATACATTGGAGGCGATTGTTAAATGACGCATGTGACAGTCATACCTGTGTTTTACGCAATTATGCCAGCCATTTGTGAAAGCGGCACTTTCTGTCCTTCCTCCATTGCCTGGCTGATGACTCGTTGTGTTTTGGTCATTTCACAATGTGCCAAAATACCTTGCAAAAAGAAAATGTATAATTTAAGACCCTCTAACGTTTCATTTCCTTGAGTAAGCTAGAACTACAGCCCCTCGCATCATCTAATCTGAGTCTCACCCAACGTTTCTGGCCCATAATAAAATATTTAATTATAAGGAGCCAGGGTGGTCCACAGCCAACTGAAATGAAATAATTTGCTGCCTCTTAACCCGCTCTTATCCTACGTTTAGTATTGTGCTTGGCGTGCCGTCCCAGTCTCTTGTTTTAGCAGCGCAGTTGTTTTGTTTCCGCGGACCCCCACGTCGAGTAAGCTTTACAAAAAGCTATAGGCAAATTGCGTGGTTTAGCAGATGGCGTAGAATCCAAACATGCTTTTTGCTGATTTCGCCGTGTTCCGGAGTGTATGTCGGATCGGCAGATGGTGAGCATTAAAATCTTGCGCAATGCAAGCAGTTTGTTGGTGCAGAGAAATGTCAGGCATGAAGTTTCCTTTCAAGCACCCCATATGTGACCCATTAGCCCCCGAAAGGGTCTCACATTGCTTTGAATTGTTTTGCTAGGCCAGGTACTCATGGAGGAGAGTAAAGGAATTTAGAGAAAGCGAGAGATTTTAAGGACACCACTGACTGAGCGCATGTTTGTCGATGGAAATATGTGTTTGGGGCCAGAGAGAGGCAGCCTCTGGTAGCACAGATGCAGAGGACTATAACTCCCATTCAGCTTAGCCCAGCATCGCTGGAGACATAGCCCAAAGCCGTCAGAGAGCTGAATGTTCCCTGTTCTGTCTTTGCTCAGACACTGATCAGTCGTATTCGTTTGTCTGCCCTGAGGACTCACATTATTCACTCTTCAGATCAAAGGAACCAGAAGAGAAAACGCACGTCTGAGTGGTGGGGGGGGCGCTCTCCTAAACCTGCAGAGAGGATGGGGCCTTCCTAATCCTGATGGGTCAATAGATCTCCAGAACCTGTCATGGGTATGACTGGAATAAAATACAGCGGGGAAATTTACCTGTAGAATATCTGTATCCTGTATCCTTTCGTGTCTGTAAAATGATGGTTTTAGGTAAACACTGGCATTGGTTTTATGGAGACACTGGGGGAACACTCCGGTGAAATGGGCCATGAATAATTGAGGGAGGCCTCCGTCAGCGTGACACTCACCGGCAAGCGCTATTCGGAGGTGTTTGGTTTCATGGTTAAGTAAATATGCTTAGTGGCTTTTTTCAAACTCACTAAAAGAGAAAATAGAAAGACTTGCTGCCGTTGTGTATACAGGTGAAATATAGCATTTATAGTGCACACTTTACTATTTTAGGATATATGCTGTGTTTATGTGCGGATGCAAGGCGTACTTTTCACACCTCGATGTATAATGAGTTACTATTCTTTGGGTGCCCCCCTTGGCCCATGGAAGCTGTGGAAGCAAAGGTTTTCAAATGCATCCCTCTTTTTTGGGGTCTGTGCTCGTTTCTTATGTCGCCCCCTCCTAGCAATAGTCCCCTAAAATGAAAGTGTCTGTCTTTGGCCATGTGGAATGTTAAGGGGTGTATGTTTAGTAATAGTAACTCTTGTAATATTGTGCTTTTCCAGGGCTGAAGCCGGACCGTAGACCCGCACGCCAATTAAGAGACAGTTCTGCAGAGGTATCCACTCACAGAAAAGGTATGGCTCATTTGCTACGTTTTCATTTCTGAGATAGTTACATTATTATTTTTTTTCCTGGACACAATGTATGCAGCCAGGCTTGGGTTATAATATTATTTGGAATGTTACATTTTATTTATGGACTCGGTACATAGCACTATTAATATGAGGGGCAAGTTGTACAAATAACAATTATATTTCACGGTATACAAAATCAGCCCTCACATCACATTATATTATCCAATATATTAGGGGTCTGATTGTAAGGTATTATAGCTGGCATCTAACATCATTGAGCCATTTTAAATTGATATGTATTTACGTTTATATCTGTTTAACGCTTTGCAAAATAGAAATGTATCTAGTCCTACATTATAGCATTGCGGCGGAATTTCCAATGCATTTCAAGATGATCAGTCACTTGGAACTTTTCCACCCTTATATATGGACAAATCCATCTGAATTATGGGTATAAAATTAAGTCAACAAACAATATCACAGACAATTAGAGCATTCAGACATGACATAATGCTGTTAGAGGGGTGTGTACCACAGGATAGTATTCGTTTTCAGAAAGTCCCCACTCACAGAGACAACGATGCCACGTCCTGCATTGACAAAGGACCACGTCCCACCGATCTCTTGTAACGGCGATTTAGGTCACCGTCCTCAGACACTTTGGCTTAGAAATGTGCACCGCTGCAGCTGCTTCATAACCTCATATAACACAGAGGATTAAAGCTGTATCTCACAGCTTGTGAATGGGAGCCAACAAGCCGGTATCAGCTTCAGGATCACCCGACAAAGGACCTCATGGCAGGTGTATTCCTGATGCCAGAGAGGCGTCTGTGGGGCAGAGTCATAAAGTGATCGTGGGTGGAAGGGGGTGAATTGGCACAAATACTTTCTTAAACCCCAGGCAATGGAGGGTTAACCATTTTATCAATGAGCCATAAAGTTTTACCATGATCTGCAGTTTCACTCTTGGATGAAATCATTTTTTTTGTAACAGTAATAAATAACCAAAATAACAAATTCCTTGGGCTAAACCCTTAGCAAAAAATCCCTGGCAGAATGCCAGGTATTTTCACCGCATTTGTTAAAAAGATTCCAATGGGGCCATAAAGTTGTGTTTTCAAACAGAAGAATACATTTGGCTTTTTTATCCCCAGTACCCATGCAACGAGAGAGCAACAAAGCAGCTGGTGTGTGTGTAGATTTCAATTTGCCGGCCGCACCATTGGATCCGGTTAAGAGCGTTTGTGAGGAATGTGGATGCCTCCAATTAGTTAAAAGCATCGCAGAAGAGAATCATTGTGCTGAGACCTGGAACCGCTTCAAGAAAAGGGAAAGTTTCATTAACTACTCGACACTAATTGGATCCTTTGTGCCTTTTTCTCTCTCTCTAGTGAAGTGAGGGCTACGTTCGGAAATAGAGCTCACTTCAGCCCAACGTCAGTTTACACACTCAGAGCTTTCCTTTATTCAGGGGGAAAAAAGGACAGATTTAATCCGTTTAAAGTATACAATCTGGGAAAATTGTGCATCGAACGCCACTAAAACACACACATGAGGGAAATGGCTCACACAAAATCCTGTAGATTCTCTGCACTTGGTTGTAAATGTACATCTTGGGAGATTCGCACAGGGGGTGGTGGGTTGCATGCCCTAAACATATGTAAGTGCCTGTGGGTTATGAGATTGGGAGTATGATCTAAACTGTGCTCCTGTTAGTGGATTCTTTGTGTCACAATATATATACACACACACACACACACACACACTGAACACTAATAATTTCTGTGGCCAGAATGAAGCTCCAGGAAATTAAACGCTGAAAATATTATAAGAAGTCAGATGATAAGTTTAGTGTTTTTATTCTGAAATGCGAGCTGCTCTGTTTATAAAAACATACACTTTATCCATTAGGTTTAAGAGTTTTATAACCAATCACACCACAGGCAGCTCAGTAAATCTCCCAAATTATCCCAGGAATGCAGAATTGTCCTCGGCTGCTATTATAAAGCTAAAACTGCTGGCATGCAACGTCCCGGAGACCGCGGAGTTCCCTCTGGGATTGTCCAAGTTGATTCATAGTAATACTTATTTTCTCTTTTATTTTTGGGTCCTGCAAACTGCACCTAGCAACCGACAATATGAAATAACTCAGATGAGACATCTGGCTCAGAGCGTGACTTCCACGCCAAGAACATTGTGTCAGAGAGATGTTAGCCCCGGGTCCCGCCGTTTAAAACTTGGTTGGATGACGATGACTGCAGACCGCAATTAGCCTGAAATCAATCATTTGCTCATCTGACTGTTTGGTAAAGCCTTTGTTAAATAAGCATATGAAATAAGGACTGAAGAGGCAAAGCGACTTGAATTAACCATTCGCGTCGGCAGGGTTTTCTGCTCTTAGGCAGTGCAAACAATGTGTTATTGAAGTAAACGGTTTTGTGGCACAGCCTCCCAGCAGAGGTGGTAGAGCCTCATACAGTAGGGGATTAAACATGCATGGGATAGACGTACGGCTCCTGAATCTAAGACGAGACCAACGACTGATAAAGGTTTGATTCCTTACAGCAGGAAAAACAGGTAGGCAGACCAGAGGGGCCGAGTGGGGCCTATCTGCCGGCAGGTTGTATGTTTACTGAGGCAGCTGGAATGGTATGGGCTCTGACTGAGTGAAATCTCGTTCCATTGGATGTGTTTTGGCCCCACCAGCTGTCACCCGCAGAGCCGGGGTCTGCAGTATGGCTGATGGGGATCAGAGTGACACCAGAATGCAGATCCTTCGAAGAGCGGACAAAATAAGAATAAGGATCTGACGTCACTACCGCGTCCTAATAGAACAGACACCGAACTATTACATGTACTGCTTCTGCAAATGTTTCATTTGACGTGAAACTTATTATCAATCGTCATTACAAGGACAGGAAGTAGCCATAATCGTATTAAATGAAATATTTGGCATTATTGGGGACCTTCGACTTGTACCCTGAGAAAAAGAGGGAGCCGATGAGTGGCTTTCCATCAGATGCACGTATAAATGGCAAATTTGGAGAGCTCAGATAAGTAGAGCTGGGGGGCCGCCATTCCCAGCCTGCACCCAGGCCTCTCACATTGCATTGGGCAGGGGAGCCTCCACAGCATCCCTAAACTGCCATGGCAAGGAGCCAAGCGACCGTGCCAAGAAACTCTCAGCAGCGCTACAGCCAGCTAGTTTATTTAGGCCGCTTTGAACCCTTTCCACATGCCCACTCGGATAACCTACAGGGGCTGAGGTAGCAGCATTCTATGGACACTTGCCCGATACATGGCCGACAGCGCTCCAAAAGCAGCCTCTCTGTTTGTTGATTTGCTTTTATCAACTCGGGCTAAAAATTGCTAAGGGACATTGAACAAACAGTTTTCTTGTATCCAAAACAGAGGCAGATTATTTGTGGAAATGACCGCGCAGGGAAGAGCTGACAGATGGCCAGGAGTGAAAGAGGTTCATGAAATAATGGAGAGAAGCTAATCCAGAATCCCTCTTCTCTGGATCTCTATTTCAGCCTTTGGCAGGCGCACCGTTTTAGAGCTTCTCTCAAAAAGTCTTCTTTACTCTCCAGGGTCCACGCATTCTGCTTTTATGTAGAATTTATGTTTTTCCTTAGGCATTTTACGTGGGATAGGATAAAAACAGCAGATGTGCAGGATTTCTGAATATTTCATATTCCGTAGATACGTGAACATCTAACATCCAGGAGAAGGCATACACTGAGTGACCACGGCAAATATCACAGCTACGTATACTGAGATATATACATATATATATATATATATATATATATATATATATATATATATATATATATATATAATTCAGATCATGCTGGGCAGCAGGTCTCATACCTTGCATCCGTTCTCATCCTCATGACATCATTAAACACAGTTTTATCAATGGGCCAGCTGCTTTCTCTTAAAGATCCCCGTGTTCAGGATCTGCCGTATTAATGCCCATCACATTAGTATATGATATTAATGTACAGCAAGCGGCTAGGCATGCATTGCTTAACACTTTGTTGTCACTGGGCGCCTACAGCGACTGCCGCTGAATATTTATAAAAGCAATCATGTTTTGTTCTTAGATTCCGTCCTGTCATGTTCAGTAGGTTTCTGTCATTCATTAAGAATATTTTCCACTCAATTCCTCCGATTTTCTTTTCTTTTTTTTGTTCTACTCTCGAGGGCCATTTGTTAATATTTTATTCCATGTTAACATCTGGGTCTGATCTGTCTCCTGAATATTGAGGACGTTCGGCACCTTTCCAAGTTCATTTCCAAAGTGACGGTTGCTTTAACTTCATATAACGTTACCGCTATTTCATTCTGCTGCGGTTCCTCACATTTAAAAAAAAAAAACACCCATAAAGCTGAGAAGACTGGGACAAAAAAAGAAAATAAACATATTTATTCCCTGCGGGATCCCGTCACAGCACCTGGAGATCTATAGACTTATTTTCACTGCTGGGATTTATTTCTGAAAGACTTACAAAGTTCATTTTTTTAAAGGATTACTTGAATTATTCCTTTAAAGCATTTTCTTCTATTTATTTTTTTGTCTGCGTTATCTTTTTACTATTTATTGTGGTATAATGTATGGATTTTTCAGATTGATACGCTTGGACGATTCCCACCCCCGAGGGGTTTCAGCGGCCAGTGGAAGCCAAATGCGAATGAGCTGGTAGCTCCAGAGCTTGGTTTCGTCCATCGCTGCTCCAGTGTACTGACCATTTAAACGTGCTGCAGTAAGATAATTGTTTATTGGCATGAAGGAGACAATTTTCTTTATGGGTCTCTGATAGAGTGATCCATCTGCTTACAGATCAATGAGAGCCACTCACTGAATGAGTATGCTCTAACGGTCCACTCTTTGTTATGTTGGCTGTGTGTGGTGGTGCAATATAGTAGAGTAACCGTACTGTAAGATTTATTGCTCCATTCGCTTCATGCTGTCTTTTCTCAGCCTTGTGAACCCCAGTACTGGAGTGACCCTTTGTAAGTGTACCTCGTGCACCCCGCTGCCTGAGTGTCCCTGCTTGAGAACGCAAAGCCATCAGAGGTTTGTAATAGGGGTATGCTCACACTCATCCACGGCGACTTTCGCCCTCCAGTGACATGTCTCAGACAAACACGCTTCACGGGCCTCTTTTATCTTCTTAGCTTTCACTCATCTGTCATTGTTTTTCCCTCAACAGTCACCTTCGCCGTCTCCTAAACTCATGTAAACTTCAAAGGATTTTCTACTATTCCACTCGACTAGAGTGAAGAGCTGGAGCAACTGTGTCTAGGACTTGTCAGCTGTCACAGCAACCTGCCATTCACTGTCCACATTATCTTAACTGAGTGCCTTGTAACCCCCAGAACCAGTGAGACCCTCCAAAGTACATCCCGGATAAGTGGAATGGGCCAAACTCGGCTGTGAATCTCATACGACACACATAAAAGATGTGCGGGAACGTCCGCCGGGAAGATCACCGTTACGGTCGCTGCCTGTTTTTGTTTGACTGGAGGCTTTTAAGTGGCCAACGGGCTTTTGGCGGGACTGCTCTAAATGATTGCCGTTTATACGTGACGTGGAAATTGCTTTTCAGAGCAGAGTCATTAAGTATTTTGACTTGAATGCCATAAGGATATAATTGGGATTATTTTAACTATTCCCAAACTCTCTGTAAGTTAATAGGGGGCAATCTGAAATTATTATGTACCAAGAGACTGTTTTAGGCTCTCGGGATGATCAGTTAGGAACTCGTATTATAGAACATGCAGAGATCTGTAAATCACATTTACTCTGGACAAGTCCTCTCTGGACTATTAATAATGTACTGTGTAATTTAACGTGGATGCTCTCATTTCTCATGAAGCTCGTCTTAACCATGAGATGATCACTCTCCTGTGTTGAAAAGGAGATAGGATTTATAGAACGCCAAGATTGGAAAGGCCTTGCGTATTATTACAGAATCATAGTGATGACATAATCTGCAGGAAACTACCTCGAGACCAAGTTGATGCATTATAGACCTCTATACTAGTAGTCGTGGGGACCGGACCCCGTTTGTACATTGTTAACGCTAGCGAAGAGATGACAGACATGTTCGCTTAAGTAACTTGGTGAGACAGCTGTGTGAATCGTTTGCAGAGCTCCTCAAGTCCTAATTGTTCTATCTGCCAGGATGCACAGAAAATATAAGGAGATGCGGCGTTCCGCTTGCGTGCTCTCGCACGGAATTTTCTCATTAACTACATAAAGCAGCCGTAGTAAAGTCCCAAATTAGAAACGCTCTATCTAATCGCCGTTGCTTGACGTAAGCTATTGTGTAACTCAGCTGCCGAGTGTCAAATGCTTCCTTATCATGTGCCGTGACACCAAGCTTCCACTGGTTTCTGGAGAATAACTTGATTACCAGTGGGGTACGAATCAGTGAACGGCCTGCTATTAATGGAGCCGGTCCATGGCTCTACACGAATAGCTTATTTCAGGTATTTACATTATAATAAATTGGTATTTAACAGTCCCTTTGTATTGAGTAGGTTAAATGAGGTCGAGGTCGTCTCTTGACATTCGTACGATAGATCAAATGGCCAAGCACAGAAGCCGGGTGAGCAATGGGTTCGGGTTTTAAAAATCATGCAGCATGGTGTTTTTTTGTTTGTTTTTTAAACTCCCCAGTGCATTAACACTCTTTGCGATCCGAGGAAGACAGCTCTCCAAAGCTGGAAACCGGTAAACGTCTCACAAGCAGCGTGTCTGCGGTTTCACCAAACGTGAAAATGTTTTACGAGGACACGTCTGCGAGCGCGCATGCCACTGATTCATGTTCTGGGAAGACCCGGACACATGTTGCCTATCCAAGTAACATTTTACATTTCCAAAGAGACCTTTCAAACCTTTATTATGATAAATGATTTATTAAGAGAGGTCCCACGAGCGGACGTGTCTGATGTTTGTGTGTATACATACAGAAAATTCCTGCAGTGTCGTTCTTTCGCTAGCAGTTCAAGGCATTCGGCCCCTGGATGAAAGAGCAGCTCTGTCTGGTGAAGCTTCACATGACAAAATCTATTTTAGTATCTGCGTATTAAACGCAGAGACCTGTAACGTTGTGGGAGTCCGAAGTCATTAAGTCACGCAGAGAACCTTTCCTTTCTGAATTATGTATTCCCCGCAGCTCGCTTATCGTGCAGAGCAGGGACAGAACTGGCAGATTCCCGGCTTGGTTATGGCTGCGGTTATGTGTGGTGACTATTTTGTTACATGCACGGAATGGATGTCACCAGGACCCATCATCGAGCAAGAATGAAGCAAACAGATCCAGCGATGACTTGGGTTCACGCCAGGGGAAGGACGTTCAGAAGGTCCCTAATCTCCAAAGCGCATAAAGGTAATTTGTCTCACGGCCAGGAAAAGCTGCGCTGAGTTTGCTCCAAGAGGAGAAATCCTGGCGTCTTTGGCCGGCTCTGCGGTCAGATTCCGGGACTCAGGACAAGGGCCGAGGACAACTGCAGCCTGATATGTGAAAGACGGCTTACGGAGCGAATAGCTGATGAGGCGCGTCATTGTAGCCTCCTATATCCAGCTGCTTTGACCCCCTGGAAAAGCCTGTTTGAGTGATTGTGGGACGGGTACAGCCGGGGCAGTCTCCATGGAAACCACTGGAACGTGCCTGCTGCTTGCTTCGCATTTTGAACTTTGCACCAGAACCGCTCCCATGGCACAAAGTCCTTGTTTACTGTAAAGCAGTGTAAATAGAATTGCACTTCATCGGTTTTTAGTTCAGAGCTGTTAAGAAGGGATCCGTCATACTCAGAGTGAGATACATATTGAGTGAACAATATAAGCGAGTGAGCCACCAGTAGCCAGGTTCACTCAGTTTTTGCTGCAGCTTATTTCATGAAAGTGTATTACAGAAAACAAGAACCAGAGCCAGATTTTCCTCCAAAAGGCTTTACTGCCCCACTGTGGACAAAAATTCTCTATCAACCAGCCATAAACCGCAAAAAAGTTACTGGTGTATCGGTTCCCCTCAACAGGACCGAGCGAGTTACTGGATACGCGATGCGTTACGTAGATGGATAAACCTCAGGTGCCTTATTGCTTCCTTGTAGGAAACCCCACGTCTTCAGGCGGGCAGCTGCTGTAACGTGACCAAGCCGGCCTAAAGAGGAGCATCTGCTTTCCCAGCTCTGTATAACAGTATACGTGTCAGTAATCGTTACATCTGTCACGGCATGTTGACAGGACCTTTCTGAAGTTTCACTTAAACGGATTGGACCTGCTGTCTTCTCCCCTAATTATATCCTTTAGTGGGAGTCCCCTGGATCATAAACACATTGCAAATTATACTATGTAACCCCTGAAACGGTGGCAGATCCGCACATGGGGATGCCAGCTGGAAAGAGGCAGGGAAGGTGACTGTCGCCTCACTCGTCCCACAGGAATGGACGCCAGAAACCAAGAAATACACAAACAGTTTATTCAAAATATTTTTATTTTATCTTTCGCATTCTGGAGTAGCAACGGCCCACTCCCAAAACCTTCTGTATCAATGCAAACAAAAAGAGTTCTTTGCCTGGTTTATGCGGAATAATTTCACGTGAGGCCTAGAATTTATAGGATGTGGAGCAGGACCGTGCTTCAGTAATATTGTTTTACACACAAGCCCTTTCCCTGCTTTTATGCTGGTATTTAGGACTACAATACAACACTGCCACCTTGGTTAATGCCCCGGGACTTATGGCGCTCTATCATTGAGGGAGAGGGGTAGATGCCATATTATTTAAGCCATTTGTTGCCTCCTGCCGGCTTTCCTCACAGATGTCTTGTGTTGGGATTGCCCCGTCCCTCGCGTCATCAACCCCTGTGTAACCACAGACAGACATGGTACCAGCAAGAAAAGAAAGGGACTTAAACACTATAGATCCTGGAACATTCCATCTATAAACTTAACAAAATGTACTGTTTTCTTGCAAAAAAGTTAGTTTCACTCAATGCACAAAGAAAACCAATCATGCGCTTATAATCAGCACAGAGAAATGTAGTCTTCAGATAAATAACGTAGCGTTTGGGGTTTCCAGATTGCCAACAGAGCGCGACGGTTTCATGACTTCGTTAAAGAAAACTCTCTCTATCCCATTTATACAGCAAATTATAAAATGGTTTACAGTCTACTCAAAATTAACTCTTGGTGGAAATGATTCCCTCTTCCCACGTGAAACCGCCTTAGCTGAACTCCGGTACAGTTACCTGTTCTTCTAACATCTTTCACTGCCGTGGGATTCTGCACCATTCAGGACACAATCTCCATCCGAAGCAGCCAGTAAAAGTCACACCGAGGGACTGTTCCTTCGGTAAAGTAAATTCTCTTTAAATTTAGGTACAAGCGCCCCAAACACTGGGGTATCGCCTGGTCCCAAACTATACACAGGGGCACAAAGGCACTTGGCCATTAGGGGATTATCCGCTGGGAATTGTGGACAGGGTACTGTGTTTACACACGAGGGTACCTTTAAAGTAACAAAACTATAATAAAAAGTACAAATAAAATAAGCAACTCAACATAAAATATTCACTGTGTCACAAAATGTGACTTTCCAAACAGAAACAAACTTCAGTCCAGGACCATGGCCGATAACGCATTGAGGTCTCTCATGTAGGGGTGGGAGGACAGTATCTGATGGATTTTCTGCTGCTGGTTCGATTCAGGGAAAATCTTTAGAAGGGCTGCTTTTAATTGTGAGGTTTCGGCCAGAGTCCTCTGCGGAGGGGTGAGGGGGAGAGGCCGCAAAATATTCTGAAGTGTTGGGTTGAACGCCAGCCTTTCTTCCCCAACCGGAAAGCGGCAGGGATTGCTGGCGCAGACACCGGTTGCCACCAAAGGTCGCGGGGCGCAGACACCGGTTACCACCGACTGGCACGGGACGCAGTTAGAGACAGGACGACGTGTTCCTCCGTTGAGTGCATGACTACCGGGCACATTCCTACAGGAATAAAACACAAACATTGGTGTAATCAGCGGTAACGGCCACGTTCATTCATCTCACATAAAGCACTGACTGGGGAATAAGCAATAAGGAAGATCGGTATGACTCTCGCTGCGGGAATAACAAAGACATCGCATCCGCCCATCAGGGCAGAGGGGTACGATAGCCGAGCGTGTTCTGCACCACAGCCAGCAGACATTGTCCAAAACCATATTTATTAGGATTCCAACCATTTCAATCAATAAACAAAAAGTAACAGGTAGTTTGCAAGTTATTTATTCATTCCTTGCATTACCAGTAAATGCTTATTATATATGATATGATAGATATGAAGACACTGCACACACAGGTTGGCATTAAACTACAGAAGTGACGCTGCAAAATTCGTGTCTTGTCCGAAGTCTTCCATTCCAAAGTCGTCAGTGGCGGGCGCTCTATCGGCATTGGCTTCAGTGGTAAAAATACGGCCTCATTCTTTCACTGCGAACAAACGGGTACTATTCCCAGATCCCGTGCATGCCAAACACTCATCGCAATTACACTCCCCACTAACAGTTCTATTCATCAGCCCAACACACCTAGTTATTGCTCGTTACCCTATTACAGAAGGAGAGGTTAATGTACTCAGCACTGACATAACTACTTATTGGCCAAGAATGATTTTCTTTAGGCTTGGCACATTTGTTTTGATGAATAACTAGATCAAGATTTAGGTTAAGCTTTTTCCCCTTCAGTAATCTCAAACCTCCTGCCGCCTCCTCTGCCTTCTTGTGATCTGAAAGTTCTGCTGCACCGGTGAGCATGTCACGTTTACATTATCGCGTATATATATATATATATATATATATATATATATATATATATATATATATATATATATATATATATATATATATATATATAAATAAATGATCTAGATTTCTTACCAAATGTCATGGTGGTTCCTAAGGAAGTCATCCAACTTTGGTCCATGTCTTCCCAAAGGATCATCTGGGATCATGAAGAGATCTCCGACAAACGTATACTGTAACAACCTGAAATTCAGGAACAGGTCAAACAGCTACAACTACCTCGTCTTCCAGCGCAGATAATTATCCAGCATCCACGCGGCGACGTTACGCTATAATGCCGCAGACATACCTGTGTTTAATGATCTCTCTCCAGACGGGAGATTCCACAACAAATTCCCGTAAATTATCATTCGTTACGATTATACCTCCCGTCCTCTCTGCAAGGTGCAACAAAAATCTGCAACACAAGAGACGCATTCAGAGACCCTCCGCACACTTCTCCAGCGGGGTCGTATTGATAGAGAGAAGGGGTGTACGCCAACCTCATTTTAAGGAATGCAGAACACCAAGAGTATTGGGCTTATGGTTTCAAGACTACCAGTTACTTAGACCTCAGAAGACCGTTTGCCCCTGGCTGGCTACAAATATATAACAGCAGCAAGTCAAAATCGCACATTTTGACCCAATAACCCTGATGGGAACAGGCTGTCAGTAACTGAGGATCTGCGTTCTGTAAACACTGGACAATGTCACACCAGCTGACCTGTCATCGTGCGATGCGATTCTGGTACCCAGCACCGTCCTGGCCGGAGTGAAAGACAGGATCCCCAAATCTTGTAGCTGCTGTAAGAAGTGCTGTTCTGTGAACAAGAGCTGGCCTTAGAACCGGGGTGCATCACCTCTAAACTCCATTGGATTCTTCCACATTAATAACGGGCACATATAAATAATACATCACAATTTTCTCGCCCCTCGATGATCTTTAGAGTCACTAAAGGAACTGATCCTTTGAGAACTACATTCAGCGACACTGAACTTTCTCTAAGGATTCCACGTGTAACTGCACCGCAAAAATAAAGCTAACCCCATTACACTAATACAATAAGTGAATGAATGAATGAGCGCTCCCTTACCTGTTATATTTGGATCACGCTTGGTTCTCCATTGTGGGACAAACACGGTTATATCCCGGTGGCCTCTCTTCCAAAAGTACTCCACCGCTATAGCGACTCCCCGGCAAGAAAAGAATCTATTCAAACCATGACTGAACACAAGACAAAATAAAGCACATTACAACAGGGTGTAAGTGAGAACACACAATTACTCCTCGACAACGTCAAATTATTCTGCGCCTAGACCCAAAGATGTTAAACAGAGAAGAGAGCCGGAGCGTTGGTTATCTCCGCGTATTTAATACACACATTGTGTTGTACCAGTCAGCCATAGGCGGAGGTTTGTCGGATTATACTTAAATAGATGTTTCTGCCTAGTCGAGAGGTCACCCCTCCACACAGAAGAATGACTGTCTCTACCAAAATACATCGCCGGCGTTACTTCATGACACGGCTATGACTCATTTCTGACAGACTGGCTTCCTCATGAATGAAATTCTCATTAATACAATATCTGCTGGCATGTGACCCTTCTGGAAACCAGTCTCACACAACGCTCTTCATTTATAGACACGAAATCTCGCTTCCCTATTGTGTTTTCCAGTTTTACCGATTGACTGATCTCATATCTACTGTTACAAGGGCTTGAAACGCTATTAGCCTTATGTCAGCCCTGGGATTTAGTGAGAATGCTCAGTGCTTAGAGAAAGTCTCCCCAAATACTAACTAATGTGGGGTTACCCACTGACAAGTTCTCATAGCCTGGTGTCTCTATCAAAAGAGTCGGGCAGTGCAAGTGTCATACTGGCTGCGTATGAAGACGACATCAAGTAATAATAACCAACTCCAGATACTGATCCCACCGACAAGTGTCCAGCCCACCGTAAATGACCCACGTATGATACACGGCAAAGAAGAAAATTGCATCTACGCCACGGTACAGAACTTCTCAAGTCAGCAAGGAACACAGACCTCATGGCCACATTACTGCCGTCGATAATAACATGCTTTAGGTCTCTGCTTCCGGGCTCGTTTTTCAGTTCTAAGTGGTAAGGAACTTTAATGGAATTGAGAAATATCTGAACTCCGGTTACAGGAGGGTCATTCTGACATCGGGGCGGTCTCTCGCTTGGTGCCGGAGCCAATTCCCCCCTGTGGGCTAAAGGGCCTTGCGAGCTCCTGTTTGTAGAGGTCATCTTGGAAGGTCCTGCACCGTCTAAAACAATCAAATCGGTACATGGGGGAGACGGACTGGATGCGCCTCTTGCAACAAAATCAAAATTTTTTAGCGCTGTCCTTTGTTCCTGAAGTCTGGATTTGAAAGAATCGCATGCGTCGCTCTCTATATCACACGTGCTGCTCGAGGGAGTCTTGTCATCTGAGGAACCCTTGTGGATTGTTAAATCTATGATCACCTCCTGCACCGGAAAGGACTCTTTGACAGGCAGCCTAATGTTTTTTTTCCCAGGAATGGTTTTGTTAGGCTTGAACTGGTCTGTACTGGTACCAGCATTGGAAACACGGGGCAGATCTTGCACTTTGTTGTTCTCCTTTTCAATTTCCTCCAGGAGTTTAAGGGGTTCCTCTGATTGTCCAAATTCACCAATAACCTTCTCAACTACTTCCTGGGAATATCCCATCGTTTTAAAAAAGTTGACGAGGATTTTATATTCTGTTTCTGCGCTGACACGGTCCTCGCCTTCCACCAGTATCACAGAATCTTCCCAGTTACTGCATTCGGAAACCAAGTCAATAATGGGAACATTGGACGCGTCGTCAGTTCTGGAGACGGGTCCATCCACCTGAATGCCGTCCAGCGAGAAGAGCTTCTTTGCGCACCTTTCGTCGCTTTCAGAGTAACGCCTTTTAACCGACAGACGCTCCTCTAGGGATGAATTCCCGTTTAACGACCCTCCACCGGAGTCAGAAACACTGAAAAAAACCGAGTCCAGCTGACAAGTGAGCTCTGTGACAGGCGTCCCCGCTTGCTTTCTACGCTTTTCCTTCGTGTTTATTTGGTGCTCAGATGAGTGATCTGAACTATTCAGCTGGGCATCCAAACTATCGTCATTCTCCCAACGGCTGTCGTCCCCAGTCAGCCCCAAGAGCTCGTCCTTCAGGGCACTGGGCAGCAGTAATAAATCCACCGTGTACTTGTCTGCGTGCGCCTCCACGAAACACTTGAACTTTTTTTTCACGTCGGGCTCTTTGTCGCACGGAACGCTCTCGTTATTCCTGAAGAGGCTCACAAACTGCTGGACCTGACTTTGAGCCATCACTACAGGTTCCGTAGCCCCTTTGATACTGAGGACCCCGATTTCCAACACGCTGATGTTGGCGTAGGTATCCTGAATGAGACGATTAAGAAACAGGCTCTTGGCCCCGACGAAGATGCAGTGCATTTCTTTCGGATAGCTTTCCTTTGCCTCCATTTCTGGTTCACAAAGACCCTTCACGTATTCCTAGAACAGAGGAGAGGCCGCCATATTAGTTGCAGGTCAAACAATGCAGCCGGACTGACGCTCAAACAACGCTCATCGGTTACTTTCTCGTATTTGTAAAAATATATTTTGGGAAGACATGTTGCGATTAGTCTTTTCTCTCAGTTCTCAGAAGCTCCCGCATACACCATGTGGGATTTCCCAAACACAGACTGGTTTCCACTCACAGACCTCGGCTCAACCACAACAATGCAAATACTTCCTGAACGATCACAACGACGGCCTCGCGTAAGGAAATACCCTGCTCGCTGCTTCCTCCTTACTCCACTCCCCAGGTCAGGGCTTTCCAGTCGGAGCGGCCAGCATGCGCAACCCAGGAATCTTCCTTTGTGGATTCCTTTGGGGTGTGAGCCGGTAACTTCCAAGTGCCGAGAAAACACTTCACAGCCCACTTACGTTATAATAATATAATAAGTAAAAATGTGGCGGAAATGAGAAAGCTTGTGTCAGAATCAGCAGGTCTTGGAACTTTTAGCTGTGACCCGGCAGCTTCCTTTTACCAGTGACTATGAAGGAATACCAGTTTAACCAGTTACACAACACCTGTCAGAAGGCATGTATCTCCATACCCCAAAATAGCCTCAATACACCCGATGACCCGCACAAGCAATTTCTCCAACTAACGTAGCGTCACGTGTACCTAAAGCATACGGCTGTACGGGCAGCTGCGAACGGCCAACGGCACCAGATGTACAGGCAAATATCAGACATATGGAACGTATACGCACCTTGGCCTTACGCACAGCCTCTCTCTCCCCTTTGATTTGCAGCCAGATGTGACCAGGGCTTCGCTCATCCTCTCTCTCTGCATAATGGAAGCTCTCCAAAGAGCCCAGCACGGTGAACAGCACTGGAAAGAGCGCCTGAATCCGGCCTCTGCTTCTCTCCAGCAGGGACCTCTTGTCCGCAGGGGCGGTGAATTCATCGGCGAGCTCCCTTCCTGATCCGCCGCGTGCAGAAGCTTCAGCCATTCCTCCCCGTCCTCAGTCTGGATCTCCGCTGGTGCCCAGCACTGCCAACCTGTAGAGGTAATCAGATCGTTGTGGTTTGTTACACACGGCAGGCTTGGAGTTTCTTCACAACGTATCCTTTAACCTGCGAGTCGCAGCAGAGCTGAATTCCGCCGGGGGGTCCTACAGGAGCGATAGGGTGGGATGGATGAGATAACTGTGTTCTCCGTTACGGCTCAGGGGCTGTAAGAGCGCAGAGATTCATCCCACGTCAAGCTCCAGATTTGGGGAAAGGTGAAGGAATCACGCTGAGGTTTATAACGTGGGGTGCGATTCCCACACCTTTCCTCACTTACACTTAACACACAACACTAAAGGCACCGGGTCGAGCACACAGCGTAATGACAACATTTCTTCAACTATTAACCACCACTTTAACGTAAACAAACCACTGGAAGTAATCAGTCACCTGCGATCTCCCTGCATGAACCCAGTATATGCCACTCCACATCCTGACCCCTAGTGTCACCACAGCCTGTGGCCGGCAGCCCCCCTAGTGTCAACCCCAGCCTGTGGCCGGCAGCCCCCCCAGTGTCAACCCCAGCCTGTGGCCGGCAGCCCCCACCCCAGTGTCAACCCCAGCCTGTGGCCGGCAGCCCCCACCCCAGTGTCAACCCCAGCCTGTGGCCGGCAGCCCCCACCCCAGTGTCAACCCCAGCCTGTGGCCGGCAGCCCCCCGGCGTCCTCGGACGGCACACGCACTACTCACGGGCCCATTGGAAGCGCCTGTCTCTGGCTCGCCCTTGCGGCCGGGTTCCGGGTGGTTGAACGCCTCTGTTTCTACGGTATACCCCACCGATAAGAGTAAGAACACTTCCGGGTCTGGGGCACGTTACGTAAGCCTCCCTGCGTCAATAGTAACAGTCCCGAAAAGGCTGGCGCGAGATCACCCTGCTGTGCAGGCTCCACCCATACAAGGGGGCGGCGTGGTGTGTGATTGGCACTTTGGCAGGTTCGCTGTGGGGCTATCCGGTCGCTTTGCGGAGAGATTTTATAATAAGTGAAAACGTTTAAGAGTAATTATTTACTATATTCAGAAGATGTCATTTATAGAGCGTTTCCTTCTGCGCATTATCGGGGCCGTAGATATACATCACAGCTATACCTACACCGTGACATACCTCTCCGCGAGGGGACTGCGCCCAGGCGGGCTCCGCGGCCCCTGAATCTCAGGCAGAAGTTGCGGGAATGCGGGGCCCCTGAATCTCAGGCAGAGGTTGCGGGGCCCCGAATCTCAGGCAGGGGATGCGGCCCCGCGGGATGCGCAGTCGCAGGGAGAAGTAGTGGAGCTGCAGATGCCCGCTACCGGAGGTGTTTATGTAGATGGCGCTTGGTGGGACACGGATGCGATTGCTGCGCAGGAATCACATGACTCTTTGGGGTGACTGCAGGATCTGGCATGGAAGGGGTGTCATGCATTATTATTATTATTGGAACAGACTGAGATCGGGCTGCCCCAATAATAACAACGCCGGTTACCGACTGTCCTCTACGAAGTCAGACAGCGGAGCTGTCAGTCAGAAGTTAAGCCCCACCTCAGTGCTCGGGGAGGGATCCGCCCATACACTAAGGCCATTGGTTCTTCTGAGTGACAAATCTAGCGGCCAATGCGTATGAGCTACAGAGACAGGCCGCGGATGTTTGTTTACAGTAGGCTTTCCGTACTGGCTGCACCGAACTACGGAGAGCCTACGGGGACAGGCGTGCCGGCCAGAGAGCTGCGAGGTGCGCCGGATATCCGCTCTTAGGCGGAAGCGGCTAGATGACGCCTGTTGTCGGTAGGATAAGTGGCGTAATAATTCCCTAGAGTAACGGAGTCTGACAGGTGAGTGTGCCCGAGATACCGGCCAGCTCCGGGGTATAACCACACTGCCGCCATCACCGAGGGGCGCTTTATGTTGATAGCCAATCAGCTCGCTGGTTATTCGTACTGCTGCGTCCAATCTGCAGCTGCAGAGAGCATGACTGACGTTCGGTGCCAGGACTGCAAGTTCGGTGCCAGTGTCCCAGGCCCTTTAGCAGGTTGGAGCTTACCGGTTGCCTGCCGGTCCCCAGCCCTGCCTGCCTGCCGGTCCCCAGCCCTGCCTGCCTGCCGGTCCCCAGCCCTGCCTGCCTGCCGGTCCCCAGCCCTGCCTGCCTGCCGGTCCCCAGCCCTGCCTGCCTGCCTGCCGGTCCCCAGCCCTGCCTGCCGGTCCCCAGCCCTGCCTGCCTGCCTGCCGGTCCCCAGCCCTGCCTGCCTGCCGGTCCCCAGCCCTGCCTGCCTGCCGGTCCCCAGCCCTGCCTGCCTGCCGGTCCCTCGTAACCCGTCGCGGTGTTTGTCTGCTAAGCTGTGTTTTGGTATTAAATAGTAAAAAGCTCTGTTATCTCAGAGCTGCGTAGCATGACAGTTGATTTTGTGACATTTATTGTCGTTAACGGTGTGGCCTTTCTCATACCCCACTTGGCATCATTTGCGTTGCCAGCTTGGTGAGGTTTAGTGAAGGGCTGCCGGGTGGCCGATTGAATAAGTGACGTCCTGTATGTCTGCTGGGTGGCGGCGCCGTGTGGATAGTGAATGAAGAGTTTGTTAGTTGCTGTAAAGCGACACAAGCCGTAAAGTGATAGCCGGATCTCTCTGCACCTTTCCAGAATGCATTGGGTGGGAACCGTGCCACTCGTCCGTCGCAATCGTATAATAATGAGCCGCTATAAATAATACATGAAATAAAATATATCATTTAAAAGCAGAGAATTTTAGAGTGTCCGTGCAAGGCCCTGGAGGAGGTAGAGGTGGACGGCTCCTCGGCACCCTGGGTAATCCTGCGCAGCGCGTTCCCGTCTTCGTGGTGTTTGGGGAGGAATATTATGCAGTTTTTCCCATTCAGTGTGGAAGGGACTGGCCAGCTCTGCCCTGTTATTAGATCTTCTGTAAATCTGCATTCCTGGCGACGCGCCCCTGTGAGCTGTCTGCGAGGCCTGGCACACGCCATTCCCAAAATATCCCGTGTCCCCTGCCACACGCTAGGCGTGTAACCATGCATGATTACTCTGGGAGTTATGCATATGATGGCTGTGCCAGCGAAGGCCTGGAATTAACGCGATAAACTCTTGCCGTGGTTTGCGTGTCGTCGCTGGTTTGCGAGTGTTGCTGCGTTTAGGTAATCTCGCTGAGGCAGATGAACGCTCTCGGTGCGATGTGTCTGACGCTCGCCCCGTTTTGTAAAGTGCTGGGATTTTAGTGTAACGTTCTGTATCAGAATACATCAGAGAACATGGTAAGCTTTCTAACCGAGTGTCCGCTATAGTACTACCCGCTGCCGATCGCTATCTGTCACTCGATGAAGCGGACCGGGCGCTGTTATCCGTCTGTCTTCTCTGCTAACCGGGTGTGTTTGGGTTGCAGTGAGGTGGATCTTCCAGAACTGAAATGATGAACCCTTTCTGGAGCATGCCGTCCGGGTCTGTGCGGAAGGTGGGTGCCGAAGAAGAGTAACCATGTCGTCTGTCTCTGTATCTTTATGCTGAACAGAGGCAAGCGTTGTGCTTTCTCGTGGAATCCCACTCCTATCACTCCTTGTGACTGTCGGGGTTTACATTATTGCGTTTGAGTCTCATAAAGAACAAAGCGTTACAATTGAATTATGCTTTAGAATCATTTGTCATTTTGGGCTGGATGGTAAATCATTTCCTGCTTGGATTTTCAGAGACCAGACAGCGAGGAGAAGATCGGTGCGGGGGATCAAAAAATCAGCCCCCCTCGTTCCTCCTCAAGCAAGAAGCAGCTCCCTTCCATCCCCAAAAATGCCGTTCCCATCACAAAGCCCATCTCCCCGTCCCCGTCCGCGCAGTCCACAAACGGCACCCACGCCTCGTATGGCCCCTTCTACCTGGAGTACTCTCTGCTGGCAGAATTGTGAGTTTCCCGTGAGGGGTTCCTCTCCTTTCCTGTTACTTTTAATGTTAAAATGTTTATTAAGTGACCCCCCCCCCAGCGGATTATCCTTAAACTATGTGATTTGTGACCAGCATCGGACTTTGGTCATAGAGGGTCAGACTTTACCCCCCACTTCTTCATTTTCTCTATTAGTAATAGTGTGTAATAGTGTGTTGTCATGGTCCTCAAATGAACGTTTTTATTGTATTTCTTTTTCCAGCACCCTGATGGTAAAACAGAAGCTCCCTGGGGTGTACGTGCAGCCGTCGTACCAGTCCGCCCTCAGTAAGACTCCATGCTTTATTACTATTAAATGAGGAGACGTGCTTACATTACCCAGCTGCTTTACCGTTACGCTGTCGGATCATTTAATCCGCCGTTACATTGTTACCTGTGTGATCGCTAATGACGGTGAATTCCCTTTTTCCTGTTTTCCAGTGTGGTTTGGGGTCATATTTATTAGACATGGACTCTACCAGGACGGTGTGTTTAAATTCACCGTCTATATCCCTGATAACTATCCCGATGGAGAGTGTCCGGTGAGTGATTTGGCTACTGATGTGTCTGTTCTCCAGCCCGTGGCTCTCTCTCCCATGCGCTTCGGCTTGTTGCCCCAGTCAGTTCCTTGGGTTATGATGTATACTGCGGGACACACGGTGTCACTGGATGAACTCCGGTGTAACGGTCTATTGTCACAGAGCATACGGGGCGTACACCAGCTGCTCCTCGCCGTGTAACACCGCTAAACCGCCTTTGCCGCAGGACGGTGTTGGCGGTGGGGTGGACGTAATGCAGCACCTATAGAGCGCGTTACTAAATGATCTGCTGTCACAATCAGATTTCATTAGAATAAAAGTAAACCCCCTGCGTGAAGCAGAGCTGCCTCCTCCCGGTATGCAGATCATTACTAATCCGGTGTCTTCATTTATTCTTTGTAAAGCGTGAATAACGTTAATATTTTGTTCTCTGTTCCCCTCAGCGCCTCGTGTTCGACATCCCAGTCTTCCATCCGCTAGTAGATCCAGTCTCCGGCGAGCTTGATGTTAAGCGAGCGTTCACCAAGTGGAGGTGAGTTTGGGATTTCTGAGCGAAGCGGTTTATTTGGGGTGCTGCGCACTCGGCGAGGTGTAAGATTTGATAACAAGCGCCCAATTTCTCTTTGTTTTGGGCGTCTGCACAGACCTGGATCCCTTGTTAGTACTTTGACTGAGCGGAGCCCTTTCTTTGGCGTAATGCAGCAGGATTTCATTAACTGTGTATTGCTACCGTTCCAGGTGCCATTAAGGTGGATCTCTGTAGCCAAGCGGTTATGTTTTATACTCTGCTTAGAATGTTTGTATATACAGAGTATGTAAAACAGAGTTATGGACGCCCCCCCTGGTCACCGGATAGCAAAGCAACGTCTCAGGACAGATGGTGAAAGCCTTGCGCTGGCCTGTGATATCCTAGCGCTTTAGCGAATGTCTTCTGTTTTGTTAACGGAGAACTTTGTTTCTTTGCTCCGTTAGGAGGAATCACAATCACATATGGCAGGTGCTGATGTACGCACGGAGGATCTTCTACAAGATAGACACGACCAGTCCGTTTAACCCCGAAGCTGCTGTGCTGTAAGTGCCCGAGGAGCGGCAAATGGTTCTGTCGAGTAACTCTCCAAAAGCATTTCTTTTTCACTGGTTCCAAACCAAGTATCGTGCGTTAGACCTCGTCCGTTAGATGCATCCGGATACGTGACGGTTCTTGCATCAACAAAGTAAACGTTAACTAACTGCTCAGCGACCGGCACAAATTACTCTACAGACTTTACTAAATGAGTATATAGTGTCTGTAACCTATACGTGTAAGTGCTGAAACCCATTGGGCGATGAGGCTGAGCGGACCACGCGATATTCTCCCCGTCTTTGTGTCGCAAACTGAATTCTGATCTGTAAAAGGTGTTGGGAAAAATATTTTCTAAACGTCTCCATCCGTGTGTCAAACTAACCAACGTGATTTCACGACGCGTGTTGGGGCTGTAGGATTTCTCACTGCTTTTCTTTCTGTATCAGCTACGAGAAGGACGTCCAGCTGTTTAAGAGCAAACTGGTGGAGAGTGTTAAGCTATGCAACAGTCACTTATTCGATAAGCCGAAAATAGACGATCCCTACGCGATTATGTAAGTAAAGCGACCCCCTTGTTTCTTTTATTTCGCTCTTTGTTATATTCTCGTATGTCAGGGCTTTTATAATCTGTGTGAATTAAGCTGATTCTATGTGTTTTATTATTTTCCAGCTTTTCTCCTTGGAATCCAGCGTTACACGACGAAGCCAGGGAAAAAATGCTGGCACAAAAAGTATGAAATAGCGTTGATGTGAGCAGCCGTGTCAGACAGCTGTAGGGTAGAACTCTAGACTGGGCATTACTGGGATGTGTTGCTGGTGTGCATGGTGCTTGGCGAGGGTGACCGGCATTAGCCGCGTTGTTGGCTGTGTGTGGAAGCCCCCCAAGGCATTTATCCGCTGCGGCCGAGGGGTAAAGACATCTGAAGCCCCTTCGCTGCTCCCGATAGCGCTCGGTGGAGATTAGACTGTCGCTGACCTCTGTGGGATGTCGGATATTCTCTGTTCATATGTCGGATGGCTTTAAATGCTTTTTGTGCTGACTGTTCATGTGCTGCGAGATTCCCGGGGTAACAGTCTAAATGCTCATTGCTGTGCTGTGGGTTGTCAGATGTGTGCCCTCCGCGAGTGACTGTTTAGGGTGTGTGTGTGATTGCGCAATACCACTCCACGCTCACAATTGTTTGCATCCAACGCTCTTAAACTGTTTATTGGAGAAACGGCTTTTCAGTTGCATGTCTCTTTGTTTCCGCCCAGAAGAAGTCAGAAGAACAAAGTAAAGGTCTCCACGTGTCTGGATTATCTTGGGTGAAACCCGGCTCTGTCCTGCCCTTCAGCAAAGAGGAGAACGCTCTGCAGACATAGTGCCGGCTCTGCGCACTTCGGCACCAGGCAAATATGTGGACTTGATCTCTAATTTAATTGTGAAATTAACTGTATGCTGGGGGTTTGGCCCTTCTGGCCGCGGAGAAGTCTCCTAATCCGTTTTTATTTTCCTCTCGTGGATCTCCAACACATTAGCGTTTTTAAACCGGCTAAACACAATGGTTCGCAGAAGAAATGTAACCTTTTCTCAAACCGGGGGGTCGAGGCTGCGTATGTTCTGAGGTGGGGCCGGTGGTGAACCTTGTGTTTCGTTTGCCACATGCAGGTATCGTTCAGCTTGTTGCGTGTTATAGCTGTAGGTTTTAACGTTGGATTTGGCGGCACGCGGATTGCTGTTGGGGGTCTCTGTACAGAGGGATGACGAGGTTTATCTTTTCTGTATACTTTACAAATAATGGTCTTTAGTATTTAACGGTTTTAAATTGTGGGTGGTTTTTTTTTTCTTATTTTTTGTAAATACTGTTAGAATATAAAATTGTAAATATTGTTAACTCCACGTTTAGCACTTTGCGGGGAAGATTGGAATTTATGTTTGATTTTGCCGTTTCTAATGATCCAGCGGTCACAAGCGCTCACGTCCGTGCAAATGGAAAGAGACAACCGATGCAATCTTTTCCTTAACGACCACTTGTTTTGAAAACGGTTTTACTTGGTTTCGTTTAATAAAATGATAAAATTGAGCATTATTATTGGAGGGTACGTATGCATTCTCTCGGCCTATCCCTTTGTCAGCTTCTGCAATGACATTGATGCCACGGATATGGGGCCAAAACAGGCCCAAAAATATATTGACGGCAGTCGTCCTTTAGTCAACAGACCCCAACATGTCTCATGTTTTTGGTTGCCATAAAACACAAGCCGTTGCCATGCTTACCGCATCATTTTTATTAAACAAATTTAATCAAAGGTACACTTTTATTACAAAAGGGTAAAAAAAAAAAGTATGACTTGTTGTTTTGTAAATTGTCTTGCATACTGTTGGCATGATTGGTCTTTCTCTATATTCGGAGAAGGGGGAAGATTGTGTCTATAATAGATTCTCAAATGGTGTGGGGGGTTCCTATATACCTTAATAAGTGTTTATACATTTGATTTAGTCGTGAGACATAGAACATGGAACAAAGTCCTGTTCAATTAAAAGCAAAACATTAAATATAGTATAAAATGTTGGTTGTGGTGGGGAAACCATGTCCACGATAGTATTACAAAGAACCCCGTGTGTTATCTAGAGAAGGAAGCGCGTAACGCCATCACGCGGAGGACGGCCACAGCGCAGGTGGGTATGAATACATTTAGAGGGTATATAGTTACCCCTGACAGGCGCCACTGAAGATAAAGCCCAAGTGTCCCTCTTTTCCACCGTCTCCATCTAGTGCAGGGATGTTCAGAATCTCGGACCCCACAGGCCCCGCGGCTGGCATTGTATGTGATTATAAGGGGCACGGGCTGAGCCGCTCTGGCTTTCGGTATTGCCCCGAGGTGGGGGCAGATGGAGAGGAGGAGAGTCCGTTCAGGTCGGAGTAGTATAGTTTGTCCGACGTGCTCCTCTGCTTGTGTGGAGCGGTGATGGACGTCGGGTCCCTTGAGAGCTTGTTGAGCTGTTGCAGGAGGTATTCATTAGTGCTGACCAAGGACCTACGGGTAATAGAACACGAACGGTTAAAAGTATTCCAGGCCCGGCGTTCTATGCTCTTCCTGAACTAACTGTCCAACACACAAACCGTCTCTAGATCCGTATGAGCGAGCGGGGCGATCGCTTACCTCTGACTGTCGTGTAAAAGGTTCATGGTGTCCTGCAGGTTATGGGACTTTAGCTGCTGCTGTAAGGAGTCCAGCTGTGCGCTCAACGTCTCGTATCTCTGAGCCAAGTCACCTGCGCGATACGGAGATCGGAGGGTTATTTCTACATGTATTATGCCGCTGGCCTGGACCCTGTGAATACGCCGTCCGCAAAATGTTTGTCCCGAGTGTTTTTTGGCGATTTCTCAAATAAATAATGTGAGGCTTTCCTAAAATCAGTGGGATGCGACGCTCAAACAGCGACATTTAAAACAAACGTTTTCCAGATTCTTTAAAAATGATTTATAATCTTGATTAGAAAATTGTCTGAAATTGTTTTATTATTGCTTAGTATTGTGTTAATTGTTTATTACTTAGCTTCCTATTAAAGTAAATGCATCCCAAAGCACAAATGTAGATTTCAATTGGGTTAGGAGGGGAGTTATTAGAAATTCCGAATATTTGTGGGGTGAATAATGAGTACAATGTGGTGCTTTCTCCGTAGTTTAAAGGACTATTGAGAAGCAGAGGGCAAGTTGCCAATAGTTCATCAGAGTCATCGCCGTGCGTATGAGATCTGTAATCTCATTTAATAGATTGGCACAATTGAGCGTGGCATTACCGGAGCGCGCAGCTGGCGAACGGGGCTGCGGAAGCGGCAAACCGTACCTTGGGAGCCGGGCCGGGGGCCGCTTGATTCCTTGTGAATTGCACTGTTTTCCAGTAGAAAAATTTTTGAGTTTAGAACGCGATTTTCTTCCATGACTTTTAGCAATTTCTGTTTTAAAGATTCCTAAAGAAAAAAAGATCTTGTTGGTAGCCACACAGCCGGTAAACTCCCTCATAGATCAAATAAACATACAGCGGTATGACAAAGTAAGTAATGAATCTTAAAATATCCTGTGATCTGCATGTAAGTTAATAATGAAGAAACAATCTGTTTTTTTTTTTGTTTTTTTTTTCTTCTCTCTTTACAAAAGCTTGGCTCAAGGGATGACTTTCAATAGATCGCAGCGAGGTAGCTGCTCTGCTACGCACGAAACCCTGACCCAGAATCAGGTCGTCTACGAATGATTTAGCACCGGGTTCCCCACGAACGTGCGGTGCGCTACGGGAGAGAGGCGGCCCCCTTCTGTCCGCGCTCCGGTCCCGAGGCGAGCGGCTCTGCCCACCGGCCTTGCGGCCGGCTATCCGGGGCCAACCGAGGCTCCGCGGCGCAGCGGTATCGTCACGTTTAGGGGGGATTCTGACTTAGAGGCGTTCAGTCATAATCCCACAGATGGTAGCTTCGCCCCAATCTGTTTTAACTAATAACACAAATTATTCTATTGTCCGTATTGAATACATCAAACATTCAGAGTGAGGGGTAGAAAAAGTATCACTTCAACAAAAGCTAACTGGAGTCAGGAGTTATCAAACCTGGAGTCCGATCACTGAATCGGGAGCGGGAGTGAGTTTTAGAGCTACATAGACATGAAAAAAAAAACGACCCAAACATTTTGTGCCTACTATTATCCCATGATGGGAGCCAGGCCTCGCAAAAAGGAAATCTCAGAAGGCCTGTGATCAAGAATTGTTGATTTGCATAAAGATGGAATGGGTGACAAAGTAACCGTTTACATTTTCATCAGCATACAGTTAGACAAACTGTTTATAACCTGAGGCACTTTAGTATGGAGGCCGTTCTCCCTAGAAGTGGCCAAAGAGGATTATAAAGAGGAACCCTAGAATAACCGCTAGAGGCTTGAAGGAACTGGTAATCCGGTAATTCCACAGAGTTCACTTTTACCTGGCACTGGAATCATAAACTCCGGAATTACCTTTCCTCCAATGAGAAGCATTGTGGGACATGGATTATTTGCCATCGTTTTCTGAGGGGGGGGCTGGATCCCCCGGTTGTGTCACTGTAATGTATTTCACGTTGCGCCTGTGCTATGGCAGGCAGATCTCGGGGTTAGTGCTTATCTGTCGGCTGTAGGCAGGCATTTATCGTGATCTGCGTTACACTAAGTAACTAAGCCGTAACTGAGAACTGTGTACTGACCGTGCTGTCGTGTTCCCCGGCGTGTCCGCGGGCGCTCTGGAACACGTTTGCTTTGCTCCTGTCATTTAACAGACGATCGTCCTCGTAATGTGAGCGTGCGGCCATCAGGCGGGAGAGTAACTCGCGCGCCGGCACTAACGGGCACACAGAAGAGAGGCGCCTTCTCATTAAATACACAAGACGGAGATGTAAGTCCCTCGCTTTTTTGCTAAAGTGCAGATTATGGAGAGGAGTTTTCAAGCTCTCCAGAAAGCAGGTCTATATTCTACATTCTCATGACTTTAAAAGTGTCACAAGGAATAAGGTGGAACCCGTGCAGGTTCAAAACGTACCCATAAACTTCATGTTTTGGATCAGGGAGCCGGATCCATTCCAGTAACGATCCACTAAGTCCAGAAGCTGCTGTATGACATCTGCGATGGGGGCTTCCTCAGAACCGGCGAAACTGTCTCTTCCCGCAAGGCCTTTATCAGAGAGCAAGTTGTCACAAGCCTGGGCAAGGGATAAACCGATAATTACTAACAGAGCGATCGATGGGTCTAATCGGTGACTTAATGGAGTGATCCGAGCTGGCGTCATGGTTCAGCGTGCGCGGTATTCTGCTCTATGCATTATCCCCAGTGATAAATTAAACTGGTTACAGAGTTAGCTGATCCCCGGCCTCCATGGAGATACCAGTTTAACATAAACACTCAACCAAGCCTGAAGGCTCGCCCGTGCTGCAGCTGCCCTAAAGTTTAGTTGAAATAAGTTTGTTCGTGCAGCGTGCGCGGCCCTGCCGTATAGAAACGACGCGTGATGAGCGATCTGATCAGCTACGTGATGGCACCTATAGTCATGTATGGCTACTCACGTATCTCTCGGGGGCCGCCGGGGCACAAGGCAGTAATGAGTTCAGGCTGCTGGAGCGTTTCATCCCGTCCTGTGTCTTCGATGCGTTCTGAAGGCCTAACCCGAAGTCCCTTTCACGCTCCCACGCCTCGTTCTCTCTGGATTCGGGGCGGCTCCCCGCTTTGGCTGGGTAAAGGTAGGAATTTGCCATGGAGGGTTTAGATGGCAGGGTGTAGGTCTTTGTGATGTGGCCGAGTCCTTTTCTCCAGGCGTAGGAGGGCTCTGAAGGCACGGGGGGGTCATTCAGGTGAGTAGCGACGTACAAGTCTGAGAATGAAGACACGTCTGTTAGGGGTCGTGACGTCGGACCACGGCTTACCGCTACTTCTGTATTTTTGCTCCTGGGGACCCGTGAGACATCCTGGTCTCCGACGTAAGCCGTGAGAAGTAGTTACCTGAGCTGAGTCTTAGTAGCCGTTGGCTGCTGGTTTCCGTCGTGTAAGATGATTTTGGTGAATCTTTCCCGCTTTCTAGTGAGCGGTCCTCCCCGCGTGTCCGCTCCTCGCCTCCTCCGCTCTCCTTTCTAAGAGGAGTTGACGTTCTATGGTCGTTTCTGAGAGCGGCGGGTGTTTCTGTGCTGCCGGGAATGGGCTTCTTGGCCGCGATGAGGTTGGAGTCGCACTCTTGGTGTCTTGCGGGCGAGGTGTCCAGACTGCTGTCTGCGAAAGTAACGCGGACACCTTCTTTGGCACGGAGAGAGGAGCCTTTTCCAGGCGAGCGAAGGGATGATCGTGTTGGCGAGGGCAGAGGGCGATATTCTAGGGCACAAAAAAGTAGCAAAGCCTTGTCATTTCTGCAACCAGAAAATGCATTGGCCGCAGCGGACTCTGCACATAGATGCCGGCCGACGCTTCACTGCGCTAACTACACCAGTACCGTCTTCAAGCTCGTCCGGCTCCTTCCTGTACGTCCGGCTCTCCGGTCCCTGCAACGACACCAGCAGAGCATACGTTACACTTTCCCAATCATACCTTCTGTTCTCCTCTAGCCTGGGTATGGATGGGTTAAACGGGACGCTATAGGTGATGTCTGCTAACGTTTAGCCCTGGGTCTGGAATGTATACTGACCGTCAATCTGGATGGTGATGAGCGGCCCCTAAAACCGTCCCTGGGCTCCACGTTCTGCTGCGTCCCCCTCATCTCTGCAATGATAAAAATGAGATGGAATCATCCCGCAGTAATCGCAGCTTGATGCGGATTAACCCCTTAACCCGTGAGGTGGATTAACCCCTTAACCCATGAGGTGGATTAACCCCTATACTTCCAGGAATTCATCAAGCAGCCACGGCAAACGCGATGATGAAGATTAAAATGAACCGGTCACCTGCTGGACCCCTTGTTTGGAAGTCTGATAAGCTGTCGTTGGGGCCGATCTCCCCGAGATCCTCGCTCTCTGCTGTCTTTTCTCTAGAAGGATACAGAGTATTAGTGCGACGGATATCGGCACGTTAAGGCACTCTACCCCGACGGCCTGCACGCTCGCCAAACATGTTTATAGTCTGCATTCTGGGTATTATCTTCTTAACGTGCGTTAAAGGAACGCGAATGTGATCAGGAGATATTAACATGTTTTATAACAGTTTCTACACTTTTTACAGTCTAGCAATAAACGTTTAAGCGACGGATACATGTCAGGAGCCTTTGCCAGTCCTCAGCCGTCCGTCCTCAGACACGTTACGCACCCCACATGCGCCGGTAACCAGCCCTTTAACCTACGAGAAGCCAGCAGGCAGCTATCCAGATGTTGCTGCACTACAACTCCCATGATGCTTAGCAAGCCCTCAGATGGCTGAAACAGACTGAATGAAAGATGATGTGAAGCAGCCTATTCCCTGCGTGCTTTATAAATGCCCTAATAAACAGGGAATCCGCGTAGGAGAATTATGTTGCTACCACCTCCCCCCGGCATCCGTTCCCATTCTCACCTCTGTGACGGCTCACGCGCTTCGTATTTCCTGTATCGGAAGGGAAACGCCGTTACGTTCCTCTCGCTATCTCTCACCGCGCGCTCATCTGAAAACATGGACACAGCCGCTGACATGTTTGGAGCGGGGCTTCCCTGAGTGTGCGATGCGTGGAGCGGGGCTTCCCTGAGTGTGCGATGCGTGGAGCGGGGCTTCCCTGAGTGTGCGATGCGTGGAGCGGGGCTTCCCTGAGTGTGCGATGCGTGGAGCGCGGCTTCCCTGAGTGTGCGATGCGTGGAGCGCGGCTTCCCTGAGTGTGCGATGCGTGGAGCAGGGCTTCAGCCTAGGTAAGGCAGCATCGCCGGAGTGTAAGGTGAGCTCCTCTCTGACAGTTGGACGAAGTCAAGGCATTTACCAAACAAACTCCTGCGGTCGCCATGGCAACTGTTAACGTATCACAAAACAGAAACCGGGACAGGATGCTGCCCACAACTTCCTGCTGGGATTACTAAACACAGAGTCCGGCGCCAAGCGATCCTTTATAACGTATAGAAATATATACCGTATAGAAATATATACCGTATAGAAATATATACCGTATATATACAGGCGGAAGCTTGGTGTATTCAGTTACTTTATCACCAAATATTTATAACCATGAATGGGGGGGGTTCCTCCGTGTGCAGGCGCTGTTACTTATATCATGGCGATGACCGTTTCTCTATAGGGGACGCAGCATGGTGGCGGCCCGTATATATGTAGTGATATAAAGACGACGCAGCGGAAGGGCACGATCTGCTCGCCCCGTGTGAGGTGCAGATATCGGGACTCACCCAGAGACTGTAAAGTGGGCAGCATCTGAAGCACGGTAATCCGGTAATCCCCCTCGCGTTGGGTGACGGGATTAAGGCGCAGATCCAGCGTCTGTAACTGCGTCAGCGAGCGGAGCCGCCGGAGTTCTGCCGCCGCCGCGATGTCGTTGTAATAGAGGTTCAGAAAGCAGAGCGTGCGCAGATACTCGATCCCCTGCGGGAGGAACGAGGTCTGTTAGGGGTTAAACGACTCATCTGATTTTAGATGGTATTTCCCGGATGTCTCTTCTCGAGACGCGCGGCTTGTGAATACCTTTAAACTGTGGAGAGCGTTTCTGGAAAGGTCCAGGCAGCGCAGGATGTTAAAACGTCTGAAGGCATCGCCCAGCGAAGAGATTTTCTCTTTGTGTGTTCCCTGCAAGCTCAGCGTCTCGACCGTCCCTGCAGCAGAAACACGCTAAGAGAGTGCGGCGTGCGCCCCAAAACACGCTAAAGTTACCCGCAGATCCATGACAGCGTCTGGATCTTCTCCAGTATGGGAGATGTAGTGTGCAGCAGCTGGCTGAGGGTGATGGGAGATGTGGTGCGCAGCAGCTGCTGGCTGGGGATGATGGGAGATGTAGTGCGCAGCAGCTGGCTGGGGATAATGGGAGATGTAGTGCACAGCAGCTGCTGGCTGAGGATGATGGGAGATGAAGTGAGCTGCTGCTGTCTTGAGATGATGGGGGATGTAGTACGCAGCAGCTACTGTCTGGGGATGATGGGAGATGTAGTGCGCATCAGCGGCTGTCTGGGGATGATGGGAGATGTAGTGCGCAGCAGCTGCTGTCTGAGGGTGATGGGAGATGTAGTGCGCATCAGCGGCTGTCTGGGGATGATGGGAGATGTAGTGCGCAGCAGCTGCTGTCTGAGGGTGATGGGAGATGTAGTGTGCAGCAGCTGCTGTCTGGGGATGATGGGAGATGTAGTGCGCAGCAGCTGCTGTCTGAGGGTGATGGGAGATGTAGTGCACAGCAGTTGCTGGCGGAGGATGATGGGAGATGTAGTGCACAGCTGCTGGCTGTGGATGATGGGAGATGTAGTGCACAGCAGCTGCTGGGATGCAGATGACATGTTTCCAGTCCTCGGCCCCAGAAGCTGGCTGAGGATACTGGGGGTAGGTTACCTTCCGTGCCCAGCAGTACCCCGGCCCGCCAGCACACCCGCTGCCTATCCAACCTCCAGCCCTTCTGCGCCATGTGTTCCTTTGCCTTGGTAACGGGAGTCACGCCGCAAACACTCCCCGGGCAACAGAGGGAAACAGACGCCGCGCGAAGAAAGGTTCCGGCGGCAGGTACCGCGTAGTGATGGGAAGTTCAGTAAAGTGAATCGGTTAATTTCGAATGATTCATTAAACGGTTCAGTGAACTGGTGACTCAAAGCTGTTTGAACGATTCTTTGAGTCAGTGAACCGGTGACTCAGAATTGATCTGAACGGTTCTTTGAGTCAGTGAATTGATGACTCAGAGCTGCTCTGAACAGTTCTTTCAGTCAATGAACAAATGAACAATTCGTTCATGAACTGGACATCACTACTACAGACAGAAATGCGCGCTAGGAGCCTCTGGGGTGCAGGAGAGCCGGGGGCCAGTACCTAATAGTGTGAGCAAAGGGCCCGCGGGAATAACGAGGTCCCGGGAACAGCTCGGGGGTTACTTGTAGTGGCAGACTGCCCCCAATATATACAGACTGCCCCCTAATATATACAGACTACCCCCTATATATATCTATATATATATATATATATATATATATCTATATAATATATACACACACACAAACTGCTTGGTATCGTTCTCTGTGGCTCGGCCTCTTGTCGGTGCTTCACCCATCCCGGTGCAGTTCACTCTCTAAAAAATGTGCGATGAATATGGTTTTCTTTTCTAGATAGCCGGCCAACGAGCCTCTCCCAGAAATCTTTCTACCTCAGCCGATCAGAGAGCAGCCACCTCGAGAAGATCCGAGACACAAGTGGGAACGTGAGATACTCCCAGGCAGCCGACTTCTGCCTCTGATCTTCACTGGGCTCTTTATATGACCACCTAAAGAACTTATTGCCACTTCTGGGTTTGCCCTGGATGGAAAAAGCCCCGGTGTGAGTGTCGACAGGACAAGCAACTGTGCGAGCGGATGAGACTTCCTGAAGGTCTATGCGGCGTTTCTTAATTTTGGCTTTCTTTCTATTTGTCCTGAGTTCAGAAATACCCAACGTTTCCATGTTTTTATGTTTTTTTGCAGGTTACAGGACAATAAGTACAAGTAGCGTTTGGCTGTTTAAAAACCATGAAAATCTGGTCATTCTGCCCCAATGTCCTACATTTGAAGGAGGTTGGTTAGATTTACCCCATCAAACCATATATGTTTGAAGACCAGACACCCCGGGGTATTTCAGATGCGGGTATTTTAACTCTTTCCATGCACTAGTCCTACCCCAGGGTTTGCCAAACGTTGCACTAGTAATTCATTCGTGGTTTTTCATTATGAGGAGTAAAATGAATCAAACATCACTCTGTGCATCGTGTCTTTATTTTGCGATCATAACCCAGAGAAACATTGGGACTAAGCCCAGCTCGGTTGATGCTCGGTGGGGTCTGTTACAGATCCAAACATCATCTAGACTTTATACACTCAGCCCTGGCAAACCTCCTGCCGTATGGGTGAGATTCTCCTGAGCTCAGACCGACTCCGCCGGCCCGACACGTTCGACGGGTGCAGCGTGTCTCCATTTCTTGGGTATCGGTGCTTTGGCTGCATTGAGCAAATAGATTTTAAGCTCCTAGTGTATGATGTTTATAATGTATATGATAGGCATGATTTAGATGTGTACGATGTATACGATGTGTATGGTGTATGATGCATACGATGTGTATGATGTGATGTATATGATGTGTACGATGTATACGATGTGTATGATGTATACGGTGTGTATGATATATAATATGTATATGATGTATACGATGTGTATGATATATAATATGTATATGATGTATACGATGTGTATGATATATAATATGTATATGATGTATATGAAGTGTATGATGTGATGTATATGATGTATATGAAGTGTATGATGTGATGTATATGATGTATACGAAGTGTATGATGTGATGTATATGATGTATATGAAGTGTATGATGTGATGTATATGATGTATATGAAGTGTATGATGTGATGTATATGATGTATACGAAGTGTATGATGTGATGTATATGATGTATACGAAGTGTATGATGTGAGGTATATGATGTATATGAAGTGTATGATGTGATGTATATGATGTATACGAAGTGTATGATGTGAGGTATATGATGTATACGAAGTGTATGATGTGAGGTATATGATGTATATGAAGTGTATGATGTGATGTATATGATGTATATGAAGTGTATGATGTGATGTATATGATGTATATGAAGTGTATGATATGATGTATATGATGTTTACGAAGTGTATGATGTGATGTATATGATGTATACGAAGTGTATGATGTGAGGTATATGATGTATATGAAGTGTATGATGTGATGTATATGATGTATACGAAGTGTATGATGTGATGTATATGATGTATATGAAGTGTATGATGTGAGGTATATGATGTATATGAAGTGTATGATGTGATGTATATGATGTATACGAAGTGTATGATGTGATGTATATGATGTATACGAAGTGTATGATGTGATGTATATGATGTATATGAAGTGTATGATGTGATGTATATGATGTATATGAAGTGTATGATGTGAGGTATATGATGTATACGAAGTGTATGATGTGAGGTATATGATGTATATGAAGTGTATGATGTGATGTATATGATGTATATGAAGTGTATGATGTGATGTATATGATGTATACGAAGTGTATGATGTGATGTATATGATGTTTACGAAGTGTATGATGTGAGGTATATGATGTATATGAAGTGTATGATGTGATGTATATGATGTATACAAAGTATATGGCTCCCCCTTTGTTTTTCTGAGAAGGGGAATGTGAGTGAAAGGCCTGTTTATATCTATAAACGGTGAATTGAGGTACTTTGTGTCTTTTAAAGTGCGTTTCCTAGATCTACAGGAGAATCAGGGTTAGTAAAGAGGAGGAACGGATACATTCAGTGTTCAGGTGAATGAGGTTCTGCCTTTTCAGCAACTTCCTAGAAATAAAATAACTTATAGAAACATTTCAAACATTCAGAATAGGTGAAATAATTTGACATTTGGACCCGCAAGAGAGTCTCGTCTCCTTCTACAGAACGATTCGAATGTAGGTCTCATCACAGATGCCCAATGAGAGGAGGGCATCAAAGAGAGGGGATGCCAGCATCTATGCCAAGAACAAAGTTTGTATCAGGGTCCGACGAGCTCTGTAACCTTAGAGCTACCGCTACAAAAAGCCTCTTAATGCGATGGTTGGTTCCATAGAGTTATAGTCAGTTGTACATAATCCATACTGCAGGGCAGCATTTTATCTGGGCTGTCAGCAATATGTAGAAAATTATACGTGTCCTGAAAGACATGATGCGATCACCCTAGCTGCATGTCCTCTCACGTCAGTGCCGGGCCACGCTCCCCCGTATCTCGGGAATGGATTTACAGCTCCTGGTATATGTTTCTGTCATAAAACACCCCAGTGTGTGTTCAGCAACATCCCCCCGAGTACAGCGATACCCCCATACATGGGTCTCCTTTGGATAATTTGGGGGCTAAAAGGCCACATTTGGGGGACGCGCACATTTGGGGGAAAGAGTGAAAATACTGGCATTATAAATACCTGTGGAGCGTCTAATGTTCAAAAATATATGATATGAGGCCGTGAATTGAACTGACTGGCTTCACACATCTGGTCCTTCTCCCCATGTGTGAAGCCGGTCAATTCACCGCATCATATCCTATATTTACCGCATCATATCATATATTTACCGCATCATATCATACGCTCCATGGGTATTTATAATGCCAGTATTTTCACTCTTTCCATGCAAGGATTTTTGTGACGATACAGCGCTTTTAGGACTTCTTCATACTTTTTATTTACATTAGTTGGGACCAGATTGTTCTCCTGATGGTGACATCAGTGGGGAATTATTTCCACCTGTTGACAGCTTTTTATTTATTGTTTTACTTATTTTTACATGTTATTTTTTTCACATTGTGATCAGTGAGCTGGGCTCCATTGACTTGCATGGTTGGATGCAGTACCCGTATCCAACCAGCAGGGGGAGCTCGGCGTTTTCACGGGGCCTGGAGAGACTCTCTAGAAAACTTGTTTGTTTTGATACTTGCGGAAGTCAGCGCTCTCTCGCAGTTGCGTTTGGTCGGTTTCCGGAGCGGTCACACTGCGTACCCGGTTGCGTTTTCGGTGTCTATGAATGCCTCGCTATCGAGGCGTTTCAGGGACACCGTTTATGCTTAGGAGGAGATCGTTTATCGAATCCTAACTTGTTTTATACAGGGGTCCGGCGCCATAGTATATATGGCGAGCATTGACGTTCCGGGGAGCGATCAGACGGGGCCCCTGCTGCGGATTTCGGTGTTGCTGAGTGTCATTACAGCAACACCGCTTGGGTGAAGAAAGCGATGGCAGATCGCCTTCTGCACACGTTTGCAGTGAGACGGTGGTGCTCGATGTAAAATGAAAATCCTTTTTACAGGATGTGAAAGGGATCATTGGTAATGCAGGAGGCAATCCCAGAGGGTGGGCGCATTCAGGACTACCACCTGAAGGGGTCGCAGGAACTCCGGTTCTGACACACTGAGAATAAACGATAAGGCTGTGGCTGTCGCTGGCCTCCTGCGGTTGTTTATTTTTGTAATAAGGCAGGTACGGGTGTCTCCAGGACCGCACTCCCCTATTGTGATTGCGGGAAATGCCGCAGAAGGCTGCCAGCTTTGAAGGCGGCCACCCAATTATACGTGTCTGCGGCTGCCAATGCTGCTGCTTGGGGTAAAAGAGATTTGTGACATTTGAGTCGCAGATCTTGTATTCAAACTTCCACTGTGTCTGCCAGTCAGCTGCGTATGAGGCCAGAGCGAGAATCATATCAGTACATGTGAATCAGGAGCAGCCATGAATGACGTATCCATAGGGAGGCAGAGCACTTGACTGTCTTGTTGCTTAACGGTTCGGCGCCCAACCCACTGAGCAAAGGATTACTGGCTCGAACCCGGGTGACCACTCTCTGTGAATAGTGTTTATATCGTGTTTTAGAGTGTTTGTGGAGCATTCAACATCATAAGAGCAACGGCAAAAGAACCAATGAAACTACCTGGTGGTGTAACGGGTAGACGTGATACCTGCGAAGCGCAGGTTCTAATCCTGGTGGAAATACTTTACCTGACGCCACCTGCAAATATGTAAATGCACCATTCTAAAACAAAAATATATTTTTATATTAATTATATTTATATTCAGGGGCAAAAAACTAGGTGCACCGCCTCCTGGTTCTAAATCCCATTCATCCTGACCCACACACCACCATTCATACACACACCACTATATATATATATATATATATACACACACCACTCACTCACCAGGACTCATGGAGATTATAACCAAGGACCAACTACATGGCAGGCAATGCACCAAGAGCAGCGACCCGAATGAGCTCGTCCGTGATAGATATCTTCAAATGCGCCGATCTAAAAACCTAAACACACGCAGCACCTATAGCGCTATATACTTACACCGGGGTAACCACCACCAACCATTCGGGTGTTATAACCATTACGCCACCAGTTGGCATGAGACAGAGTGCCCGTCTGCTCCGCATATAATCACAATCACCCGCCCTAAAATGTGACATATACACCCGCTTTAAAATACAGGGTTATTATTATTATCTTTTATTTATATAGTGCCAACAGTTTACACAGTTTTAATACAATACATAAATTCAAGGCATATGACAAGACAAGAATTGACAGACAAAAACAAACAGATACATTAGGTGGAGACAGCCCGGCTCGAAAGCTTACAGTCTTGAGGGTTTGCCCCTATTCTGAATATAAAATATTGGGACCAGAACCCGCCATGCGCAGTGTCCCCAAAAACGGTACCATGGAAGATATTGCTGGTTTTAATTGTCAATCCAGCCCTGACGCCACAACGGTGCGTGTCTGCGGTGCGGCCCCCATGATGGCTCTTGTCTTCTCTGTTACGAACATGACACTATTGAAGAATATCTGAATCTCACAGCATCCTGTATGTTCTACCTGCCCTCTGTCCCCTGCTCACCATCAGCTGTCCCGACTGCTCCTGCTGCCCCCTGTTACCGTCAGGTGCCAACTGACAGAGGTGCCATGCCTGCTTCTGCTGCCCCAGTTTGCCCTGCACGACTACACTTCCCGGTAGGCAGCGCGACGATCACGTGACAGGATGTGCGTGACGGTTCCGGCTGCGGCCCCGGTTGTTGACAGGTACCCGGATGAGAAGCGGCAGCAGGAACCCCGAGCGAGACTTGTCGCCTCTCCCCCCCGAACACAGTGACGGCTTTGAATGACAAGATGTGCGAAAAGCGGAAGGTGGCGGCCGGTCAGCGGCCAACTGTGGGGGAACCTAAGAGAGGCTGAGCTGAGGGGGAAAGGACGAGGCGTGAGACCAAAGGGCTTCCCAACCGGAGGAGGAGGAAGGATTGGGGGCAGATAGTTGGCCGTGAAACGCTGTAACCGCCCATTGTGTGTCTCTGCCACCTATAGCTGCCCCCCCTGTGTGTCTCTGCCACCTATAGCTGCCCCCCCTGTGTGTCTCTGCCACCTATAGCTATCTCTGTGTCTCTCTCTCTCTGCCTCCTCTAGGTGTCTCCTTGTGTGTCTCTCTCTCTGCCTCCTCTAGGTGTTTCCTTGTGTGTGTCTCTCTCTGTCACCTATGGCTGTCCCCGTGTGTCTCTCTCTCTGCCAACTATGGAGACAGCAAGAGGGTTAGAATCATCTCAGCTGGATATTATAGATAGCGGCATAATCTTTACACCACCAGGAAGCTGCACTTTCTGCCTTCCCGCGCCCATATTATGCCTGTATGTTCCACGTCCACAGAGTGGGTTCTTTGAGTGTATGTGAGTGAGGAGGAGGCACACAGTCTAGCTATCTGGTGGCGTAGAGGGTAATTGTGTTAATTTACATCCAGCAGGTTGTTGGCTCTATTTCCCGCTGAGTGCTGGATGCTGTTATGGAGGCCATCTGTATAGTTAAAGTTTTCGCGGGTCAGGCATAATATGTATGCAGGAAACCATACAGTCAAGCTGCCTGGTGGCGTAGCGGGTAGCTGTGATACCTACGGTGCTGTGGAGCACAGGTTCAATTCCCGCTAGAAACACCTTACCTGCTACCTAAAATAAATAAACACTGAAACATTATATTTTTACATTAATTATATTTACATCGGGGACAAAAAACTAGGTGCTCTGCCTCTTGGTTCTAAGTCCCATTTGTCCCGACCCGCACTTCGTTCACACACCACCGATCATACTCACACTCCGTTCACACACCACCGCGCCAACCCACCCATCTACCTAACCACCTACCTACCAGGACTCATGGAGATTAGAACCAAGGACCAACTACATGGCAGGCAAAGCGCCTAGCACCGAGCCGCAAGAGCAGCGACCCGAATGAGCTCGTCCGTGATAGATATCCTCAAATCCGCCGCTCTTAAAATCTAAAACACACACAGCACCTACAGCACTATATACTTACACGGGGATAGAACCAGCAACCTTCTGGAACATAGGTTAGGCGCCTAACCTCTACGCCACAAGATAGACAGACATTGTTCCTCTCTATGGTTATATAATGCCTGATCCTGACTCATATAGGCAGGCATCATATGTCCAACAGGGAGACAAAAGATACTTAACAGCATCGCGGAGTAATGGTTAGGCGTCTGACCTGTAGTGGCAAGGAATGCTGGATCGATTCCAGGTGACTCTTCTATGTAGAGTTATAGTGGCTGTGCGTGTATTGAATGTTTTAAAGTATCCGTGTAACATTCAGCCATCATAGATCCATGCGACAAGCAGAGAGTAAAGCTGCCCGGTGGTGTAATGGTTAGCTGCGATACTTATAGTGCTGGGGAGTGCCGGCTCGATTCCTTTTTCTGGCACTTCACACGCAACCTTTCAGACAATGAACGCTCAGGGCTCTGAACTTAAAAATATAGAAACGCAGTAGTGTGATATTTTTACACAAAGCAATCATATTTCCACGGAGGCATAAAAAGTTACGGCACTACCGTCTGGTTCTTATTCCCATTCATCCTGACTCACATTTATACGCACTTCACTCACACCACTTTGTTCATACTCAAACGCATTCATACTCATACCATTCAGACTCACAGCCACCCGCAGGCCTCAGAAGCGGGGACCAACTACATGGCAGGCAAAGCGCCTGGCACCGAGCCCCAACCCGAATGAGCTCGTCCGTGATAGATATCCTCAAATCCGCCGCTCTAAAAACATAAACACACACGCAGCACCTATAGCGCTATATACTTACACCGGGGTAACCACCACCAACCATTCGGGTGTTATAACCATTACGCCACCAGCTGGCATGAGACAGAGTGCCCGTCTGCTCTGCATATAATCACAATCACCCGCCCTAAAATGTGACATAAACACCCGCTTTAAAATACAGGGTTTACCCCTATTCTGAACATGAAATATTGGGGCCAGAACCCACCATGCGCAGTGTCCCCAAAAACGGTACCATGGAAGATGGGATTCAATTATTACCAGGGCTGGTTTCAATTTCCAGTCAGCCCTGACGCCACTGTGGGGCATGTATGCATTGTGGCCCCCGTGGCTGCGGTGTGGCCTCTGAGGTGGTGCTTTTCTGCTCTGTTACGAACATGACACCATTTAAGAATATCTGACTCGCACAGCATCCTGTATGTCCTACCTGCCCTCTGTCACCTGTGCCCTGATAGCTGCCCCCTGCTCACTGTCTCCTGCCTCTGACAGCTGCACTTGTCCGCTCCTGCCGTCCTCTGTCAGCTGCCCCTACCTGCGTCTGCTGCCCTCTGCCCCCTGTTACCGTCTGCTGCCCGCTGACAGAGGTGCCATGCCTGCTTCTGCTGCCCCAGTTTGCCCTGCACGACTACACTTCCCGGTAGGCAGCGCGAGGATCACGTGACAGGATGTGCGTGACGGGTCCTGGTTGGTGACGGGTACCCGGAGGAAAAGCGGCGGCTCGAGCGGCAGCAGGAACCCCGAGCGAGACTTGTCGCCTCTCCCCCCGAACACAGTGACGGCTCTGAATGACAAGATGTGCGAAAAGCGGAAGGTGGCGGCCGGTCAGCGGCCAACTGTGGGGGGAACCTAAGAGAGGCTGAGCTGAGGGGGAAAGGACGAGGCGTGAGACCAAAGGGCTTCCCAACCGGAGGAGGAGGAAGGATTGGGGGCAGATAGTTGGCTGTCAATCGCTGTAACCGCCCATTGTGTGTCTCTGCCCCCTATAGCTGTTCCTCTGTGTGTCTCTGCCACCTATAGTTGCCCCCTGTGTGTCACTGCCACCTATAGCTGCCCCCCTGGGTGTGTCTCTGCCACCTATAGCTGCCCCCCCTGTGTGTCTCTGCCACCTATAGCTGCCCCCCCGTGTGTCTCTGCCACCTATAGCTGCCCCCTGTGTGTCTCTGCCACCTTTAGCTGCCCCCCTGTGTCTCTCTGACACCTATAGGTAGGTGCCTCCTCTGCCTCCTGTAGGTGTGTCTCTCTCTGCCTCCTCTAGGTGTCTCTGTATGTCTCTCTCTGCCTCCTCTAGGTGTCTCCAGGTGTGTCTCTCTCTGCCTCCTCTAGGTGTCTCTGTGTGTCAGTCTCTCTGCCTCCTCTAGGTGTCTCTGTATGTCTCTCTGCCTCCTCGAGGTGTCTCCAGGTTTGTCTCTCTCTCTCTCTCTCTCTCTCTGCCCCCTTTAGCTGTCCCTGTGTGTCTCTCCAAGTGCTACCTATGGCTGTCCCCGTGTGTCTCTCTCTCTGCCACCTATGGAGACAGCAGGAGGGTTAGAATCATCTCAGCTGCATATTATAGATAGCGGCATAATCTTTACACCACCAAGAAGCTGCACTTTCTGCCTTCCCGCGCCCATATTATGCCTGTATGTTCCACGTCCACAGAGTGGGTTCTTTTGAGTGTATGTGAGTGAGGAGGAGGCACACAGTCTAGCTATCTGGTGGCGTAGAGGGTAATTGTGTTAATGTACATCCAGCAGGTTGTTGGCTCTGTTTCCCGCTGATTGCTGGATGCTGTTATGGAGGTCATCTGTATAGTTAAAGTTTTCGCGGGTCAGGCATAATATGTACGGGGGAAACCACACAGTCAAGCTGCCTGGTGGCGTAGCGGGTAGCTGTGATACCTACGGTGCTGTGGAGCACAGGTTCAATTCCCACTAGAAACACCTTACCTGCTACCTAAAATAAATAAACACTGAAACATTATATTTTTACATTAATTATATTTACATCGGGGACAAAAAACTAGGTGCTCTGCCTCTTGGTTCTAAGTCCCATTCGTCCCGACCCGCACTTCGTTCACACACCACCGATCATACTCATACTCCGTTCACACACCACCGCGCCAACCCACCCATCTACCTAGCCACCTACCTACCAGGACTCATGGAGATTAGAACCAAGGACCAACTACATGGCAGGCAAAGCGCCTAGCACCGAGCCGCAAGAGCAGCGACCCGAGCGAGCTCGTCCGTGATAGATATCCTCAAATCCGCCGCTCTAAAAACATAAACACACGCAGCACCTATAGCACTGTATACTTACACAGGGATAGAACCAGCAACCTTTCAAATCATAAGGTAGTCGCCTTACCTCTATGCCGCAAGATACTCGGTAAGGATTCCTCCCCATGGACATATAATGCCTGCCTGTGGACATATAATGTAAAAACAGAAACACACACTCAGGAGCAATCCCAGTTACCCACACAGGCCCTATAGCGCTATAGACTTAGATGGGAATCAAACCAACAAGCTTTTGGCTTTTAGGTTAGGCACCTAACCTCTACACCACAAGATAGCCAGACATTATTGCTCTCCATGGTTATATAATGCCTGATCCTGACTCACAGAACCTCTATATATAGGCAGGCATCATATATCCACTGGGAGGCAAAAAAATTAATCTGTCTCGTGGAGTAATGGTTCGGCGCTTGACCCACAGCAGAAAGGGATGCTGGATCAATCCCAGGTGCCTCCTGTATATGTAAATATATATAAACTGTCCGTACCGGATTGGCTCTGCAGAAGCAGCGAGTGCCGAAGACTGAATGTTGAATAAAGCAGCATCAGGGCTGTTACTGAAGTGGTCGGCGGCGGCGCGTACTGTCTTTAAGGCGAATATATTTTTGATGTTTAATAAAGGATATTAACACCTGGCCCAGCGTTTTCACCGGAGCATTGCGGCACCTGGCCCTTTGCTTGATTTGGTGGATTCTGAACGCAGATCCGGTTCTCTGGCTGTGACTCCTGAAAGACATTGATACCTATCCAGATTGCCCGGTTCGTACAACGTTGATTCTGCCAACCTGGTTACAGCCCCCGGCTTGTCTACTGCCCAGGATGTCACCAAAGAGAAAGTCTGAGGCTACAACCGTCAGCCATGTGCCATGCAACACGTCAGCACCCGTCTACCCGCAGCCCCCCTGTAAGCCTGATCTTGCCCCTGCACCACGACTCCCACCCGACCCGTCACCCTGACGTGGTCACAGTTACTGTAACGCCGCAGACTTGCATGTACGCACAGCCACACTGATTCACATACTCACATTCTCCGGCAATCAACACGGCAAACAAAAGCCTACATCTGGCCCGTTTATGTCCAGCGGCCGCCGGCCCGTCAGCTCGTTGCAATAACCAGCGACACGGCAACGCTTTATTCAGATTTTAGTTTTACCTCCAGTGCATAAATTATCTCTAACAGAAGAACAGCTAGAACACAAAGAGTCTAATTCCAGTTAAAAACAGAGAAATAAGATATAGTATTTTTTGTCTTTTCAGTTATTTAAATATATATATTTTCCAAGTGGGTTTTTTTCAATAAACTTTACAAAACTGTGCAGCCTCTACATGAATTCCCTCCGCTTTGGTCCGCGCCGGGGCCGACGGTCGTGGAAGCGATAGGAGTGGGAACAGCAAACTATGTACAGGGATCGCCAAAAATATTACAAGTCCAGAAAATCATCTTTTAACTCATTTACTCTAAAAGAACGTTTCTGAAAGGTGCAAATCCACTCGCTGAGGCTGTCACCGCGTGGTGCCCGTGGGTATAGGAGCGGTGCGGTCAAACCTAAAGGAGACAGGAGGACGGATGGTAAGCAGGGGTTTACGGAAACGCCGGGGTACAAGCCCGACCGCCGTCACGCATCAGCAGGTCACATTAATCCCGGAGCAGAACCTTGCGGAGCAGTAATTGGGTTTACCTTCTGGGTGTAAAATACAGAGACAGTCATTTTGGCAGTCAGTACAGTTATAGAGCGCTGCGCATGCAGGGATCTGCTTTTAGAGACTCCGTTAGATATGGGGAAAGTTCCACTTACTTGAGTGCGCAGGTTAGGAGGAGCTCACACTATAGTGGAAGGACTTAGGGAAATGTGGCTTGTGTTCTGGGGAGAAAAATGAGCGGTTAGTGAGCGGTTAGAATTCCTCCCCGACTGAACAAATACACGCGGGGTCACTCCTGAGCGACACGCAATGCGGGACACAAAACGCTGCGCACCCTCTTCGATTTCCATCCCGCTACAAATCCCATCCCGCTACAAACACACTGCTTTACTGTTATTTTTAAGTAGTTAGTACACATTTAAGTGAATTACTTTGCAAAGGATAAAGGAGAAATTAAGCAACAGACAGGCATTAAGCAGACATGGGCCAGATGTGGAAATCTTTGCCTCTCTGATCCAGTTCCCTTCGCCCTGCACCTCTGCAATTACTTCGAAGTTGGAAGATAAAATACGTTCTTACTGCGGAAATGTATTGCCGGTTAGGAAACCTCGATTTTTCCACGTTTGGAGACCTCGGGCCGGAGCGATTCTTTGATTCCTGGAGGGAATACGGTGAAGACGCATCACAAGGAGAAGCAGCGTCTTCTGACAGGCTGTCCTGGGGAATACCGGACACACATCCACTGTCAGACCCGCTGGACCCAGCGCCCGACACGCACTGCGAGGACCCCGAGCTCTCGGTGGCTGAAAGAGAGAGACAGCTCAACCGTTAGATCCAAGCCGGCCACGTGACGGACATCATGCGATGAGCTCACTCGCTGGCACTCGCTACACGAGGCTACAGATAAGTGATGCACTCACTCATGGAGGGCTGGCTGCTACTCGTCTCATTCTCCAACTCGTCTTCTTCAAGACACATGCTGGTCTCAAACGACCTTTTGGAAGGAAGTACCCCCGGAAGGAGTGTTTGGTTGATGTACATGTGGAGGTTCAGGGGTCCCAGTAAAGAGGCAGAAGAGGGTCCGCAAGCTGCCGGTGTAGAGCTGCCAGCACTGGACGCTTGGCTCCTTTTGTAAGGATCGGAGTGGTCAAATAGGGACACTGCAATGGAGGCCCTCGTTCGTGCTCCTAAAACCAGACAAAAATAATATTCGTTAACAGCCAGACCTAAAAAACTGGGAGCCCGAGAGCCACTCGAGTTACAAAATACAACGCGCTGCACCCTGATCCCAGGCAGGTCAACGCACTATTCCAAGTACGGATCATTACATCATACCTCTGCCCTTCATGATGTAATCGATGGCTCTGTTATTTATCGCCGCATCACTTGGCTTTATGTCCAGGAATGGCTTGTTCCCAACTCCCATGGATACCATCTCCTGCATGCGGATCTCTGCGTGAAAAACAACTACTTTTACAAAAGGAACGGAAGCGTGAGGAGCTCACACCACGGCAGCACCGCCATTTAATGACCAAATAAAACCTCATTTACCAAACACTTCCAAAAAACCTGTTTTTAGCTCTGGTAGCACAGATAAGGAGACGAGCGCCTTATTATTATTATTATTATTATTATTATAGGCAGAGCAGAAAACCCAAAACACCAGCTTCTTCCTCGGCGTTTGCGCTTTATGATAAGTGAGAGCTCTTCTCTATCTGTGCCCTTTCCTCCGCCCCCTCGGTTGGGTGGCTGGGAGCAATAGGGGTTCTCTTACTTGTGGGTCCCTTAAAGGGAGCTGCAGGAGGACATCGAGGTCGTTTCTATCAGTGGAAGCTGGTCCAGTGAGTGACTTTTCGAGGAAGAGGCCTTCATAGATAGAGACATAGATATCGAGAACTCTCACCAGCTGGTAAGGCTGTCGAGCTGTCTGTATCATCATCGTCATCATCATCATCATCGTCATCATCATCGTCGTCGTCGTCAAAACGTCGAGATCCTGTGTGACAATCGTGACGGCACATCTGAGAAACCGGAGGAACCGAGTCACTAAAAGCCTGGGTCGTCTTTCGGCAACCATCTGCTGCTGGACAAGTGTGTCGGTATTCGGGGATACATGAAGGGCTGATGCTTTATTCCGTCCCTGTTTCCAAAATGTCACCTGGCAGCCTCTGATGCTCTTTCCCATGTCTGGCGTCTACGGTATTCCCCCCCGGGTCCAGTTATTCGGATGATAAGAGGGCAAAAGTCTTTGTCGGGTGATTGAAGTTGCGAGATAGACCCTCGTTCCCTCTTCAGGGTCCTTTTGTGCATCCTAGGTGTAGCTCCTGAATCCGGGGTACCTCCAGGGACTTAAAGATTTCCATTTTCCGTCTTAACACACGCCATCCCGTCTTCGGGCGCCATCCCCGGTCTTTGGGCGCCATCCCCGGTCTTTGAGCGCCAGCCCCGGTCTTTGAGCGCCAGCCTCCTGTCTTTGGGCGCCAGCCCCGGTCTTTGAGCGCCAGCCCCGGTCTTTGAGCGCCAGCCCCGGTCTTTGGGCATCCGCCCCGGTCTTTGGGCATCCGCCCCGGTCTTTGGGCGCCAGCCCCGGTCTTTGGGCGCCAGCCCCGGTCTTTGGGCATCCGCCCCGGTCTTTGAGCGCCAGCCCCGGTCTTTGAGCGCCAGCCCCGGTCTTTGAGCGCCAGCCCCGGTCTTTAGAAGGAATTTTAACCGTTTCAATCCTATAAAATGATTTTCTACACCAGCCACCCCAAAGCCTGACCGGCTCGGCGCGATACACAGTATTTCCAGTAATTATACAGCTAGCGCCCCGCGCAAAGAAAAAGTCACCTTTATTGCGGGTCGCCTGCTGCCACAGGATTTTGGCGATGTCCCCCGTCCAGGCCTGTTTGGTTTCCGGGCTGTTGGACTGTAGGATGTAGGTATCGCTGGATTTACGCCTCCGGAACCAGATTTCAAACCGCAATCCGCTGTCACCGGAATTCTCCGTCAGCCCAATGTCTGCCGTCTGCAATTGATAAAATACATTAGAGCAGAATCCCTGACGACGTCTGCCCCTCTCGCACTATGATGTTTTTCTTACTTTAAAGGAGCGTTTGTAAATGAAGACGTCGAGCCCACCCTCTATTCTCTTGGGTTTGCTGAATAAAATGAGATCCTCGAAAAGGAAGACGTGTCTCTGGCATTTCTTTCGCCCCAGCCAGACAGTGAATTCATCCTGTCTCACCAGCTGCCCCTGTTCCTTCAAATTTACCTGTTTCCCAAAAAATAAAGGCGACATGAAGTACAACGGCAAACGCAACACAGACCCCGACTTATTCTGCTCAATTCAAGTCTAGCAAAGCCTGAATATTTCCAGGAAAAAAAGGAACTGACTCTCAGCAGAGGTGGTAGATGTTTAACATACAAGGCAAGTGGCCGAGCCAGGCCTTCCGTTTGCCGCACTTACATCGCAGTCTCTGATGGCGTCCATAGCTAGCAGGTCATTGCCGTGGCGGAGCTGAAACTTCACCATTTCCTGGGCGGCTCGCAGGTAAACGAGCTCCTGCTCTTGGGCCTCCTCGCACTCCTTGATCAGGTCCTTCAGTAGTAAGGCATACTTGCTCATCCTCTGGATGGGCTTCAGCAGATACGAGGCGAGGTCCATCTTGTCTCCCAGTTGGTGCTGCTTGTTCTGATTAAACACACAAATGAATCAGGCGGCGCCAAAGCAAAAGAGAATGAGTGATATTTTATGATTATAGAGCGACATCAGTGAAGAAGCACTGCATGTCAAGCCCTTATCGGTTCCACCTGTGGCCAAGCAGAGATATCCCTCGACCTCCAGGTGATGACTTTGTTTCACTGCGGTTACCTTGAAAAACACGTTCCCGTGGCTGGCGAGTAACGCGTCTGACCGAGGCTTGTTCTTGCTGTATAAAGCGTACATCCCAAACTGATCTTTCTACAGAAGAGGCGTAAAAAGAGGAGTTATAAACATCTAGTAAAAGGCATCCAACAAACATCTAATCGGCGGAATATTTCGCAGCCATCAGATTCAAATTTTAACAAAGAACTTGGAATTTATCGGCTAAGCTGAAGACTTATTTCTTTAATTAGATGCCATTAATAAATATATCGGGGCAGATCACAGGGTGGGGTGTTACAGAGATCCCCAACATCCCCACTAACGCGACATTTGGAAAGAGCGTTTCCCCCCCCCGATTTTCACGTCGTTTGGGGCGGCTGTGGCTTACGTGGCGGAGGAAGCAGTGGCTGACTCTCAGCGGATGGTTGCAGCAGCTCTCAAGCTCCTTTAGAAAGTACTGACTGTGGAAATCCCGAAGCTTCTCTAGGTTCCCAAAAATGATGCCCCTCTTCCCGCGCAGGTCCTGAGGCAGGTCCAATCTCTCCATTTCCGGGAAGTAATTCTCGCTGATGTACCACAGCGACCGCACATACTCCCTCTCCGTGGTGACCATCTCATCAATAATGTGCCGGAGTTTACTGGAAGAGAAGAGCAGGTAAAGAACGGCGCGGGGAAAGGCTTACTGAGTGCAGCGATACCCCACATGCAGGGGTTTGTCGGGTTGTTTGGGGCTAAAGGGCCACATTTGGGACGTGTGCATTTGGTCGTCCTGCCCTGACGCCCTTTTCGGCACTAAGTTTACCGTCACCCTTTCTCAAACACTCCTGGATGGCTTTCACAGCTCATGGATGATCTTTGTAAACAAAACACGTGCATTTCACACAGAAGCCCCTTACCTGCTGCGGCTCCTTCCCTCAGCGGACGAGACGCTGCTCCTCCGTTCGCCGTGGAGTCGTTCAGATGACCAGTCCACCGGCAGGGGCTGACGGTCTACTAACTCGGTGCTACTCACTTCCAGGCCTTTGATGAAAACGCCGGTGTTGCCACGTCTGGCGGGCTCACTCAGCCTCCTCTGGCACCCGTGAGTTCCTCCTTCACTGCAAGGGAGGTCAAAACTCTGTGCCTTCCGCAGCATGTGCCTGGTGAGCGGCCGAGCGGGGGCGCTGGGTGTGCGGGAGCCGGCTGGTTGATGGGGGAGGTATTGGAAGGGAAGGTCTTCCCCAGGGAGGCTCTGCAGTGACATTTTTCGTACCCTGAAGGCCGGCGCCAGCACAGGGGCAGCAGACGGCAAAGGGCTGCTTTTATACGGGGCTTGGTCATCCGCGAGCTCTGGTCGGTTACCGAGTACCTGCCCCGGCTTCCTCTCCCTGGAGTAGGGTGGGGGGCTCAGTAGCTGGCTATGGAAATACGACACGTTGCTGTCCTTCTCCTCTGTGCTATCGGAGTGCCTCCTCTGTGCACCGGAGCCCGCAGAGCTCCGCTCGGCAGATAATGCCCTTTTCGTCCTTAGTGCAGCCTCCAGCTTCTTTTCAAAAACGTGTCGGGCCTCCTGGCACTTGGACCACGCAAACCTCCACTGCTTGGCACCTTTTTCGCTCTTCAGTTCACACGCCAGCTCCCTCATTTCCTCGAACTTCTTCTCCCTGATCTCGGGGTGCTGCGCTTGGTATCTCTCCAGACCCTCCAGGGCGCCGCCGCACAGATCGGGGGAGTTACAGTCATCCAGGCTGATGGAGGCAAGGCGGCGCATTCCTTCCAGGGCCCATTCATACGCCTTAACAACAAAAACACACAATCATTATTCAAACGATAGATACGAGACTCAGATCTGCGTCAGAGGCAATTCAGAGAAAATCCTCTCTCATTGAAAGAACGAGGTACAGGGGGATGTTTTGCGAATAAGATTTATCCCCAACAATATTGGCTGATACTGGAAAGTTTGGTGTTCATCCAACACATGAGGACATGAAGAAAACAAGCAAACCTTTATATGCCCCAGCCGGGCACTGGAGGACACAGCAGGGGCTGTTCTCAGGAGCAGCGCTCCCACGTACCTGCCGCGTCCCCCACAATACGGGATCAGGGGTCACGGAAAGGGTAGTCTCTGCACACATTATATATATATATATATATCACAAGCCTTCCACTTAACGTGTGCGAGCCGCGCAGGGTCCGCTTGGCTTTTTGTTTCTGGAAGCGATGCCCTGTCGTCGTGTGTCGTGTTTCCCCACCATATCGATATAAATCAATAACCAATAACAGTAATTCTCTGAATGGCTGATTGTTCACGGAGCGTCTCCGTATTACTGCCGCGATGTGCGTGTAATGAATGAGGTAATGAATGAGGTGACACGGCCGGGTCTATTCCCACTCACCAGACAATGAATAATAGCTTGGAATGACAATGGCTGCTCCAGTATCAGCGTTAGATACACACAGAGCACACCCGCGGCCCCCGCGGCCACGCTACGCCCCCTCCCTTCAATCGCATGGTGTAACCGTGTGTTAGATGGAGGGGTGTTTTCTGGATATTTCTCCGGAGGGGCCGGCAGCAGGGCAGATAAGTCAGTATACTGTATATAAACATATATACCGACGGCAGTAAATGTTACGTTTAACACGGACCCGGCAGGGCTGGGCTGAAGTTTGTTCCGAGGCTATTAAACTTCAGTGACTGACTACATAATTGCCCCCAGCGGCCCTCTTGTATGGCGATCACATCTGCTCGTAGAATGAGACAGATGCACATCCTTTTCATTCCCATTCAGCGTCGGGGTGAGCGGAGGCCACACACTCGCTTATGAATGAGGCCAAAGAAAAGAGACCCGTAGCAGCTGCGACAGACATCGGCCCCGGCGCCGGCCGGGAAACGCTCTCCAACCATCGCCCGACGCACCGACAGGTACTGGGAGAAGACACAGGCGGAAATCCCGTAACATTACACGGGACATGACTCTCCTTGGAGCGGGTACTCGCGGCTTGGAGCTGGTACTCGCGGCTTGGAGCTGGTACTCGCGGCTTGGAGCTGGTACTCGCGGCTTGGACGGGTACTCGAGGCTTGGACGGGTACTCGAGGCTTGGAGCGGGTACTCGCGGCTTGGAGCGGGTACTCGCGGCTTGGAGCGGGTACTCGAGGCTTGGACGGGTACTCGAGGCTTGGAGCGGGTATTCGCGGCTTGGACGGGTACTCGAGGCTTGGAGCTGGTACTCGCGGCTTGGAGCTGGTACTCGCGGCTTGGACGGGTACTCGAGGCTTGGAGCTGGTACTCGCGGCTTGGAGCTGGTACTCGAGGCTTGGACGGGTACTCGAGGCTTGGAGCGGGTATTCGCGGCTTGGAGCGGGTACTCGCGGCTTGGAGCGGGTACTCGAGGCTTGGACGGGTACTTGATGCCCGGCACGGTTCGGTCGCCCAGTGTGGTTTCCGGCTCGTGATTAATGCTCGGGGATAGAGGACGATTGGCGGCAGGAATTTTAATTCGGCTGAAAGGAATTAGCGCACGCGGAGGTCCTGAAAGGGGAAGCCGAGATCTCCGATTCGGGGCAATTCAGGAGAGCCAGGATTTGGGACAAAAGTCCGGCACATATTTCTCCCAAATGAATAGAGCGTCTTATAGACCCCCCGCGGACTAACACGGCAGGAAAACATCAGAGAAGGACTAAAGAAGCCGGATAGGATTCACAGCGAAGGATGCGCCCTAACCTGTCCCCTGCACGGCAGATCCGACTCCGGGGGGCCGCGTCTACAACCCCACTTCCGACTCAACCCCAATCAAGGGGTCTGAGATGTTTCCAGAAGCAGCTCATTATAAAGACCCAGGACACACAAACCCGTTCCACGTACCTCCCCGCACCAAGCACGCCCCCCCCCCCGATTAACTGCCTCCATTATCTGCCAATCCGCTGCCGCTATGGGGCGAATAACCACCCGCAGGGCAATTCTGAGCACTTGGCATACGTAGTAAGACTTATCTATACAGGCAAACTATAAAACACGGTCTGCAAACACAGCGATAGTTCACAGGATTAGGAATACATCAGGAAAGGAAGTCCCTGGCCCAAAGAGCTTACGCTTAGATCCTCCTGAGGCTTAACCCTTGCATAGATAATGGGCATTTCGGCTACAGCGTGGCCATCATATAGCACATGGCAGGTAACGGCCCGCTGAGGGACCCCAGACACTATACGGCCGGCAGATTCTGGTCCCACCGCGTTACCGGACCCCCCTGTAAGTACACTGCTGGCCGTGTAACGGTGGGTACTCACCGCTCAACGGTTCTGGAAACCGGCACGGATTTAATCCAAGCGCCAATTATAAACCAAACCGGTTTTTGCGGGATCACAAATAATCAGCTTCCATGGGAAATGAGAGCGGCGGGAAGTCAGCCTTAATCCACCAGCCAATGAGATGAGCTTACCGAGCGGCGCTAGTAATGAGATCCAAAGATGACAAGTTCCCCCGACCCCGGCTTCTACACGCCACCCACACGTCACCCACACGCCACCCACACGTCACCGGATAAAGGACAGATTTTAAAATTTTGCCCCCTCCCCACCCTGCAAATGTAGAATTCACCCAAACGCATTTGCCCCCCCCTTGCAGGAGATTCGTTCCGGGAAACCCACCTCGAGCTGCCGGCGACTATGTGAGATACTCACTACCAGTTAGTTCCGGCGCGGGTTCAGTCGGATGAGACCCCCTGCATGCATGCGCAGAGAGCACTTGGCTTAAAGCAGCCAAACAGTGGTGCAAAAACAGGAGCACGGAGAGGGGGTTGCGCTGCAGCTTCTCCCGCAGATAAATGACTATTTAACTTTTCCTCTGCCTGAAAGAGCATTCAACTCCCATTACCCTCAGCCACCTGCGCCAACGCACACCCAGCCAGTGGCATTTGGAATTTATGATAAGCAGACTGTAAGCTCTTGGGTTCAGTTCACTCCTGCGCAAAGACACCTGTGCTGCGCGGCGTTAGAAGTTTAATGTAAAGCCGGTGGGTGTTCGTTCGGACACTGAGCTTATTACTCGATCCCGCCGGCTGCTGCTGAAATCTCTTAAATTCAACCCAAATCTCCAACACACAGAATTTCATTAAACTAAAAACACCAGAAATGAAAGAAAATAAAGTTTTGCTCGCAGGGTCTCTGCGATTCACCTGCTCCTCTCTGCCCGCACTGACCTCACCCTCTCTCTCGGACAATCCCTTCCGTACCTGTGTGTCGGTGGACAGCATGTCTCAGAGCGCCGCGGCTGATGCTTCTCTTCTCCTGGCCGGCGAGAGGACTGAGGGGCCGGCGCCTGCCGCCTGCACCCTGCCAAGCCCAGCTATTCACAAGCAAATGTGAGGCAGCCGAGCAGATGGGCAGCCCCTGGACCAAGAGAAAGGACTGCCGGGGGATGGTCTGAAGTCTGCGAGAGGGGGAAGGGGAGCTCAATAGACACTGGAGTAACAGGCGCTGGCATCAGAATACACTATCCGGGGTATAAAACGCTCCGTATAGCGCGACCCACCCCGACGCTCCATCCACGGCCCCCTATACGGGCCATTTCCCCGTGGGGACCGCAGAAAGTCCAACACCTGCCCACAGGACCGCTGCAGCGCGTCCCCCTCTTTCCTGGAGCATCCCGATGCACTCTTCAATTTGCCCCAGATGCAGCCCCCTGGGAGGATATTCTACATGGAATGACCCCACGGAGTCCAAGAACCCCGATATCACAATCTATCTCTGCGCCTAACAACTAATGTGCTGAGCGTCACTGAGCCCATCACGCCGAGCCGCCACATGCAGGGAACATTCTATAGTGTTTTCAACCTAAAGGGCACGAAAGACACTAATAATCCACAGTAATTGGGGTTCACAGGTCCAACAGAAACAGAGGCCAGTAAATAACAGAATCGTGTAAATTGCAAGACTAGGTCAGAACCCCACGAAGCGGACGAAAAGGGAGCAGAAAACTCCAAATATTTGTCCGAAATTCGTGGGCTCACATTCACTCACGCTCTCATTCACTCTCTCACGCTCTCATTCACTCTCTCACGCTCTCTAAATGTTTCCCTCCCTTCTCTGCCGATCACTTCCGCTTCCTTCTATCTTCATCGGCATCTCTGCAGACATAACCCGGTGGGATAATCCACTCGGGGTGAGGGCGTCACAAGCGCAGCCATTCTGGCTGAAGTTCCCGCCGGGTAATATCCGCGGAGATGAGGAGGAAGATAGAAGAAGAAGATGCGGAAGTGGTCAGCAGAGAAGGTAGGGAAACATTTAGACAGCGTGAGAGAGAGAGTGAACGGGAATGAGAGTGTGAGTGAGAGAGTTAATGGGAATGAGAGAGTGAGTGAGAGAGTGTGAATGGGAATGAGAATTAAAAATGGCTGAATGGAACAGGCAGGGAATTAAATTTTCCCCCCCCCTAAAACAAATGAGCCAAAGAGAACCGAAAAACCTGTCCGAATAGTTTTTGGATCGATAAATAATAATCCTAATCCTCGTCTCACTTCTACTCTATTAACAGTCTAAAGTTACATGTAACATGTTACACGCATTACCAGCTCCGGCCAGCAGAGGGAACATTTCCTAATTCCAGACACGGGGAGCACAGAAAACACGCATGTTACAGGCAGAAGACACGCAACACAGAGGCGTCACAGACATAACTTCCAGATCGGGACATCCGGGGAGACATTCATAAAACAATATAATACGTCTTATGGACAATGTCTGTCTCAACCCTTATTACACCCGCCTGGCAGTCACAGGGTTATCCCCCACGAGCTGGTAACCGGCACGGTGCAGAAGACATACAGACCACCGGCCAGCGTCCGCTCTCAGGGCAGATCCAGCCAGCGAGGGACAAATCACGCAAGAAACCCGCTAAACCCGAGACAGGAACATGAATACACAAAGCCCAGCAGCCCTGACCCCGGGCGATAACGGCCGGGACGTCGTGTTATGAGTTGCTAATCATAGCTGCGTGTTTGCCACTGACCTTGTCGAAGAACTGATAGAGCCGCACCGTCTTCTCTAGCCTGCTGCGGGATTCCTCCAGCCGCGCGCAGAAACCCCGAACTCTCTCTCTGTACGTCTGCAGCCTCCATCTGTGCTTCTGGAAGTCCGGGGACGAGAGGCTCTCCCATCTCTCCATGGACTTCAGGATCTCCTGCCCCCGTCTGCAGTATTCCTACCATCAAACACGATACGGGTGAACAGGTGGCCAACGAGCCGAGTACCGCAACCAGAACACGAGGTCCCTCTCTCAACCTTTCACTGGCCAGGCGGCGGCCCCGGGATACTTACACACGCCGCACCATCCAACTCCCGGAAGCGTCTCTGCGCCTGGAGGGCCACTTCCAGAGAGTCCTCCGTAACACCGCACTCACTCAGTAAGCGCTCCCCAACGGTCTCAATCCAGCCGCTGATCTGCAGATCACAAAGACTACGACTCAGGATCTTACGGCACCTTTTATACAAACCTCAGACCGGCAGAAGACATCCGCCCGACATCCTCACCTCCTGAAACCTCTCCTCGAAGGCCTCAAACTCCATCACCAGCTCCATGTCCTGAATGCGCTTGTTGGATAGCTGAGCGAGGCTGTGAACGCGCTCGTCCACCCGATTATACAGCTCGGCAGCCGCGTCCACCGCGTCCCTAGCAGAGCGACACCAAGAGACGTCAGGCGACCGGAGCAGATACTCCGCACACACATAGATGCCGGCATGGCGGGGTGACTTCACCGAGCGGGGCCACCGCGACTCACGCTCACCTTTATCTCACAGGGAGGATTTATAACAGACTCGCTTATTTTGTTTAAAACCCTGAATATAAAATAAAAACGGTGTTATTTGTAATAATGTTGCGCACGGAGGGGCGCGCGGCTCGGTCCTGCCACCCTCTCACAGGGGCTCGTCACCGGCCCCCAAACACACAGCCCTGGGAAGTTCAAACACAGACGATACATTTACAGTCGCTGACCAAACGGGAATGGCATGTTTGACTAGAGAGGGAGGAATGCAGGGGGCGAGCGCATTAATGAGTAGCGGCGAGACGTTTGTGAGGGGCTGTACGCTGCTCGTGGACGTCAGAATGTGTCACAGGTGAGAGCGTCCATTACTAACAGCTACAAATACCGAGGGCCGGCACCGGCCTCTCTATCACCGCCGGGCAACCAGGAGGAGATCCTAAAAATCCGGAGGGAAGCATGTGACAGGTCCACACAGGATTTTAGACATAGTGGCAGGTTTAATAGGGCTCCCCATTTGATCAGGGAAGACCCCCGTTACAGCTCGCTGCGTCCCCCGTTACAGGAACTAACGCCCCTGGTGACCGGTTCCGGAACAAACTCAGAGCTCCAAAACTTCAATCAGATTCCACACACGGCGGCGTCCGTCTGGCAGATAACCCATCACCCCTGGAGTAACCCCTCCACGCTCAGGTCACCAGTACACGAGACATCCGCTTCCCACTATCTATCACCCCCCCACACGCGGTGTGTAACATTTCATATATTCACGAGAAACCCACAGGGGCCCCAAACTAACTACCGGCGCATGCACGTTTATATTCATACACATCTAGGTTCACAAACACGCAAGTGCTCGGCACTCACCTATAATCCTCAGTGACCGCGACACATGACTCCTCCTTCCTCAGCCGTGCAAGGATAGCTCCACCCTCTGTCTGCAGCTTCACCAATCGAGTGTCTTCTAACACCGTCCTCATCAGCTGCCCAAATTTCTTCAGGAGTCGATTGGCTTCCTAGAGACGAAGACACAGCGCCCCCCACAGGCTGCAGTGAAATAAATCTTGCGGGTCGGTGCGACTGGTAGAGGTTAATGAATGAAGTCACTCACCTCGGCCCTGTCTGGCAGAGCGCCAGCGTGCAGGTTCTTAATGGCATTCTGTAGGAATGTACAGGCATCACGGCACGCCTCCTGCATGTGCTCCAACTTCTGTAATCATGGAACAGAGACATACTATTCACATACGTACGCCCCGCGCCAGGAGACATATTATTCACATATATACGCCCAGCGCAAGGAGACATATTATTCACATACACCCAGCGTGAGGAGACATATTATTCACATACATGCGCACGGCGCGAGGAGAAATATTATTCACATACATACACCCAGTGCTAGGAGACATATTATTCACATACATACACCCAGCGTGAGGAGACATATTATTCACATACATACACCCAGCGTGAGGAGACATATTATTCACATACATACGCCCGGCGCGAGGAGACATTATTCACATACATACACCCAGCGTGAGGAGACATATTATTCACATACATATGCCCGGCGCGAGGAGAAATATTATTCACATACGTACGCCCGGCGCAAGGAGACATACCATTCACATATGTACGGCCGGTGCGAGGAGACGTACCATTCACATACATATGCCTGGTGCAAGGAGACGTACCATTCACATACATACGCCTGGTGCAAGGAGACGTACTATTCACATATGTACACCCGGCGTGTGGAGACATGCTATTCACATACATACGCCCTGCGCGAGGAGACATGCTATTGACATACATACGCTCAGCGCGAGGAGACATATTATTCACATACATATGCCCAGGGTGAGGAGACATATTATTCACATACATAGGCCCCGCGCGAGGAGACTTTGTGATTATAAGAAGATTACGCAGGGACAGGTCGGGACGGACACGTGGTTACATACAGTTAGCACGTGTGATACGTGTATTTGCTCTGACAGTCCAGCGAACTGGATCCAGCCAGGAGAGACAGACGGACGGACTGACGAAGTCCGGACTCACCATTCGAAACGCCAGCCAGTCTCTGTGGCAGTACGGGAAAGATCCATCAAACTCCAGCGGCAGCTGGGAGGCTTCTATATGCTTGTGCAAGGACTTTGTGGATGTGAGGAGATCCAACTGAGGAGGAGAAAACATCGAGAGACTCTTACAGGGAAAGGAAACAGCTGACTCTCCTTACACGAGGCGTAAAACGACAGGGGATCTGCCACACGCTAACGGCGCAGCCCTCCGAACAATGGCAGGAAAGCGGGGTCTGTCTATACAAGCGATACCATGTTTCGCAACGTTCTGGGACAAGAAATCACAGCCGACTGTTACACCAACGTGTACCCGCTCTGTACCCCCTCCTTACACCAACCGTTAGGCTGCCAGGAACCGGGCAATAGGGCAACCTACAGGGAAAACGCGCTCGCTTTCACTATCACTGAAAGACCGTACAAACATATTTATTAGAATCTGCCCCTTCCATGGGGGTAACGTGAATGTAGACAGCGCGTATGTAGACCGCGTGCAGGAAATCCCCCGGCTTTGAAATCATCAGTCGGAGAGCTGACGGATTGAGGGTCAGAGGTCGCAGGCAAACATTGTTCACCCTCAGCCGGCTCTAATGATCCGAGAACAATAACCGAGCACGAAAGCTGCCAAATTAGCCGCTGCCGAGTGTCAGGCCGTCGCTGGCTCGTCACCGCACAGAAGAAAAGGTCAGCCTCAAAGCTATGCTAATTCTGACCTCATAACGTGGCTGCCCCCTCGGGGGATACCCCAGCCCCCCCCCCCAAGCTCCCATATGCGATGTCATAATTAAGTCACAAAATCAACACTAATGACTAAAATATTGGATTTCAGAATCATTCGAAAAAACCTGACGCAAAACGCTGGTTACTTAAGAGTCTAAACTAATTAGACCCGTCTGTCAGACGCGCGCGTGCAAGCGGACATGGGCCACTTACGCATATCTTTAATGCGCTGCTACACACAGGCATGTCGCTCACAACCGCCGATTCTGAAGAGATGTGGATGTACGAGCAATTCCGAGCGAGTTCTACGCACTAAACACACAAACCCTAACTTACTGCACATTAAACACAACCGTGTGTTATACTCATGCTTCGCCCCTGGCCGGGATGTATCGCTAAACGCTGGCGTGGGGAGGAGGGATGGATGCCAGCGCAGGTTATTCCCGGCATGCGCCGCTTCTTACCGGCACGCCATGCGGTTTATCCCCCGACAGACTGACGTCTTTCTCCACCAGGAACAAAATGCCGTGGATGCAATTCGGGACGGCAGCCTTGGGAAAAACCAGAAGCGAGAGTCAGCGCGTCGGCTTTCATATCTCCGCACTCCCTGCGCTGAAACGAATGCTAACACCCAGCACCGGGTATATGGTCAGCTCCATTCCAGAGAGGACCCTCTCCTTTGCTTATACCCGTAATGTCAGCATTGGATCCTTGCTGCGTCCGGTTATGGAATACGTCGGTACAGACAGAAACATGACGTTCTACGTACCTGCACTCTATGAAAGGCTTTAAACAGGGCAGGAACTGGAGAGCAGCGCCGCGCATCCACCAACAGCGTCAAGCCCAGGCTTCGGCAATCTCGCCTAAAGAGACGGAGAAATGTTATCACGCAGGACTCGTCTCCCAAACACAGGCAGCTCGGGCGATACCGTAAGACGCCTGCGTACCGGGGAATCCTGTACAGGTACAACAAGAGGCGTCCCAGCTCAGAGGCGTTGCAGTGCGGATTCAGCCAGGCCGTGTTCCTCGTGTTAATGATCACAACCGCTCGGCCGCTTCTGTCCCGGGTGCCTAGACAAGAAAGATAGAGCGTCCGGATAAAGCACCGGCGACCACGCACTCACACAACTAACATCCGCTGCAATCAGCCATCGCAAGACAGTCTAACCGTGGCTTCAGGACTACAAGTCCCATCATCCTCAGTGATAACACCAGACATGTATGGCGTGTAAAAGGTCGCAGACCACATATGACTAACCTGGCAGGTACACGAGGCCACTCATTAAGATTTCCACGTTCACATCGTCGGCCAGCGTGAGTACGGGCTGGCGGTGACCTCTCCTGGTGAGGACAGGTGAAGAGACCACACCGAGCCGGCAAACTTGTCTTTCCAGCGGCCGCTCCTGCTCCGCAGCCCTTTCTGCAAACAACAAAATGTGAGAAACATTGAGCGGCCCCTGGAGCGTTAATCCGCCAGCCGCACACTCGGTAAAGGGCAACGCCATCCGGAATATTTGTAAGGATTACCAGACTGAGTCACCGGCCCGCCGGCAAAGGGGCATTTCTTGGGTGCAAATCAACAGCCGCTTGATTGTTAATGTGGTTGGGAAGGAAGGTTCTTTAACTAAAGACTCTCCTTTCTTAACGCAGAACACAGGGGGCAGGCGCGGCACGGGCGAGGGGGGCAGACGCGGCACGGGCGAGGGGGGAGGCGCGGCACGGGCGAGGGGGCAGGCGCGGCACGGGCGAGGGGGCAGGCGCGGCACGGGCGAGGGGGGAGCCGCGGCACGGGCGAGGTGGGAGACGCGGCACGGGCGAGGGGGCAGGCGCGGCACGGGCGAGGGGGCAGGCGCGGCACGGGCGAGGGGCCGGCAGACGCGGCACGGGCGAGGGGCCGGCAGACGCGGCACGGGCGAGGGGCCGGCAGACGCGGCACGGGCGAGGGGCCGGCAGACGCGGCACAGACGGATGGAGGAGTGGACATCGTGTCTAAAGCATAATGCACGAGCGCTATCCCCAGCGAGCGTTAGCAGCTGCCACCGGATCCGGCGTGATTTAAAGATGACAATAGAAAGGAAGCAGTCGCTCGGCCCCTGCGGGTGAATTGTGCTCATAAAAACAAACAGGAAACATTTGGAAAGTTCGTTAGTGCCAGAAAGAAGATGATAAACCCAGAAGGGTAATACTGACACTAACTGATAGCATGCCGCCAGTTCATACGAAATCATTCCAGACAATAATTCCCAAATCCGGCCTCTCTCCCGGGTTACGGATTTATTGTGGTTACTGTAGGGTTAATATTTATTTATTGCCCCTTCTAGCCGTTCCTTTCCTCGGTTTACAAACTCTGTATAAGCGGATCTTACCGGTTACAGAGACGTCCTGAGCTTCCCGCTCGTCTGCTGGCTCTTGGTTGGCACCAGAAAGCGGCCGCTCTTCCTCAGTCACCTCGTAGAGCGTCTCTAGCGGCGGCTGATCTTTGGCGGACTCCAGAGCCTCTCGCTTGCTGCGCTCACTGGTGTTACAGGCGGTGTCAGCCTGCTCCGCTCGCTCCACAGAACCGCCGGCCGTTACCAGTGCTGCCGGAGAGTCTCCGCCAACCTGTGAAGGTCTAACCGCATCTGCATGCTCCGCGCTGACCCTGCAGGGAGCCTCGTCCGGCGGATAAGCTACGCGATCAGCCTCCGGAACGCCAGGGGCACTTTGGTCTCTACTATTTATAGCGGGATTGGAACCACGGAGTTCTTCGGCCTCGGCATCGTCTGTGGGTTCGTTTGCAGCATTAACGTCGCCAGTCTTTCCCTCGGTGCTTTCGGAGAGACTCGGGCTTTGGAATGAAGGCACAGTTTGGTCGCCGATAGCATGATGGACGCAGCTTGTGGAGGAGCCGGGGTTTGCCGGGTCGGTTATCGGGCATCCGCGTGTCCCGGGATGCTCTCCGGCGGGTCCTGTTGAAGCCTCATCCATATCTTTGGCATCCCCGATGCTCTCGGTAAAGAGGCTTGTGACTTCCAGTCGGGGTGATAAAGACGCGCTAAAATTAACTGTCTCTGAAGTTGGCCGTTCACAGCTCGCTGTGTTTGTGTCGGCGCTCCCGGGGTGGCTGTTCAGTGTATCTACTGATATCTCACACCTTCCTGCATTCCTCCCGCACATTGTGTTCTCTACGTTAAGGCTGTAACCGCTCGCTATGTCTGTCTCCATCCGCTCAATAAACGCGGGTTCTTGTTTTGTAGATCCATCTGCCGCTCTACACCCGAGACCGTCCCGTAAATCTGACTGCACCGTTCTTAGAGACACCTCCGCGTCGAGCCGGATCGCGTTTGTCTCTGTAAAAGTACCCCGCGTGGAGGGCTGTAGAGGTTCGGTTGCAACTTGAGCGGAAGAGAACCAACCTTCATGGCGTGCCCCGCTCTGTGGAAGACTCTCCTCGTCTCGAGTCCTTTGGTTATTTCTCTTCTGTTGGTTCTTGAAGTTTGCGGCTATAGACTGGGTTAGGGACCCCAACTGAGGTCCGAAACGAGGCACTGAGACCTCCGACAACTCTACGTATTCACCTTCCATCTCACTGGGACGCCGCTCGATGTTGAGGACCGTGGCTTGGCCATCACTGGTGTACGGAGTCTCCTCATCCTGAACCATCACACCCGATGCGTGCGGCTTAGGGGGCTCCTCGATGGACGGCGGGGAGGAATCCAATGTCTTTGTGGCCTCTGCCCCTTTTGTCTCTTCTATGAATTCCGGATGAACCACCGCTTCCCATGGCACCCTGAAGACCCGGTCATCACATGTCAGCAGGCAGTTCTCTAGAGAGGTCCCCATTCTCCCCGAGTTGATGAAGTCCAGCCATTCCAGAGTGAAGATGGATGTGTAAGACACTTCCGGGAGAACCAGCTCCTCAACGTTGTGTTGGTCCTGAGCAAGGCATTTCAGAACAATTCTCGGAGTCTTTCTCAAATAAGGCACGACCTGGAAGTAAAAGTCTCCGGGCCGGAGAAGCCTCCAGTTTATGGAAGCCAACTGCAGGACTATCTTCTCCTGGATGCAAAGAGGCCACGCGGCGTGTCGGAAGAGCAGCCCACAATACTGCACCTGAAAGAGACAAGACGAAGGAGTGCCTCATATTTCTAGATCATTCTGCCCTGTAATCGTCATGGTTTATACACACGGCGGGGGTCACAGGCTGTATTAATCATCGCTGATAATGGTTACATAGTCTCCGTGTGTTTGTGCTTTACTCTCCCCCATAACACCTTCTCATCTTTCTTAACTTTCTCTCTGTACTGCAGCCGTCTGGGTTTATATCTCCACCCCGGCCGCCTCCGCTCTAACGGGGCGCTAGCAAAACAAAGACAACATATAAAGCCCGGGTTGCCCTGAAGAAAAGCAGGACAATACTCAATATTTCCCCCCCCCGGGGAGCGGCACACGGGACTCACACAGGCCTCCTGTTGCAGCCCCTGCAGGACACGCTTTGCGGGGATCAGGAAATCGATGAGGTAGGCGAGTCCATCCCCGCGGTACGTCTTCTCCACCACATCCAACACCTGGCACAACACCGTGGCAGCCGTCAACTCGAAAGGAGGGAACAAGGAGGAGAGCGTCTTCTGAATGCAACTGTCCAGAGACTGCGAATCCTGCAGCGAGAGACAAAGAGAGCGCCGGTCAGAGCACTTCCACCCGCGACCCGGGTCAACGAACAACCCCGACCAACGTCCCCAACGAGAAAGAGCCTCCATCCCGGATATCACGTCGGGCACGATGTATCTCCAGGTCTCAGCGTCACAACAGGAGCGGAAGAGAGCAGGAAACTAAGACGGGACAATCGGGGAGGGATCCGCGCGACACAAAATAAAGCGCTCGGTGAGAGAGAAAGGAAAGCAAGAATGGACGCGACGATTAAAGGAGACGGACAGGGAAGCCAAACGTCAGAGACAAAGTAGCACGGGCGAGAATGGAGGAGGAGGAGGAGGGTGAAAATCATCAACAGAACACCGAGAAGCAGAACTGGCCGAGCTGTCGCGTTCCGTACAGACAGAATCTATCCGGCCCCCGGGGGCCAGACAGACCCAGCTCCTCTATACTGAATAAACACACGACGGCTTTCACGTTCACTCTACGGGTTGCAGAAGTGTCTCCAACTAACGTACGATACGCCTGAAGCAGAGACCTGGGCAGTCTATCTATTATAATAGACCACTACTCTCCTCCGTTACGCTCTATCGTTACTCTCCCCCGTTACCCTCTATCGTTACTCTCCCCCGTTACCCTCTATCGTTACGCTCTATCGTTACTCTCCTCCGTTACCCTCTATCGTTACTCTCCGCCGTTACCCTCTATCGTTACTCTCCTCCGTTACCCTCTATCGTTACTCTCCTCCGTTACCCTCTATCGTTACTCTCCTCCGTTACCCTCTATCGTTACTCTCCTCCGTTACGCTCTATCGTTACTCTCCTCCGTTACCCTCTATCGTTACTCTCCTCCGTTACCCTCTATCGTTACTCTCCGCCGTTACCCTCTATCGTTACTCTCCTCCGTTACCCTCTATCGTTACTCTCCGCCGTTACCCTCTATCGTTACTCTCCGCCGTTACCCTCTATCGTTACTCTCCTCCGTTACCCTCTATCGTTACTCTCCTCCGTTACCCTCTATCGTTACTCTCCTCCGTTACCCTCTATCGTTACTCTCCTCCGTTACCCTCTATCGTTACTCTCCTCCGTTACCCTCTATCGTTACTCTCCTCCGTTACCCTCTATCGTTACTCTCCTTCGTTACCCTCTATCGTTACTCTCCTCCGTTACCCTCTATCGTTACTCTCCTCCGTTACCCTCTATCGTTACTCTCCTCCGTTACCCTCTATCGTTACTCTCCTCCGTTACCCTCTATCGTTACTCTCCTCCGTTACCCTCTATCGTTACTCTCCTCCGTTACCCTCTATCGTTACTCTCCTCCGTTACCCTCTATCGTTACTCTCCTTCGTTACCCTCTATCGTTACTCTCCTCCGTTACCCTCTATCGTTACTCTCCTCCGTTACCCTCTATCGTTACTCTCCTCCGTTACCCTCTATCGTTACTCTCCTCCGTTACCCTCTATCGTTACTCTCCTCCGTTACCCTCTATCATTACTCTCCTCCGTTACCCTCTATCGTTACTCTCCTCCGTTACGCTCTATCGTTACTCTCCTCCATTACCCTCTATCGTTACTCTCCTCCGTTACCCTCTATCGTTACTCTCCTCCGTTACCCTCTATCGTTACTCTCCTCCGTTACCCTCTATCATTACTCTCCTCCATTACCCTCTATCGTTACTCTCCTCCGTTACGCTCTATCGTTACTCTCCCCCGTTACCCTCTATCGTTACTCTCCTCCGTTACGCTCTATCGTTACTCTCCTCCATTACGCTCTATCGTTACTCTCCTCCGTTACGCTCTATCGTTACTCTCCCCCGTTACCCTCTATCGTTACTCTCCTCCGTTACCCTCTATCGTTACTCTCCTCCGTTACCCTCTATCGTTACTCTCCTCCGTTACGCTCTATCGTTACTCTCCTCCGTTACGCTCTATTGTTACTATTGCTGCGTATGAAGGACACCCCAACCCACAACAGCCCCTCTCTCCGCACGACTGCGGGGGGTTAAGTAATCCGGCGTCTTTCACGTGTCGGATCAGCTGCCCCCGTCACACGTCTTCATGTGAATGCGATGGCTTCACACAAAAGGATGCAGAGTAATCACATCACGCTTAATCTCTCCCAATCAAACAATTACGGAACCCGGCGGGGCGAGAGCGCGGGGCAGATGCCAGAGCGCTCCATCTCAGTCACCACGATCTGCACCGAAAGGGGAACGCTGACAGCCGTGACGGGGAGAGCGGTTTGTAAATCCGTCACTCCGCTCCTTGCTCGGGGTAGTAAATACATGCGCGTCGCTGGCCGGGGCATTTACAGGACCCCGCGCCCCGCTGACACTACTGAAGAGAGAGGTTCATGAAACCCGCGTGACGCAGAAGGAATCTGGAAGACAAACGTCCGTTCGTGAAACAGGGACAGAGAAGAGCGCCAGCGACCAGGCTGGAGAGCGGCCGGCCCCCGGCCCCCGGCGGTCTCTGCGGCTGGACCTCGCTGCCGGGGAGGGAGTGGTGGAGAGGCACAGAACCCTATATCCCAGTATATATATATATATATATATATATATATATACACAGAACGGCCGCGGGACGTTGTTGGGGTAAATACCCGTTGGCGGTATTGGTTTGGGAGAGGAGACGTACATACAACACGCGTGACTTCTCTGCTCCGCCGAGACAACAGAACCCGGGACTTCTATCCCCGCTCCAAACAGTCTCTTACAGAAACCAACAAGGAGGTCACATCTCCTGGAGCGCTTCACTAGCACTCCGCAGGGCCGCCTACCGGGCACAGAACGTCTGTGAATGATACCGATCCACCTGAACTCATGCAGGAGGGATTGTCGCCGCGTAATTCCCCCGAGCCGCTCTGTGATGCAGAGGAACTCGCAGGGACGCGACAGAGCGAACAAAGCCCGATTCAACTGCAGCCTCGTTAACCAATAATAAAATAATGAAGCGTCTCCCACCCGCGGCAGCCCGGGGGGTTCCCAGACAGCGTGCCGAGACGCGCCATCACACAGCGTTACTGGGGGCTTCCAGGTGCCCGCCACACCTCTTTTAAAGGCAGCGGAGAGGGCGAGGGGGGCCGAGGCAGCGGAGAGAGCGAGGGGGGCGAGGGGTCCGCGGCAGTGAAGTGCTGGCCCCCGCGCGGCGCTCCTCACGCGGCTCGCTGTTTATTACAGAGCCGTTTATTCAGCGTTTCCCACGAATAATCCATTGCCAAGGACTGTGCCAGCGTGATGCCCGGGGCAATAATAACCCACTGAGGGGCAGAAGGAAACGCAGCTACACGGCTACTAACCCCACCTGGGGGCAACACGAGAACAACCATTGTGAGATTTTCACAAGATAGCCTCGAACTATTACCACCCTTCTACTATTTACCCCCGGGGCAGGGTGAGAGTGCTGGGAGTCGGCACACAGCGCGGTATCGGTACGCCGGCCGGCAGAGAGCTTGGCCAGGAGCCGCCTGGTTTCTCGTGGTCGGCACTCGCGGGTTTATCTGCTCTCTGTTCCATAATATTGTGTTTTCAAGGCCTGGAATGCATGATGTTCCCGGGACCCCCGGATGCCACGGCGTGGGGGCCGCACCGGCGACTGACCTCGGGGGCCGTAAGGTAAAGGAATAAAAACCATAGAAAGGTACCGTACGCCGCGGGCTGCGCGGGGTTAACGGCTCTATCACTACGTCCTGTTTAGTAGCGGTGGGCCATCCGCGGAGCTCTGTGCCCGCTTGCCCGCGGCGACTCTCCCCGGTACTGGCCCGCGTTTTGGCGGGTGTCCCGGGAGCACACAAAGCTGCCATTGTGGTGGTGGGGGGGGGATTCTCGCGACGCCTCCTTTTAACATATTTCAGTGCAGGAGCCCGGGCCGTTCCCGACACACCGCTGCCCGTTCAGAATTCCCATACCCACGGCCTCGCCAAAGGGTTAATATCCCCCAAAGCTTCTCCAAGCACCGCGGGCGCCTGGGACCCACCGGACCGGCATCAGCCGCTGTGCATGCGCGCGGCGGGGGACAGACCACGTCTGCGTCACTTCAAATGTATCATAAGCCAGCTGTGCAGTTACACCGTCATACAAAGAGTTAAGAAGCACAGTGTGCGGCGGGCTGTACATGGATGCACACAATGGGCTGATAGAGGAGCGGTTTTTCCACCCCGATTACACATTTCCCAGGGTTTAACAGACAAGAGGCGAGTGGTAAAACGCAGAGTCAGCGAGCTGGAGAATGCCCGCTTCGCCCACGCCGGCCACACCTAATACTCACAGCCGGGGTCTGCGGCCGTTCCCAGAGCCAGGAAACACAGTCATCCTATGGGAGCGCGTGCGGGGAAACGTATCGCACGGCCGGCGGTCAGTCAGCACCTCTGCAACAAGCTTCTGCAAAATACAAGCGTGGCCCCCGATAGCAGTAGGTAACACGCATTGTCACCCCGGGCTGTCTGCTGAAGGGGCCGGTGGGCTCCGGGACACGCAGGTCACGCCAAAGGCCAATAAAAGACATCTAAAGGAGTAACACCCGAGCGGACTTGAAACGGTTAACGTCTCGGCAACCAGATAAAGGCTATTGTGAGGGGAGGAAGGGGTTAACGACAGGCAGCGCTTTCCCCAATGCAAACACGGAGCCCACATGCAAATATTGACAGACGCAGCGGACGGCTCTGCGTGTTGTGAACGTGTCCGTTCCCGTGACGGATAAAATCCCGCGCAGGTAACATATAGAGCAGTGCGACGCCGTTTACATACACCCCCCCCCCCCCAGATATCATGAGCTATAGGCCGGGGAGGAATAACAGAAATGCTTCATCCTCGGGTAAGCATGTTTCTGTCCCACAGAGTGAATGACAGCGACCGGAGGACACGCAACCGGAGGACACGCTACCGGAGGACACGCGACCAGACGACACGCAGGACTCCCCGCCAATGCCCCCGGTACCTGTAATAAAACCCGTTTAACCCCACGACGTCCCGCAACCGCAGCTACTGCGCTTCATGACAGCTCGCCTTCCAGCACGACTCCACCATGTACCACCCGACTCTCTACCTGGGCCACCCCCCCGCTCACACTACCCTCTGAGTGAGGTCACCGGCGCCTCGTTACACAGCGGGGCACTAATTAGTAGCTCTCCATTTAATAGTGCCCCGAAAATAAATATATCCCGCGGCCGCTCCCTGCTCGGCGGGGTCACCCCGGGTCACTCAGGCCCCGACGCGTCACAGATACTGCGGCCCTTCCCCAACTCCCAAACCGTCCAAAATAGCCCATTATATTTAGGTCTGAAACGCTACGAATGCGTCGGCCCGACATCCATCCCGGGGGGGCTCCGAGGGGCTTCGCTTCTGGGAAACTCGCCCATCATTCACTATCTGGGGACCTCCGGAGCAGATCTGGGGACCCCGGGGGTAAGAGAGGTGGGGTCTCTGAAGCAAAAGCCCACTAAATGAGGAGCAGTCAATAAAAACAGCAGGAGGGCCCCAGCTCCCGGCAGCGGTTACCGGCGGCTATCCCCCCGCGGAGCGCTCACCATCCCCCCGCGGAGCGCTCACTATCACCCCGCGTCTTCTGTCTGTCTCGCGGCCGTGAACCGGTAGTTACACGATCCACCGTCTGCCGGTCCACCCCCTAACGGCACACTAACAACAGCTTAACGGGAACACGCGCGCTTCGGCCAACCACACTCAGCCGTCATTCCTCAGCCTCCCCTGCACGTTACGGGGTTAACAACAACATGATTCATTCCCAGAGAAAATCCCAAACCTTCCCAGCACTCCTGCGCTCACACTCTGACACTCACACAGTGACACTCACACACACTCACACTCTCATACACTCACACTCTGACACTCACACACACTCACACTCTCATACACTCACACTCTGACACTCACACAGTGACACTCACACACACTCACACTCTGACACTCACACAGTGACACTCACACACACACACACTCTCATACACTCACACTCTGACACTCACACAGTGACACTCACACACACTCACACTCTCATACACTCACACTCTGACACTCACACACACTCACACAGTGACACTCACACTCTCATACACTCACACTCTGACACTCACACAGTGACACTCACACACACTCACATACACTCACACTCTGACACTCACACACACTCACACTCTCATACACTCACACTCTGACACTCACACAGTGACACTCACACTCTCATACACTCACACTCTGACACTCACACAGTGACACTCACACACACTCACACAGTGACACTCACATACACTCACACAGTGACACTCACACATAACATGTAAGTCAGCAGCAAAGAGTTAACAGCGGTTTGGCATCTGTCCCTGCAGGTAACTCCAGACAATAACCCGATCCATAGGATCTATAGATCAGCTCACAGGGGGTCCCCATACAGCCCGATTCTATAGGGGATCCGGCACATTGCGACAGACAGAGATCCTGCTGCCAGCATTCCAGGAGATCCTGAAACCTGCCGCGGGCAGACTGGCAGATATGCCCCTGTCACGGTGATCCACCCACGCGGGAGAGCCGCCGGATCCCACGGATCTGTCCCGGAAGTCGGGGCCCCCGCTGACAGACCCCCCGCCGTGCCCACGTTACCATGTCCGTGCCGCTCCATGCGGTCCCCTCCGCTGCCCGGTCACCTCGCTGCCAAGTGAGCCGCGTATCCCCGGAGCGAGAGACACAAACCCTGGCCCCGCCCCCTCTCCGCCCTCCAATCGCTGGCAGAGCTCGGCCGGCCGGGACACCGCGCTGGGGGAGAACCAGGGGGGACTGTGACGGGCGCAGAGGGGCAAATACACGGGGCAGTCCCCGCAGAACCCCCCGGGGGAGCACCGGTGCCGGTCTACCCCATCCCAGCTATCAGCTGCCCCGGGAGATATAAACGCCAGAGCAGGGCAGTGAATGGCATCAGGTGTTACCTGCCCCCCCCCCCCCATTCTACACAACCTGCACCCCCCATCATCATTCTGCCCAACCTGCCCCCTGCCTCAATCTGCCCAACCTGCCCTCTCATCTCATTCTACCCAACCTGCCCAACCGCCTCATTCTACCCAACCTGCCCCCCTGCCTCATTCTGCCCAACCTGCCCCCTGCCTCACTCTACCCACCTGCCCTCTCATCTCATTCTACCCAACCTGCCCAACCGCCTCATTCTACCCAACCTGCCCCCCTGCCTCATTCTGCCCAACCTGCCCCCTGCCTCACTCTACCCACCTGCCCTCTCATCTCATTCTACCCAACCTGCCCCATTCTGCCCAACCTGCCCCCCTGCCTCATTCTGCCCAACCTGCCCCCCGCCTCATTCTGCCCAACCCGCCAAACACTCTTCCATAGAGCGCCTGCCATACCCACGCCCCACTTCTACTGCCCCTTAACCCTTTCACAGCTTTAATGCACTGGGGTAAAGGGGCAGCTCAGTCCCAGTGGCCCCCCGGGGTAAAGGGTTAGAAAGCGGTAAAGCAATGGCGTTTTTTACTCGTGGGGTGGGGGGCGGTTACTCCGTTATACATAAATACAGATATAAAGACGCACGTAAACACACAGAGGTGCACCGAGACGTCAAGCCCCCCGACCACGGCCCTCGATAAGCCGCCATGGAGCCGAGGGCCCTCGATAAGCCGCCATGGAGCCGAGGGCCCTCGATAAGCCGCCATGGAGCCGACGGCCCTCGATAAGCCGCCATGGAGCCGAGGGCCCTCGATAAGCCGCCATGGAGCCGACGGCCCTCGATAAGCCGCCATGGAGCCGACGGCCCTCGATAAGCCGCCATGGAGCCGAGGGCCCTCGATAAGCCGCCATGGAGCCGACGGCTCAGGGCCAGGCCAACGGTATTTATACAGGTGCGGCTCGGAGACCAGTCGGGACAGGAATCCCATCATTACACTCGCCCAGCGACATGAACCTGTCCGCAGGAGCCGGAATTAACCCCTGGCTGCCGGCAGACTCCGTACCGGCCCGAGATCCCGCGGAGGTCCCGCTAACCCGCGCAGCGATAACTCTGTAGGGAAAGCGCTGAAAGAACCTCACACTGGGGTTAGGGGGTCTTCAGGACCGTTTTTCGGGCCAGCCAATGGGGAGTCGGCAGAACGCGTTGGGGTGAAATGCGTCGAGGCATTACGTGACAAGTGGCACTGCGGGGGGCCGCCTGGACAGGTTTGACGTGTCTTGCGTGCTTTTGGGCAGTGGCAGGTTAATGGGCAGCCGGCTGCAGGTGATGTGATTGATGTGACGTGGAGCTTCGCTGAGGCAGAAAGGGGATTAGCAGTTCGTGGAGCCGCCGCACATTAATCTGGCCGCGCTCCAGCCTCCGAAGGGTTATATAACGGAGGGTGAGGGCCAAGCCGGCGGCCCCGGACTCTGCTCCTGGCACCGCCGCCGCCGCTTACACACAGTACGGCGGATAATCTCCCAGAATCCCGTGCAGAATGCGTTACTGTGTGTGAGGCCGGCCACAGAGCTAGCACTCTAACACAGCTCTCTACAGACGGAAAGCTGGAGAATAATTATCCGAGCTTTCTGCCTGGTTTCTTGTTACATCACAAGCAGCCGCCATCACGGGAACGATGATGTAATGGGGGGGGGCGCAGAACGCGCGGTGGGGGGTTAATAAACTATCACGGGTTATTCCGCTCCCCGCTTACAAAGCGCTAATACTAACCGGGACAAAAGAAAGATCCCAATACCCTCAGCCGACACCGGCGGCAGCTCCCAGTCACACCGGCCGAGCCGTCCCGGGATAGATCGCTGCTACCGTCCTTAACATAAAATCAGACACAGAAAGACTTAACCCCTCAGCCGCTGGACAGTTAAGGAGCAGCAGGCAGGAAGGGGTTACCAGGTGCATACCTCTTCAATGGCCGGGAGGGAGATATTTACAAAGACAACATTCATAGGAAGGGTCCTCCGCCTCCCCTTCAAACAGCTGCTCAAACCATCAAACAGACTTCATTACAACCAACAAAGCGCGGCCCCGTGAGAGAGAGACTCGGGAGGCTAGTTCACCAGACTCAGGGTTTCATGGCGTATAAAGCGTACGAGACGAGCCATTCCTACACGACACACAATCCGCAGCGTGTCCCGGGAGCTTGCAATCCGCACAGCGTACACATCGGCGGCACGATGCCGGCAGGGGCTGCGTACTTACGGTGAGACGGACCGGGCAGAAATCACGCGGGTTTAACTCTTAGCGTGCTGAGCGAGGCACGTCTGGGACTCCGCCGGCAGACGAGGCAAACTCTCCGGGAACTTCATCGGCCGCTCCGTGGCTGGGGATAAAGCGGGGAGGCAGGAATAATGACATAGTGTCGGTTTACCGCGTGTGCCTCCCCTCTCCTCCCTCATCTGCATGTACCCTCCCTGACATTAGGGGGGGGGGCAGCGGCAGGTCAGCGTCGGATGCCCAGGTACAGCCCTGCTTTAAAAAGAAAGCCGGCAGATGCATGGAAATGCATTCCGGCAGAGGGGGTTTGTTCGTACTCTGGTAAATAAAACACATCGCATTAAATAAAGGAAGTAATGAATGAAGCGCAGTATTCAGGCGTACACAGGGGATGGCAGCTGTATTCACTATAACGACCCCCGTACGGTACATGGCTACAGTCACGACCCCGCAGCAGCATGGAGCCGGCGGCCACGAACCCCCGCAGCAGCAGGGAGCCGGCGGCCACGAACCCAGCAGCAGCATGGAGCCGGCGGCCACGAACCCAGCAGCAGCATGGAGCCGGCGGCCACGAACCCAGCAGCAGCATGGAGCCGGCGGCCACGAACCCAGCAGCAGCATGGAGCCGGCGGCCACGAACCCAGCAGCAGCATGGAGCCGGCGGCCACGAACCCCGCAGCAGCATGGAGCCGGCGGCCACGAACCCCGCAGCAGCATGGAGCCGGCGGCCACGAACCCCGCAGCAGCATGGAGCCGGCAGCCACGACCCCGCAGCAGCATGGAGCCGGCGGCCACGAACCCCGCAGCAGCATGGAGCCGGCAGCCACGACCCCGCAGCAGCATGGAGCCGGCGGTTCTGTGCAGGTGGTGACAAGTCTTGCGTTAAAGCCGGGGATTTATTGGTCCCGCAGCCGCCTAGAAGTAATAATCAGGTTATGTGCGCCGGCTCTGGGTGCTGCGGCCCGGCTGAACCGCTCGATTTAACCCCTTGGTGACACACTCATGGTTAGCAGAAGACAAATCCCATCAGGCACAGGACGGTCGGAGTAAATCTCTCCTAACCTTACAAACTGTCTGATATCAGTGGGACCGCCGGCTCCGCATTATAATCTTACCGTGTTATTCCACATCCAGGACACGAGCATTATTATTATATATATCATAAAGCATTATTATTATATATATCATAAAGCATTATTATTATATATATCATAAAGCATTATTATTATATATATCATAAAGCATTATTATTATATATATCATAAAGCATTATTATTATATATATCATAAAGCATTATTATTATATATATCATAAAGCATTATTATTATATATATCATAAAGCATTATTATTATATATATGTTCTAAAGCATTATTATTATATATATGTTCTAAAGCATTATTATTATATATATATTCTAAAGCACTATTATTATATATATTCTAAAGCATTATTATATATATATTCTAAAGCATATTATTTATATTCTAAAGCATTATTATATATATGTTCTAAAGCATTATTATTATATATATATTATAAAGCATTATTATTATATATATTCTAAAGCATTATTATAATATATATATTATAAAGCATTATTAATATATATATATTCTAAAGCATTATTATATATATATTCTAAAGCATATTATTTATATTCTAAAGCATTATTATTATATATATATTCTAAAGCATTATTAAAGCGCTGCTTTGGTCACGCACAGTCGGTCATACGGTAGAGCGATAGTAAATAGCCCAAAGCGTTACCCCAAATAGACTCACGTTACCAAAAATACATAGCCCCCTTTGCACCTGTCTCACGCAGGTTTTGGTCACACGTGTCTGTCTTCTGTTACCTAAATCATTGGGCCGGAGGACGTTGCTGAAGATGAATACGGAGCACACGCCACGGACTCCAGACTCCACGCGTGATCAGGAGTTCCGGAATTCAATCATCATGACATACATAGAAGAATCATTCAGCTGCTCCATTTAGCCATCCAAGCCTTCAGACATCCTGCATGCGCAACAAGCAAGCCCCGAACAGCAGTCGCTCAGCCAGGCATCAGCGGTGGCTCTATCCGTGTTTATCTGGTCTCCTCGGAACACGCAATCAAAACACGGAACTGTCAGAAACACGCAGAGTCACCAAAAGACAGCTCATAACGCACACCCCACGATACAACAGGGAGACCCGCTGTAACAGCGCATGCCGACAAACCCACGTCACACGCGGCTTTTAATCAAATCCATTGGCTTTATGTAAAGAATCCAAAACACGTCTAGGATAACGGAGCGGCGGGATGCCCTCCGTGACTGCTGGAGTCGCTAGCGACGTCTCTTCTCCGGCGGAGGAAATGGAGACACATTTATTAAAGGCAGGCCACGGAGACATCGCTTGGGGGCCACGGAGACATCGCTTGGGGGCCACGGAGACATCGCTTGGGGGCCACAGAGATGATTCCAAAAGCCGAGACCAGCCACAGAGAATCGAAAGCAAACAATCGTATTAACAGGAACAGAAAAGTATATCGTCTCGCTAAAGAATAACGCGAGCCCTACAGAACGATGCCTAACCCCGCGCGTGTGCGGAGACCCGTGCCCGGGGAGCTGCGGCACGCCCGCGCAGAGCCTACGCAGAGCCCACGGGGACGCGGAGAGGGCTACACGGTGCAAAGGCAAAGTCTCACGTGTCTGCAGGTCCAACCGTCACAGCGGCCAACGCGGCCACAGAAGAACACAACGCGAAGATGACGAAAATAGTCTGGAGCCCAAACGGGAACCACGTCCTTCCTGGAGCAGGGCGAGCGTGCGCTCGTGTGAAAGGCGTCCTCGTGACATCATTAGCAGCGCATCGTTTAGCAGACTCTGCCCAAATAACCTTATTTCAGGAAGCGATAGAGGCTGAAGCGCCAGTGTTGTTCTGGACCTGATACAAACCCGTCAGTCGTTCAGGCGTCGGCGTTTGATTCCGACAGATACTGAAATGCTGACTGCCCCGGCGTGCTGCTGCCGAAAAAACTGCCCCGGAAAGAAAATAAAGAAAAGACTGGGGCAATTCCCGCTATGTGCATTATCCCCCCCCCCCTGCTCTTACACCACCTCTTATATTATGGAGGGTGGGCAACCGATCCTTCACAAAAGGCTACATCACTACTCCTTTCCTTGGCCAGGCGCTGGGGGTCCGCAGTCAGATTTTGGAGGGCCGGTGCAGCTGCAGCAGCCTCTTGCTGTGGGTGTTTCTGGCTGACAATGGACTCCTGGTCACTTCTGCTCGTGGCATCAAAGGCTGGAGTTCCTGCAGCTGGAGCGGGCCGGGGCCCAGAAGACTTCGCTCTTGGACACCGCTAAAAGGGAAACAGCTACATGTCTCCGGCAGCGTCTGGAGGACCGGGGGGCTTCGGCCATCCTGCCTCTGGAGCCGGGCTCCGTCAGTGTGAAGGTCCGGGGCCGGAGGAGAACCAACGCTCTCTAGGGATGAGATACTCTGCTTCCAGGATCTTTGCAGGTCCACGGGGACTATTTTGGTCGTCTCCAACGAGATGCAGACTGTGTTTTCATCCAAATTACTTTTCCAGGGTAGCACTTTCTCGGCTAATGTAGGGGATGGCGGCACAATACGGGGGCTCTGACAGACCCCCAACATGCCTGCAGATAGAGACACATACTGTCAGGTTTTACATGTCGAGGTGTTCCGAGCTATTAAACTTCTTTTATACATAAAAACAAAGCAACTATAACAGAAACATCTCTTGGGCAAAGTGTTTCACGGTTCTGCGCATGCACATAAGATCTACGTATCTTCATTCTGGCAGCAGTAACAGTGTATTCAGAATCATTTACCTGAGACTTTAACACCCTGGAGAATCTCATCTGTTGCTCGAGCCACAAAGGTTATACCCTCATCATCTCCAATCTCTACGTCCGAACTCTCAGCCTCAGAGTCCGCAGTCACGACAATAGAAGCTGGGGAGAAAAAAAAGAGAGAGAAGAACACTGCAAGCTCACCAACACAGAAGGACCCATTCAGAGTACAGCACCGTTACCGTCCCACCCCACTGCCGGTAAGCACGAGAGGGAGGTTATTCCCGGCTGGAGCTCCTGAATTCTTCTCATCGTATCCATCGCTTTACACCGGAAGGCAGTAAGCGGCGCGGCGGCGGCTTAACGTACCCGTGTTCTGCCAGCTCACAACTTTATTCTGTCTTCCGTTTCGAAACTCGTTTTCTAGGCTGCTTCTTCTCTACCAAACAAGAAGGGAAAAGGGAACCAACGTAACAAATATGGCAGATCTGCGTCTATAACAGCAACCGACAAACTAAGAAGACGGGGGCCGAGCAGACAAAGAGAGTCACGTTCGTGCCGGGAGAAGACCAAGCAGGCCACCGACATTTCCCCCAAACAGACTTTATTCAGACACTTTCAGTTTCCTGACGTGTTTGTAAGGCCCTCCTGTGGCTCGGAGTACGGGGGGCACCGGGGGTTCAGCCAAATCAAGAATGTCAGGAAAACAGGATTCTGCGATAAAATATGTGCTGTTCTGGGCTCGTGTGGCTAAACATCGCTGCCAAGGACAGATGGCCACGTGTTTAACAGAACCCTCTAATATCCGATATATATAATATTATATATATGAATAACCCATAACCTGATCGCTTCTCGGACAGGATCATGCAGGTTTTACGCGGGTCCAGCGCTGCCGTCCTTCTAAAGCAAACATTTGTCGAGTGACTGGAATCACGGGGAAGGTAAAACACGGGCACAGGCGGTTCGGATGATAAGCCGTTACTTGTTTACATGTTTAGGACGTCCGACAGGACTGTTCCGTGAGACTGAGATGGATTTTAAGGAGCCGAAGCCCCACGAGATCTCAGATTCGATAAAGGAGTCTGTTTAGAGGCCATGAGATGCTCGATGCCGTTCCGGAGGCTCCCTCGGCTTCTGACTTATATGTAATAATACGGAGTGAGAAATAGTTTAGGAGGCGCCGGGATCGCGTGTTCAGCCGTGCAGCACAATCTTGGTTTCTGTGGTAAGAGTCGGAGGGGGTCGGCTATTAGCTGTCCGGCTATCGCTGCGGCTTTCGGTGGAAAATATCCTTCGGCTTGCGCAGTCAGCGTTATTTCGCAGATCCAATGATTACTTCAGCAACAACATCGCTCCCCCCCCCCCAAACAGAATCTCCAGCAGTGATTAAATAAACACGGCTTCGGGACCGCTGCTGGCACGGGCTCTCAGGACACGTATGACTCTCCACATCATATTCTTCCGGTGAGCGCCCCGGCTTGGTAGGCAGGGTCCGGGTTCTGAATAATTCTGGATAATAACCAGCGGGAACGCCGACTCTGTATTTAGTAGATACAAGGCGGTAGGTCGACATTATGAGATGCTGGTTTTACCCTAGAGTATTTAGCGAGGTATTCCCGCTGTGCCGATAACATGCCTAGTAGGAGGTACGTTCTGACCCAGAGCAGCGCATGCATTGCACGTGAAAGGCGTGGCCGTGTGCTGCTCCGTACACACGTGTGTGATTCCGACAGACCGTGGAGGCTGCGTCCCCCTCTCTTCCCATCTATAACCAAACAGGTGAATCGACCGCAGATCGGTCTTTAATATTTGGGCAGTGACCCGCGTGGCTCCGGGCTGCAGCGTAGCAGCGAGGGGGTTAAATCTCCGGGAACGCAGGACTTGGATCTCCTCCGAAAAAATTCCATCCTGCTGGGCTTTTTCTCTGGCCCCAAAACAGAGCTTGAGGTTTTCATCTCAACAAGCAAATGTTGGCCGGGAAAGAAGGAAAAATCTTGACATAACCTTTACTGCGGGCCGATCGGCGCATGAAATAACCCACAGAAACATTTCTACAGCGGAGGGGTACGCCACATGCGCACACAGGGCTGCTCCGCGACACCCGATTAGTTCTGTGAATAATCATCTATTCTGGAAACATTGTTCATCGCTGCTGAATCACCAAAGATACCAACGGCCATTTCTTACATTCGTGTTTATATCACAGAGGATACAAAGGAAACCAAACGGGGGGAAAGCGTGTTATCGGTTTTACGAAGGCCGTCGCTATCTCATCATACAACGTACATATATGACGTCTAATCATGAGAAAGTTACACGCAATGGACGGCCATCCTCTCTCTCTACGCCCAGGGCATTAAAAACATTGGAAAAATGCCCCATCCCTACCGCCTCGTCCTGCACTACGGGCCAAACGCACCTTTTTGCGGCCTTCCTTCTTTGCGCGTGACTTGGACGAGCAGGTGTTGTGTTTGGTGGATTTAAAAGACTCCAGGCGGCGCTTCATGTTCTGTTGGAAGACCTCCTTCTCCTGCCGGCTCTGCTCGTCTGGGGTCATGAAGTGGCGACTGTAACTCGCTTTGCACTGTGGAAATACAACGCCAGGTTAGAAGTATCAGAGCGAAAACCGCACCGATGTCACTGTACATACGTGTTTGATCAGCACACGCAATCATATCAAACACACGAAAACCGCTCAAGCACTTTACAAACTTGGCAGGAGTTGCTGTTATCGGCATTCTCAGAGGGCATGAAGTTGGTCTCGCCGTTGGGTTAGCGCTCCCTAGCGGCCGTGAGACCCCCCACACGGAGTGTCGCTTTCTCGGGCTCTCTGGATTATGACGCTTGTGCTCCCAGAGCTCACCGTAAACACAGACTGCGCCCGTTTGTCGGACGGCACCCTGGTTCGAAGCCCTGCGGATCGTTACACGGAGCGAGCGCCGCTCTTACCCTCCGGCGAGGTTTATAGAGACTGCCGCTCAGCACGTGATGCATCACCGTGTCCTCTCTGTCCCTTCCGCTGCGCACCGTGTCGATGGCTTGGAGGTCCAGGCACGCTTTGCTCCCACTTTCTCTCCTGGGGATAACAACGAATACCAAAGTTGGGACGGAGAATGCGCTCGGGGAGACGTTTATTGTCTGGAGATACAGGGGGGGCGGTTTTTATAACGGGTTTGCGCTCCCGTGATGGGGAAAACCGACTAAAACGGACAGGGAGGGTCGGACGAGGCACCCCTGCAGCCCCTCCGCTGGGTATCTGAGGTACGGGCACGGTCTGATGATGGGTGCGTTATCTGCGGGAGCGTCACAGATTAATGGCCGGTGGATGTTGGGATACGGTTGGGGGGAAGGCGAATATAACAAGGAGAATATTTCCCTGGCAGCCCCCACTTACAGAAGGTTGGTCACAGAGGTCTCTGACATTGACGCTCTACTGGGCATGGAAGGCAGAGACAGTCTGTCTGGGGAAATGATGTGACCTCCCTACGGAAGAATAACAGAATAAACCAATAAATCCCGTATACATTTACAGCGTACATAAAGCTGCCCAAACCCACTTGATGCATGGATGTATTTCTTACAGGTTTATAAACCGCTCGAAAAAATATTATGCAACCGACGGAGCCCTGGAGTCTGGCCTGAAACGCTGTATATGTTGGGGCCGGGTATACGTCTAAGGGATAGCGGCGCATGCTTCCAACAATTCCACGTTCAAACCCATCATTGGCACTCTAATCGTGTCCCTGGGGATGCCGCCCCCCCCCCCCCCGCATGGCAGTTTAATGGTCTTTTACTGTACTGGAATTGGTTAGTTTAACCCCTTGGGGTCTCCATTGGCAGCTGCTGGTTTGAATTTATCGCTGGATTGAATTTATGCGCGACTCGTTTGGTGGAGTGTCACGAGTCGCTGTGCGGCTGTCTGATCCGGACCCCGGGCCTGATTCACGCACTAACGCTCCGCAAGAGGAGTCGCAGCTGCCGGCTTGGAAAGGTCCCCCACGGCTGGTCACGGGCTACATGCGCGTTATAAACAGGCAACGTGCCGCTGCCCTTCCTCGGACGGAGGAGAAATTCCCGCAGATTCAAAGGTCTATGTGAGTCACCGAGACCCACAGCCATTCCGCGCATGCACTGCCCGTATAGCATGGATAACAAGCCACGCAGATATGAGGATCCTTTTCACACCCGACAGCTGAGGAAGAGACGCCGACCGCTCCCTGGGATTACTGGCTACTAAATGAAAGATGGCATGATCACTGGGCGGCCAGTGCTGAGAGCGGCGCTCGCGCACACCGACACCGACACGATAGAACGGATGCCTCTGTGTACAGATAAACCCGTCACCCGTCTGTCACCCGTCTATACGTATACAGCCGGTGCGTGTATCTGTAGGCACGCGTGTACACGGTATACGGCTACGCGCACACACCGGGATATAAGACGTGCGCAGCTCGGTCTCCGGTAATCGCTTTGTGTTGCGGATGATTTGATGATAAGGTATTCACAGCCGGCAGCTGCTTTTACCCCGTCAGGCTGCTGACACCTCATTCCTTGACAGGTCGTTGAGGAGTCTGCACATTACATATCACAGCTGGAAGCGAACGGAACGGCGCGAGCGATGGATGAGAGTTTAATAGCGCAAAGAACGCGCGTCGGTAAAAATCACCGTACCTGATCGGCCAGGCTGAGAGCGTCGCGGATGTTCAGCTTGTAGCAAACCTCCCAAATCTCGTCCTTGATCCGATAGGCAGATTTCCTCATTAACCACTGGCTCAGGTACTTCTTATCAAAGTGTTCCCACCTAGTGAGCGCACAGACATTCGGGGCTCAGGATCAGATCCATAACCCGGTACCGATGGAAACGTTGTTATTACGCGAGATTACAAATAATGCATGGGCGCAGGTACGGTTCTAGCACGTGTTGGACTCTGCCGGTAACGGTGTAACGAAGGAGCCAGGAGGGGCCGATAGCGCTACCCAGGCTGACAACATCCAAACACATGACTGTTTACAGACGGCTAGGGTACGTACTTATCTCTCCAGTAATGATATCCGTGGTGCCCGACTACATCTTCTACAGCAGCCATGATGTGGTCAAAAGCCTCGATGGGAGAAAACAGAAGAGTTATCAACGGCGCAGGATCGGCCTGGACCTTCTCAGACATTCTGTTATGGAGACGTCAGCATCCCAAACACAAACGGGCTACTTACATGCTCGTGCAGCTCCTCGTTAAGCGTTGGTTTGTGGTGGTCTCGTCTCTTCACCTTCAGCCACTTAACCAGAGGTTTGATGGTTAGACCCTGCGGCGGAGAATCACAGCCACGTTTAATTCCGCCTCGGGCCAGAAAGCTGGCGTTCCCCAGCAGCGTCAGGCCGGAGCATCGGGGTACATCCCCCCATTCTCCATACCCTCACCCTATATTATACCGTATGGACGTAGCGTGGCACATGTCTCACCATTACTGGTCATTCTAGATACACATACCATAGATCCAGGATTTAGGGCCCTGCACTGTGCATTGCGCAATACCTCGGCTATATATCTGGCATGTAGGATAAGACACGCATTCCGTGTCAGGAATAACCCGCGTGTGTCAGCACCAGAGCGGCAGGAAGTTTGTAAGACGCGTGTTCTGCGCAGAAGGATCCGTGTATGACCTCTGCTTAGACACAAGGCAGTAACGGTGTCGCCGGCGGAGGGAATGTGCGCCGCGGGACTCGCTCAAGCAATCGTTTGGGATTGCTAGAATTATTATAGCCAGCCGAGGTGTTTTTGTTATGTCTGAGCAGATATGCCGCCCGGGGGGAGCTGAGGGATATTTTACAGAGAAGTATGTGGTGGGGGCCGCACGGCCCCTGCATCTGTATACTGGGTTACCGGAATGGCTTCCCAACCTGCTTCGGGTAACACGGGAAAACGTTTGGGATGACTCGGCATCGCCCGCATATACCGTCTCTAGCAGCGCTTCATAATGTATTTTATCTGTGTTCAGACGCCTGTCTGTGTGTATTTATATCTCAGGCACACAATTTACACAACCCCCGTTATTTCACGGCTTCACTGACATACTGCGGCCGCTGTAAGAGTGCAGAGAGTTTATACAGGCTGAGAACGGCAGCACACTCCCGAACACGGCGTTCTAAAACACACACGGAAATGAGACAAGGCAACAACATTGCAGAAAAAGTGCTTTTACCTGGAGATTTAAACGTACATTTTTGGTTTCTAGCCGTGGCCCTGAGGTATGTTAAACGTGACCGCTTACCTGCTTGTCACCCGCATGTCACGCACACACACGACGCAGCGGATAAAGCAGCGTGTCTTGCGACGGCTATAAGATTCCTAAATAGACTGCTTATTATTCACACGGATCGCGAGTGACGGCTGCATTGTCAGCACCAGCTGGCGCTGCTGAAATCAAACCGCATGGGAAAGGGTCCTCTGTGCAAACAGCCGGCTGTGGAGGGGCAAAAGGGGTTAATGCCCCACTCTGCGGAGTATCTGAATAACTAAATCACGCCAGAGAGCGGCGGCAGGCGTTAAAAAAATTTAAATATCAAACGCAGATTAGATTTTAGCAGCAAGCACGGCTCGAGGGGATTACACGAGCGTCTGCAGCTTTATAACGCACAGCAGATATACATAGATATGATATAGATATGATATATATAAATATATAGATAGATATATAAATATATAGATATGATATATATATAAATATATAGATAGATACATATGATATAGATACATATGATATAGATAGATATGATATATATATAGATATGATATAGATATGATACAGATATGATATAGATATGATACAGATATGATATCTATATATATAGATAGATATGATATAGATAGATATGATATAGATAGATATGATATAGATATGATATAGATATATATATAAATATATAGATAGATAGATATGATATATATATATATAGATAGATATGATATAGATATGATATAGATATAAATATATAGATAGATATGATATAGATATGATATATATATATATAGATATGATATAGATAGATAGATATGATATAGATATGATATATATATATAGATAGATAGATATGATATAGATATGATATCTATATATATATATAGATAGATAGATATATAGATAGATATGATATAGATAGATATGATATAGATATGATATAGATATATATATAAATATATAGATAGATAGATAGATAGATAGATATGATATATATATATATAGATAGATAGATATGATATAGATAGATATGATATAGATAGATATGCTATAGATAGATATGATATAGATATGCTATAGATAGATATGATATAGATATGATATATATATATATAGATATGATACAGATATGATATATAGATAGATATGATATAGATAGATATGATATAGATATGCTATAGATAGATAGATATGATATAGATAGATATGATATATATATGCTATAGATAGATAGATATGATATAGATATGATATATATATATATATATATAGATAGATATGATATAGATAGATAGGATATAGATAGATAGGATATAGATATGATATATATATATATATATAGATAGATATGATATAGATATGATATAGATAGATATGATATAGATAGATATGATATATATATATAGGGAGACCCTGCGCGTAAGTGAATTGTACGCTGAACGAAAGTCGTTTTGGGAATGAAGTAGTTGATGGGTTGAAAGCCACACGTTACCCGACCCGTGGAATCGGAGGAAACGGGCTTTGAAGATGCCACGTGTCGTAAAGAGGATGACAGACGGTAATTTCACACTCAATATTCCAGGTGAATGGAACGCGCATGTCCGGTGCTCACTCTTTACCAGCCCTCCTCAGCGCTCCTTCCATGTAACGTTAGCAAAGCGACTCCACATAATCTGACAGGGCTTCGAGAAATGCAGATCTTTTAGAGTTTCTAAAAGATTTAGCGACCCATTAGCTGCTGTGTGTCAGCGAGCAAAACACCAAACACCCGACCCATTCCCGGCAGACCGTTAAAGCCGGGCCAAGGCAGGTCATTGTGTGTGTAGAAGGCGAGCGGCGGGACAGGAGGCTTCACGACACAGATATTACCTGCATCGCAATTTAACGTTTAGATTAATGACGCGTCACTGTGAAAAACAGGGAAGGTCTCACGGGCATACCAACACCTCCACGGGCACACCAACGCACCCATGGGCACACCAACGCACCCACGGGCACACCAACGCACCCACGGGCACACCCACTGGCATACGGACGCACCCACGGGCACACTTACACCCCTACAGGCACACATATCACATACTGCTGAATAAGAAACATCAGCCCTAAGTGGCAGCTTTACTGCCGGAACCCAACCGAGGCAGAGTGGTGACCCCTAGTGGGGAATCTGTGAACTGCAGATCATGGAAACGATAACTTTATTGGTTTTTGGATCCAAGCTCCCCGTCACCTCGCGTCAAATAATCTTTTTATAGGAGTGCTTTCCGGAAATCAGGCATTCTATACGTTACCAGATACCTGTCTTTATGTATATCTATTACAGACTATTATATCTATAAATAATAGACACATGTATAAACTTCTAAAGAAGGTAGCGGCCAAAGCACAAAGCCAGAACGCCGAGTAAACCGTGAATAAACCAACCATGTTACAGGTAACGCCGGGGTGTAAACGTGCGAGACGCAAATAAATGAAGTCACTGACCTGAAACATCACTGTGAAAAACACCACCACGATGGTCGTGGCTACAAAGTAGTCCTTGGCCTTGACTTTGGAGCCGTCCAGCAGGATAACCAGCGCGAAAGCCACTGCTCCACGGAGGCCGCCGTAAGACATGACGACCTGGTCTATTCTGTCCAGGGGAAGGAGCCGAAAGCGATTTAAAACACAAGTCTGCAGGACGACCCCTGTAGCAAAAAGAGTCAGTATCAGGCGGCCGTGCAGCAAATACACCCTGCCGTGTGCCACATCTACCCCAATACCCACGCGTAATAACGCTCGAGGATCCGGGCCCCGGGCGCTGGATTTCGGGAGATTACAGAGAGCTAATGAAGGGACACAGCCACGTAACAGACCGATAGTTAACAGGTTATAGCAAAACCAGACGGGCATCCCCAAACTGTCCTTTAATACACGCTAAGGAGACCGTGCCTTTACGTGTCAATAAACCTCACGGAAGAGAGGCCGCATTGTGCTTCAACTAAACCGGACGTACGCGAAACGGACTCACCGACAGCTCTGAAAGCCAAGATAAAGAAGAGCGTGGACAGCACCAGCGCCGTGTCCCACATCCACTTCGAGGTGTCCACCGCGGAAATGCCCAGGAAAATAAAGATAATGGTCTCCGAGCTGCTGGCCAACGTCTTCATCGTGTATTTCACCGTGGTGCGGGATTTGTTCGAGATGTTCGCTTCAACATACTTCTTACAGCACAAGCCGCAAAACGTCACTCTGCGGAGAGAAGAGATCGCGTTCCCGTATTACTCTGCGCTCAGGAGCAGGCAGCGTTCCCGTATTACTCTGCGCTCAGGAGCAGGCAGCGTTCCCGTATTACTCTGCGCTCAGGAGCAGGCAGCGTTCCCGTATTACTCTGCGCTCAGGAGCAGGCAGCGTTCCCGTATTACTCTGCGCTCAGGAGCAGGCAGCGTTCCCGTATTACTCTGCGCTCAGGAGCAGGCAGCGTTCCCATATTACTCTGCGCTCAGGAGCAGGCAGCGTTCCCGTATTACTCTGCGCTCAGGAGCAGGCAGCGTTCCCGTATTACTCTGCGCTCAGGAGCAGGCAGCGTTCCCGTATTACTCTGCGCTCAGGAGCAGGCAGCGTTCCCGTATTACTCTGCGCTCAGGAGCAGGCAGCGTTCCCGTATTACTCTGCGCTCAGGAGCAGGCAGCGTTCCCGTATTACTCTGCGCTCAGGAGCAGGCAGCGTTCCCGTATTACTCTGCGCTCAGGAGCAGGCAGCGTTCCCATATTACTCTGCGCTCAGGAGCAGGCAGCGTTCCCGTATTACTCTGCGCTCAGGAGCAGGCAGCGTTCCCGTATTACTCTGCGCTCAGGAGCAGGCAGCGTTCCCATATTACTCTGCGCTCAGGAGCAGGCAGCGTTCCCGTATTACTCTGCGCTCAGGAGCAGGCAGCGTTCCCGTATTACTCTGCGCTCAGGAGCAGGCAGCGTTCCCGTATTATTCTGCGCTCAGGAGCAGGCAGCCGGTGAGATCGCGTTCCCGTATTACTCTGCGCTCAGGAGCAGGCAGCGTTCCCGTATTACTCTGCGCTCAGGAGCAGGCAGCCGGTGAGATCGCGTTCCTGTATTACTCTGAGCAGGTTTTGCATTGAGTCGGCAAAACAAGAGTCTAACCTGAGACATCCGACAGACGTCATGTCTATCAGTACAGACACACGGACATTCACAGCTAACCGTAACGTGTGAGGAGTGGCCACTAGATGGCGCCTTTGAGCAACAAACTGACCGGGTGTTATTATGTGTTGTTTGGTTGTTGTTATTGTTTGTCCATTTATGTAACTTCATCACGTTCCATAACACTGTGCAAGGCGTTAACACGCTGTAGTGTGTTAACAAGTAACACTCTGGGCTTACTGAAACTAAAGGTCAGAAGGGCCCTAGGCCAATGGGCTTACAATCTACATTCACATCCTGCTGAACGAATGGAGAGGTCATTTAGTGTTTTGCTCCACTATTTAGCACATGCAGAGGAAGGTGCGGATCAGGTGCAGACGACGCATTTCACATAAATTCTGCGACTTAGGGAAAGATTTAAGAGTCCGACCGCTGGGCGTCCGCTCACATCATGGAGAGTTTAAAGGCTTAGCTATCACTATCACGTATTGATTTATACACTGCACAGGGCTCAACAATGGATTTATGATCGATAATAATTCATTTCTGAACGTAGTCTCACATAACGGATATTTTCCAGACACTCACGCCAATATCGAGGAGAGAGAGACCATCTCAGCCGTGAGGTGGGCCAGGTACACAATTAGGAAGACGAACAGCGGCTCTATGATCCGAACACGCTTAGTGAACCTGGTGATTAGGGCGAGAAGGAAAGCAGATACCAGACCGATAGCCGTTCCTCCAAGACTCACCACGAAGAAGGACCCTGCGGCAAACGAAACAGGAGGTCACTAGACGGCAACGATTACCGGTCTCCCCCCCGCCGACACTCGCATCTACGGGTTATCACCCTTCTATATAGTCTATAGGGGGTCAGAACGCCGAGTGAGATTAAGCGACACACATTGTATACACGCTTTATACGGGAAGCGGCACTCGGTTACAGACTCACCAACTCCTTTCATGTAGTCCGTGACTCGCACGTTCTTCGGGCCCATTTCCACGAAAGAGTTAAATACCTTATACAGAACCTGCAAGAGCGAGAATCCAAGATAAAGAGAATATCCGACCGTTTACTCAAACACCACCAGTTCTAAGAGAAGGGCCGCTCCTGGGGAGAACGCTAAACACGCGTGTAAAGCCCCTGCGCGGCTGCGGCTTCAGCGACCCCCCCCCCCCCCGATACGCAGAAACAGCTAGAAGTTGTTAGAAGGAAAACTGGGTTACGAAGTGAAAAGAAAAACATTCATCATTGAATAGAAGACTGCATTTAGGCCACGAGTTACGAAACATCTCACAATAGATTCTTTTCATGTCAGGTTATTGAGTGAATCCACAAGCCGTCATCGCTCACGTAATCAGGGAGCGTGGATAATAATGAGTTGTATTGTTTTATATAGCGCCATCATATTGCGGAGCGCTGTATGTTCACAGACTTCGGGATCTCGGCACAGTCTGCTAGGGTCACGGGTGACAAAGTCTTCAAATCTTTTCTAAAAACGTGCATTTACAAGGAATGCAAATAATGGAAAATCCGGCTCTCGCTAGAGAACTAATCGAATGGCGGCCCTCGCTAATAGCGGCTGCTAAATCCACAGCACAGGCCACACTGACAGGCCCTCTACTGCGCTCTTCTCCCGGCTATCAGGAGGGCTACGGAGAGCCCCGAGCGGCACATGCCCTTAGCTCTTTCACCCCATTTCTTTAAGGAGTGCCTGACCCGAAGTGTTGCCTGCTGGGAAATGTAGTTTGCAGTCACATTATAATATAATATATATATATATATATATATATATATATATATATATACGAAACAATGTTACAAGCTACGACACAAACAATACTAAATATTACACAGTTACTCTCCATACGCAAGACAGAACTAGCCGATCTCTCCCTCATCTGCAGGGTTTATATTCCGCAGGGATGTACGATGGGTTTATCCCGACTACATGGAACATTGGGGGGGGGGGGTAGTTAGTGGAAACGGTGCTGTTGACAGAACTGTAAAGCGGGCCGGTGGTGGAGCATTGAGTTGGTATGACGTGTGTATGATGGTGTCCGCAGGTCATCACGCTCCGGCTAGATTAATGACATCACACGGAAGTGCGAGCCCGTGAATTCAAAATGCAGAATTTCACATGTTCCAGGTTTACAGCAGCCTGCGTGATCCCGTCCTTCTGTCAGCGCTCTGCAGCAAGCTGCCTAACACAGAAATAACCCGGCATATATTTTCTCCCACGGTGCCCGTAGATCAGGGCTCGAAAAAGGCTACAGAGTTATACAAAGGCTATGGAGTGATAGAAAATGGCTACGGAGTGATAGAAAATGGCTATGGAGTGATAGGAATGGCTATGGAGTGATAGGAATGGCTATGGACTTATACAAAATGGCTATGGAGTGATAGGAAAGGCTATGGACTTATACAAAATGGCTATGGAGTGATAAAAGGCTATGGATTGATAGGAATGGCTATGGAGTGATAGGAATGGCTATGGAGTGATAGGAGAGGCTATGGAGTGATAGGAGAGGCTATGGAGTGATAGGAATGGCTATGGAGTGATAGGAATGGCTATGGAGTGATAGGAAAGGCTATGGAGTGATAGGAAAGGCTATGGAGTGATAGGAATGGCTATGGAGTGATAGGAATGGCTATGGAGTGATAGGAATGGCTATGGAGTGATAGGAATGGCTATGGGGTTCTAGAATATAAAATGAAGAGCGTCTGATCTGCAATCGTTGAATCGCAGGCACTTTATGTTCTGCTGTACACGTGCAGCTTCATTGTGCCGTAACACACATATGGTAACGTGTAGCAGCGGATGTTCATGTTCTGTGACCATCTGATCCCATTATTGGCCATATTGTGCATATCTGATCAGAAAATGATTATTTAGGGCTGTTACACAGATACGATACCGTTTGGAGACACGATTTCTGTATCGGAAAGACTGGGATAGGTGATGACTGGACAGACGTGGCAGGGAAGCAACATGAAGCACGTTACCGCGGCACATCTCACACGCCACCCCTAACAGCGGCACTTTTACCTATTGTATCATACATCCCAACTTACTTTAGATTGTAAGCTCCTGTGCACAGGACCCCGTCACCTGTTGTTCTATAAGTCAAATTGTTGTTAACTACTTGTTATCCATTGTACAGGGCTGTGGAATACGATGGCGCTATATAAAACAATAATGATAATAGTGGCTCTTCATGTTGGGTAACGTATCCTTACCACAGTGACGGCATCATTCAGCAGAGACTCTCCAAACACGATGATGAACAACGTCTCGTTTACGTGAACCTCTTCAAACACAGCCAACACCGCGACGGGATCCACAGCCGAAATGAGGCTGCCGAAGAGCAGGAAATCCATCAAACCGGCTTCCACCTTCTGGTCTGACATACGGAGAAAGGAAAGGGGGTCACCCCGAGAATCATATAAACGGCGCGAAACTAAACGTTGGCCGGACAGCGGCTCTCGCTCTGTATGAAAGACACTGTGTTAGGGAAGTCGCCATGTGCTGTCTGCCGTCCCGCTTAAACTACCCGTACCCGGCGGGAGCGGACAGAGAGCCTTCCATGCGCTCCAAGCTGCCTTCTACACCCGAGTGCCCCAACTTTGCTATGAAACGGGGCAGCTTTCTCCACCACGAGCCCCTTGCCGTTCTAGAAAAGAAATCTTCCCGGCTTCCACTCACAGATTTAGGAAGTGTAATAAAGCCATGACGGCTGTGGCGGGTAGGGGTTACGTTTCAGACCCACACATCGGTCAGTAAAGAAGTCTTTTAATGTCAGTATGAAAGATAAGAAGTATTGATGCCTGCGTGCTGCCCGTTTACATCACGGGAAATAACACGCTAATCGTTAATAATCACACTTTCACCCAAATAATAGGAAAATGATTATACGCAGTATATATATTATTTTTTTAGTATATATTATATCTATATATTTTATTATATTATTTGATGGCCGCTGGACCTAACGGTAAGAAACTTTAACTCAGGAGATCAGCGCCAGCCGAAGAACTGGGATAATCACACGCTGCCACCCGCTCTCCATGCCACAAAGCTACTCCATGCCTGACTTACCCATAAGACCCAACAAACTGACCCCCCATAGGGCCACTCCGGTCGCAAAAGAGTTCCAGATGGTGCCCACCACAGCGTACATGAGAATCGCACCAACGTTGTCGAAGAAGAGTCTGCTGGGCATGAAGTAGCCAGAGTCCAAGACGATAGGAGGCAGAAGGAACAGGAAGAACATGCCGGGTTCCAGCTGGAACTCGGCTCTTTGCGCGATGGCCAGGACTATTCCGCCAAGGGCCAGGCCCAGGATAATCAGGAGGCAGCTTTCTGGCACCACGGTGGTCACCTTTCTGGATAGATGGAACACTGCAACAAAGGGTGGGATAAGCACGTTACCGAGAAGTCACCGTGTGACGGGGCCCAACCATTGTGGGGACACACGGCTACACGGCGCTTTCATTCACCGGACAGGACACATACATGCTGCCCGCTCAGCGTTACTACGGCCCCCTGCGCTCTAATAATCCCAACTTCTGGCGCAGCGACGACAAAAAACACGCTTAACGAAAGGACAATTTATCAGCAAAGCGGCTAAAGGGTTAAGTGACCGACTCTGAGGGCCAGGCGGCATCACGACGGAAATGAATTAGGATACATAGCGCCGCTGACATAACATGTTCCCCGCTAACTGCGAACTAATTATACGTTCCTATAATAAGAACTGGTTTCCCTAGTTACTAAACGCACCGTTCACATGCGCGAAAGCGTCAGGCAAGTCAGTCCCGACCGCTTTACTGCCGGGGACCCTCCAGGAGCGGGACAGCGGCGATTCCGGGGACCCTTCCTAACGGCAAAGCATCCACATGAAAGGGTTAATACATCGCACCCCCGTGTACACAGCATCTGGAGGCTGAATCGGTATAAGTAAGAACCACGATTAGACAGTCAGCGTGCTGCGTACGTGTGCGCCGGGTCACGTATGTGCGCATACATGACATAGCGGTACACGAGGCATTATGCCGACGCGTGCGGATATTCAAGAGACCGAGCCAAACATGGAGCCCGCGATACTTTTCATATCTCAACCCCGTTATGCAAATGCCACGAATAAGACCCCCCGCTGAGCGGATCTGCCCCTCTTCCTCCCGCCGTGGGAAGGGCATGGAAGCAACACGCAAAGAGTTACGCAGAGCCTGCGGCTAAATAGACCTAGCGAGGCAGACCGGCCCTCTAATCATCCCGAGAATCTGCCCTATTACCCCAAGAATCTTAAGTGAAATCCTCAAAGGATGTCCTTACTCCAAGACCCCTCGTAGCCCAGGACCACCGCCGAGGACCACCGCCGTCCTATAACTCCCGTCATGGGAAAAAAGGATACGTTCCGCTTAGGAGATAACTGCCCCCCACCAAAGTTATTAATAAAAAAAGATGTGGATTTGGGCCGTAAGAGAGAGCAATAAATAACACGCCGCTCGCTGAATCTGCGCCATGGAAACGTCTTCTGTACGAGGACACGTTCCCTTCACCCACAAAAAGAGGAGCAGCACAGAGTATACTTCTGGCAGGTGCTACAGAGCGATGCTTAATACATGCAGCAAAATGTCTTATCAGGAGAATGAAAAGAATAAAAGCTCTGTGGGTAGCATGTATACTGACAGCCCAGACCTGTGGCCCTTTACCGGAGAGAGCCTAGGGGCCCCTCACAGAGAAACAGTAATCTGCAGAGTACAGAGAGCAGCCCCCTGCGCCCTGCATGCACAACTCACATTATCCCCAACCAGCCTTACATTCTACGCGTGTCTCTGCTCGGTGGTAATAGATAAGGGGCCAGGGGGCCCAGGCCGGTACCGGGGGTGACGAGCACGTGCTTTACGGTTCGCTCACCGATTTTTGCCAGACTGGCCACCAGGATCCACACGGCCACCAGGTAGGGGGTCTGCACCGTGTGCCATTCCCAGCGCACCACCTGGAAGCCTCCCGGGACGGCGCTCTCCTCCCGAGCCATGAAGCCCAGAACCGGAAGCAACGGGAGCGCGAGCAGCAGCCGCAGCATCTCTCCGCCGGTACCCAGCGCCGGCTCTCTGCAACCTCCGAAAGCCGGCGATGACGTCACGAGAACGCATCTCAGCCAATCGGAGGGCGAGCAGAGACAGGCGGCTGATCTCACGATGTAACTCTTGGGCTTCCATGTGCTCGTTCTAAGGCATCGGTAAAGAGGTATATCTGCCAAATGTCCCTGTACAATTTGTCCAGTCCCTGTTTGGACTCCAAACCCCTGATACCCCCTCTTTCTCTCCTCCCCTGATGCCCCTTCTCTCCTCCCCTGATGCCCCTCTCCTTTAGGAGGTCAGAATGTTTAATGGGTATGAGGCCCCTACCCATCTACCTGCGGCCCCCACCCATCTACCTGCGGCCCCCACCCATCTAACTGCGGCCCCTACCCATCTACCTGCGGCCCCTACCCATCTACCTGCGGCCCCCACCCATCTACCTGCGGCCCCCACCCATCTACCTGCGGCCCCCACCCATCTACCTGGGGCCACTACCCATCTACCTGGGGCCACACACCAACTGCCCCTCCTCTGGCACTAGCCGTGACACGCGTGCTGCAGTTACACGGAGTAGCGAGTACACACTAATGATTATGGGCTGTTCTGCTGAATATCAGCGCCGTCTCTGGGCAATCGCACAAATTCACCGAGACACAACCCCACCGCCGCCAGCAGACGTGTTACCGGAAGCACACACACCGACACCGGGGCCGGCGGACAGCAGAGGCAGACCCTTCACCGCCAGCAGACGTGTTACCGGAAACACACACGCCGGGGCCGGCGGACAGCAGAGGCAGACCCTTCACCGCCAGCAGACGTGTTACCGGAAACACACACACCGACACCGGGGCCGGCGGACAGCAGAGGCAGACCCTTCACCGCCAGCAGACGTGTTACCGGAAACACACACACCGACACCGGGGCCGGCGGACAGCAGAGGCAGACCCTTCACCGCCAGCAGACGTGTTACCGGAAACACACACACCGACACCGGGGCCGGCGGACAGCAGAGGCAGACCCTTCACCGCCAGCAGACGTGTTACCGGAAACACACACACCGACACCGGGGCCGGCGGACAGCAGAGGCAGACCCTTCACCGCCAGCAGACGTGTTACCGGAAACACACACACCGACACCGGGGCCGGCGGACAGCAGAGGCAGACCCTTCACCGCCAGCAGACGTGTTACCGGAAACACACACACCGACACCGGGGCCGGCGGACAGCAGAGGCAGACCCTTCACCGCCAGCAGACGTGTTACCGGAAACACACACACCGACACCGGGGCCGGCGGACAGCAGAGGCAGACCCTTCACCGCCAGCAGACGTGTTACCGGAAACACACACACCGACACCGGGGCCGGCGGACAGCAGAGGCAGACCCTTCACCGCCAGCAGACGTGTTACCGGAAACACACACACCGACACCGGGGCCGGCGGACAGCAGAGGCAGACCCTTCACCGCCAGCAGACGTGTTACCGGAAACACACACACCGACACCGGGGCCGGCGGACAGCAGAGGCAGACCCTTCACCGCCAGCAGACGTGTTACCGGAAACACACACACCGACACCGGGGCCGGCGGACAGCAGAGGCAGACCCTTCACCGCCAGCAGACGTGTTACCGGAAACACACACACCGACACCGGGGCCGGCGGACAGCAGAGGCAGACCCTTCACCGCCAGCAGACGTGTTACCGGAAACACACACACCGACACCGGGGCCGGCGGACAGCAGAGGCAGACCCTTCACCGCCAGCAGACCTGGTACATGCGCCAACGCGGACCGTTCCTGTAAAGCTGTGGCACGTTGTATGTACTGGAGCACACGGTACAATGTAACGGTCTGCATGTAATTTGTGTGCGCAGCTCGGCATTAAACAGCGCTGGGTTACTGAGGCCAAGCCCCGTGTTACCGTGTCATACAGTATATGGTGCCTACATACGTGACACGAGCCACATGGGAGCTTTGGGTCTTACGGCACTGAGCGGGTAAAGATCTATGTACAGCGTGCTGCACCGTCTCTCGCAGTATAGATATACACATATGCATACACATATATACATACATACACATTTATATACACACATACATACATACACATATATATACTTACACATACATACACATATGCATACACATATATCCATACATATGTAGGGCATTTCATGACTGCATACAACGCAGCAGCACTTTGTCGAGGTGTGTGTCTCTTACCGACCCGGGCAGTCTTCAGGTGTGACAGTCTCTCAGCGCTCTCTCGGTCTCCGTCTGTCTGTGGTTGGAGGGGTGAGACATTACTGGAGAATACGCGCTGTCCAACCTACACAGAAACCATCGTGAAACAAACACAGCGTAATACAACACATTCAGCCAGAAACACCCCGCAAACGGTGACGTTTACCCTCTAGTAGGGATCACAGAGCTGTGGTACAGGCGGCAGCGCCCTGCAGCATGCACTTTTTATAAGCACCTACCCTACCTTAAGACAGCTTTGCACACGAGATGCCGTTTACAGTCACACAAAGTTCTTTTACATTTTCGTATTTTCTCATTAGACTCCACGCCGAGACATCCAACTGCAATGACATTGTCTGTACACCAGATGGCGCACACGTGTCACAGTGCTGGCTGTCCCTCATTGCCCCGCTCACACGCTTCCATCGGACTGATGACATGTTTAAGGAGCACTGAGATATATACGTATACTGCAAGCGTCAGCGGCTTGTATACAGCTCCGCTCACCCGGCTGGCCCTCCACCCCTCACCGCAGCGGCTCACCCTTCGCAGCAGCTCGCCCCGCCGTCCCTCGCTGCAGCGGCTCACCCTTTGCAGCAGCTCTCCCCGCCGTCCCTCGCTGCAGCGGCTCACCCTTCGCAGCAACTCGCCCCGCCGTTCCTCGCTGCAGCGGCTCACCCTTCGCAGCACCTCGCCCCGCCGTTCCTCGCTGCAGCGGCTCACCCTTCGCAGCAGCTCACCCCGCCGTCCCTCGCTGCAGCGGCTCACCCTTCGCAGCAACTCACCCCGCCGTCCCTCGCTGCAGCGGCTCACCCTTCGCAGCAGCTCGCCCCGCCGTCCCTCGCTGCAGCGGCTCACCCTTCGCAGCAGCTCTCCCCGCCGTCCCTCGCTGCAGCGGCTCACCCTTCGCAGCAGCTCTCCCCGCCGTCCCTCGCTGCAGCGGCTCACCCTTTGCAGCAGCTCACCCTTCGCAGCAGCTCGCCCCGCCGTTCCTCGCTGCAGCGGTTACAGACAGGTAACCAACTAGGCAGCAGGGAAACGTTAGAGAGCGCAGCATACATGACACGGGCACGCTGAAAATACACGAGGATGCTGCGTACCTTCAAACCGATTAGGAGGGAGCTGTTATTATTATTATTATTATATTGTGGCGTAATTATAATTTCCCGTAGTATTTAACTTTAAACAAAGCTCCAGAAAACATTTCCTGTTAATTATCACTCACAGGAATAGCGCCGGCTTTGGGATTACAATTAAAGTATCTTTTCAGCAGTTCCTTCCTTTGTTTATCAGCTAAAAGGAAAGCAGGGTTCAAGACGGACCAAACAGCACAAACAACCCCAAGGGCCGGCGAGGGCCAAAGGCCAATTCTCACCTCCCCTACTTCAAAAAGACAAAAAATAATACGTTTTGCCATTTAATATCGGTGCTCTGCAGGAGCTATATATATTTTTATATGTTATATATTGTATATGTTATATATTATATATACACACCAGTCCCTCCACAAAGGACTGAAAATAACCCAAAACAAAAATACAAAAACAAAATAACATTCTGCATGATAAAGCCTCGATCCTGCGCAGAAACGTGGCAAAACAAAGCAAAAAAGAATTAAAAAATATTGTTAAAGTCGCCCATTTAGACAGGACTGTTACGCGTATGGAATATTTACTAAACACGCGTAATATTATTGCACACAATCACTGGATTACAATATGTGAGGCGTGAGAACGCTTGTTTTTTAACATAATCAACGGAGGTCGAATTGGAGGCTGGCCGTTAAAAATAGTATTGAAAGGAAAGTCCTGGGATGTGTAACGTGGAGCCTCTTTGGTTTGTTTTTGTAATAAAAGGTGTTGCAGCCCCCTGAACGCGCATGATTAAAGAATAATTTAAGTGGACGTATAATGCGCTCCGCCGGCCGGAAGCCAAACGGCCCCCCATCTTTTTTTTTCTGTTTTAGGCAGCATTATGCGGGGCCCCCGGGGCCGAGACCGGCCCTGATGATGCACAAGTCTGTTACTAGAGAGCGCGATTAAATGCTTGGAATACGCCGTCTGGACAGCAGTCAGCGCGCCGGCGACCTCGGGGTTTACGCTAAGATTTAATAAATAATATAAAAGAAACCCGTATCGCCGGGCCGAACACTCCAAAGCGAACGATTGGTTACGCCCCATTATTCCTTCAGTACGTATAAAGCATCACGGAGGCACGGGGCTCAGTCACGCTATTATTGAACACACTTTATATGAAACAACTAAATATGACCAACGATGACTGACTGAGGCTCCTCAGGCCCGGTTAGTTAATCATAAGCCACACGTGAAAAGTCTAACCAACGTGCAAGAAATGGTGCAAACACGAAGACTCCACAGCGGCGTGTAAACAAACGTGAGCTTTATTTTAGTTTTTAAACGCAAAGTAATTACCGTGGAGCGTGTGTCTGCGTAACGGGATAACGTTTCAACCAACGGATTAGCAGCATCCTTCTCACAGGGGGACATGCAGTAGGAAAAGCATCCTGTGCGGAGTACAGAGAGTCACTGTCATGGGTACAGATGCCAAGCGCATATATAATAATTATATTATACACATTATATATATTATACACGGGTACATAAACAGTAATATAACGAGGCACAGCAATGAAGGAAGCAGCTCTGGCCGGGGCGTGCCATGGCCGTCCGGAATAGATATATATTATACACATTATATATATATTATACACGGGTACATAAACAGCAATGAAGGAAGCAGCTCTGGCCGGGGCGTGCCATGGCCGTCCGGAATAGATATATATTATACACATTATATATATTATACACGGGTACATAAACAGCAATGAAGGAAGCAGCTCTGGCCGGGGCGTGCCATGGCCGCCAGGAATAGATATATATTATACACATTATATATATTATACACGGGTACATAAACAGCAATGAAGGAAGCAGCTCTGGCCGGGGCGTGCCATGGCCGCCCGGAATAGATATATATTATACACATTATATATATTATACACGGGTACATAAACAGCAATGAAGGAAGCAGCTCTGGCCGGGGCGTGCCATGGCCGTCCGGAATAGATATATATTATACACATTATATATATTATACACGGGTACATAAACAGCAATGAAGGAAGCAGCTCTGGCCGGGGCGTGCCATGGCCGTCCGGAATAGATATATATTATACACATTATATATATTATACACGGGTACATAAACAGCAATGAAGGAAGCAGCTCTGGCCGGGGCGTGCCATGGCATGTCTACAAGAAGAGTTAGATGGATCCCGGAGGCCGGCTTTTCATTAACCAAAAAAAGCAATTGTTCGCGGGTTTGCGTTCAGTTTTTGGTGCCGAGTAACGTTACCCTCGGCGTTAGTGAAAGGCAGCCGTGAATCCCCCCGCTCTTGAGGGAAAGAGAGTGATGAGGATTGTTATGTTAAAACGCTACTCTTTGTACGAATTCTTTATTTATGAGGTTAGGGCACAGATTCTGCCCCTCGCAGCCAGTAATCGTAATGTTCACGAGGATGTGATGTCGAGGCTTCAATGGCACTTTGGAAACGAAGCGGCCGCCACGCCGAGGTGACCTGTTTACAGGGGACCGGGATTTGAGGCAGTAAATTGGAAACATTAACTCATCCTGTGAGTCATCGTGGTGTTGTGCAGAGATGTCGTAACCGCGCCAGACTCCTCGTCTTCACGGATCGAGTTTCAGGACTTTCTGCAAACGACCCCCCGGCCGGAGTGACCTTTGCAGCACTTGCGATCAGCTGTGCCCACCGAACACGCGGGTAATAACGTCTCATTAAGGAGACATGACACAGCAGCGAAATGGGACGCACGCCTTTCCGATACAACCCGGTGATTCAGAGCGTCTTCACACTTACTGAAGAGTTACGTGCCCCTCCGTGCGCTCTCATTCCAACAACATATCACACGCGATAGTTCGCTGCAGCTGGCGCGGTACGTGTCGCTGACACCAGAGATCGCTTACAAAAAGCCCGATATATTCCTCGTTATGATTTATCATCAGACGGCCAGCGAGCAGATGCTGCTTTATTTTCCACACAAATGATTCCCTGTGTTTTAGTGAATAACAACCACAGGAAAAAAAAAACCAGTGAAAAAGTTCAGAAAAAAAAATCACCACAACCAGGCTGATGCGTACTCGGATACACCGGGCGCTGGCGATAGATGTCAGCATCATCAATATGCATACGAGAACCTGGCAGCGTCAATCACGTTGACTGACATACAGAACACAGAGGACACTCGGCTCCTGGAACGGTGATTCACTATTAACCCATCGCGTCCTGCACTGTGACCTGCTTTGTGTCACCACTTGGTTTCAAGGTCGTTGATATAAGAAGAGCCTCCAGACCCCGTTTAAGAAGCATTCCCCCAGAGGGTATTTGATGGGGAGAAGTTCTTGTTTGCTGCAGCTCTGATCTGTAAACACAGCTGGAAGTGATCTACAAGAGATCCGTTACATGTGTAACACGTGCTCGGAGGTTGCTTTTCCCCCCTAGCGTGTATAAGAGGCGTGATAGGATATAACACACAGGTTCTTGGTTTCTCTCGTCCCAAAGACAAACATGACCAGGCGCTCGGCCGCTTCTTTGCCCCGAGACAAAACAATCCACGGCGTTGGGCAGAGTTTGCAACGGTAAAAGGTTCTTTTATCACTCATCAGACCGCTCCGTTCCCTGTACTTATCGTCGGCCCGGCCCACCAGGTCCGAGTCCTGTCAGACGCGCAAAATGCCCACCATGTCCGGGTCCTGTCAGACGCGCAAAATGCCCACCATGTCCGGGTCCTGTCAGACGCGCAAAATGCCCACCAGGTCCGGGTCCTGTCAGACACGCGCAAAATGTCCACCCGGGTCCTGTCAAACGAGCGCAAAATGCCCACCCGGGTCCCGTCAAACGAGCGCAAAATGCCCACCAGGTCCGGGTCCTGTCACACACGCGCAAAATGCCCACCCGGGTCCTGTCACACACGCGCAAAATGCCCACCCGGGTCCCATCAGACGAGCGCAAAATGCCCACCTCCAGTCCTGTCAGACGTGCGCAAAATGCCCACCAGGTCCGAGTCCTGTCAGACGTGCGCAAAATGCCCACCTTGGGTCCTGTCAGACGCACGCAAAATGCCCACCTCGGGTCCTGCCAGATGCGCGCAAAATGCCCACCTCGGGTCCTGCCAGATCCGCACAAAATGCCCACCAGGTCCGGGTCCTGTCAGACACGCGCCAAATGCCCACCTCGGGTCCTGCCAGATCCGCACAAAATGCCCACCAGGTCCGGGTCCTGTCAGACACGCGCCAAATGCCCACCTCGGGTCCTGCAAGATGCGCACAAAATGCCCACCGGGTCCTATCAGACCCGCGCAAAATGCCCACCTCGGGTCCTGTCAGACCCGCGCAAAATGCCCACCTCGGGTCCTGCCAGATGCGCACAAAATGCCCACCGGGTCCTGTCAGACGCGCGCAAAATGCCCACCCGGGTCCCGTCAGACGCGAGCAAAATGCCCACCCGGGTCCCGTCAGATGTGCGCAAAATGCCCACCACCGGTCCCGTCAGACCCGCGCAAAATGCCCACCCCGGGTCCTGTCAGACGCGCGCAAAATGCCCACCTCGGGTCCTGTCAGACCCGCGCAAAATGCCCACCTCGGGTCCTGCCAGATGCGCGCAAAATGCCCACCCGGGTCCCGTCAGACGCGAGCAAAATGCCCACCCGGGTCCCGTCAGACGCGAGCAAAATGCCCACCACCGGTCCCGTCAGACCCGCGCAAAATGCCCACCCCGGGTCCCGTCAGACCCGCACAAAATGCCCACCCCGGGTCCTGTCAGACCCGCGCAAAATGCCCACCTCCGGTCCCGTCAGACGCGCGCAAAATGCCCACCTCCGGTACTGTCAGACGCGCGCAAAATGCCCACCCCGGGTCCTGTCATCCCCGCACAAAATGCCCGCCACGGGTCCTGTCAGACCCGCGCAAAATGCCCACCCCGGGTCCTGTCATCCCCGCGCAAAATGCCCGCCACGGGTCCTGTCAGACCCGCGCAAAATGCCCACCTCCGGTCCCGTCAGACGCGCGCAAAATGCCCACCCTGGGTCCTGTCATCCCTGCGCAAAATGCCCACCCCGGGTCCTGTCAGACCCGCGCAAAATGCCCACAGGGTCCTGCCCTCCGGTTCGGTTCGTCAGTCGCGCGCAACGCCCCCCCCGGTACGGTCGGACGGTCGGTCGGTCGGACGGTCGGACGGTCCTCCCCTTGCTTGAGTTCCGTTTTTCGCGGGTTCGGATCGAGGATCCTGTCAGCCATCCCCCTCCTGCCTCCCGCCTAGCTCTCTCCGCCTCCTGGCGTCAGTCGGCACCGCCCCGTAGTGCTGGGATGGGATGCCCGCCTGGCCGTGCTGGGCTCAGTGTGTGAAGCGGAGAGGACATGGCGGGGCTGCCGTGCCGGGTGCAGTATCTGGATGACAGGGACCCATTTATCTGCACCAACTTTCCTGAGCCCCGGAGACCCCCAGTGCACAGTTTCCCGGAGAGCGCACCGCTTATCGAGCAGCTCCCCGCCTTGCACAAGCTGCTGGACGCCCCCCTCAAGGTACTCGGGCACAGGGGACACGGCCGGGGCGCCAAGTTTTATTACGTAACTTTTATGGGGCGAAATGTGAGGGAAGCGGCTCTGTTACCGTTAACGAGTAGACCCGGGTGACTGGTACCAAGAGACCCCCGCCAGCCCCCGCACCCCCTTCAGCTGCCAAGAAAGAGACCCCCCCCGTTGCTGACAACAGAATTTTACAGGGATTCTGTCACGGCTCTCTGTTATCGGGGTTCCCCTGGGGGCGGTGCTGCTGTCTGGTGGTTTGGGGGGGTCCCGTGAGTGCTGTCTCTGGTAGTTTGGGGGGCTCCCGTGATGGTCTTGTCTGGTGGTTTGATTTGGTGGGTCCTGTGACGGCGCTGACTGGCGGCTGCGGGGCCGGTAGGCTGCGCACGGTCTGGCGGCTGCGGGGCCGGTAGGCTGCGCGCTGTGTGGTGGTTTTGGGGGGGTCCCGTGACGGCGCTGTCTGGCGGCTGCGGGGCCGGTAGGCTGCGCACGGTCTGGCGGCTGCGGGGCCGGTAGGCTGCGCACGGTCTGGCGGCTGCGGGGCCGGTAGGCTGCGCACGGTCTGGCGGCTGCGGGGCCGGTAGGCTGCGCGCTGTGTGGTGGGTTTGGGGGGGGGGTCCCGTGACGGCGCTGTCTGGCGGCTGTGGGGCCGGTAGGCTGCGCGCTGTGTGGTGGCTTTGGGGGGGGGTCCCGTGACGGCGCTGTCTGGCGGCTGCGGGGCCGGTAGGCTGCGCGCTGTGTGGTGGCTTTGGGGGGGGGTCCCGTGACGGCGCTGTCTGGCGGCTGCGGGGCCGGTAGGCTGCGCGCTGTGTGGTGGGTTTGGGGGGGGGTCCCGTGACGGCGCTGTCTGGCGGCTGCGGGGCCGGTAGGCTGCGCGCTGTGTGGTGGCTTTGGGGGGGGGTCCCGTGAAGGCGCTGTCTGGCGGCTGCGGGGCCGGTAGGCTGCGCGCTGTGTGGTGGGTTTGGGGGGGGTCCCGTGACGGCGCTGTCTGGCGGCTGTGGGGCCGGTAGGCTGCGCGCTGTGTGGTGGCTTTGGGGGGGGTCCCGTGACGGCGCTGTCTGGCGGCTGTGGGGCCGGTAGGCTGCGCGCTGTGTGGTGGCTTTGGGGGGGGTCCCGTGACGGCGCTGTCTGGCGGCTGTGGGGCCGGTAGGCTGCGCGCTGTGTGGTGGCTTTGGGGGGGGTCCCGTGACGGCGCTGTCTGGCGGCTGCGGGGCCGGTAGGCTGCGCGCTGTCTGGTGGCTGCGGGGGTCCCGTGACGGCGCTGCCTGGTGGCTGCGGGGAGACGGTTTGTTACAGAAGGCTGCCGCTCCGTCAGGGAGACAGTTGAGTGACTGTAGGCGACGGGAGAGCTTCCTATTGTGACTGCCGTGTATCCTGCTCAGCACCAAGCGTCGTGACTCACGGGGTATATCGTCATGATTTAACCCTTCAGGGAATGTCTCGCGTCTGTACCCCAGGCCTGTTACGTTGGTCTGTAGCGGGAAGTCGTCCAGGGCTGAGAATAACATAAATACCTCGGACCGAGTCGCTCTAACAGGAAGTACTCGGGTCACCAAACAGCACCCTTTCCACCCTTCGTGTGCCGAGGAAGTCCTGGGATTTGCCGGCGTCTGGATTGGGGCACTGTCTGAATCGTTTCATGTATTAGTGTAAATACGGTACGTGCGGAGTGCTGCCCCGTGTGGATGCCCCGCTCAGCTTCTGTTACAGCCCTACAATGTAATCGTTTAACGAGCGCCCTGTCCGGATCCACCGCTCAGCGCTATCTATCTATATCTATATATATATCTATATATATACATACATATATACATACATACATAACCGGTATATATTATATGTGTATTCATATTCTTGTCCAAAACGCATCCATCCAAACATTTTATAGAAACATTTATTATATTATGAAATTACATTTAACCCTTTTTCTGCTGGTGACACGGAAGTCGTTGAGTGCGTAGCCGCTCATAGCGGGGTTAGTTAGTAGTTTGCACCCCGTGTAATATGAAGTGGCCCCCGCTTGGTGAGGTTCCCGTCTGATCCCTCCTGCAGCGTGACTGCACCGTCTCTCGCGGGCCACCCGTCTCTCTGGCTTCTCTGCTATTCCCGTAATGAGACCTTGAATGATTCCTTACGTCACGTGCCCCACACGCAGAGACATACACGTTTGTGCACGCTAACCCCGTAATGGTGCTTAGAACGGCATGTGGCCCCTCTAGGACATTCCTGCACCGAGGAGGTGCAATCGCTTACATTCTTTGTAGCCATGAAAGCTCGCGGGCCGCTAACAATACAAACGACCGGCCCCGGGGCGAGGAACTGCTTTGTTTCATCAAGAGGTCGAAGGTCATGTTTCGGTGATGGTTTCCGCAGCGTCTCCGGTACTGTTTGTGACAGACGTGTTTGTTTGCGCTCTGTAAGAGAGAGATCCCCGAAAGGGTGACCTCTGCAAAGCCTTAGCGGATAGAGCGCCTCTCGCTATCGACCGGCAGGTTCATGCTTTGTCCCCGGAGTTTATTTGGGGGTTGGTCGGCAGTGGCCTCTGCCGGGGGGTCGGTCGGAGGCTGCCTCGGCCGGGCGCTCCGCCGTCTGGTTTAGAGTCTGGCACAGGAACGAGGTTGAGAAAGCAGTCAGTACGGTGTCTGGGACGGACCAAGCAGCGTTTACCGGGGCTGCTGGTTACCATGTTGAGCGGCACGGACCCCCTCGCTGTAACGTTCATTGATAAACATATCTGACGGAGGGACTGGCTGTCGCTACTCATGGGAAGACCCAGCTTTAACTTTTGGGAGTCTGTCCTGTTGCCGTGACTACGTATCCCATAATGCTTAGCCCCGAGCGGAGATATTTCTGTAATATTAAAAGTTTCCAGCGTTTTGTGCTGAATCAGGACGTTAAATAAAAGTAATCTGACTTCTGTGTCGTTAAGTGGCTGCGGGCGGCGGGGCGGCAGGGCCTGGCTTTCCACTGACTACTAAACCTTGGAATATTTGTAGCCGTCTGCGGTTTCCACCCCGTGCCTCTGCAGCCGAGACTCGTAGATCTAATACTTGCCTACAAGCCGGTATGTTCCTTACCGGTACATAAATCCGCCATCGCGATTTACAGCCGCCGTAAAGCGTTGCTCCTGGCAATATTCAATGGAACACACAGCCATATGAAGAACATGCGCGTTGCGAAGAACATGCGCGGAGCGTGTCTTATTCCTGATGTCTCTTTAGAGACATGCGTCGCGCTCGCTGTACACTGGAGAATAGTGTGAGGTCACGATCTCCTAAATCGTGACCCGGTGTGGGTTGCAGGTGAGTGTCGTCCTGGAGTTGAGCCCAGAATCTGAGACATGATCTCCCGAGATAATCGGATCCCCGACACGCAGCCTTTCCCAACGGCGTCTCGCCCAGTCCTGATACCGTTAGGCTGCTGCCTGTACGGGGGGCTCCGGGGGGGCAGTGTGTGCGGAGTAGCAGTAAAGTAGATATTTTGTATCGGGTTCGTGATTTCACTCCAGCAAACTCCACGATGCTGATTATCGGGCCGCTCTCCGTGATCCCCGAGTCCAGACCCGGACCCCCGGCTCATGCTCTGCTGGGAGAGGCAGCGGTGACGTTCCTGGGATTCCCTGCGCGAGGTGCCGCTCCTATAGACGTTTCTTACTATGTAGCCGGAGATTACTTCCTCCTTCAATATTTACAATAAGCGCCAGACTCTTTCTTGGGGGGGCGCCTCGGACCTGCGTAGTGGGGGGGCTGGACAGGGATCAGCGGCCCTTTTAACCCCCGCAGATTTTGGGTTATGGATTCATGAAACGTGAGGTCGCGCTCGCGCTCATCCTGTTCTAAGCCCGGCAGGTGCAGGTAGCTGTGCACTTGGCTCTTGCTCGAAGGGTTAACGCTTTTATGTTCCTAACAGTGTGTTCCTGTATGCCTGCCCCGGGGCGCACAAATTATCTTCCCACTGAAACAGGACGGACTGGTTTAATGTTTTAATTAATAAAGTGCAGGGACTTCTAACAATGAGGGCTATATATTCACAACAAAGCACGGCAGTCTCTTTATCGGGGAATGTATGAATATGTATGCAATCTGCTGAACGGGTCGATGAAAGCCGTGTGTATCCGACGTTGGCCGAGTCCCGTCTGATGTATGCGGGTGACGGGAGAGGCTGCGTTTAGCCCCCCCCCGGTTGCATGTTTTGCAAACAACAACAACAACAATAATAATAACATAATAATGAAATAATAATCATGTTAGCTTAGGGGGCAGTTAGCGGTTGAAGTGGGAAGCGTTGGCCCCGCGGCCCCCCAGTATATGAAGCAGGGCGGCGTGTGAATTTCTGCGGTTGTGCTCTCATCTCCGGGGGGGTCCCGAGGAGCACAGGTAGCGAGATGAGCCGCCAGGGCGGGGGGGTCCTGTGAGGCTTTGCTGCCCCCCCCCCCGTCCCATTTTCTGCCCCCCCCCCGTCCCATTTTCTGCCCCCTTGTTTGGCCGCCGTTTTGTGGCTGTTTGAATAAACTGACTAAACGCCGCGATCCTTTGATCAGGAGAAGCGCCTGGGGGGTGGGGGGGTCCCATGCGTTCGCTTCTCGTGATGTTTATTCATTATAAGAATAAATGAACTGGGAGCCCGGAGCGTCACGCGGTGCGTCATGGGGGGCATTACCGAGCGACTGCCCCGTCCCATGCGCGCCCTGTCCCGCTGTCCCCTGAGTAGTGCGTTTTAGTGACGTTTAATGTATTAAAGCGGCCTCTCTCTTTCCCGCGGCGCGCCCCGGTAACGCTCTGTGCGGAGGACGGGTTAATGTTACATGGCGGTGTGTGACACGGTGTCACCGGTCGGCTGGTATGTGCTGACACGGTCCTGTATCAGCCGTGTGTCACGGGTCACGTTACGCCCCTGTTATGCTGACTTAAATCAATGAGTGCGCCGAGTCATCTCTGACCCTAGGGGCCCGACGAGCCATGTCTCCTAAACACGTCGCCTGATATCTATCGATATGTATATCTGCGGCGCCCCGGGGGAGGCAGGTAACGAGGAGTGCCCAATGGGGCCGTCTGTAGCATCTTCTCTGCCGCGCTCGGCGCTGTACCTGGTAACCATAAAAACACCGATTCCTGATCCGCTGCCCAGAAGTAAGCAGCCGTTCAGAGTCTATTGTTCAGCAGAGGTCACGGCGGTCCTGCGCTCGCTGTATCTCCTGTTTCTTGCAGAAGAGGGGGTCTGTTGGCGGTCCTGTGTCCCCTGGCACAGCTGTGTTTGGGTAAAGAGTCCTGGATGTTTGGTCTCCATGGACCTCGTAGACGTGCGCGATGAGAGCTTCCAGTTAAAGGGAGTTCGCTGTCCCCCCCAGGGGCCCGGAGTTCGACGCCAGCCCCCCCCCCCCGGGCCGGACTCGTTACTCTCCTGCAGATACGGGGGTGTTGGGAGGATTTATTCCAGATGTGTGAGGATTCTTTACATATCCCCGGTGATTCTGGTGCGGCTATAAATACGAGGCTCCGGTTCAAGTCGGGGGGGGGGGGTCATTAGTCCGATGTTAATGCTGCACATGCCATCACTTTGGCATGTAACACGTTAATAAACATGGCAGCCCGGCCCGTGTGTGTGTTTTGGGGCATCTAATGACGCGCTTTCCCCCCTATTCCTAGCTTTATATTTGTTCCCCTGGATACCGCAGGAGTTGAGCAGCCGGTGGGGGTAGGTAACCGGTAAAGCCCCGAGAAGCGGGGGCATCTATACGTTTGTGGCAGGTCGGCCCCTCGTACTGTTGCCGCAGCCGTCTCTCTGGATCCTGGGCCGCGGTGGGGATTAGTGTAATCTGTGGCGGGTCAGCGAGGAGTACACCCGTGACGCTCCCCGTTGACATAATCCGCTTTGCTTTGGCTGCAGATCTGCGCTCCGCGGCCCTTCGGCCCTTGAAACCTTTCACAGCGTTTGTTCCGCTCCATCGGTTGACCAGTCCGGGTATTCACACTTCCACGTTAACCCCTTCAGTACGGTACAGGGTCCCGCAGTGTGTATTAACCCCTCTCGGGTTATTGCCGGACAGGTAGGGATGAGCGCTGGTAGTGTGTGGCTGCTGTACTGCTGCTTCCGGGGAGCACGCCGCGCATGCACACACTCTGCCGTCCTGTGAAGGCTGTTTATTGAAAGCCGTGTCTACACAGAGATCACCCTGGTGGCTCGGCGTCATACGCGGTACGCATGCAGACATATGATGCGTGTGAGTGTGGCGTGTCCACAGTGACTCCCAGATACAGCACCTGCAGCCCCCCCTGCGTAACGGCCCAGACTCGCTGCACATGACCTGTGAATTGTGGGGGGCTTTATATAGGCCCTGCCGCCCGTGTATTGTGGGGGGCTTTATATAGGCGCTGCCGCCCGTGTATTGTGGGGGGCTTTATATAGGCCCTGCCGCCCGTGTATTGTGGGGGGCTTTATATAGGCCCTGCCGCCCGTGTATTGTGGGGGGCTTTATATAGGCGCTGCCGCCCGTGTATTGTGGGGGGCTTTATATAGGCCCTGCCGCCCGTGTATTGTGGGGGGCTTTATATAGGCGCTGCCGCCCGTGTATTGTGGGGGGCTTTATATAGGCCCTGCCGCTCGTGTATTGTGGGGGGCTTTATATAGGCGCTGCCGCCCGTGTATTGTGGGGGGCTTTATATAGGCGCTGCCGCCCGTGTATTGTGGGGGGCTTTATATAGGCGCTGCCGCCCGTGTATTGTGGGGGGCTTTATATAGGCGCTGCCGCCCGTGTATTGTGGGGGGCTTTATATAGGCGCTGCCGCCCGTGTATTGTGGGGGGCTTTATATAGGCCCTGCCGCTCGTGTATTGTGGGGGGCTTTATATAGGCGCTGCCGCCCGTGTATTGTGGGGGGCTTTATATAGGTGCTGCCGCCCGTGTGTTGTGGGGGGCTTTATATAGGCGCTGCCGCCCGTGTATTGTGGGGGGCTTTATATAGGCGCTGCCGCCCGTGTATTGTGGGGGGCTTTATATAGGCGCTGCCGCCCGTGTATTGTGGGGGGCTTTATATAGGCGCTGCCGCCCGTGTATTGTGGGGGGCTTTATATAGGCGTTGCTGCCTCTGTATTACGTGGTCAGCAGCCGTGCTTTATACTCTCGTATGACTGTCAGTGTACTCTGTGCTTCATGCTCCAGGTATTGTTACTGTTAGTAAAGTGAAGCTGCCGTGGAGCTCTCCTATACCATAAACCTTGTGATCTGTATTCCAGCCACGCAGCTGCGGGGAGGAATTAGCCATTAAATGCAGCTGCGGGGAGGAATTAGCCATTAAATGCAGCTGACCTGGCAGCGGGTGAGGGTTGGCCACACGTAGGCAGCTAGTCTCGTGACGAGGTCGCAGACCGCTCCGCGCATGTCTAAAGCCCTCTCTCTTTACCTGCAGCTGGAAGACTGCACCCTCCAGTTATCCACCAATGGGAATTATCTGGACGTGGAGCTATCCCTGGCTGAACAGAGGGATTACCTGGAAGCCTTCTTCGATGACATCAGGTACGGATAATCCTCTACTGACTCGGCTGGGCGGAGGGGCAATGCGTGTTATTCCTCAAAGCACCATTTCCGTGCCGCTGCCCCTGCATGCCATGCATTAGATTGCACGGATTACTGTAGCAGGGGCCTTGGCTGCCCGTGGGAATTCCGAGCTGGGCAGGTTGGGGGTGCCGTGGGGCCCTGTACGTGGCATCGGTCGCTATTTGTATCTATGCCGGTAGCAGAAGCCTCACCTGGACATGTCGTTTATTGAGCTGCGTTGGGTGGATCAGTGCTGAGTATACTGCCGGCGAGGTGCACCGGTGCAGATGTATGTAACAGCCGTGTTATGAGGGTGTTGGCAAAGGGCGTCCCCGAGGACACGCTGGTGATTAGCAGACTCTTATCTGTTTGGCGTGGTTGCCGTGGCCGTTATCTCTTCTGTGACAGTCATGATGCCGCTTAGCGTGTGCGATTCTTACACGTGCAGACGACACGTAAACTGCACCTTTACACTGTTGGCGACGTTGCTGTTTTGGGGTTAGGGTGAGATCGTGGATATTTTTTATGGTAATTGATATCATCCTGCAGGCTACGAGGTCACTTGGGATGTAGGGATAGCCGGAGGAGCGACCGCCCGGCAGGTCTGTGTCGGCTCCATTAGCGCTCCTTCACCTGTCAAACACCAGAGCTTTATCCAGATGGGGCCCCGACACAGCATAACCCACGCAAATCCCCCGCCGTCACATCCCAGGCACCACCGTCACCCCACGGCAACCGGGCAACGCTGCTCAGCGGGAAGCACTGGCGCCGCGCATGGCCGCGTATTCCGGACAGCCCGGGGAACACGTCTGTTCTGTTCATGCGGCTGCTATGTGTAAATCTTGCGTTACTGCAGTAAAAGCTTCGTTTCTGTGGGAAAAGGTAAATTTAGCACACGCTGTCATGTCTGGAAATAGCTCCTCGGCCGCGGGGAATCTGTATAATATACTCTTACAGATAAGAGAGCCGGGTATTGCTGACCACGCCGTCTGCTTCCACAGAGAGCGTGAGCTACGGAGGGGAATTGCAAGCCATTGGCGTATAGGTGGCCGCGGCGGCGGGGCTGTCGCTGGCTGGGGGTATGGGTGGCCGTGGCGGCGGGGCTGTCGCTGGCTGGGGGTATGGGTGGCCGTGGCGGCGGGGCTGTCGCTGGCTGGGGGTATGGGTGGCGGCGGGGCTGTCGCTGGCTGGGGGTATGGGTGGCGGCGGGGCTGTCGCTGGCTGGGGGTATAGGTGGCGGCGGGGCTGTCGCTGGCTGGGGGTATAGGTGGCGGCGGGGCTGTCGCTGGCTGGGGGTATGGGTGGCGGCGGGGCTGTCGCTGGCTGGGGGTATGGGTGGCCGCGGCGGCGGGGCTGTCGCTGGCTGGGGGTATGGGTGGCGGCGGGGCTGTCGCTGGCTGGGGGTATAGGTGGCGGCGGGGCTGTCGCTGGCTGGGGGTATGGGTGGCGGCGGGGCTGTCGCTGGCTGGGGGTATGGGTGGCGGCGGGGCTGTCGCTGGCTGGGGGTATGGGTGGCGGCGGGGCTGTCGCTGGCTGGGGGTATGGGTGGCCGCGGCGGCGGGGCTGTCGCTGGCTGGGGGTATGGGTGGCGGCGGGGCTGTCGCTGGCTGGGGGTATGGGTGGCGGCGGGGCTGTCGCTGGCTGGGGGTATAGGTGGCGGCGGGGCTGTCGCTGGCTGGGGGTATAGGTGGCGGCGGGGCTGTCGCTGGCTGGGGGTATAGGTGGCGGCGGGGCTGTCGCTGGCTGGGGGTATAGGTGGCGGCGGGGCTGTCGCTGGCTGGGGGTATAGGTGGCGGCGGGGCTGTCGCTGGCTGGGGGTATAGGTGGCGGCGGGGCTGTCGCTGGCTGGGGGTATAGGTGGCGGCGGGGCTGTTGCTGGCTGGGGGTATAGGTGGCGGCGGGGCTGTCGCTGGCTGGGGGTATAGGTGGCGGCGGGGCTGTCGCTGGCTGGGGGTATAGGTGGCGGCGGGGCTGTCGCTGGCTGGGGGTATAGGTGGCGGCGGGGCTGTTGCTGGCTGGGGGTATAGGTGGCGGCGGGGCTGTCGCTGGCTGGGGGTATAGGTGGCGGCGGGGCTGTCGCTGGCTGGGGGTATGGGTGGCGGCGGGGCTGTCGCTGGGTGGGGGTATGGGTGGCGGCGGGGCTGTCGCTGGCTGGGGGTGTTTAGAGCGTGCTGCGCGGCCCCCGGGATGTTTGGAGCGCAGAGTTTTATGACACTCGGGCCGGCGGACGAGCCGTTATTACGAGGATAAACATTTATTTCCAGGATTTCATTAGCAGAGGAACGGGCAGCCGTTTGTCACGATATTTGTGCAGCTTTTGGTGCCGCTCTCCTCACCCGGGGGGGCATGGAATCCATACGAGGAATCTGCCCCCGCCGCGTCGCTCTGCACAGCAGACATGTCACGGAACGAGCGCTGTGCCTGCTGCCCTTTGCATCGCCGTATGTACAGAGCTCCGCTCGGCCCCCATGGACTGTGTGGTCCTGGTGTGGTTATTACATGTGGCACGTACTGTTGTATAGTTTCCACGGTGGGTTATTGCTTATACATGTTGCTTTCTGGAAGGGTACGGCAGAAGTGCTATGCGTCTTGTAAGGGCCGCTGTCCCTTTAATGGCTGTGAGCCGGCCCCTGGGGCCGATGAACATTGTGTACTCGCTGTGTAACATCACAGCGGCATCATTGCTTCCATATGAGAAATCCCGGGGGGGGCAAATGTTACAGCGCTGCCGGCACGGGAACGGCTCCGAGGCCTGCGCAACATTGCGTGAGCCGGTCATGCGTGGGTCAGCCGACCGTCTCCAGGTACCAACCACCTCCGGAACCTGCCAAAGCTCCCGGGTTCCCCCCGACAGTCCCTAATTCACAGGAATATAAAGCTGCTCTTGTTTTTAACGCTTGCAGTGCCACTGTTGTGTTTTACACGTTCAGTCGAGGCGTTCCCGTGCGAGAAAGTAAATGTAAAATAACAATGCAGGCCCTCCGGGGCCACTGCTCCTGGCAATTAAATGTGTCGTGGGTTTTCTCGGCCCTTAGTATGTATAAGATCTTCACGGTTGGCCCCAGTCCGTGTTACATAGCATTGCGTGGCTGTATCAATCTGTTGCGTTCGTGGAGGCCCCGGCCCCTGAATCTTACATTCGCACCCCTCTTGCACCCATTCTGTTTATTCTCAGCCTTCCGCACCCGCTTTGCTGGGGACCCACTCTGCAGGGAAGCTGCTCCGGCGTCTCCCATGTTTTCTTTCTGGGAAGGACGTAATGAGATGCGTTATTTCCGTGGAACCAAAGTCCTCTCAATAACTTTGCGTTGTGTAAGGAAAACAAACAGGGTGGAAGCCGCGGCTTTCTTTGCCAAATGCGTGGGGGGTGTTCACACGCGGGGGGGGTGTTCACACGCGGGGGGGGGGGTGTTCACACGCATGGGATGCGTTCACACGCACGGGATGCGTTCACACGCACGGGATGCGTTCACACGCGGGGGGGCGTTCACACGCGGGGGGTGGCGTTCACACGCGGGGGGTGGTGTTCACACGCGGGGGTGGCGTTCACACGCAGGGGGTGGTGTTCACACGCACGGGATGTGTTCACACGCGGGGGGGGTGTTCACACGCACTGGTGCATGCGCTGCATGTTACTTCTCTGGCCACCGTGTGGTGCGGACGTTCACGCCTAAAGGTGGAATAAGGCATCTGACTCCCTGCACCGGTTCCAGCTTTCTTACCTCCTCTACTGGTAACCAGCGCCATCCTACTGAATGGCTGATAACTCACTGTGCACCTGTGCGGGGGGGGGGCTCTGCCGGGTGGGGGCCTCTACCTGGCGGCCCATCGTGCCGGGGTGGGGGGTTCTCCCTGGCCCGCGGTTGCAGTGAGAGGGGGCAGTACTCCCCGCTGCCCCCGCTCTGAGTCATTTCCCCCTCTGCCGTCGGCGGTATTCTTAGAAGGTTTGAGTCACTGTGGGAAGCCGCTGCCCGGAGACTCGGCCAAGAGTACGCAAGACGAGCCGGCCGCGGCACCTTAACCCTGCGCGTGCCGGGCGGCCAACAAACCCGTGCAGACTAAAGAAGCTGCCGCTCTCCAGCTGTTACACTGCAGTCCCCGTAATCCCCACTCGTACCGCGCTAGAGGAGCGCTTTCTGGCGGTTCGGATACCTGCCGGTAACGTTCATGTATTTTTACTCGACTGCCGGCGTTTATTGGTAGGAAAGCGCATGCGCGGTGCCTGTTCCTGCGTTATTACATCAGAAGTTCCCCGGGCCGCAGCGGCAGAGCTTGTTACACGGCATCGATGGCAGTAAAAAGGAATCGGCCTCTACAGCAAAGACAGGGTTTACTTTGCATTTCTACCCCCAGCCGGCTGCTGGTTCCCACCTGGGATCCCGGGGGCCCCAACTCCTGGGTCTATCATAATTTCACCCCGCCATTGTTCCTCCCTCTTGCTTCGCTGGCGGCCCCCGTGCTGCCCCTATGTCTGATCGCACTAGGAGACGGCACTGGAAGTGAGCTGAGGCTGCGCTCGGCCCTCGTCTCTCGGCAATAACTACGGCTGATGACTTCCGCTGCCTGGTTTAATCGAGTAATCCATTAATAGTTGTTTTTGTATCCCTGCTCTCCCCCGCTCCCCCCCCCCCGCTCTCCCCCACTCCCCCCCCCCCGCGCTCCCGCTCCACAGCCCCCCCGCTCGGCATCGTGTAATAGCCGGCTGTCGGGATAAGCTCTCCTAACGCGTTTATTCTCTTGGGCTGGATACATATTTTTACGTTGTTGTTGCCAACATTCCTCTTCCCCATGGAGTCAGGTACTGAGACCATCGGCTGACTTTGTTCCTGAATGTTCTGCCGGCCGTCGTCGCGTCCCGTTTTCTGGTAAATGACTAGTTTAGTGCTCTTTTCCTCACCAAGTTTCGTGACACTCTACAATTTGTTATCCCTCCATACATTGTCTCTCCCCATCACGCCACGCTTTGCCCCCGGTCCCCATACCCAGCTGATGCCCTCCCAGACTGCGAAGCTTTAGTGTCTGCGGCATGAGAATGCTGACCAGCTGCCCCACCGCACCGGGCACTACCCGCGGGGCTCTTACCTTCCTGCCCTCCTAACATGCGCCTAAAATCATGTCTTTCTTTACAGCAAAGGCCGGCGGCCGACCCTCATCCTCCGCACGCAGCTCTCGGTGAGAGTTCACAGCATTCTCGGTAAGTAGAGACCCCCGCATTCACCTAAATAAACAGAGGGCGCCCCGCACTCATTCCGATCGTTGTCTAGGAAACAGACAAACAATATGGGGCACTTTAATGAGAAAAAAAGAGTGCCGGCCCTCGGCAGGGAGGTGGAGCTTGTTAAGGAGGGAAGGATTCTGGGATGGAAATCGGCCACTGTGGCATTAAATGATTATACGTCCTTTTTTCTTTCCGCAGAAAAGTTGTACAACTCCAACGGGCCGGAGCTGCGGCGGTCGCTCTTCTCACTCAAGCAGCTTTTTCAGGTGGGATTTGGCTCGGTGGCAGGGGGGTCCGTCTGCGTTCCCGGGGTCCGTCTGCGTTCCCGGGGTCCGTCTGCGTTCCCGGGGTCCGTCTGCGTTCCCGGGGTCCGTCTGCTTCTAGGAAACTTCACAAACTCCAGATGTGGGGGTTACGCGGCAAAGCACTTTTAACGCTTGCCGGGGATGTTTACAATGTATTGCAAAGAATTCCTCACTCGGTGGCTGTCGGCTGCTGAGTGTTTTTTCAATTTACCGTCTGTTAGGGACGATATATAAAGGAATGCTGCCCAGAAGTAGATCTCCGGCTGTCTAAGAATCATGGGAGTTGACATCCAAAACCCGCAGGAGATGTGCTTCTGGACAGCATTAGGTTAAAGCCGTAAAAGCGTCATGCGATCCTGTAACGCGCTGCAGCTCAGCGATGATCTCTCGCTGCCACGTCCTGATCTGGAAGCCAAGGGAATGTTGGACGTTAGAGCCGCTGTCTCTTTGTAAAGTTCCGCTGGCTGTTCCCCGTGCTGCGCTCTCTTGGGAGATTGCTCTGCGCTCGCTGCGTTGTCGGAGCGGTGGGCTGTAGGCTCTGCTCTGACGAGGATATTATTAAGGCCCCTGCTCGCTGGTGACACTGACTTCTAATTCTATTCTGCAGGAAGACAAGGACCTCGTTCCGGAGTTTGTGAACTCCGAGGGTTTAACATGCCTGATAAAAGTGGGGGCCGAGGCTGACCAGAACTATCAGAACTACATCCTGCGAGGTCTGTATAACCGGAGCCGTGTCTGCGCGCTCTCCACGCATCTTAACACACGGGACTGAAGGCTCGCGTAACGCTGCCCTGACCCCTCTCCCTCCCCATCATTGTCATCAACCAATCTCCCCATCATCTACCGGGGAGACTCATTGATTCTCGGCTGACAGACTGATAAAAGGCGTTCCTCCTCCGCCTGAATAACGCAGCGTCCTGGACTGCTCTTCACGCTGCTCTTCACGCTGCTCTGTCTGATGGCACTTTGTTCTTGCAGCTCTGAGTCAGATCATGCTGTTTGTGGATGGAATGAACGGCGTCATCAATCACAACGAGACGGTGCAGTGGCTCTACACGCTCTGCGGCAGTCCGGTGAGCTTAGCGCAGATGGAACGGTGTGTCTCACCGCGTGGCCGTGTGCCTGTTACTGTCTCTTCCCGCCGGCGCTGATGAGGACGACCCCGGTCCTATCGGCGTGGATTGGTCACGGTGCGTGTCTTTTCTCTCTCTTTCTCTCAGTACCGGCTTGTGGTGAAGACGGCTCTGAAGCTTCTCATCGTGTTTGTTGAGTATGCCGACACGAATGCTCCCCTTCTAATCAAGGCCGTGAACACAGTAGATCATACTAGAGGTAAGTGTTTGGGGAGCAAAACAATAGGCAAGGGGCAACTATATCCAGAGTTTGGTATCTGTTTTTCTTTCCGAGCCATGATGTGTCGGGGCGATGGCTCACGGGACGTCCGCTGCTGAATATTTCACTCTCTTATCCAGGTACCAAACCGTGGTCCAACCTGATAGAAATTCTGGAAGAGAAGAATGGTGCCGACTCGGAGCTGCTGATCTTCTCCATGACTCTCATTAACAAGGTGCCGGGGGGGGGGGGGGGGTTGGCTTCTCGTAGCACTTGTTGTGAATGAGTGTCAGGGTTAGGCGCTGCCAGCCATTCACCGCTAACGCGGTCCTTTGTTTGTTCAGACTCTAGCAGCTCTTCCCGACCAGGACTCCTTCTACGATGTCACGGATTGCCTAGAAGCGCAAGGGATGGAAAAGATAATTCAGCGCCACTTGAACAACAAGGGGACCGACCCGGACCTGAAACAGCGACTCGCCGTGTACGAGGTCAGTTCAGATCTAGAGACCGGTGACGTCTCGTGTGTCAGGAACACCCGGATAGCGTTTCGCTTCTCGCCGAATCTCTGGAATATAGGAATCTGTCACCAAGTTTAATGCAGAACTGTTCCGGTGGTTCCGACAGACTGGTACTTTTGGGTTCAGGTTATTTTCCTCCAAGATGAGACATTACTTAGTAATCTAGAAGCACTCGGTCGATAACATGTTACCGGGTCTGACACACAGATCCAGAACACCATGTTACGTGTTATCCCCGGCCTTGCGTCACGTCTTTGTCAGGGTATGAACATGGGCTAGTTTTCCTGTATTCCCATTACAGAGAGACTTCCGTGTAACATAATATCACGCATAGTAACATAATATATTACATAGTAACATAATATCACGCATAGTAACATAATATATTACATAGTAACATAATATCACGCATAGTAACATAATATATTACATAGTAACATAATATCTCGTATAGTAACATAATATCTCGTATAGTAACATAATATCTCACACCTCTTCAGCGACATAATACCTGTCTCTGCGTGCTAATGAGCGTGCGACTATAATGAAGGCTTTATGGCGCCAGACGCGCAGCCGCATTGTGTTCCGAGGCAACCTCGTGCGATAGCCTTTTTATTGTTAACCCTTTGAGTGCCCGGCAGGTAGGAAAGTGTACAGATTCGTATACTTTGCAGTGTCTGTGTTTCTGTGACTGATGGAACATTCCCTGATCACAACGCAGAACGCTTTGAAACACGAGGATGAAGACAGCGAGGAATCGTCCGGCCCGTCTCGCAAGGACCGCAGGAAAAACTCGTTAGGGGTTGAAGAGGTCCGGAGATCGAGGCGTTCGCTGGGGAACAGCGCTGAGGTTTGGGCAAAAATTAACTCGGCTGCTTCGTCAGAAAAGCCCCTAATTAACAACGGCTTGCCTGTGGCCCCTGCCCTCCAAGAGGCCAGCGTTCCTGGAGTATGCGTTGTACCCCCCTCGCCACCTAAACAGCCGCCAGCGGAAACGCTTCCCTTGCCATCTCCTCCTGTGCGCACCAACCTCTTCCATACTAATAATGAAGTACACGTTCAGACTGTGAGGAAGCCAGCGGAGTAGTAAGTACCATGTGGAGGGTAAGATCATGGCATGCAGGATTTGGGTGGGTAGAGCACTTTTCTTGTGGTTGTGGGGGTATCATTTAGCGAGTTAATTGCCCCACTCGGGAAGGGGTGTTGGGGCTGCTGCCCCCTCATTCAGATTGTAATATTTGTTTGTATTGATCGCAGTTCAGGAACTGAAAATGGCGGCAGCAGCGTTGGCGACCCGTCGAGCTTTACGCTTTCTAAGACGGAGATGGAGATGGTTCCGGCCCCTGGGGACAGGAGCGTATTTAAGTGCGTATAACCTAGGTGGCTCGCTGCCGCTTAGCGGTCGCCGATTCTTTAAATCGCGTTTTCACATCAGATGCGGACGATAACCGTTTGCTTTAAGGAGAAGTCCGTCGCCCTGATGACGTTTTGGTCTCTGCGTTCGATTCGGTGTATGTAATAAATAGAGCCCCCGAGGACCGAGTCCTTGTTACTTTTGTCGGTGGTATTCGCCCGCCCGCCCGCCTGATGTCACCGGGTATGCGGCTGGGAATGGGGATGTTCTGCTACCATTGTTGGTTGTGATATAAATGGAAAAAGTGCGAGGCGAGTGAAAATAACCAGTAGCTGCGCATTAACGGCGCTCGTGGGAAACCTAAACAAAGCGCAGGCCGAGGCCGTTCATCACGGCCCGCCGGATCCGGCTGCCGCCGACGTTTACATCTTGCTAGGGCTCTGCCTCTCGATCCTCTCCTCCTTCTACATCGCGATGCTTTCTCTTTTCAGACTTCACCAAACAGACCCTGTTTGGTAAGTGGCCCTGTGTGGCCCCCGATGTGATTCCCTCCTAACCCTGCACTCTCGTGATCCTGTCCTGTCTGTCTGTCCGCTCTCATCTCATGCAGGGAGCGGTGATTTAATTTTAAGTCCCCCCCCCGATCTCCTCGTCAATTGACTGACTCGGAGTGTGTCTGGTTTTTGCTTGTGTGTCTGTCGTGTTCTGAATAATACACGCGTGGGGTTCTCTACATTATGGTGTGCACTGCCTGGCGATGTATCGCCCCCTCCTGGTCGTAGTCTGTAGAAGTAGTCTGTCCATTGCTTGGAGGGACAGCCCAGCGGCTGGCGGCCTGTTCTGGGAGGTTTTATTCTTTCTTTACTTGAATGCCCGGTTTGCGGACACATTTTGCGTTGTAGATGGACAGTCTAATACATTACTTGGCTCCAGCGCTCTAAATACACTTCCAGGAATGGTTATTTTTGGGGTCCAGGCTGTCAGACGGTCGTTCCCCTCCCTGGCAGAATACACAGTCTAGCTGTCTGTTGTGCGTCTGCGTGTTACGGACATGGAAGTCGTCTCGGAGACTCTCTAGTGATGGCTCCGTTTGATTATCCGCATGCTGGTGATCTGCCCTTGTTCGTGGCATGTTGAATCCGTGTGATTGCGGTGTATTTGACACGCATGACGTCTCCGTAACGTGTGGGCATGCGTACGTGACACCCTTCACTGCCTGGTGCTAATGACTTCTTCCTGCAGGGGTGAGAGCCGCTGTAATGTGTTTGGGGATAAACCCATTCTGAGAAGATTCCAGTAAGTATCCCACCTGTGCGGCCTTGCGCCAGCTCGGAAGGGGTTAAACGGCTGTCGGCGTGACATTGTACAGTGGGGGTCATGCTCGAACTATTGACAGGCGGCAGCTCTCTGTCCGCCTGACACCTGCCGGAGCCGTCGGTAATCCGACAGCATTGGAGCTTTATGCAGGAGCGCGACTGTCGGTAGGTTTATGATGAACGATGACGTTAACCCGGAATAACATCTTATTTTACTTTATTTAGAAACCGTTTTTTGGAGAATCTGGCCGCCACCGAGCTGGAGAAGATGTCCGCCTTATCCAAAGGACGGCAAGAGACGCTGGCAGAAGCAGCGCGTGGCGCAGACGTGGAGCAACAGCCCTCTCCCGGGACACAAGACGAGGAGCCAAGAGTCCCAGAGAGCATCAGAGCCGGTACGTTTGCCCCAGACGGAGGGGGAACAGGCAATGGGTACAGGAGCTAAGGGCACATGTCGCTCACGGGGGCAGGCGTGGGCATTATCTGCAGCAGCTGAACGGGGTAACAGACACTGGGAGCCCGGACCTGCTGCTCTCTGTGAAGCTTAAACGGACGGTTAAAGAAGCGCCGGTACTTAGTCTGGTTTAGTCGGGTACCAACAGCTACCCCCGTTGTAAAATAACCCCAGCCTGGCGTCGGAGTCCTTACGGTAGTCGCGCGCACAGTAATGTATAATGTATAAAAGCCCTGTGTGGTCGCTGTAATTCCCCGGTTATATGTGACATTTGTTGGGCGCAGGGAAGGGGGACCTCAGTGAGAAAGAAGAGAAGAACGAAAGTGTAAATGAAAAAGAATTGTGTTCTGGCTCCAGCGATTCTTCTGCCAGCAGCACATTGGAGAGGGAGGAGCGAGGAGACGGGGAGGAACAAGGAGCAGAACCAGGCAAGTGAACAGAGTGCCATGTGTCCGACGGCATCAGAACCAGGCGGGGGGGCTGCGTGCCGTATGTCTGTCTCGGTGGGGCGGGCGTAAATGTTTCTGTATATGATTATTCTCTGGGTTGTAGTAGTTTTGGTGGGTATCTTGGCGTGATCGCAGGGCTTCATGTTATGGGAAGATGGTTTAGGTGTCTGTTCCCCTAGAACGTGCGGGTACTGACGTTTCCTAAATGTTTTCAGTAAGCCCCGTGTGCCGTCCTCCGCCAACCACCGACCGCAGCACTTCCAAGAGGTTTATGCTGGATATGCTATATGCCAAGAGCCAGGACACCTGCGGCCCGGAGAGCGACGTTCTTCACCCGAGGAACGCTGCGTCTAATGAGACCGTGCGCTCTCCCATAGAGAGGAGCCGTCCTCTGGCCAGGGCAGAATTCGAGAATGAGACCTCTCCCAGGAAAAGCGCCAATGAGAACATGCCTGAATCCCGAACGGCAGTCCTGAGGGCGCAGTACAGCATCGATGCTGAAACCAACGCCAGGAACCTGGAGAAGACGCTCATGACTCCTTTCAAGAAGTCCTCCGAGGTACTGTGGGAGCAGACTGTGGCGGCACAGCAGCGGGAACTAAAGATAAAGGACTTGGACTTCTCTGACCTCTGCGAGGAGGAGGATTTTGATGTTCTTGACTTTGATAATACAGAAACTATTTCACCATCCAATCCACCGCTTTTAACTTCTCCTCCCCCGCCCCCTGTATCTGGACTGCCATTCCCACCACCTCCTCCACCACTACCTGGATGTCCTTTGCCTCCTCCACCCCCTCCACTCCATTGTCCTCCCCCAAGAGGTCCTCATCTTCCACCTCCACCACCAGCACCACCCAGCTTCACAACCGCGTCTCAGGACTGCGGCCCCGCGACGTTAAATAAGAAGAGAAAGACGGTTAAACTCTTCTGGAAGGAAGTGAGAGAGACTAGCTGCACCAGCAGGGGCAAGTTTGGAAAAAGCACGGTGTGGGAGGCATTGGATAAGATTTCGGTGGATACGGAGAAGCTGGAGCATCTGTTTGAGTCAAAAGCCAAAGAAGTAGCTGCCTCCAAGGTAAGAATAAGCCAGAATGGATTGCCCTGTATAATGCAAAGTTCATAAGATAGAGGCTCAGCTCTTCAGAACATAAAGATGGCGATCTGAAAGCACCCACTGTGGTGCGTGTCACACACTATTGCCCCATGCTGTGTGTGTAATTTGCCCCGTCAGTGTTAGTGGGCCGGGGGGAGCGTGCCGTCTCCTGTCTAACTCCAGGTGTTTTTGTTCGCAGAAAGGCAGTGACTCGAAGAAGCAGACTTTGGTGGTCCTCGATCCCAAGAGAAGCAATGCAATCAACATCGGTCTGACCGTGCTGCCCACCGTGCACATTATAAAGACCGCCATCTTGAACTTTGATGAATATGCCATCAACAAGGAGGGAATAGAGGTAATCACACAGCGCTTACCGAACTGCGAGATAACATATACATATTTGTGTGTGTGTGTGTGTGTGTGTATAGATCTATATATAATGTGTGGATAATGTATGGCTGTGGCTCGGCTCTGTTACCGGCTGCTTGTGAAATGTATGGGCAGCCTGCATTCATAGAGTTGAAAAACCTGATCACGTTCCGCTTTTACAAAGAAAACCCCTTTTATTGGTGTTTAAGCAAAGAATGTCGGGTAAGACGCGCCCGAATGTCCGTCTTCCTGAATGTGACGGAACGACTTGCACGATTACCCTCTCCGGGGCGGTTTGGGATTTCATAAAGAAACTCTGATCCGCCTGTGATTCTGGACAATGCCTGTTCCTCCAGCTAAAGCCGTATCGCCTCTACCCCCCATCCAGCTATATAGAAGAAATCGTTCTAGCGGCAGCGCCCTTACCCAAAAGTTCAGAAACGCCATATTTCCCAAATCCCTCTACTTGTACTTGTTCTGCCCCTGAGGGTAGTGTAGAGGCGCGCACGCTGCACCCATCTCTGTATCTCGGCGCTGTGTGCGGCTTCTGGCGGCTTTTAAGTTTTTGTTGTTTTTTCCCCCCAGAAAATCCTCACAATGATCCCAACAGAGGAGGAGAAGCAGAAGATTCAGGACGCTCAGCTGGCAAACCCCGACGTGCCGCTGGGGTCGGCTGAACAGTTCTTACTCACTCTGTCCTCCATCAGCGGCCTGGCAGCCAGACTCCAGCTCTGGGCCTTCAAACTGGACTACGAGACTATGGAGAAGGTAAAAGAACGCGGCAAATAGTCGTGTTACTGAGCACCGTCGGGATTCTCTGGTGCGTGTTCTATGTACAGTGCACGCTCTCACGCCGTGTTTTCTGACCCTAGGAAATCGCAGAACCTCTGTTTGACTTGAAGCTGGGGATGGAGCAGACTTCCAAGAATAAAACCTTTAGGGTTATACTCGCCTCTCTCCTGGCTGTCGGCAACTTCCTGAACGGTTCAAGCGTAAGTTTTGTGGCTGTTGGTTGCGCGGCGTGGCGTCCCGTGTCAAACCCCTCTGTGTTTATCTACAGCCTCGGCTCCGAGACGGCCAATAATAATAATAATAATAATTGGCGTTTATCCAGCGTGGATTTCTACAGCCGTCGCATTACTCGCACAAATCAGTGTTTCAGAGGCAAATCGAGGCCCGGGTGATTCTGCTGATCCGTACGGCACTAATCCAGCGGTTACCATAGCGACTGCATTCAAACTTTGACCGCTATCATTTTTTATATGCTCCGCCGGTGTACTCCTCTATTATTTACAGGTACTGAGTAGGTTGCCGTTTACCACCAGACAGCCCCCGGTTACCTCCGTATCCTGGCTCCTGTATATTCGTTATACTTTATATGATGCTCCCCGACGCCCCTCGTTTCTGCCCTAACAATGAAACTTTTTTTTCTTCTTTATTAGGCGAAGGGCTTTGACCTCGGTTACCTGGAGAAGGTGGCGGAGGTAAAGGACACGGTGCACAGACAGTCCCTTCTGCACCACATGTGTAACATCGTGATCGAGAAATTCCCCGACACCTCCGACCTGTACTCTGAAATCGCAGCCATCACGAGATCCTCCAAAGTAAGTGCGGCTGCCGACTCCTGTGTCTCCCTACGCCTACTTCTCCATGCGCGCCGGCCGCGGACCTGCTGTATACACCGACCCGTAGCGGCTCTTTCAGGTTACAGACGAGGCCACTGACCACTGAACTGGTTGAGAAAAAGTAGAAGCGGGGTGGCGGATCTTTCGTAAATTACCGTTCCTCACCGGGTCTTTACTCCGAAAGCTATGAAGGTTATTCCTCAGGAGTCCCTTTGCAATTACTCTATTAGCTTGAAGAGAAAGGTAATAAAGGGTTCCCGGCCCTCCAGACAGACCAATTCAATAGCTCGCGGACAGGTGGGTAAAGAGAACCGTAATTCCAAGATGAATTAAGAGCCTCAAACCAATACCCCAAAAGACTTGCTCATAACTTCGGGTTAAATCAGCAGAATCTGTCACCCCGGGTCCGGAGAATGTGAGAAACGGGGAGATTGCGTAACATGAACTCGCCTGTCCGTTCTGCGGCCCCGCGCTCACATCTAGCCGACCGTGTGGCCCCCGTGTCGGAGCCGGGACAGGGTAAAGCCTACCGCTGTGTTCTGTGTGTTTGGCAGGTAGATTTCGATGAGCTGGCAGATAACTTGGTCCAGTTGGAGAAGAGATGTCGGGAATCCTGGAACAGCCTGAAGGTGATCGCCAAACACGAAACCAAACCGGGCCTGAAAAACAAGATGACCGACTTCCTGAAGAGCTGCACCGAGAAGATAGTCATTCTGAAAATCGTCCACCGGAGAATCCTAAACCGGTTAGCCGTCTGTCGCCCCATTGCTATATCGCCCCATTGCTATATCGCCCCATTGCTATATCGCCCCAATGCTATATCGCTCGTTCTGTCGCCCCGCGTCGGCCTCGTTGGTATACAGGGATAATATTACTATTTATTAAGACGTTATATGATTCTGTAAGAGGGGACTTCTGTTTCGGTAGTATTTTGGGTTGTGGCCCCAGGCAGCCCAGACGTGCTCTAACATCTTTGGTCCTCTCTGGTGGCAAAACTCAAAAGCTTCTTGCTGCTGTTTATCCCTCCCCATCTAGTGTTTGTATTGTTGTCTCGGGGATTAACCTTTGCGCCGCGCGGCGCGTGGTGGTGGTCGGCAGGAGGTCTGCCGTTGACAGCTGCTCGTCATGAGACTTCCGACCATCCCGCAGGAATCGCTCGCCCCCTCGATCCCCTCCGACGGCCTATCGCGTGTGTTGTGAGAACGCTCTGTGACGTAGACGGCGCTCTAACCCCGCAGGTTCCGATCCTTCGTCCTCTATCTGGGATACTCGTACTCCGCGGCCAGAGACATGAAGATCACGCGCTTCTGTAAGATCATCAGCGAGTTTGCGCTGGAGTACAGGACCACGCGGGAGCGAGTTCTGCAGCAGAAACAGAAGAGAGCGGCCTACAGAGAGCGCAACAAGACCAGGGGCAGGATGATCACAGAGGTACCTGTCACGCCGGCCATTGGGATCACACGCGGGGGGCGGGTGATTAACACGGATGGAAAGCATGATATGAAATAATGGGTACACACACACGGACACACACACGGACACACTTGTATTAAATACGGGATCATATAAATAAGAGGCAGATGAGAGGCCGTTGTGCCGGTTATACGCGGTTTGATTTAGAATGCAGCCGCGTTTATTCACCGACTGCTCTCTCCACAGACGGCAAAGTTTTCTAGCGCTGCTTCGGTAACAGAAAATAACCCGTCGATCACACGTTCATCGATGCTCAAAAGCCAGGCGTCTGAAGAAGGCCACGAGAACATGACCACCATTCTGATCTCCAGCGGGGAGCAGCAGACGCGGAGGAGTCGCGCCGTCAGAAGTATGACCCGACGTGTCTGGGATCGGCGCCATCTGGCCATACGCCGAGTACAGTGATAGCTTATCACGCCAGGCTAGACCGGTCCAAAAACTGCCCCTCTGAGCAGCAGACAAGGCATGTGGCCCTCGCCACTAACCAGTAGCCGAGTCTTAGGCGAATGCCCTTTGGGTACCTGCTATGCTCTCTTAAACAAGTAAACGGATCAAACAGCATCTGGCAGATCCACCTGCCGGTCGCCAACAACAAGACGTTCCTATAAACTCCAACACATCCATTTCTAGTTGGGCTTCAGGGGGCCGCAGGGCCCTTCTGCTGGTTATTTCATACACCCTGAAATATGGTCGCCAGAGCCCCCTCACCCCTCTAACAGTCCTCTTTGGTGTCTCCGTAGGTTTAGGCCGTTGCAGTCCTCCAGACCTGTCGGGGAACAAGGAAGAGTCCGTCCCCTCGGATACATCGGATGAGATCATGGACCGACTCGTACAGTCCGTGACCCAGAACCCCAACCCCAGGGTGGTGAATCCGAAGGAGCGGAAGAGGTCACGAGCGAACCGTAAATCCTGTGAGTAACGCGTCCCTCTTTACCGACCGCGGTGCTTAGATTCAGGTCTAGAAATAGATCGCAGACGCGTTTCCAGAACCTTCCCGAGTGAAGTAATCCGAGCGCAGCCCCTGGTTCACGTGTAACGGGTGTAAATCTCTCGCTATATACATATATGGTGCCCACGGACCCCTGCTAGGCAGGTCGGCGAGGTTTTGAATGTTGTGCCTGACCAGACGTCTCTTGCAGTGCGAAGAACGCTGAAGAGCGGCTTAAGCGATGACCTGGTGCAGGCGCTGGGCTTAGCCAAGTCCTCCGAAGTGGCCGTGTGACGCGAGGTGACGGATGCATGCGCGACCCCTGCACTCCACGAGCCGGGACGCTCACAGAGCCGACGTTGCTTCCCTCTCCTGGATCGGAGCCATCGGACGGATCTTCGCATGGCGTGCCCCAAAGTATAAGGAGGACACAGCAGGGTGCGCGTGGCAGGCCTGTTAACCCTTTTATATCACGATGAAGTGCACTAAGCGAACGTTCCTGTGTTTTTCTTTGTCATGAAGACGCTCCGCTTGCTCCCTGCGTTACGATAACCGGAGGCTCCCAGGAATAACTTATTGGTGAACCTTTCACTGCTCCTGGGATTTTAAAGCACCTTTTATTTTTTTAAGCATAAGAGGGAGTCCACTGTTCAGTATGCCACTGGGAGGTGGATCCACGAGAATGGAAATACTACGCTATACGGAGAGAATTGTGTACTTTATTTTTTGCTTTTACATGTGTCTGTGCGGCGTTTAGCACAAGTCTGTAGTATAATCGTCTGTTAGCGTGGGTATCCGGCCTCATATGCAAATGAGTTACTCTCCGGCACAGCAGTTCATCTGCATACTGGGCCGCAGGTGGAGAGCCGGCAACTCAACATGTATAATGTTGCACTCGGAATGGACTGTCAGCTCGCAATACAAACCCTATAATTTCCCTTCCTTACCATCTAAACCCCCCCCACACACACTCTCTGCTGAGCCGGGGAACAATGGGTTGTATGAGGGGCCGGCCGGCCAGCCGGGTGTAATATTAGCCTTTAATTACAGGCTTGTGTGTGGCAATGACACAGGTTGGGAGAGTTTCTCTCTTTATAAACGCACGGTGAAGCTGGGGAGGTGACGCGTTTCCGCTCGCGGTTTAGTTAATAAACCTTTTATGGTCCTGGAAACACAAGATTTGAATCCTGAATCATAAAAACGGCTTTAAAAGCGAGGTTGTTGGGACCGAGGAACCCATACCCCGTGTGTCCTTGCGGTGTCCCCGGAGATAATGAAGCACTCCGGCAAACGCCGTCGGCTGGCTTGCGTGATCTGGAGGATGACGGAGCGGAAGGGCCATCTGTTTGTGGCTTCCCTACAGCCGAAGGAGGAGATATGGACGCCAGCACGATGCCGCGGCCCCCCGACACGCCGTATCCGGGGGGGCCATGGCTGCACCGTTCAATTTAGGGCCAGCTTTCAGGATTTAGGGTCTTATCGTGCGAGTGAAGATGGCGTAATCCCCGTACAATGATCGGTCTCGCTTTAGTACCCGCAGCGATTAACGCCCGGACACCAGGCTCATACGCACTCCAATAACCCATGCGTGTTCCTCATAGCGGCAGTAGCACCTGCTACATGTATGTACAGATCACGTGTCACTTACTGTGTACTTGCACATGTCGAGAACAGTATTATGAAGTCAGTAATTGTACCACTTTGCTGTAAAGTCACTTTATGATCTGTAGGAGATGTTTTCTGTAAAGCAAAGCGATGTTTAAGCAATAAAACCACTGAAGTGTGCGGTTTGGTACGTTTTTGGTACGGTTCGGCGCGGTTGGTACGGTTCGGTGCGGTTGGCACGGTTCGGCGCAGTGGGTACGGTTCGGTGCAGTTGGTACGGTTCGGCGCAGTTGGTACGGTTCGGTGCAGTTGGTACGGTTCGGCGCAGTTGGTACGGTTCGGTGCAGTTGGTACGGTTCGGCGCAGTTGGTACGGTTCGGGTATAGTTTGGTACGGTTCGGGTATAGTTTGGTTCGGTGCAGTTGGTACGGTTCGGGTATAGTTTGGTACGGTTCGGGTATAGTTTGGTACGGTTCGGGTATAGTTTGGTACGGTTTGGGTGCGTTTGATGTAAGAGCGGGAGGGTTGAGCTGTGAGAAGTAACGTTGTGTTACAGGGCGCATTGCGTGACGTATAGAATGTATATGGCCACGGCTTGTGCTTATGTATAAAGACAGATTTAGGGGTCCGATCGTCCCAAACCTTACTCTCCGCGTCACAAAGATTCGAAAAGAATGAATAGATTATAAAATGTAGAATTTAGAACCGTGTGACGCCGCGTACCCAATACCGGGCCGCATCGTGAGAGCGGGGCCCTGATTCTCTAAACGGTGTGGCCTTTCCCGTGATACTTCATGCCGCAGAAGTGGGGAAAGTCCTGCTATTTACTGTTGTTTTGTTTGCTCGGATGATGACGTTTCAAACCGAGGAGCGGCTCTGAAGGAATGTGTGCGTCGATACTGGAGGGATAGGCGCCGAGCACTTAAACGGCTGAACAATGCAGTCCTGCCTTATACCGGGGCGGGCGCTGCCGCTCCGCAGATACAAATGATGCCGCGTATCCCCAAACATTAATGGATAATGAAACGTGGGCTGTCTGCTCGCTAACGAGGGCCGTTTCCAGCCGCAAACATGTTTCATGCCTCACCGCGGGGCTCGGCACATGCGCGGCCCGTCACACCGCCCGGCTAATAATCATATATCGGGCAGGCGGCCGCACGCCAGGCTTACGATACGGCGCTACAAAGCGATAACGTGCTGCGCGAAATGCCACGGCTCGCACTCACTTATTACTTTATTATGTTGTTTAGCGCTTGTGTTTTTTTACACGTTTTTTCAGGCTTTTCATTAATAAAGGTTACTTGCTGTGCTCGGCCGCGGTGGAGGGCGCTGTAAGGGTTAATCCGATGGGACATCTCTCGGCAGACTTTGCCCGGTGCTCTCGGTGCCGGATCCGATTACTCTTTAACCTGCCTGCCCCGCCCCCTCGCACCTTGGTGTCTCAATAGCGGGGCGTGGGTGGAGGAGCCCATTAGCCGCCCGGCAGATGAGTCGCTGCACCGACGGCTCGCTTTTCTCCCCGCAGCTGGCTCCGTGCCCTCTCCAGGTACAGGCCTGACGCGCAGGTTCATGCGAGACGAGCAGGAACGGCTGTCTCTTTCTATCCGCGATCATGTCTGAGTTTCCTTCCAAAGTGAGCACTCAGACCAGCACTCCGGAGGCCTCTACGTCTTCGCACAGAGTGATGGGATTTGTCAGCCCGGACGTCGGCTTTCTGAAATCGATCCCAGGGATCCTCATGCTGGTGCAGATTGTAAGTAGGGTGTGTGTGGGGTCTGGTGCTGTGTGCGCGTGCGCGCTTTATCGGTGACCCCCTGCCCCGGCTGATTACTGACGCGGGGGCAATTTCTTGCACAGAGTTGGGTGGCAGATCTGCCCCATTCAGCCCCCCTTTCCCCGTCTGCCCCAGATTTCAGGACCCGGTCATCGCTCTTGTCTTAGGGCAGCTCCTGGTCTCGATGTATGAGGAAGGTGGGGATGGTATACAAGAGGGTGACGGGGCGCGCGGTGGGGCCCCGGCAGTCATTCATGGTGCTGCCGGTGCTGTTATGGAAACGCTGATAGACAAGGCAACGAAATCCCAGTGTTTGTTAGCTCTGCTGCCTCTCCCCACCCCCCACCTGCCCGCTGGGAGTGAGTGAGCAGAATACAAAGGGCAGAAGGAAGCACTCACATTCAGCGGTGATCCCCGGCTTAAACGCTAACGGCACCGCTCCACTCACTACTCCTAGCCGGAGCCTGGGGGGGTCTGCCATGATGACCCGGGACAAACAGGCGATACTCCGCATTGCCAACACATTAGAACCAACCACCCCGGGCTGCCGTGCCATGCACCTGCGACAAACATTCCCGACAAACGCTCACCTCCTGCCAACAGACGCCTCGCTGCCTGTGACGTCCTATTTTTATTATTAATGGAATTACGTCTCACGTGCTGCTTGGCCACAGCAAAGATTTTAAGATGCTGGCTGAGTGTCATGGGTGCTGTAGTTCCCGGCAGCAGGAGGGGTTGTGTGTGTGTGTGTGTCATGGCGTGTGATCACGTGTGACACACACAACATATAACATATATCCTAATCCTCCCCGAAACACCTGCTTTACTAGAGGTGTAGCCACTTACTGCCCCTTTAAATAAATCAAGGAAACATAAGTATGAATAACGTTGTGACGTGTGGGCGCAGTGCACTTCATGGCGCGTCCCTTGCGGGGCGCCGTCAGCTGTTGGTGAGTACAGGCGGTGTGATAGCGTTCTGCAGACGGTAATCACAGGGTGTGTTTGCCGGCTAGAACACGCATGTAGAGTACACGCATGTCCCCACAGCCACTTACTGTTACGCAATAACAGACACTCCCTGCGCCGCCTGCCGGCAGGGACTCAGCAGACAGGCCGGTTACCACCGAAGTACGTGCTAACAGTCATGTCTGATCCGGACGAGTCCCTTTAGAAGTGGTCTTTGTCACCATGGTATACTCTTGCTGTGAAGAGGAGACCGCTGTGTCGTTGGGTTTATTGGCGTAACCGGCGCGTTGTAAATTGTTTCTTATATCGAATAAGCGATACGTTAATAAATTTGATATTCAGCTGCTGAAAGCCGCAGGTTCTGCGCATGAAAGGCAGATTCCTGGGCAACGTATGAAAAGTTGTCTTATCACCTCAGCAACGGTGAAGATGGTTGCCATGGTGATAACTCCTGCTGTCTGTTGTAGTGTCTGGGACTCCTCGTCTGGGCGTTAATAGCCGACGCTCATTACCATCTTTGCGCGGCGTACGGCTGGGTCATGTTCGTGGCCGTGTTCTGCTGGCTCGTCACGCTGATCCTCTACGTCATCTACCTCCTGCAGCTGCACCAGAAGATGCCCTTCATCCCGTGGCCCCTGCTGGTGAGTGCGGCCCCCACGTGGGGTTATTGTAGCCCCTATCGCAGCCGGGTCACTGTCCCCAAATTGCCCTGGTTATTGCAAACCACAGCTGTGAATATGTCCGGCTATCTGTATAGGGCAATAGTACATCCAGAGGGTGGAATCAGATGGTACCCGGCGCATGCGCCACGCACGCTAAGTAGCACCGCGCTATAATCCGTGAGAGCAGCGTGCGTTGGGCCGCTTTGCACCTCTTGGGCCCCGTCGGCTTCGTTACCCGCCGATGACATCACGTTCTGTGTGTTCTTACAGATGCTCGTTTACCACGTGGCGGCCGCCGTGCTGTATATCACCGGATTCATCACCTGCGCTGCCTCCGTAAAGTCTACGTCATTTAATCAGGCTGATTACAACAAGAAAGCAGCCGCCTCGGTAAGATGGGGGTCCGGGTAGCACACGCCGGCTGAGGGTTGTGGGAAGACGGGTGAATGATTATGGCGCCTGTCATTAGTGGGGCGCAGAGCTGACCGTAGCCGCTCACCGGGACGCACTGGGGGTTCCGGGCTCACCCTGTGTTCTCTCCATCCCCTCTAGTTCTTTGCCTGTTTGGTGATGATCTCCTACGGTGCCAGCAGCTTCTTCAGCTTCACGGCGTGGAGAGGAACAGGAAGTAACGCGGCCACCGCGCAGGCTTAGCCCCCCGTCGGGAGCAGCGCCCGGCCCGTTTCTCCGTATATATGTCTTTGGAGAGGTGCGCCCGTTCATCGGTTTCTATGAGCTCATCCGGAGGCCGCGGGCCGTCGCCATGCTGCCCGCCATGAACATTTATCCGCCGTGTGGGTGGCCTAAGATTTTGCCCCGGCCTTGGGACATACGCACTAAAGTGCCTCTCGCTGCAGCAGGTAGGACTCTTTGCCTTGTGATTACGTGGAACGCAGACCCGGGGGCCGAGGGGCCAACCCTGGAGGTAGAGCGCCGTGTCCATCGCAGCAGGTCTGCTCCGTCTTGCCCTCTTTGTGCTGTTCATTGATCGTTAGTAAAGGGTCAGCTCTTGTGCTTACGTCATGGTGATTTAGCCCGGCTTGGAACGGCTGTGATGTCACGGCCTGTGCTTGCTCCGTCAGACCTCTATATACGCGATTGGCACGGTATGATGTACATTAACCCTAAATTCACCCAGAATCAGCCCAACACACACTTTGGGGACAGAGGGGCTTCCTCGCGTGTGTTCCTAACATAGAACACACAGGGACCGGGGCCACAGCACCGCGTTGGCGTTGAAACGGTTAACGTTGCATGTCGTCCAGAGCACAAAAGACACGGTAATCCCTCCAAAGACTAATCATGTCAATAGAGGGAGACTTGGGCTAGCAGCACACGTATGACGGCATGATCAGTATAAAACATACGGCATCACACGGATACAGAGAGAAAACCTTTACCTGTAAACAATGTAATAAGACGCTGTATCACCCGCTGTAACGCCGCGCGCGCCTCCCTCCTAATAAACTGCAGAGTTTACGACTCTCCTCCCCGCTGTCCTTTTATCTCCGGCTGTCCGAGGATCTGCCTGTAGACTCCATTAAACCAGGGATCCTCTCTGACCGTCACGTGACGCGGTAACGTACACACGACAAGCACGCGTTTGTAAAGACTCATTCCTTTATTTTATAACAACAGATATACAACACAGTCCGTATCTCGCCAGCTTCCCGTCTTATAAAAACTGAATTAAATTAAAAAAAAAAAATACACAAAGCAATACAAACGAGGGTGAGAAATATTTGGCCGGTCCCCTTTCAAGCTGAAAAGCGACCCGTTCCGGCAGTTGGGGAGCAAATATCTATGAACAAAAAAAATGGGGGCGAGCGGGTGCTGCACAGACTCCCCTCCGCAGCCACAGACACCGGGCAAGATACTCTGCCACTACCTGCGTCCGCCACTAGGGGGGGCATGACAGCGTATGACCTCTATACCACGGGGGGGGGCGAAGGATTCTGCTTGTTGCCCGGATGTGATTGAACCCAAGCGTCTGCAGGTTACCTGATAGAACAGGCGCTATGTTCTAATGATGTGGCACAAAGAGTAAATGCCCCAGGGGCAAGTTACTAGCAGGCCTGCCCTCGCATTGTCCAAAAGCAGCAGAAATCATTAAGACGGGGTCTCTGGGATCGGGAAACGCATCCATTGCTTGCAGTTTTGGCACGAAACCCCGGAGGAGTCTGCTCTGCGCTGACCCCCCCAAACAGTGCAGATACCCAGAAATCCTGCCCCAGGGCCAGAACAGAGACTGACAGCCCGGGGGTAACACCGAGCGCCCTCTCCTCCGTGAGACTCTGAAGCAGATACTATTACTGATGCGTTGGCACAGAGGCAGCGCACGTTGAACCAAGCATGGCATCCGACCGCAGCCGTCCCAAAGCTTTATCAGGTGATCGGGGGTTTTATCCCCCTCGCTGCCAATCGCCAGCTCCCGGGACAAGAAGCGGAAAGCATGGCATCCCTACAGCCTCTCTAACCTAATGATGTTTGTCTCTAGCAGCAAAGCATGCTGGGACTTAACTTTCAAACGCGGGGTTAAGTCGTTGTCTCCATTTACCCAACAACTCTACTAAACCCAAAGAAGAATTCGTGAAACCTGCCCCCGATATATTACAGCGGATGGAGGAGCGGGCTCCTGCCCTCTGACCCCCCCCCCAGGGACGGGTGCCTTCCTACAAACCATTTCCACCGGACCTACCCTCCGACAGGCTGCCGGCGCGGCAGGGGCAAAAGACAACGGCATTCCCAGCTTGTGTGTTGCATGCCATTTACATGTAAGTACCCCCCCCCCCCCCCCAGGGGAGCTCTATAGGAAGCAATGGAGATGCCCCAGGGTGTCGGTAATAAGAAGAAGCTGCCGGTACAACCGAGAAACCTGCCGGTCTTCCAAAACCCCCTTCCCCACAGCAGCACCCAGCGGAAGACCCTCCGCATTACAAACCCAACCACTCCGTGCAAAAACAACTCCGTGCGTCGCTCATCGCCTGCAGCGAGTCCCGGAGCCACAAAACGGCTAACGAGGGGTCATTCCACCTTCAACCCTCCGTCCACAAACCCGTCACGTGTCTGCATTATCACCCTGGGACCACCATCACGCGTGCCGAGGTGCCCCCTCCCTTCTTGTGTATGTATAGAGGACGGCAGAAGTCTCCGGCTCCGCTGAGTCCCCGGCCCCCGGCTCAGGACAATGGAAGAAACGCAGGGAGAAGGGGCATGAGTGAAAAGCAGTTCAAACAACCCTGGTGGGCCGCAGATCCTAAGGTGGGCCGTACCCAATGGTCTGCAAGAGAAAGGGAAGCGGTGAGTGACAGCGGACCCGTAACGCATTGTAAAAGGCAGCATTCGGCAATACGGTGCGTGCGGTATGATGTCACGGTATGATGTCACGGCATATCTCTCCGCTGTCCCGGCACCGGCACAGCAGAGCCGGTAATAGAGCGGCCACAGAGCATCCAGGAGAAGCCCAAGAGCTGGACATCGACGTACCTGAAAGGAAAGCCATCCAGGTGGGCCGCGGGTCAGTCGGAGGGGTGCTCGGGACAACACCTGTTCACCTCAAACCAGGAGTCTATACAGCTGCGGGAGACAAAGATCCAAGTTACCTACCCAGGAGACTGCAACACGCAAGGGGGGGGGGGCGGGGTAGTTTGAGGGGCACGGTGCGCCGGACACCAGGAGGGGGGGGGCAGTTAATCAGGCATTTGCTGGCGGTACCTTTTGTGGTAAATGCACAGACAGGGCAGCCGGGCTATCGTGTCCCCTTGGGTCAGCTCCTCCAGGCAGATAACGCACTCGCCGGCATCCCTCGTCAACACATCATCTGTACACAAAAGGGTGGTCAGTGCCCGCTCGCGATGTACCCGCGTCCAGGTCTCCCGCACCACGCGTCTGACACTCGCACCGGGCCACTTACCGAGAGTCTCCCCGCAGCCACATCATACATAATGCCCCCCTCCGCTGCCTCCACATCATACATAATGCCCCCCTCCGCTCCCTCCACATTATACATAATGCCCCCCTCCGCTGCCACATCAATCATAATAGCCCCCGGTCACCAGCACAGCCAAGCACCCCTCACCCCTCCCATGGAAGCCGCCTAACACGTGACATACATGGCGAGCGTGTAGTACCGGAAGGCGCCGGGCAGAGCGTACGCACCGTTATAAGACAGCCGCGGTTTGCTCAAACACATAATAAAGTGCATCTCCATCTCGTCAGACGCCACCGACTTGGAGCAAATGGGGCAGCGGAACCCTGCAAAGAGACATCAAAGACGTTATACACAGAGAGAGACCGCAACCCGGGGCTAAACCCCGCAGCATGGATTTATAATAAACAGTGCAGCTTATACAGAGCGAGCAAGAGACGCTCAACAACACAGAAGAGTGGCTCAGTTTAGAAGAGACAGGCGCAGGGGGGCGCGGCCGAGAGACAGGCGCAGGGGGGGCGCGGCCGAGAGACAGGCGCAGGGGGGGCGCGGCCGAGAGACAGGCGCAGGGAGGCGCGGCCGAGAGACTGGCGCAGGGAGGCGCGGCCGAGAGACTGGCGCAGGGAGGCGCGGCCGAGAGACTGGCGCGGCCGAGAGACTGGCGCGGCCGAGAGACTGGCGCGGCCGAGAGACTGGCGCAGGGGGGCACGGCCGAGAGACTGGCGTCGGGGGGCACGGCCGAGAGACTGGCGCGCCCTTATTTAAAGCGCATCCTCAGGTTTTGTTGAGTGGCCCCCAGCTGCCGGAAAGGTACAGCGCCCCGGCCCCACACACCAAACTTGGTATATTCTGCTTATACCTGCTCATCAGCTTTCCTGGTCTCCATGGCAACCAGGTGTGTTCTCTGTATCCTGGCAACCAGCCTCCCTGGGGCAGAGACGGTGGGCAAAGCAACCCACGGGGACCGCGCTACGTCTCCAGCCTCCCCGTCACACGTTATGTATGTAAACTAACAGGAGACCACGCAGAGCAACACGGGAATTACAGCGAGCGGTCACGCCAACCCAGTCACCTCCATGCTGGGGAGCAATGGCCGCGCTCCAACGCGCCCCAAACCAGGACAGTCCAATCAGAGGGCCGGGGGCAGAAAGGCAGCCCTTTATTACACTTATAGGCCGTGGGTCCCTGTCCATACAGCACTCACAGCCAGGCCGCCATGTTGCGTGCGGGGGGGTGATGGCAGAAGCCGGCACAGCCAAAAGCCTCCAGTAGGCGAAGCTCAAACAGGGAGATCCAGCTGCGGCCCCTCTGCTGGGCGCCGGATACTTTCTGGAGGAAGCTGCGGTCTCTGTGGGGTTTAACGGACGTCCTGTTTGATACGGAACGTGCGCATTTATCTCCGTGCCCAATGACAGCGGCCGGGAAGCGGGGAGGAGCCGGGGCCCTCAGCAGGGCGATATGGGACCACCATGATCCTCGCCCCCTCCTAGGGCATGAGGTGGGGGGCAGTAAAGTGGGGTACGGGGGTAATCAGGTTTAGCTCCGGGAATACGCAGGACATAGGTTGGCCCCGAGCCTCCATGTATTGGAGAAACAATAGCTTGCATACGGGCGACCTATCAACATCTTGATTACATGCAAACCGAGCACACGCCAAGCTAGTTTCACGGGATAAAGGGACCCCCACCGAGCGACCCCTGGGGCAGAGCATGGCGGCAGAAACGTGTCGCTGCCAAGGACGGCTGCGGGTTATATTTAGATAAGGAGACACCTGCTTCAGGATTTGCAAGCTCTCTGTGTCTTCCCTCTGTCATCGTGAAGCTGCAGCGTGGCAGTGTCTTTAACCCACTGGTTACCCCGTAGCATGGATTAATGATAAACAGAAAACCCCAAGAGCTGACAGTCGTCTCTTCAAAGCCAAAGAGCGTCACCATGCAGAGTCCCCTACCCCAGCCATTAGGTGCTTTTGAAAGATCCATACATAGCGCCTCCTTCAGACTGGGGCGAGCGGACCCTACAGGCCCCCACTACGTACCACAATAGCTCATCCAGGCCAACAAAGGCCACCAAAATGCTGTCTGCGCAGCCGGGGCAACTGGCCAGCTCACACGCTAAAATCTTATATTACTGTTCAATTACATTCTTTTCCCATCCCATGGGTACAAGGTATGCGGCGGGCAGGTACAGTATAGCGGGAGGGCGGGGGGTATGCGGCGGGCAGGTACAGTGTAGCGGGAGGGCGCGGGGTATACGGCGGGCAGGTACAGTGTAGCGGGAGAACGAGGGGTATACAGCGGGCAGGTACAGTGTAGCGGGAGAGCGAGGGGTATACGGCGGGCAGGTACAGTGTAGCGGGAGGGCGCGGGGTATACGGCGGGCAGGTACAGTGTAGCGGGAGGGCGCGGGGTATACGGCGGGCAGGTACAGTGTAGCGGGAGAACGAGGGGTATACAGCGGGCAGGTACAGTGTAGCGGGAGAGCGAGGGGTATACGGCGGGCAGGTACAGTGTAGCGGGAGGGCGCGGGGTATACGGCGGGCAGGTACAGTGTAGCGGGAGGGCGCGGGGTATACGGCGGGCAGGTACAGTGTAGCGGGAGAGCGAGGGGTATACGGCGGGCAGGTACAGTGTAGCGGGAGAGCAAGGGGTATACGGCGGGCAGGTACAGTGTAGCGGGAGAGCGAGGGGTATACGGCGGGCAGGTACAGTGTAGCGGGAGAGCGAGGGGTATACGGTACAGTATAGCGGGAGAGCGAGGGGTATACGGTACAGTATAGCGGGAGAGCGAGGGGTATACGGTACAGTATAGCGGGAGAGCGAGGGGTATACGGTACAGTATAGCGGGAGGGTATATAGTGCCCAGGCTGCACTCACCGCTTTGGGCCCCGATCCATCTTGGGGCCAGCTGTAAGCTGTCAGTCAGGGAGGCTCTGGATCCCAGGAACAGGCCCCCCCGGCCCTCCTCTGCCCCCGAGCTGCCCCCTCTGTCGGACTCAGGCCTGTACAGGCCGAACGGGAGGCCGGAGGCAGGAGGGTCCAGGCCGGACACCGAGCTGACCGAGCGACTCCGCAGTCCCATGGCGCCCCCGGGCCGGTAATGTCCGAAGTGAGAGGTGGGAGCCACAGCCGAGTCATCCGAGGAGACCCCGGGGAAAGGGCCTCGAGAGCGGGAGGCCGAGCTCTGCTTCCCCCCCATGGGGCAGGAGCGGGGGCGGTCAGAGGATAGGGGGCACCGGGCGGGTAGCGGGACTACTTCAGTCTGCCGCACATGGCTCTAAAAGATCGGGGACCACAGGACATCTGACACGGGGCCCGGGGAGCTGAGCCAGGGTAGGAGTCACAGGCAGCCCGGGACAGTCTGTTCCCTAGTAGGCTCGGGCACTACTTCTACTGAGGCCTGTCTTCCCTCTGCTTGGGGGCCTCCGATGCCCCTTCTTCCCGTCCCAGGCCCGGGGGTCTCCCTGACCGCACAGCCGGCCTCCGATCTCAATCCCGGGGGTCTCCCTGCCCGCACAGACGGCCTCCGATCTCAATCCCGGGGGTCTCCCTGCCCGCACAGCCGGCCTCCAATCTCAGGCCCGGGGGTCTCCCTGCCCGCACAGCCGGCCTCCAATCTCAGGCCCGGGGGTCTCCCTGCCCGCACAGCCGGTCTGCCTGTCTCTAGGTCTCGCTCGCTGCCTCCGCCTAACTCGCTCCTTGTTGCTGGGCTGTAACAATAGAGGCTAGAACTGCGCATGCGCCACCCTCCTCCGTCTGCCTGTCAGCACTTTAACCCCTTCCACCGGGGCTTTTCCCACTATTAGCCCAGCATGCACAGGCTGATGCCAGCAGTGTACGCAGCGATTTCCCGCTCACAGTGCCGGTGTAACGGGAGTGTATTGTCTGTGGGTAAAGCCTGCGGCCGCCATATGTATCTCCGGTCACATAAACTGCATGTCCAGAACCAGATGAGCCCCCATACTATGTAACACACTGACAACACACACCGGCCACACACATACTGATACCGGGCACACACACCGGGCACTGACCACACGTACAGGGCACACACAGGGCAAGCACCCACACCGACCACACATATACTGATTCCGCGCACACCAACACTGGGTACACGCACTGGCACCGGATTTACTAATCCCCGAGACGCAGCTAGCAGCTCTCGACATTTTGCAGGTTATGCCCAAAAAGGAACTCTGCAGCAATTTATGAAAAGTGGACTTGTCACCATAGCAACCAGTGATGGTTCCAACAGATTGCACAATTCGATCGGTTGCTATGGTGATAAGACTCTTTGCAGCGGAATCACTTCTACAGTCTAGTTTCGGGAGTCATTTGTATTAATATTGTACACCCCACCGGTGGGTAACTGCTTTACTGTAATTCCGGAAAACCAGAAGCGACTTTCGGGGGTGATTTACCGCCGTCCTCGCCCCCTGTCCCCCGGCATGGCTCAGACCCCACTACGGAAGCTGCCCTTTGCATTACATAGGAAAACTACAACTCCCGGCGTGCCCTGCGCGACGGCGTTCTGGCGTTGCTTGGTGACGGGGCGTGATGACGTCAGACGTTGTTTGTTGTTGTCGAAGTTCCTGATGGGAAGAGAAAGATGGCGGCTCACTGGAGCAGTGAGAATGTGGTGGTGGAATTCCGCGATTCGCAGGCTAGTAACCCGGGGTAGAGCCCAAGGGGGTAACTTGATTCTGGGTGGGGTATCAGAGGTTCGCGGCAGTGTTGCTGCCAGATGTGAGAGGGTTGTCGGTGTATGGCCGGGCTCTCCCCACCTAATCATTCGCTTTGCGTCAGTCTGTCAGACCCCTGGAATATAATATACGCTTTGAAAAAAGCGCTGCGTAGACTGCTGGGGCCGTATAAGTAAAAGAGAATAATAATAATAAATAATAATTATTCCTGAGCTGTCACCGTCTGTCTGTCAGTCCCGGCCCAGCGAGGGTTGCTTTGCCGTCCCGGGGCAGTTGTGTTGTTTTCGCCTGACGTTTGATTACTGTGCGTTTTCTCCTTACAGGCGACGGCCATGTCTGTGGACTGTCAGGGGCAGCTGGCGGTGCTGTCAGGGTGAGTTGCAATAGCAGTAAAGGGTTAATTATTTGGGGGCTCGTGTTCTGCGACTCTCTGATATATTCCTGCCTGTCAGATAAAAAGACCTGCCCTAATAGTTGACTTGCCCTGGGCCGCCTCCCGTAGGTGGCTTTGGCTGGGGCTGCCTCCCGTAGATGGCTTTGGCCGGGGCCGCCTCCCGTAGATGGCTTTGGCCGGGGCCGCCTCCCGTAGATGGCTTTGGCCGGGGCCGCCTCCCGTAGATGGCTTTGGCCGGGGCTGCCTCCCGTAGATGGCTTTGGCCGGGGCCGCCTCCCGTAGATGGCTTTGGCCCTTCCTTGTATCGCACAAGCTGTACAGCATGGTGACTGCGCCACTGCCTCTCTCTCCCCAGCCGCCGCTTCCTATACGTTGTGAATCTCGAGACCCCTATGGACGGGCATCGCAAGATATCTCGCCAAAGCAAGTGGGACATCGGGACGGTGCAGTGGAACCCGCATGAAAGCCACGCGCACTTCTTCGCTGCTTCAGTAAGTAAAGGATCACCCAGACCTCGGAGGCTACGGACTCGTATAACCTGTTCAGAAGACAGACGTTTGTAAAGCTGCTCCGCTAGGGGCCACGCCGGGCCGGCTTTGGGAGCCGCTGCTAACTGCACCCCAGTGAGTAAGGAGAGTGAATAGAAAGCTTAGCTCCGGCTGTATGTCGTTCCAGAGCAACCAGCGCGTGGATCTGTACCAGTGGAAGGACGGCGCCGGGGACGTGAGCTCCTCTCTGCAGGGACACACGCGCGTCATCAGGTTCAGCGGCCCTTTCTCTTGGGGGGTTTGTGCTGGGAAGGCGTCTGTGAGGCGGGGCCTTTAGCCGCAGTCAGTGTACTCGCTCCTCGGAGCGTTACCTGCGGGAGTACAGGGAATAAGGGGAAGCGTGTAACGGCCCGTCCCGGGAGACTCGCTCTTATGCACCGTTCTATGTTTTCTTTTGCTGCAGCGATCTGGACTGGTCGGTGTTTGAGCCAGACGTGCTGGTAACCAGTTCCATTGACACCTACATATACATTTGGGACATCAAGTAAGCACATGGTGGATGGATGGATTCATTGGGACAGCGTTGGTGACCCAGGGCCGCTTAATGGGCGAGCGAGTCAGACTTTGCTGTAACTCTAGGCAGCTACATTTGTAGAATCTTTACATATTGTCGCGTGATTGACATGCTGTAACTCGCCTCTTCGTGCGTTATGTACATACCTCTCCTTGCAGGGACACCAGGAAGCCCGCAGTGTCCTTGTCTGCAGTGGGTAAGTATTACAGCTGGCATCTGCCTTCCTACGCAATCTGAATAAGGGACCTCTGTGACGCATGCTACTTCTTCCTTATCCCCAGCGGGGGCGTCACAGGTAAAGTGGAACAAGAAGAACCCTAACTGCCTGGCGACGAGCCACGACGGAGACGTGAGGATCTGGGACCGAAGGGTGAGTGCAGGTTAAACACGGCGGCCGGTAGAAGTGAAGCGCGGTGCGTACGGTTTAGGCGCGTGGCTCAGATCACCGTTAAGCATTCCTCCTCTCTTACAGAAACCCAGCACTGCCATAGAGTACATTGCCGCTCACTTATACAAGATCCACGGTCTAGACTGGCATCCAGACAATGAGAACATCCTGGCCACTTCCAGCCAGGACAATTCTGTCAAGGTAACCGGCGTGCCGGACGGCGGCGTCTGATCACTAACCGTGGATTGTGTGGTGAGAGACGCCGGTAAACGATCGGATGCAGACCTGATGCCTAAAACATAGAGGAAGTGTCTCATCCCTGACTCTCCGCCGCTGTCTGCCTGATTGCTGTGTTGTGTTTCTCATATTATCGCGCATGTTCTCAACACGTGGATTCCATATTCCTTGTATTGCAGTTCTGGGATTCCCGGCAGCCGCGGAAAAATCTTAGCGTGTTAACCTGCCAGGTGCCTGTGTGGAAAGCACGTTACACGGTAAGAGCCTCAGGAGTGACACTCGATACACGGCAGAACGTTTAGTTGTTCGGAATAAACTTTATGAAATGGTTCTTTCCGTTTAGGGGATCCCTGGGCTAGCGAATCTTGCGGCGGGCTCTTATATCTCAGCCCAGCTTCTGTATGTGATGTATTTCTCATCTTCAGCCTTTTAGCAACGGCCTGGTGACCGTGATGGTGCCGCAGCTGCGTAGAGAGAACAGCCTCCTGCTTTGGAACGTGTACGACCTGCACTCTCCGGTTCATATATTCGTGGGACATGACGACGTGGTGCTCGAGTTCCAGTGGAGGAAGCAGAAGGAAGGTCCGTGCGTCGTGTGGAGCGGCTGGCTGAGGGTTGTCGCTGTGCTCAGTGCTTTTCTTTTCGTGCTTCCAGGGTTGAAGGATTACCAGCTGGTGACCTGGTCCCGAGACCAGACTCTGCGCATGTGGAGGGTGGATGCACAGCTGCAGCGGGTAAGAGCTTGGTAAATGTTGCCATGTTCTCAAGGGGCAGTGTGTGGGGTATTTATCTCTGTGGGATGAGGGCTGATGGTGGCGTGTGTGTAAGGGCCACCACTCTCCTCTTCCCTGCCAGCTTTGTGCTAATGACATTGTGGACCCAGTTGATGAGCTGATGGACGGGTTATCCTCGGTGCCTGAGCAAGAAAAGCCACTGCAGCCTCCGGAGCAAATCTCAGGCCCCTCAGAAGAAGATGGTGAGTTTTACTGCTACAGGATCTCGGTTGGCTGCTACTGACTCCACTACTACTGAGCTCCATATCGGCCTCAGTGTTACCCCAGGATCCAGTCGCGGCTCGTGCATGGGCTTTCTGTGATCTCATGTTCTGTATGTTACAAAGAGACACCTCTACAGCTAGTTTGAAATGCGAGGACAAGGGGCAGTAGTAACAATGGAGGGCCGGAGGGAGACTCCCAGCAGGAGTGGTAAATGTCATTGAAACATGTATGGGATGAACTTATGGCTGTCCTGAATACAAGACGATACCAAGGCCAAGTGTGAGCTCTAGCAGCAGTGGGAGACGTACGCGGGAGTGAGGGCTCTTTGGGTTCGGTTTGGGTAGTAATGGCATCGCGTGATGCGGTTAGAGCCAAAACTCGCTGAGCCGTTGCCTTTTCTCTTTATTTCTAGTCTTCGGCGAGGAGAAAGTCTCCCGTCCCGTGATGAGGCCAAACTCTGAGCAGCCGGGGCTCCCTCAAACTCTGCAGCAAGAGTTCTCCTTGATCAACGTGCAGATCAGGAACGTGATTGTTGAGGTGAGCGGTGCTGGGACGCGTTCCCCTGGCCATGCACGGCTTCTTCTGGCTGTTGAACGAGCTTTTCTCTTGGTAGATGGACGTTATGAATGGCAGCTGCACTGTGTCTGTGCACTGCGGGAATCACAGGGTGTGCATGCTGGTCATGTTTCCCGTTCAGTACCCCAACAACGCGGCTCCTTCCTTCCAGTTTGTCACCCCCACAACCATTTCTTCTGGTATGAAGGCCAAGCTATTAAAGGTAAGAGAATATTCTGGAAGGAGGGGGAGCGACGGTGCGGCTGCTGTCAGGTTCCTTCGTTGATTGCTTGGCAGGTTCGGCGGTGATCACTCTGCTTGCGCTCTCTTTCAGATCCTGAAGGACACGTCTCTGCAGAAGGTGAAGCGGAATCAGAGTTGCCTGGAGCCGTGTCTGCGGCAGCTCGTATCCTCTCTGGAGAGCTTTGTGGTAAGAAGACTGACTCGGCAGCAGAGGGAGTAGCGCTCTATTTAAACGTTTGCGGAGGTAGTATAGCTCTATACGGTGCTTTGCCTGGCATATTCTGCACTTTGAAGAGGTGCCCTCGCGTGGCTGCATTGATGCCAGCTCTCAGCCGGCCACGGTTGTCTCCCAATGCTTGGCTGTCTTTTTTTTCTTTCTTTCATAGAACCAGGAGTCCAGTCCCTCGAGCAACCCATACACCATGCAGAGCTCTGTCACTCCTCCGCTGCCCACCTTTGCCCGGGTCACAAATGCCTATGGCTCATACCAGGATGCAAATATCCCCTTTCCTCGAACTTCGGGTGCCCGTTTCTGTGGTGCTGGTGAGTGGCCTAAATCATTTCTGGTAACGCAAGTGCCAGCGAGGTGTGACTTGGCCTGTCTTCTGAGTGATGTCAGGCAGCTAGCCGTTTAGCCGTGCCGTGTCACTGTGCGCTGCTGTCTTTTCAGGGTACCTGGTGTATTTCACACGTCCCATGACCATGCACCGAGCTGTATCCCCCACTGAACCCACTCCACGGTAAGCAGACTACAAAGCAATCCTCCCTAAAGTGGCAAATCCTTTGCTTAGCTCTGGATCACCTGGAGGTCCATGAAGGCTGCATACGTTTATTATTTAATTCAGAAATTCCCCATCAGATGGGATGTTTCTTATCTAATGGAAACATTGCTTGTCCTTTAGGCTGCAGTTTTATTGTGTGCTTACATTATTCTGTCTGTATAGAATTGTCAGCAAAGGGAACTTTCAGTAAACTCAAGTGCGGCTCCAGTAAGACTTTTCATGTAGCTGCAATACCCACACTGTCCACTGGGTGTCACAGCTCCAGGGCAGGTACTCGCTGTACCCTCAGGGCATTTTGGAGATCCCAGCAGATTGATGGAATATAAAATATATGGAATATATAATAATTACTCTTAAGGGACCATTGAAAGTCCCCCTGGATAGACCTAAACTCCTCGAGGTGCTTTGACCCCCTGTTGTACCTTCAGCATTCCTTCATTCCGGGGCAGTTACACTGAGAAATATAGTTTCTGGAGGCAAATAAAGTGCTTAGCGCCGTGCTTGATACCTGTAGGTAACATGTCCTGTTCATTCTGTCTATCAGATCCCTCTCTGCCCTGTCAGCGTATCACAGCGGTGTCATCGCACCCATGAAAATGCGCACCGAGACCCCCGGGAACCTCCGTCTCTACAGTGGGAGTCCCACTCGCAGTGAGAAGGAACAAGTCTCCATCAGTTCTTTCTACTACAAGGAGAGGGTAGGTAGCTGCTGCCTGAGCCTTCACTCACTTATCTTATCAGTGTGTCCTCGCTCACTTCTGGACAAAGTACCTTAAATTGACTATAAACCGATTTATTACCTTACGAACCTGCTGACAGAGCTGACTGCGCGGTTATCTGCCCTTCCAAAACACTTTGTGGCAGAGCATAGTTACAGAGGACCCCTAGAGCACTCGCGCTCATGCGCAGCAGCCCGTCTTACTCGGTTTTCTGGAAGGACTCTGTGAGCACACGCTCATGCGCAGCAGCCTGTCTCACTTGATTGTTGGGAAGGACTCTGTGAGCACACGCTCATGCGCAGCAGCCCGTCTCACTTGATTGTTGGGAAGGACTCTGTGAGCACACGCTCATGCGCAGCAGCCCGTCTCACTCTTTTTTGCTGGTCCATGACTGATGTCTGGCAGGTGTCATGGTGGTCGCTGTCGCTGGTTTGGGGGCGTATGTGTGAGATTAAGTTATATTGCAGGCTGTAAGCTTCACTGGCCGGTCAGACCATTTCCAGTTCTTGATGATTATTTTTCCCTTTTCTTTGTTTTTTTCTCTTATCCTCTCCGTTTCCTCCTCATCCTCCTTTCTCTCCTCCTCTTCTGACATGCAGACGCCCCCCCTGTCTGCTCGCCGGCGCTGGTCCATCCAAGTGATTAACGACTTCCCGGTAACTGTGCCGTCTGCTAAGTAACTTCACCTCCTTTCTGCTCAGCAAGAAGACCCCAAGAATAAAGCCCTCGCTCTCCCACCGCTCTGATCGCTAGTTGTGTCCAGGCTAGAAGGTTGCCCCGGCTCCTGGCGGCCTTTTCAGTCTGACCGCTCGTAAAGTAACCTCCCAAAGAGATTGCACGAGATGCTCCGTAAGCGACCGTAACGGTGTTAATGCGGCCGTCCCAGGAAGAGGTCCCGTTACTACCCCCGGGGGGAGAGGGGGTACCATGAACTCCTGGCCAGAGTGCGGTTTGGAGACGTCAGGCTTTTTATTCTTGGGCTCTTGGTATTTTTGGCTTTTTCTTGTTGCCCACAGCCAGTCGGTGTCGGGAGTGTTTGCATCTCTTGTCACTTGTGGTGTTGACCCTCCATGTACTTTGTCATGCTCCTGCTTCCCGTGCTGGGTGCTCGCCGTATGGTACATGCCACCCACACATCTCTCCTCTTTCTCCTCTAAGGTCCCCCCCCGTTATTCTTTTTGATGCCTCTCCTCACTCTGGTGCTTATATTTCTGGTCGTCTGGCTTCTTTCTTTGTCTATGAATGATGTCTTCCAACTGGCACAATCACTCCGGGTGGTGCGATGCCAGTTCTCTGCCAGGCAGCGATTACTTATAAGATGGGCACGGGTCATAATCGGGTGGCAGGTGTTACTAATCTCAGTGTGCCAAATGTGATGTCGTATTATTGAGTGTTAAGTAAGTCCATCGGACGGGGGCTCGCCAACATCTCACCCTTATCCGTGGAGCAGGTAAATGAATAGAAAGCCAGGCACATCCAGACACACGGACCCAGCTTGGCGAAGCGGTGAAGGAATGGCAGCTGTCGTGGGCTCCGCTGAATGCTGTGCGTCCTCAAGGATTCATTTCTTTCTCTTCTTCTTGCTCCATGCCCACGTAACACAAAATAGAAGAGGGTCACCGCAGCCGAAACCGAGCGCAAGCTCACACTGGGACGTTAAGAGTTACTCCCGTAAACGAGCCGCAGGACACGCAGTTAACGTCCAGCGCTTTCGAGCCGCGCAGGGGGATTTCTCTTTCGTCGGACTCGCCCGAGTCACGGCTCGTGTGTCTGTTTTGTGCCCCCAGAAATCTCGCAGGTGGAAGTCGAAGCGTGAGAGCAGCGACTCGAGCACCCGGCCTATCAAAGCCGCGGGGAAAGTGATTATCCAGGACATCTCCTGCCTGCTGACTGTGCACAAGGCGCTGGGGGAGATGTACATGTAAGTCGTGTAACAGAACACATCCGTGTGCCGCAGTCTATCGTCCCGTCTCGCCCCACCTGCTGGATCTCCTCTTCTTTTGTCTCCCAGCCTGAACCGCGGGGACCTCCAGGAGATGTGTCAGAAGAATGCAGCGTCCGCCATGAGCGTGGGCCGCAAAGACCTGGTACAGGTAACAGTCCTCTCGGCATGTCGGTTGGTGGCACTTACTGTCACCGTCACCATGGAAACCACCCCGTCGGTTACAGAGAAAAAGCATTCATTTCTGATTAACGTTAATATTGTGTATTCAGGTTTGGGCCCTGGCGGCTGCTGCTAATGACATTTGTCTGAACCCCAAATCAGACCCGGATATGGAGACCCCGTGGGCACGTCACCCGTTTGGCCGGCAGCTGCTGGAGTCTCTGTACGTTGCCTCCTTTGTATTTTTTTACATGCCCATGATTTCTTGGCTCTTGCATCTTTCTGGGGTTTTTGGGTCTCGTGTCTGTGGCGTATCTACCCTGCACCCTCGTGTCTCTCTCTCCTCAGCCTGGCGCATTACTGCCACTTGCATGACGTTCAGACGTTGGCCATGCTGTGCAGCGTGTTTGATGCCCTGTGGCATCCACAAGGAGGTGGCGTGGCATCGTGCCCCCAGTTACCTGCTCGCTCGGCACACAGCCGCTATGTAAGACATGTCTGATTCCCCTTGCTCGGTTTAATGGCGCGCAGGGGCGAGGAGTTTACTCCTTATCCTGTTCTTTTCTCTCAGCCGAGCTTTACGTCCTCCGGTTCTGGTTCCAGTATGTCTGATCCGGGTTACAGTAACAGTGGCTGGAGTATTGGTAAGTGTGGCCTGTATTTGCTCTCTTATTAATAAGCATCGATCTTGAACCAGGCGAAGCATCCCATGGCCTGAATCCGGTGTGTTTTTACAGGTGGTCAAGACGGGGAACATGGGGCTCCGTGGGGAGATGCCTCTCCTGATGAGTATCGATACGGTAACATAAGCTACGTGGATCCCCGGGAACGAGAGCGAGACCAGCATGAAAAGAACAAGCGGTGATTATTAGCAGCAATGGAAAGCGACACAGGAGACCCGAGGGCGGAAAGGGGGGTACGCTGAATCGTGTGTTTGTGATATTGTCGGTTTGTTACCCGAGTTACTTTCTCCTGCAGCCTTCTGGACCCAGCAAACACGCAGCAGTTCGACGACTTTAAGAAATGCTACGGAGAGATCCTGTATCGTTGGGGGCTGCAGGAGAAACGAGCAGAAGTGCTTAAGTTTGTCTCCTGCCCACCTGAGCCTCATCGAGGTATAGGTGAGTGAATGAGGCCGCTTTGGCCTGGGATAACACATACCCGAGAGACAACAATGCCTTTTGTGTAGACACTTATCCCTATTTCAAGCCCATACACATGTTGTTAACCTGAGCAGTGGGGGGATGTCAGGACACATGGAGTGGGCACGATAGGGTCGGGGGACTTCTACAAGGGGTCAGTGTACTTCAGCATGAGGATAGTGGTGAGCTTTCTGTAATGTCTGACAACGCTTGTTCTCATTCTCTCCTGGCCAGAGTTTGGGGTATATTGCAGCCACTGCCGCAGCGAGGTGAGAGGGACGCAGTGCGCCATCTGTAAAGGCTTCACCTTCCAGTGTGCCATTTGTCACGTAGCTGTCCGCGGCTCCTCCAATTTCTGCCTGAGCTGTGGCCATGGTGGGCACACAAGCCACATGCTGGAGTGGTTCAGTACCCAAGAGGTTTGTCCCACTGGATGTGGCTGCCACTGCCTGCTGGAGAGCACCTTCTGAGGGGCAGGAGCGTCCATCTGCACTGGACAAGCCCAGTAATGGAGTAGTGTTGAAGAACGTCACGTGCCATCCAGGAGTGGGGACTGGCTGCAGAGCACCATGTTATTTGCAGCTATGTGATGAAGGACTAGTAAATGAGGATGGTGACCAGTGCAGAGCAAATCTTGTGTTTGTGTGCTCGGTGGGTATAGAATATGCCGGGAGACATTTCTTTTGGTCTGAGGGAACTCCACGAAAAGACTCCAACCCGTTTACTGCTTTAGACTTTTATTTTATACAAACCGGGGCAGTGAGGCCGGGCGGAAATCCGTGTCGCTTTTTGGCCACGTTTCCCCTTCAGAGACTGTCTGTTGCTCTACATTTTCTCTCGCAATGGAGCGATTCATCATCCAGCATCCCCGCACTCCTCACCTACCTGCTCTGTAACCTTACCGGGGGGCAATCGTCTCACCTAGGCCTTCACGCGGTGGAGGAGTTAATACTTTATTAACTTTAACATTTATTAACCGCTACCTCATCACACCCGCCTTCCCTTTCCCCTGGCGTGTTACGAGGGTTCATTCCTCTGCGTCTTGGTAAATGTAAGCGGTCTGGATAACGCGTCTGTGAGAGCGAGCGCCGAGCCTTGGGTAGCCGGGCAGGTGTTTGATCCCCAGGACCTGAACCCTAAGCCCGGTTCTAGTTTGTTCTGCGTCACAAAAAACGCATTCTTACCAAATCAATGAGATGGTCTATTTAAAGGAAATACAATATTTAATAAAGATGTTAACACATGAGCTGCTGTGTGCATGACAATACATAATCGTACTCATTAAGCACATAGACTAAGTTGCCCTACTCTACCCTAACCTTAAGTCCCCCGCTAATGCAGGCTTTCAGGATCTCCTTACCTGTACCGGGAGAGCTTGTCAGACTGTCAAGCTGTGGGGTGTCCTCCAGACCCAATCACTCCTTCTGACCTCCATGTCATCGGCCGCGTCCCTGATTGATCCCCCACATATTATATATAATATAATATTTATATATTATATATCATATATATATATATAATATAAATATACATTGCATGTGTGAATGTCCAGTAATATAAACAGGACGACAAAGACCGTAGTAACAGCCCACACAGACAGACACATATAGAGCTGATGCGTGATGTGCTGTGGGGTATATATATATATAATCTAAGCAGGGGAACCAGGTGAGTTGATCCCATAATGAGCGATAGGGCCACTGTAGGGAACGCGTGGGGGCAGCCATTTGTAAGCGGTACTACAAGCCCACAGTACCATCCGCTAAACAGGCAGTGCCCAGCACGCCTGGCCCTGGGCTCCTTCTCTGCGGACCCCTGGGGTGCCCCTTCCTCATATTTCCACAACACTCCAGGGATTCTTCATACATTAAGTAAAGAACATGAAACCACAACGCTGTTTTGGGCGACTTTATTCTTAAGCTGGTGTTTCTACCAAATACATGCAATAAATATACGTTTGTTGCTTCCCTGGGCACACAATCGAGGGGGCCATTAACATGGAAAGTGATGACAGCACCGGGCTGTGATGTCAAATTCAAGGCTTCTGATGTCATTGCTCAGGAAGCAAAGTTTCTGGGATACGTCACCGAGGCTCAGAGGGGCAGCGCGTTTCCCCACTGCGGGGTAGGGGCACAGGCCAAGCTGCCAGCGTGGAATCGAGTGCCATCTGTTGGGTCGCCATAACGTTTCCTTGTGTTATCCAGCAGCGGAGGCAGGAGATGCAGCCAAAGCTTGCAGCCAAAGACCTACAAGTGAAAGCAGACATAAGACCTCCTGTGGCCACTGTGACAGAAGCCTCCATCACTGGGGCCACTGGAGAGGCCTGACTGCCAGCCTCCTCCCTATTGACGATGGGCCCTGGGTTTGTAAAGACTTCTGTGTCACCCCCAGCAGTATCATCTCATCACTGGCTGAGGGGATTATCTCCGGCAGACAGCCAGGATCTGCAAGCTGGGAGTGACCGCCATTGTTTCAGTTTAATATCAGACCCCCCCACCCCATGGTGCGTTATTATGTTGTGTAAATCAGTCTCTCCCCCCCTCATTGTATTCTTAATCCCGTTACTGCCCCTTTTGTCTCTGGGGGGGCAGATTAAGGGGGTCGCTTTGTATCCCTATATCTTGTTTTATGTTAATGTGTGTTTGCTGGATATATATATATATATATATATATATATATATATATATATGTGTGTACACCCTACACTGAGTCTCGGCGAGTGACTGGGGAACCGGGAAAAGTGTGTTGTCCCAGGCTAAGGGCGCACAAGACAGCGGAGATAGTCGGTCGGACTAGCCAGATCCGTGACAACCACCGTAACGCGTGTCCATCTATCCGTTATAACTCCGGCGGTGAAGAAATCCCCGGAAACATTTTACAGACTCCTCTGCGGAGCTGAAATGAAACCAATCTCTGCGGAGCGGGCAGTCAGATGGCAGGGGAGCGATCAGTAACGACCCTAACGAGGGGCGAGTGAGGGACTTCTGCGGATTTATCACGGTCAAAGCGGGCATCAGACAAACACAGAAACTGGGGATGGACAGGAGTAGATGCCACTGGGCGGTGAGCTCTAACTAATGAACTAGGCACCCAGTAAATGCCCCTTCATAAAGTGTTTTGAAGGTTATTCTAGATAAATACCCTCAGATACAGATAATGCAACTTTGGACGGGAAGCAAAAAGAATAGTTTTTCTGCGAGGACAGTATATACTGGTGCATACTGGTGCATACTGGTGCATACTGGCATGCTTGGGGTTAGTGTAGAGCTGGCTCCTTAATACCCGACAGCACTTAGGACAAATGTTTGGAGCAAACGCCATGGGCAGGCAATATCACACCCCGACACGGCTGCTGCCCCCCAACACATGAATGGAGCTGCCGGCAAGTGAGTGGGCCACGGGAGGTGAGACCCACCTGTCGCCCTCTGCTGGCTGAAGCTCTCCATTGCAGCGGATCTCCCTGAGGCTGCGGATGAGTCTGGTGAGCTGCCTGAGCGTGAGCTCAGGAGCTGGGCTTCTCGCACGACGCCGGTGGCTGTGCCGTAAACACGGAGGGGCACCCAGCAGAGACAGCCAGCTCCTCCGGTTCTTGCCCGTAGCCGGCCACGCCGACTTGTTTCCATAGCACGAAGCGTACTGAAACACACACGGCTCCGCTCAGCATTACATGGAGATATGAACACGTTATAAACACGTTTGCCACGTCTGGTCTGCCCGTTTCTCCTTCCTTGGCCATTCCTTATATTCAGTGACCACAAGCTAAATCCACACGCATGTTAAAATCAGTAGTATACGTGTGTCTTCCCCTTAATAATAATAATACCGTCTCGTCACTAACACGCAGTGCGGCTACTCACGGGCAGGAAGGTGGCCATCGCAGAAGATCACGCTGATGGTATGTGTCTAGATGGAGTCACTGACAGGGCGGATAAACCAGGGGGGATTAACGTGAGCCTCCGGGATCTTACCCTCCCTCCACACCCTGCTGGTCATTAAATACCCCGTCCTCTGGCGAGTGTCAGGTGTCTGCGCGTTCTGAATATAAGACTCACGTTACCGTCAAGTGAATGGATCCTATGAATAAAAAAGCAGGGTGTGTTCCTCTTCGCACCTTCTGTGGGCTCCTGGCAGGCGCAGAGTATCCAGTTATACGCCGGTAAAGCCGCCTGTGGGCTCCTGGTAGGCGCAGAGTATCCGGTTATACGCGGTAATGCCGCCTGTGGGCTCCTGGCAGGCGCAGAGTATCCGGTTATATACGCCGGTAATGCCGCCTGTGGGCTCCTGGCAGGCGCAGAGTATCCGGTTATACGCCGGTAATGCCGCCTGTGGGCTCCTGGCAGGCGCAGAGTATCCGGTTATACGCCGGTAATGCCGCCTGTGGGCTCCTGGCAGGCGCAGAGTATCCGGTTATACGCGGTAATGCCGCCTGTGGGCTCCTGGCAGGCGCAGAGTATCCGGTTATACGCCGGTAATGCCGCCTGTGAGCTCCTGGCAGGCGCAGAGTATCCGGTTATATACGCCGGTAATGCCGCCTGTGGGCTCCTGGCAGGCGCAGAGTATCCGGTTATACGCCGGTAATGCCGCCTGTGAGCTCCTGGCAGGCGCAGAGTATCCGGTTATACGCCGGTAATGCCGCCTGTGGGCTCCTGGCAGGCGCAGAGTATCCGGTTATACGCCGGTAATGCCGCCTGTGGGCTCCTGGCAGGCGCAGAGTATCCGGTTATACGCCGGTAATGCCGCCTGTGGGCTCCTGGCAGGCGCAGAGTATCCGGTTATACGCGGTAATGCCGCCTGTGGGCTCCTGGCAGGCGCAGAGTATCCGGTTATACGCCGGTAATGCCGCCTGTGGGCTCCTGGCAGGCGCAGAGTATCCGGTTATACGCCGGTAATGCCGCCTGTGGGCTCCTGGCAGGCGCAGAGTATCCGGTTATACGCCGGTAATGCCGCCTGTGGGCTCCTGGCAGGCGCAGAGTATCCGGTTATACGCCGGTAATGCCGCCTGTGGGCTCCTGGCAGGCGCAGAGTATCCGGTTATACGCCGGTAATGCCGCCTGTGGGCTCCTGGCAGGCGCAGAGTATCCGGTTATACGCCGGTAATGCCGCCTGTGGGCTCCTGGCAGGCGCAGAGTATCCGGTTATACGCGGTAATGCCGCCTGTGGGCTCCTGGCAGGCGCAGAGTATCCGGTTATACGCCGGTAATGCCGCCTGTGGGCTCCTGGCAGGCGCAGAGTATCCGGTTATACGCCGGTAATGCCGCCTGTGGGCTCCTGGCAGGCGCAGAGTATCCGGTTATACGCCGGTAATGCCGCCTGTGGGCTCCTGGCAGGCGCAGAGTATCCGGTTATACGCCGGTAATGCCGCCTGTGGGCTCCTGGCAGGCGCAGAGTATCCGGTTATACGCCGGTGACCAGCAGTGATTTGCGAGAATATGGAGGACGTGGATTTGCCGGCATACAATAAATTCAGGACGTCTCATTTTGCCGACCGCACACAGTAAAGGAATTTGAGGTCCCAGGACGAGGGCACTACAGCGCATGTTCTGCGTGCTACTGTGTGTGATTGTGTGTTACTGCGCATGTTCTGTGTGTTACTGTGTGATTGTGTGTTACTGTGTGTGATCGCATGTTACTGAGTGTGATTGCATGTTACTGAGAGTGAATGCATGTTACTCTGTGTGATTGCGTGTTACACTGTATTTCTGACACAGCCTGTCGCTCAGAACATGACAGCATCCCAACAGAGGACCGTGTTCAGAGCTAACACGTGTTGCTACACTGTATGTAGCGTGTGCAGAGAGCGAGCCGAGTGCCTGGCAGTGAACGGGTTAAGCACTGTGTGTGAATGGGGCTCTTGTCTGCAATGTGTCTGTGGGGAGGCTGCGGGGGGCTCGGGCGGTCAGCAGAACAATAGGACCCAGTAAAGGTGCGGCCGTCCGGCCCCCTCCAGCATAGGAAGCGCGATGGGGCACAGCTGCAACTGGCAAGAAACTCCCTGATTGTCCTCATACAAAACCCAGCCTGTGGCCCCCTGCTCTCCGCTACAGGCCGGGGCACAACAGGGACACCATTAACCCACCAAAGGCTGGCATGGTGTCCCACCACAGAAGACCCATGAGCCCTGACCAACTACTGTGCCAGAAATTAAAGTGGGTACATGGAGGCAGGGAGTGGGCACACGGTGACACAGAGTGGGTACATGGAGGCAGGGAGTGGGCACACAGTGACACAGAGTGGGTACATGGAGGGAGGGAGGGAGTGGGCACACGGTGACACAGAGCAGGTACCTGGAGGCAAGGAGTGGGCACACGGTGACACAGAGTGGGTACATGGAGGCAGGGAGTGGGCACACAGTGACACAGAGCGGGTACATGGAGGGAGGGAGTGGGCATACGGTGACACAGAGCGGGTACATGGAGGCAGGGAGTGGGCACACAGTGACACAGAGCGGGTACATGGAGGGAGGGAGTGGGCATACGGTGACACAGAGCGGGTACATGGAGGCAGGGAGTGGGCACACAGTGACACAGAGTGGGTACATGGAGGGAGTGGGAGGAGAATGACAGGGAGTGGGAACATGGAGACAGGACCACATCCACGAGCGTCACACACCCATTATGTGTCAGGGGACATGTAGTCTGCCCTGAGGGAATTACCCCCCAGTGTCAGGGGCATGTAGTCTGCTCTGAGGAAATAACCCCCCAGTGTCAGGGGGCATGTAGTCTGCTCTGAGGAAATAACCCCCCAGTGTCAGGGGGCATGTAGTCTGCACTGAGGAAATAACCCCCCAGAGTCAGGGGGCATGAGGACTGTGCAGAGGAAATAACCCCCCAGTGTCAGGGGGCATGAGGACTGTGCAGAGGAAATAACCCCCCAGTGTCAGGGGGCAGTGTCAGGAGGAATGCTGTCCTCCCTGAGTGGAATCACCCCCGTTGGGGTGCCGCTGTTAGGCAGTTCTTGCCCCTTTCGCTGGCTCTTTCCGCAGCGTTGCCGCCAGGGGGCGGTGCTGGGCGTGCTGCTCTAGGCGTGTGTATGCAGATGAGGGGGCGTGTCCCGCCGGTGCAGCTCCCGGGCAGTCGCACGGTAGGCTCGCTCTCTTCTCATTCGGCTCGATGGCTGCGCGCGGGGTATCAGCTGCAGAGCTGCGGGGCAGGTGCTGGGTTCGCAGGGGCAGAAAAGTCTATGATGTGTCGGAGTTTGTGAAACTGCACCCCGGGGGGGAGAATCTGCTGCTGGGCCGGACTGGGAGCGATATCCAAGCGGACTTAGAGGGACCCCCACACCGGCATTCGGGGAATGCCCTGCGCTGGCTGGAGCAGTATTATGTGGGGCAATTGGAGGAAGATGCCCCGCAGGAGCAACCACGGGGGGGCGCAGAGAACCAGGTGAGACACAGGGGCATTTAAGGTAGTAGGGTGATTGCTTCTATATACTGTGGGGCAGGGGCATTTAAAGAGGGGTACAGGTAAGTGCTTACATATACTGTGGGGCTGGGGCATTTAAAGAGGGGTACAGCACACTGGCAGGGGGGCAGTAAACTGGTGTGTGCCTGACCGGAGCATGCGGAAGGCACAACCTGGCACTGAGTGATAACAGGGGCAGCTCCTGGTTGTGGTAGCTGAAGGGCAGTGGGGATGATGCAGTGGATTTCCACTCAGAGTGGGTGCTCTGTGACCTTTTAGCAAATTTTGGAGCAATAGGTAGAGGTGTCACCTACTGGCCACTGCGTTAGGAGTTTTAGCAATAAACTCTAATCCAGCTGGTGATAAACCGAGGGTGATCCTGCCATACAGGTGAGCAGTGGATATGCTTGAAGAGTGTGAAGGAATAGTGTGATACATAAGTATCAGAGCATGACAGGTAATAGTGTAAAACAGGTAAGCACTGAGTATGTTAGAGGGTGACAGATGTTACACATTTGAGGACTGGGTGTGATGGAGGGTGACAGGTAATAGTGTTACACAGGTGTATGAGAGAGTGACAGGTAATAGTGTTACACAGGTGTATGAGAGAGTGACGGGTAATAGTGCAACACAGGTGTATCAGGCAGTGACAGGTAATAGTGTTACAAAGGTAAGCCTGGGGTGTGTAGGACGGTGACAAGTAACATTGTTACACAAGTGAGGACTGGGTATGTTACACAGGTGACAACAGGGTGTGTCATATAGTGACAGGCAACAGTGAGACAGGTGAGCATGGGATGTGTTGGAGGGTGGCAGATAACAGTGTTACACATGTGAGCATGAGATGTGTCGGAGGATGACAGGTATCAATGTTACACAGGTGTATCAGAGAGTGACTGGTAATAGTGAGAGAGATGTGAACATGGGTTGTGCCGGATGGTTCCAGGTAATAGTGAGACAGGTGAGTATGGAATGTGTTGGAGGGAGACAGATAACAGTGTTACACAGTTGAGCATGGGGTATGTCGGAGGGTGACAGGTGAGCATGGGGTGTGTCGGAGGGTGACAGGTGAGCATGGGGTGTGTTGGAGGGTGACAGGTGGGCATGGGGTGTGTCGGAGGCAGTGACAGGTGAGCATGGGGTGTGTCGGAGGGTGACAGGTGAGCATGGGGTGTGTCGGAGGGTGACAGGTGGGCATGGGGTGTGTCGGAGGGTGACAGGTGAGCATGGGGTGTGTCGGAGGGTGACAGGTGGGCATGGGGTGTGTCGGAGGCAGTGACGTGTTGAGAAGGTGGTTTCAGGAAGAAATTAGTGACGGATACAGGTGGGTACAGGGTGGGGTGGGGGTGCCTAGTTTAACCCTGATGTCTTCATTAATGATCACAAAACTTTATTTGGTTGCTGGGACTGACACATGCCATCCAGATTGTGCTTTTAAAGAATTGACCTGTATTTCATAGAAAGACTAGTGAAGGCGTAAATAGAATTGTGGAGCGTCACAGGGGTAGACCTTTGCCTTGGGTCCACGAATGATCTCACCTGGTATGGATAGTAAGTGGTCAGCCATGGGCTCATTAAACATGTTGAATGGTAGGATGGGCCCCCGAGGGACTGCAGCATAAGCCCAGGTACACTGAAGCGCCATTTACACTTATCTGAGCCTCGGCAATTAGCTGCATTGGGGTGCTCAATGTGGGTCTGCACCCCGAGGGGATCAGGTAACGAAAGAGAAAAGCGAGAGACACCAATGCTTAGTAGAGAATGCAAGGCGACAATGGTCAGATGTCGGTGTGAGAGTTTGAATCATGGAAAGAACAGGGTAATAGAGAAAAAAAAAATGTAATATATTTTTATAAAAACATAACAATAAACAAATAATAATAACAATTTTGTATAAATAATATTATTGTTAGTTAATAAGACAAAAGATGTATGAAACTGCGCCCCTGACGCGTCACCGTTAGTCACTGGCAAGTGGAACTGTTTGAGCAAAGTATTATTGTCGATTGCGGTGTAATATAGAGACGTTTGCTGCACGTGATGCCATCTTGTCGTATTGTACACTAACCAGGCACTATGCATGTGTATGTCGTCAATATATCTGATCAACCCCCCTCACTAACATTAACCCACTCCTGCATGTGTTGTTAATGGACCACCAATACACTGCATGTGCTATCGGTGTATGTGACCACGGGCCTACTTGTGTAAGTCTTGACAGTGAATGCCACCAACTGGTCTATGTGTCACCAACATACGTGACAAACCCCTTACAGACATATGTGCTCCTTATATACCTGACCAAGGGCCACTCGTATAGGTGTTGCTTATGTACTTGATCAGTGTCCCAGTTGTGTAGGTCTTCGATGTAGAGCATCTGACTAATGCCCCACTTTTACATGTGTTGACCATGTACCTAACCAAATGCCCCCCTGCGTCGCGGGGACTTGTTGAGGTTGCCCCTCATCCTACGTTAGAGGATTTGAGAGACATGAACGTGGGTGAAAGGCCACCGAACCTGGTATTCCAGATCCCCGAGATCAGATAAAACTCTTTACAGAAATCTGATGCCTGCAAACAGGCGGCCCTACTGTCCTGTGACAGAGCCGTTTACAGCACCTTATCGCTGCCCTTATCTCCTAACTGCCCTCTGCCCACCACATGCTTCTCTCCTCAGCCATTATCACCTTTTTTCTGTTCACGTCTCCCAGATGTTACCTGCGCAGCTCCTATTCGGCCCTAAACGTCACGTTCTCGCTAAACCCCCCGTACAGGCGAGCTTACAATCTACCCTCCTAGTACCTGTCACCGAAGGCCCCCAGGGCCCTGGGCTTCTGTGGGTTAGCCCCCTTCCTACAGGCTACGGGCCCTGGCCTTGGAAGGGGTTCTGTTTTTAGGGAGGTGGGTACAGGGGGGGTCCATTAGGACTACTTCTTCCTCCTGGTACAGAGTGCCACGTTTTCCCAAGTACCAGAAATTCTAAAGACTGTGGAGCGCGGACACAGATTTGGGGTTCCTGCATTTTGGGGGGGTTATGTGTGGTGTTACTCTCCATCAGGTCAGGACTTACAGGACAGAGACCTCTATGACCAGTATTTGCACCAGGATCTGATATCCAGCAGGATTCGGACAGATGTCAGGGAACCAGCCGTGTTTACCATCTTCCCCGCGGACTACAGCAGCAACCCGCCACTGGGCGGAGATGGGCCTTGTGCAAATACTGAGCCGTGGACGTGATGGAAAACTATGTGTGTTTGGCTGTTACTATAGTAAGTAAAGTACCGGCTCGTACCGTTTAAATACCTCGCGTGTTTCTCATTAAACGGAGTCCCTATTTTACCCTCTAGTTCTGTCTGGTTCTTGGGGTAGTATGCGAAGAGCTCTGCTCGTTTAACCCTTCGTATGCTGGACCTCTGGGTCCTGTCCTGGGTTTAAGGAGCAGCTACCAGGACCAGTACCCACAGTCTGTGTTCTTGAGGGGAGCCTCCTGGCCACCCACCTTCCGTATCGCCCTCGCGACTATCCCCCCCAAGCAGCCCCTCTCCTCCGCTCGCCCTCGGCTTCCCAATGGATTGCACGCTGTAGTTACTTTGCTCTTCCTCTTTGTAACTGCGCCGCGGAATGTGTTGACGCTCTAGAAATAAATGTAATGGATAGAAGATTGGTAACAGTTTCATGGGAAAAAAAACGTGATCTCAGCCGGGACGAGGACCGAGTGACGTTTAATCACTGATGTGCGTGAAAGGTTGGTGCACGAGGCCACTGGTCCGAACCCAGCCACACCAACATGTGTTGGAATATTACGGGGTAATTGCTGAATCCTGCCCCGCTGGTGTGTGCGTCAGTAGTCTCTTCCCCCGTACACAATCCATGCAGGTGGAAATCCGTTAATGACGGACTCTTTCCTCCCCGATTCCTGTCGATTTTCCCCATGAGTGCTCCGGAGTGGTGCCGTGTGGCTCATGGCCGAGTATCTCGTACGTTGCGCTTCGTGCAGTATTGCGATCTGCGTGCAGCCATTACTTTGCTCGGTGTCCCACACAGACCTCCTTGTTCGCAGTGATGAACGGCTGCCTGTTTTCCGGCACTGAATGCCGTGCATTGTTACGGGAGGCAGAGCTGATTTCTGTGTCGCTGACGGTACCCGTGAAAGCACAAACCGCTCCAAACGTGGGCAGTGCGGTCATCCGATGGTCTTTGCCGTTATTGTCGGAGGGCTTGGGCTTCTCTCTCTCTGTTCACGCTTCGGTGTCTGAGTGTCGTGGCGTTCCATGTGCTACGTGCAGGGGTATTAGGGCTCCGAAGGTTCCTATGTGCGGGGTAGTTAGTGTAAGCGGTTCAGTAAATACCCCTCTGATCTGCACCAGCGAGATCTCCCTTTTTTTTGGATTCTCCCCCAGTTAAGATATTAAGTGTCAGTGAGAGTCTAAGGGACCACAAAGACCCACCAACAAAGGGTATTAAAGTATCTTTTAACATGCATTCTCTTCTTGCCCCCAAAAACACTTACCTGCCAATCACTTGCAAGAAAGCACTGCCACCCAAATCGAGAGGAGCGCTTCCTACGCACGTGGCCTTCTTAGAATGGGGGGTCAGGGAAAGAGGGCACCACAGGCTGGTTGCCCTGTCTATAACGATCAGTCACCCCCATTGGTGCGCGATGGGCTTTGGTGGCTCTTTAATCCAAGACTTGGAAGAACGGATGATGTTAAAGAGCCGTTAATGACCATGTGCTTGTCTCGCGCACGGAACGTCTCTCGGTCGTCTTTAAGGAAATAAGTAGGTTTTTGCTAAATAAGGAACCTAGATTCTGTGAGAATGGCGGACATTCTTTATGGTCCATCTGTTCTATTAGTTATTCCGTTATATTTGCAACATTTGACTTATTCCGGGAAGTGATTTTTACCGTTACACTGGCCTGCCTATCCTTGGGGGCTGATAATTGAGATCATTGTATGGGATGGGAGGTAGCATCACGTCTCAGCACAGGAACTAACCTTCACGGGCCCAACCAAAGGTAATGTTATTACCCCAGGGACAGTTATTTGGGAAAACATGCCGCCGGTATCCAGTGAGTTTCCGTTATGGTCTCGTTCATCGTCACCGGTCAGCACCGTATTGCTGGATGTTCTTCTCAGACGGAGCCCATTAGGTCAGCTGGGTGCCGTAACTCCTTTACCTGCGAGGTCGTCCTCCGATTCCTTCACGAGATGTCATTGTTTATTACAGACACACACAAGAACTTATTAGGCATTACCAACCATTCATACTTACAACCAGGGTCTATGTGAAATTCACTAAGTGCGAGCCAATCAGAAGAGTAGGAGAGGACCCTGACAATAACCCCACGTTACAACCAGCAGAGCTTCTTCTGCTCTCCCAGCTCATAAAGACACTTTTAATTTTGGCATCTTGACATTTTTGGGGGCAAATGTAAGACACGAGCACACTTTATATGATGCGTTTCTGAGATATCACAGAATCACAGATATCACAGTCATCAACGACAGGAAAACTCTGCGGTTGCTCAATGTTAGAAATGTTAGAAAGCGCTTGTGACTTCCAGCAAATGCCCGGCAGCATATTAAAGGAAGTCGCCGAGGAGAACGAGGGCCGTAACGCTGAGCTCCTTACTTACTGTAAGCGGAATACGGAATACGGGCGCATGTCTTTTTTCAGCCTATATAACTATGTAACTGTGAGATGGAGAGTAAACATTGTATCAGTTACATTATTCCGGGGATGTCTCGCACGCACTCAGTGTTATCGCGCAGCACGCACACTCCGGTCGCTGTGAGTTGCAGCCCAAGTGGCAGCTGGCCACCGGATGCAGTCTCTGCAGGGGATCAGGGAATGAGATATCGGCGATCAGCTCTGGGGGGTTATATTACTGTATACAGCGCTGGGGGTTATATTACTATATACAGCGCTGGGGGTTATATTACTATATACAGCGCTGGGGGGTTATATTACTGTATACAGCGCTGGGGGTTATATTACTGTATACAGCGCTGGGGGGTTATATTACTGGATACAGCGGTGGGGGTTATATTACTGTATACAGCGCTGGGGGTTATATTACTTTATACAGCGCTGGGGGTTATATTACTGTATACAGCGCTGGGGGGTTATATTACTGTATAGAGCGCTGGGGGTTATATTACTGTATACAGCGCTGGGGGTTATATTACTGTATACAGCGCTGGGGGTTATATTACTGTATATAGCGCTGGGGGTTATTACTGTATACAGCGCTGGGGGTTATATTACTGTATACAGCGCTGGGGGGTTATATTACTGTATACAGCGCTGGGGGTTATTACTGTATACAGCGCTGGGGGTTATATTACTGTATACAGCGCTGGGGGTTATATTACTGTATACAGCGCTGGGGGTTATATTACTGTATACAGCGCTGGGGGGGTATATTACTGTATATAGCGCTGGGGGTTATATTACTGTATACAGCGCTGGGGGTTATATTACTGTATACAGCGCTGGGGTTATATTACTGTATACAGCGCTGGGGGTTATATTACTGTATACAGCGCTGGGGGTTATTACTGTATACAGCGCTGGGGGTTATTACTGTATACAGCGCTGGGGGTTATATTACTGTATACAGCGCTGGGGGTTATTACTGTATACAGCGCTGGGGGTTATTACTGTATACAGCGCTGGGGGGTATATTACTGTATACAGCGCTGGGGGTTATATTACTGTATACAGCGCTGGGGGTTATTACTGTATACAGCGCTGGGGGTTATTACTGTATACAGCGCTGGGGGTTATATTACTGTATACAGCGCTGGGGGTTATATTACTGTATACAGCCCTGGGGGTTATTACTGTATACAGCGATGGGGGTTATTACTGTATACAGTGCTGGGGGTTATATAACTGTATACAGTGCTGGGGGTTATATTACTGTATACAGCGCTGGGGGGTTATATTACTGTATACAGCGCTGGGGGTTATATTACTGTATACAGCGCTGGGGGGTTATATTACTGTATACAGCGCTGGGGGTTATTACCGTATACAGCGCTGGGGGTTATTACTGTATACAGCGCTGGGGGTTATATTACTGTATACAGCGCTGGGGTTATTACTGTATACAGCGCTGGGGGTTATTACTGTATACAGCGCTGGGGGTTATTACTGTATACAGTGCTGGGGGTTATATAACTGTATACAGTGCTGGGGGTTATATTACTGTATACAGCGCTGGGGGTTATTACTGTATACAGCGATGGGGGTTATATTACTGTATACAGTGCTGGGGGGTTATATTACTGTATACAGCGCTGGGGTTTATATTACTGTATACAGCGCTGGGGGCTATATTACTGTATACAGTCCTGGGGGGTTATATTACTGTATACAGCGCTGGGGGGTTATATTACTGTATACAGCGCTGGGGGTTATATTACTGTATACAGCGCTGGGGGTTATTACTGTATACAGCGCTGGGGGTTATATTACTGTATACAGCGCTGGGGGGTATATTACTGTATACAGCACTGGGGGTAATATTACTGTATACAGCGCTGGGGGTTATATTACTGTATACAGCGCTGGGGGTTATATTACTGTATACAGCGCTGGGGGTCATGCTCGGGGGAAATGATATTTTTAGCGGGTCACACTGTGTGATTTCATCTTTTTTTAATTATCAGCTATTTCCGCGCGTTTCACAATACGACAGCCGGTGGGGAAACGAGTCCGGGAGCTTCAGCTGCTCTGTGTTCTAAACACAAAATGAGACACTGAATATGTAATTAAACAATTATAAGGTGTAACATATTACAAAATACCCGCCCTGAAATATTCTGTGCCACCCCCCCCCCCCGGGTCATGTTCATGTTTAGAACCCTTTGGATTTCTAAACACACGCACATGTGAGTGCGTGTGCCCGCGGTGCGTGTGATCAGTGTACGGGGCAGACACACGCCTGTCCCCCCTGTAACAGGCTCCATCTTTGGACGGGGCTGATTGGCTGGGCTGCGTCACGGCCGCCGGGTATCTGCAGGTCTAGAAGATAGTTAAAAATTGATTAGAGAGCAAATACGAGGTCCCCTCAGTGCCTGGTACAACGGTCACAAGGACGTCAGGGCAGGCGTCCTCTGAGCGCTGCGGGGATTAACTCTTCCATCCACCGCCTTGCGCATGACCTTCCCCAACGAGCCAGCAGAGCTTGGATACGACTGCTTGATTTCTTAAGAGTCAATGTACTCCATAGCACCGTGTGGGGCTCTTCAGTCCGTCAATGAGCCGCTTACCTTACACCCAATAGCGTAGGGACTTGTAACACAGGGGTCCGGGGCAGCTGTACATGTTTAACATGGGGGATACTAGAGAGAGGGAGTGAGGGCACCTATATATTGGCGCATTCGAGCCGTTCTGCATGTTGGGGCCGGTGATGTTGGTCAGCCGTGCAGTGATTGCGGCTACTTGGTCGGCATAATACCCCCCCCCCCCCCCGCCGCAGCGAGCTGACATTTCATCCGACAGACAATGTAATACGTGGGCTCCGCTCTTATAGCGTGACTGCCGCCCCACGGCGAAGCTGCGTCTGCGGAGTGGGAGCTGGAATTTAACAAATGTTAATAGTGCTGAGCTGGCCCTGGGGAGTTTGGGGACAAAGAATAAAGAATGGGCAGAATGTAAAGAGGTTTTATTTAACCCCTGCGGGGATGCAGAGTCTCTCCCGTACCCAGGAGTACGCCGCCCTACCAACAGGCAGCCATCGTTTATATCGCAGTCGCTCAGCATAGCAATCCTTCGCTAAACACACAGATACAGGAAAGTACCCGGCACTCGTGCTTCCCTTACATGCGCAATAGTTCATGTGTGTATACGAGGCGCGTGTGTCTGTGACAGATCTGGGTGCGGGAGTGTATACGTCTACACCACACAGTCTTTGGGAAACACGGTCCTAATTGTTTCGTGTCTGTTTTCCCCCTTTAGCACGTGAGAGCGAGGGCAAATCAGTACAGTCCTGCCACAAGCCGTGCGAGCTGGGAGTCCGAAATGCAGTTCAAAACGCTGAACCCAAAGGAGGTAGGTCTGTGCCGAGCGTCCATCATGGCGGCAGGTTGGGGAGCGAGTTGGCTGAAGCCGGTGTCTGCTGGGACGCCTTTTGCTCCGGGAAGCAGCTCGCAGGCACGTAGAGATGTTCTATCCATGCAGGTTCCCATCGCATGTCCTGGAGAGTCCAGCGTGCCGGCTATATATATCTTAGCGGAGGGCACAGCGGGACCCCAAATAAACCCATGTCAGTCCCTCCACGCCCCATGTGTAAGCGGCCCCTTATTCTGGAGTTGAGACAGTTGTGTCTGGGGTAAGGGTCGCTGCGGTTGCTTATGTCAGGCGCATGCACAGATCGCATTGATAAGAGCCCAGTACAAAGGTTTTTTTTATTGATGCTCTCCTCGGTTGTTTGGAAGCTCGGTGGGGGTGCGTTTCTCCCTTCCCCCTCCGTGTGTTCACTTATTTCTGAGCAGTTTTATGATTAATATATTTTTCCCTTGATGTATCTCCGGCCCGTATCCGCTCAGTCGGCTGCTTCTCGTATTCGCCCTGCTGTTTAATCTTCTCCTCCGTGACATTTTAGTAACGGAGTAAACACGGAAATACAGTTTCACCGCCTGGCGTTAATTCTCACTTATAACTGTGAGACATTTCCTTTATCCAGTGTATAAAGTGCTGGTTTATTGGAAGCCATTTTTACGTAAAAATGAGGATTTGGTCAATTACCTTCCAATCTCCGAACTCTCTGAAAATGAAAATCTCCAGAAAAACCGTACATTAACCAGATGGTGTTCCCTCTCCAGGACCTGGTGGACTGGGAAAAGCCGCTGCTCTGGCAGGTGGGCCACTTACGGGAGAAGTATGACGAGTGGGTCCATCAGCCGGTGAACCGACCCATCCGGCTCTTCCACTCAGACTTCGTAGAGTGGTGTTCGAAAACCTCCTGGTAACTATTTGCTGGGGTGGTCTGAGCTGGGGGCACCTGGGCAATCTCTGGCAGTATGAGCGGCCGTTCCTTCTTAGTGAGCCTCGCTCCTGTACTCATTGAGTCAGAGGGCAACATGTCAGCCCCGCACCGAAGAGCCCTAAAACAAGCCACGCCGACAGGCGAGCGCCCGTCTTCTCCTAAGGACCCTTACCTGTCCTCCCATTAGCACGGGAGAGGGCATATGTTCTAGTCCATTCATCCATAACAGGTGATTAAACAATAACATGACGCGGGCAGCTCTCGTGCCGATATACCGGCAGCAGACGCTTGCGGGATATGAAGGGTTAACCCTTTCCTCCCCGCGTACAGGTACATCGTGCTGGCAGTGTGGGTCCCAGTGGTTGCGTACTTGGTCTGGTACTGCCTCACCGAGCTGGCCCAAGGAGAAACAAGACTCTTCTCTTCATTCACAACAGGTAATCGCCAAAGGAGCGTTCCTTCTCTAAGTGAAGGTCTCTGCTTCGGGGATGTATTTCGGGCTCACGTGACAATGTGTATTAATTTATTTTCAGATTATTCCATTCACGTCCCAATCGTATGCTTCTTCCCTCTCTTCCTGACCGGGGTAATGGTTTGGACGCTCATGGAATATGCCATTCATAGATACGTCTTCCACATGAATCCTCCGGCCAGCAACTACTTTCTCATCACCCTGCACTTCATGCTACACGGACAGCACCACAAAGTAAGAATCTCACTATATGAGGGATGACCTGCAGTGATTCACTGAGGAGTTCATCCAGATCCAGTCAGCCTGCTCTGCAACATTGTAGCAAATGTTCTTTAACAACCGAAGACAATGGTCACGGTCGCTTACATTGAGAATGATTGTCTTACGAACGATTGTATGGGGCCAGTGCTGGATCCTTACACTTTACTGCAGGGGCCGCGTTTGGAAGAGTAATGTGTCTTATTTCCACAGGCTCCCTTTGACAGCTCTCGGCTGGTCTTCCCCCCGGTCCCAGCGTCGTTCGTGATTGTACCGCTTTACATCATCCTGCAACGAGTGCTTCCCCCGCCGGTGGGGCTCTCGATCTTTGTGGGTGGACTATTCGGATACGTGGTGTACGACATGACGCACTACTATCTGCACTATGGTTCTCCTGCCAAAGGATCCTACCTGGCCTGGCTAAAGTCCTACCACGTCCGCCATCATTTTGAGCACCAAAAGTTAGGTATGGGCCCAATTTTCCCTTGGTTTTGTCATACATGTTCTGACTGGATCTTGATGAGTGAAAGAGGTTGTGTTGTCTGCCATTAATCTACTCCAAATAATAAGTTTGCTCCCCTCCCCAGGATTTGGCATTACCAGCACGCTATGGGACCGGCCCTTTAACACTCTCATCCCTGAAGATTCGGTTAAGGATCAATAGTCTCTGCTCTACAGAATCTCCAACTCGTCAAGGAACTCTGCTGACTACATTCATACTGGGGGAGGAAAGAACTGTTCTCGTTCAGTTTGTTTGCTTTTATGCGATTTCAGTGTTTTTTTCCATTGATCCCGCGTGGTATGGAGGCACAGAAAAAAATATATAATTATTTATTTAAAAATAAAAAGAAATTGGAGTGCGTTTCGGGAGTTCCACATCCTTCTCCCAGCTGCCTGTGGAGCCGCGCTGCTATCGGCCATGGATACATTTTTCTAGAATCTCATCATCTCACACGTGACGTTAACGATTACCTTTGCTACTCCCAGTCTGTGAAAAGGCCTAAAGTAAAATCCAGAATGTGTATAAATACCTGAAAATAAACTAACTTTTTTTTTTAAATTCGTCTACCTGAAGTCCTTTGTTACTTAAGCATGTCCACCCGTGGCGAGAAGGATGGATTCTGGTGAGCAGCGGGTGTTTTTCTAGAGATGACTGAAATCTTCCAATTATAATATATATATATATATATATATATATATATATATATATATATATATATAACTCACTAATGAGGGCAGAGTCAGATTGTGAATGGTGCAGTTTGTAGGAAACGATACTGACTTGTAACCACCATAAAGACAAGACTTGTGTATCTTACCAAACCGGTTGCTCCTCACAGAATGAAGATTACTAAACAAAGGTGTTTGTTAGGAAACTAAGAGCAAAGTTCATTCTCGTGGAAGGTGTAGCCATGTGAACTCAATGCAAACATACCATAAAATTATATTTTAGAAGCTTCCTATCTGCTAAAGAGCTCTTACATACCAGAGAGTGGCAGGTAAGACGAGAACAAAGGCTGAGCCTTAACATCGGGAAAAACGGGCGACTAGACGGGCCAAGTAGGGCCGATCTGCCGCCAGGTTCTCTATTAGAAGGAGCCTTAGCTGCCTACTGTTCTAGGAATCCCCTGATAATGGACCCAGTCCTTACAGATTACATCTCTGCTGGGAGTTGCTTCATACCTAACGCCTCGAACGATGGCACGGAAACCTGACACCATTAAAGAATCCTGCAGAATGGCCTCTGAGCCCTTCATTCACACGCTCTGTGCAGTTTATGCGAAAGAATACTGGATCGCCTGCTAGCAGTAACTGCTCATATTTCCTGAAGTGCCGGCTACATGGGTGTGAACCGATACCGACAATCACTTTGACATAAAGAGCCTCTCTTGTCACGAAGCTCTCGCAGAGAGCGCGTAGTGACCTAGGGCTCTCTGCTCGCTGACACGTGACGGTAGCCGGCACTTATCCCTTCCCAGTGTGTACCGTATAGACGTGTCGCAGGGACGTCTCCGAGGATGCCATCTAATAACTGGGCATCGGGACCACCCCTGAACAGTCTGTCGTTTTCTATGAATGTCAATGTTACCTTTTTCTTAGAATTTTGGAGCATTTCACAGATAAATAGGTAGCATTCATTGAAAACTAGAGACGGACCGAAACCCTGACCGGCTCCATCTTCCCCATTGATGTGAGCCGCTCGCCCCATGTAATCTGCCCGCGTCTCGTCTTTACATTCGATGACATGCCGTTTGCTGCTTAGCGTATGGTTTCCTTAGTGGATGTCAGTGTGCGTCTGTATCTGTCGGGGCGGAGTACAGACACACTGCCGGCTCCAATCCCTAGGACTACACACGTCAGTGGATACAGTTCTCGGGAGCACAGGCAGGGCACAGGGTGGCAATGCGCCATGGACGCCCCTTCCATATATATATATAGGGCATTTATCTCCTCTGTACCTGCCTGGGGGGCCACATAAAGTTCAGGTTTCCTGCAATACATTAAATATGGCGTACCCTCTCCAATCACTTATCCATTTTAGCTCCGGCGTTCCTTCCATGTTTAAACGAGAAGTAACAATTCCATAGACCAGTCACTAAATGTAATGCCCGGGGCAGAGGGAGCTCCGGGCAGCTCAAGGTCAGAAGCGTAAATCTCATTATACAAGCGGGCAATAAATCTACTTTCTGCAAAAAGATGGTAAATAATTACCCTCTATTGCCACCTGCTAAGCTCATTACCAGGGAACGTCCACTAAGTTTATGGTGGATATTTCAAAAGGCCGTGCGCTGAATTCCTTGCGGCGCTGCGTGTTAACCCTTTATCTCATGTTACGGTAAAGTGTAACAAGGAATTGCTCTGCGTTTGCTGTAGTGAGTGATGGTGATATGATGGACTTCTGTACTTAACGTACGCTGATCAGAACCAAAGCACCTCCGCAATGCTCATCCCTCAACATTCTGCACCAATTGCCCTTCCCATTCAGTGGGGCAGGAGACACCCCCCCCCCAGCTACTCTTGCATTAGACTGAAATTATTGTATTACGTGGCCAAAACAGCTTTAGACCTCTGGCCATCATATGCTGAACTTGCATGTTGTGTTCTAGGCTTCATACCCATACTCTGGACTCCTGGAAGGGCCCGGGGACTGCTGGGACTAGGCTTGCCCTGCGCCGGATCCACTATTTCTTGCAAAAGACCATTAGTCTTTTCCAGAGGTGGAACCGGGAGCCATGCTTTGTGTGTCTGGGTTTCCTCCAGATGAGCTTCTACTGGAGCCAACCTAGCCGCAACTCACTGAGCGAGACGTCACAGAGATGACTGCAAAAGGACTGCGGTATCCACTGTGTCCAAGCTTACTTAAGCCTGCGCTTGAAACCTCGTCCTTTTACAAAACCACAAGTCCATTTTATGGCCTGGTCTTGGTAATCCCGAAAGCATGCGCGTCTTTGCCTTTGCATGGACTTTATCCCGTGGCATTGATCTGCACCTGCTCCGCTGTTTGCTCTGACTAATCCACATGCTGATCTCTCCCACCTACAGCCAATGGCCCAGTACCCCGATCAAGTCACGCCTGGAGCTGAGTAACAATACAGGGCCCCATTCATTCATCTGGGAGCCCCCAATGGGCCCAACAGGAAAACGAGCCGTGTTAAAGCTGCAGGGGATGCCGCACGAGGCCCAGGGACCGGAGACATGCGTAATACAGTCACTAATTTCGATATCACACGGTGTGTGGCCGCGTGAGCGCCTCGGCGGACATATGTAGTTCCCCATTTCTCGATGTGTAAGCTGTAGAGTCTACTCAGTCGCTGGGCGCGCCACCCTGGGTTTACTACTCGGCCAAAGATAAAAGAGGCTAAAAGACGTGGGTCACCGATACTAATACCTGACAGCGAGTCATATCTCTGTTTACTCCACAAACCAATAACCCATTCATTTCTTATCACCCCTGTCCCCCATGCACAATGTGCCCTGCCCTATGAATACCTGCACGATGACACGTTGCTTCTGGGGAATGCCCTGATGGAAAGGTTGCGCACACCCTGCATCCATTACCACGGAGCCAACAACCTCATGTACACCGGATGTTAACACCACCATCTGGCTCTCTGCTGTGGCCATGGAACTCTTTCGTCTTTAGTAAATCTCTCTCCCCAAAGAAAACCCTCATTATTACACCTTGGCCATAGAAGGGCCCGATCCTTAAATACGGATGCAGACTAGCAGAAAAGAGCCTGCAAGGCCAGTATCTACAAGACACGTCTTCTAAAACGGCAGCGGCTAGGGGACGGTCAGCTGAGCTTTACATCCTGGACCCATATAGGCTGTTTGCTATATACACCAATCAGCTATAACGTTATTACCACCTGCCTAATATCGTGTCAGCCCCCTTTTGACCCATCGACGCATGGACTCCACAAGACCTCTGAAGCTGTGCTGTGGTATCCGGCACCGCGGCGGTTAAGTCCTGTAAGTCGCGATGTGCGGCCAGGACAGGCCTTTGGGGTGTGTGACCTGTGCGACCGCACAGGGCGCCACACTCCAGGGGGCGCCACCGCGGGGTCCGCCGCCGCCACGGGGTCCGACGCCACCGTAGCGTACCTAGCGCGGGGGGGGGGGGGGGGCGGTCCGCATCCTCATCAGGGGGGCACCCGGCACCTCTCCAGAGACGGACAGTAATGTCTGGCGCTGGAGGAGCAGGCTCGCAAGGGAGCGGTATCGGAGGTCTTTAAGCCGCGCCCACTGCCGTCCGTGCCCTCTGACCCGGAAGAAGACTGAAGAACTGAAGAAGAGGAGAGAAGAGAAGGAAAAGGACCTGTAAGGTGAAAAGAGGAAAGGTAGGAAAGCATTCAGTGAGAGTGAGAGTGGAATGGTATATGTGTGGATTAGTGTATGTGTGGATTAGTGTGTGTGGATTGGTATATGTGTGGATTGGTATGTGTGTGGATTGGTATATGTGTGGATTGGTAAATGTGGGTTGGTATATGTGTGGATTAGTGTATGTGTGTGGATTGGTATACGTGTGGATTGGTATACGTGTGGATTAGTGTATATGTGTGGATTGGTATACGTGTGGATTGGTATGCGTGTGGATTGGTATGCGTGTGGATTGGTATGCGTGTGGATTGGTATGCGTGTGGATTGGTATACGTGTGGATTGGTATATGTGTGGATTGGTATATGTGTGGATTGGAAAGTGTGTGAGAGTGATGGGTGTTATGCTGTACCATTTCCAATGTCTTTTTCAAGATCTAATTATGCTCTAAAAGTACATCATAACTCCCATCACTCTATACTGTTCCATACAGTGGCAGAGCTGGGAGGCAGAGGCCTTGCACCCCCACCGCAGGACTCCTGAAAGGTAAGTGAACTTCAAAGAGGGAAAGGGTAGATAGTTAGGAGGGGGTAGATAGGGAGAAGGGAGTGAGACAGGGGAAAGGGGGTAGATAGGGAGAAGGGAGTGAGAAGGGGTAGATAGGGCAATCATACTCCTATCATGCCAAGTCTGCGAGTACATCCTGGAATCTGGGTATGCCTGGGCATGATAGGAATGTGATTGCTGTTAATTATATATATATATATATATATAATATTGTTATTTAATTGACAATGAAGTGGTAGGCCTACACCACATCAATGTTTGGCGTAGTATATAGTGATTGGGGTTTTGTTACAAGTTTTTATTCCTTTCTTTTTTTGGGATGGGGGGGCGCCAGAGAAGTAGTCCGCATTGGGCACCAGAACACCTAAACCCGTCTCTGGGTGCGCCCGTTCTCCAGGTAAGCGACACACCCGACCATCCTCGTGATGTAAAAGAAAACATGATTCATCAGACCGGCCGCCTTCTTCCATCGCTCCGTGGACCAGTTCTTATGCTCACCTGGCCATTGTAGGCGCTTTCAGCTGCGGAGAGGGGTCAGCATAGGCACCCTGACTGTTCTGCAGCTACGCACCCCCATACGCAACAAACTGCGATGCTCTGCGGCTCCGCTGCCCTGTACGCAACAAACTGCGATGATCTGCGGCTCCGCTGCCCTGTACGCAACAAACTGCGATGCTCTGCGGCTCCGCTGCCCTGTACGCAACAAACTGCGATGCTCTGTGTTTTCTGACTCCTTTCTATCAGAACCAGCAGTCACTTTTTCAGCAGTTTGAGCTGCGGTTGCTCGTCTGTTGGAATTTGCCCACACAGGCCGGCCTTCTCCCCCCCACGTGCATCAAAGAGCCTCGGCCGCCCATGACTCTGTCGCTGCTTTTTCCTTCTTTGGACCCCTTTTGATAAATACTGACCACTGCAGACCGGACCCCCCACAAGAGCTGCCGTTTTGGAGATGCTCAGTCGTCACTCTAGCCACATAAATATTTATATATAATCTCGATGAGGCAACAATTATAGCAATGGAGTAAGTGACTCATAAGCCAGCGAGTGTTACCTGAGTGAGGCAGGGAGGATCAGCAGGCTAGGCAAGAGTTAATCTGTCTCCCTCTATAAATGATAGCATTAGAGAGTCACATCGTTAAATGACATCATGCCGTGACAGTCATACAACGGGCAGGTAGGGGCGCACTTTGCTCTGCCGGTGCACTTTTATCTTTTTGTCATGCTGACACGGGAAAAGCGGATCTCATCCCCAAGAGCTCGAGCAATGTGTGACAGACTGCTCTGACGGGCTGGGGTATCAGGTGGGACACGTTCATTGCTGCCAGTCTGGCGCCCTCTAGTGGAGTCATACTGCTAAGTGACACTTTTATTGGGCTAACATCGAAAAAGATAGAGTGACATAAGCTTTGGAGACCTTGAAAGTCTGATCCCGTGCTGCCTGCCTTGACCTATTGCCGTTTTTGCAACACTGATCCCGTGCCGCCTGCCTTGACCTATTGCAGTTGTCGTGACACTGATCCTGTGCCGCCTGCCTTGACCTATTGCCGTTTTCGCAACACTGATCCCGTGCCGCCTGCCTTGACCTATTGCTGTTGTCTTGACACTGATCCCGTGCTGCCTGCCTTGACCTATTGCAGTTGTCGTGACGCTGATCCCGTGCCGCCTGCCTTGACCTATTGCAGTTGTCGTGACGCTGATCCCGTGCCGCCTGCCTTGACCTATTGCAGTTGTCATGACACTGATCCCGTGCCGCCTGCCTTGACCTGTTGCTGCTTTCCTGGCACTGATCCCGTGCCGCCTGCCTTGACCTATTGCTGTTGTTGTGACACTGATCCCGTGCCGCCTGCCTTGACCTATTGCTGTTGTTGTGACACTGATCCCATGCCGCCTGCCTTGACCTGTTGCTGCTTTCCTGGAACTGATCCCGTGCCGCCTGCCTTGACCTATTGCTGTTGTTGTGACACTGATCCCGTGCCGCCTGCCTTGACCTGTTGCTGCTTTCCTGGCACTGATCCCGTGCCGCCTGTCTTGACCTATTGCAGTTGTCGTGACACTGATCCCGTGCCGCCTGCCTTGACCTATTGCTGTTGTAGTGACACTGATCCCGTGCCGCCTGCCTTGACCTATTGCAGTTGTCGTGACACTGATCCCGTGCTGCCTGCCTTGACCTATTGCATTTGTCATGACACTGATCCCGTGCTGCCTGCCTTGACCTATTGCTGTTGTCATGACATTGATCCCGTGCCGCCTGCCTTGACCTATTGCTGTTGTCTTGACACTGATCCCGTGCCGCCTGCCTTGACCTATTGCATTTGTCATGACACTGATCCCTTGCCGCCTGCCTTGACCTATTGCATTTGTCATGACACTGATCCCTTGCCACCTGCCTTGACCTATTGCATTTGTCATTACACTGATCCCGTGCCGCCTGCCTTGACCTGTTGCTGTTTTCATGACATCTGTTCTGTGCTGTCTGCCCTTACCTATTTGTACTGATTCTGCGTGCCCCCCTGATGTGTTGCTTCTTTATATGATTTGAAGGACTCCAGCAAAGGATCAGGACCGTAATGCGATATAAAGCAAGAGTTCATGTCAGTGATTTCACTGCCCTGGGGTCACGAAAAACAGTATGAAAAACTCCAGATTGTCAGAGGACACGTAAGGAGTACTGAAGTAAAGGGGGAATTTCCTAAATGATGTAATAACTCAGGAAGTAGGAGGAGTCATCTTTCAATACCAAGTTTGGTTACAGGCAGAGGAATTGCTTTCTTCTACCTCGCAGGGAGCAGGGAATCTCAGGTAAGATCACGCGATATGCCTTGTGATGCTGGCGTCATGCACGATCCTCGCAGGTGGTTGCAGCGCTAGTCGCAGCATTAGTGAGGAAGCCGGGTTAGGGGCACGGAGGGACGGGGCTCCTGTATATGTCTGCGTGACACTCTGTGGGGTTTATCCTACACAAGACCGTCACAGAGTGCAGCGTACACCCGGATCCTGTCTGAAAGTGAAGTTATGGGGGACGCGCGATGGATACTGTAGCACGTCTCTCTCTCTGCGTATTAACCCTTCCCAATCAGTAAACAGGAGGAGGGCTGGAGTTAGCAGACATGGCTTACATTTTGAAAGCAGAGTCTGATGCTGTTAATCAGTCATTAATATTTACATGATGTTAAGATGATATGAGGATTGTATATTTATCCATTTACTAAAACATAGAACTTACTGGCGGATCGGCCCCCGTCTAGTCACCCGCTTCTCCTGCTGTAAAGACTCAAACCTTAATCAGTCGTTGGTCTCGTCTTTGATTCAGGAGCCGTATGTCTATCCCATGCGTGTTTAATACCCTCACTGTATTACCCTCTACCACTTCTGCTGGGAGGCTGTACCATTTACATAAACCTCTCACCCCCAGGATATGGAGGCACTGGGGAATGTCTTACAGATCGCAGAAACTATCTACAGCCTTTGTGAGACGGCCAGTTCCAATAAGAAGCAATGCAATCGCTTGCAGAAGAGAATAAAGATGCTTCTGCTAACGGCCAAGCAGCTAAGGAAGCAGAGCGACAAGTCCGAGGATCTTAACGAGGTATTGATGGAGCTGGAGCTGACGCTGAGGAACGCCAGGTGCTGGGTCGCTAAATACTCCCATCGAGCGTGGTGGAGAAAGGTGCTCCAGGCCAACGGGATCAGGGAAGAGTTCGATCTGATCAATGACCGGCTGAAGGATGCGGCTGAGAACATCTCTCTCCTGATGGTGGCGGAGCAGAGGGGCAATTTCCTGGAATTTTTTGATGAGAAACACAGGAAAAGGCAGAATCAGAAAGATATTGATGATGATCTAAAGGATTTGAAAGATTACCTAACAAGTATGTTCTTCTTTTTGTAAAAGAATCCTATTTTATATAATAGCGCATGCGCGGTTAAGTCACGTGATTTCGCATGCTTTGACTCGTCGATTCGCTGAGAAAAGGTTTAAAGTGCAGGGTGGGCATCAAAGTCGAAATCTGCCTCATGTTTTTACTTTTGGGCTTTGCAGATGAGATGAGACCCATATGTGACAAAGTGGACCACCTGGCGGAAAAATTAGAGGACGCCGATGCGAGCGTGAATCATATTCTCAAACAGATAGAAACGCTGAAGCTACTGTGTACGTATCCCGAGAAAACACAATCCCGCGGCCCCACAAAGTGTCCATGTCCTTCTAACGCGGAAAACGCATAGAGCTCTTTGTTACCGGTTGGTCCCGGAGGGCATGCGCTTAATGTAGGGAGCAGCAAGTCTGAGCACTCACACTCCAACTCATTGCCAAAGCAATCTAGAAACGAGTGTCTTCTGTTTTCCAGCACTTGAAGGTATCCGCACCCCCTGGAATATCGCTGAGCTCCGGGTGACAGACCTGAAGCGGGGCGAGCTGGTGATTGAGAAACCCACCCACTATCTGTACAGAGGAGAGTACCACAAGGGTCCGGTAGCCATCAAAGTGCTGAAGGGGCAACTGATAAAAGACCAAGAGTGGGTCCCTTTCTGTGTCCGTCTCTGTCGGCAGATCCGTTCTCGGCGTGTCCGGCCGAGTTCACCTGCTTGACTTGTCTTTCTTTTCAGTTTTGTGAAGAAAACGTTTCAGGCTGAGATTAAGACCATGAAGAAATTTGAATGTGTGAATATTCTGCGACTCTATGGCATCTGTATTGATAATTCAAGTGAGTACATACACCAGCTTCTCTCTGCCCAACCCATCCATGTTCCTCCCTGCTCTCACGACCCTACATTCCCCACTCACCCCTCTGCGCTGCTGTTTGCAGAAAGCGAGCCGTGCTATTCCCTGGTGATGGAGTTTTGTGAGAAGGGGACCCTGCGAGATCTGCTGAACAGAGAGAAGGAGCTGTCCTGGACGCGCCGTGTTCACATGGTGCTGGATGCTGCCAGGGCTCTGTACAGGTGCGTGGATCGCATTGTCCAGGACGCAGGTCTGATAGGGGGTGGAATGAACGGGGATCTGGGCTCTTCTGGGTCCTGGCTATTAGCTGCTGTCCCGCTGCTTTGGGACATTTTCTTCTCTTCTGGGTTTCACCATATAAGACGTGGCTTTGTTACGATGACCTGCAGGGTCCATCATCGGACTCGGCGTACTGAATGACCCCATTGTCCTTGTGCAGGTTACATCAGACGGAGTTGAAAGCCATTCTGCACGGAAGTCTCAGCAGCTCCAAGTTCCTGGTGGACGGGACATACTGTCTGAAGGTAGCAGAGAACCTCATCCTCAGTTCTATCTCATAATCTGTCTGTTAGGGTCATACAGGAATAATATAATAATAGCCTCCGGTACCCCCGTCGGTTCTCGGTTGCTTCCTCCCAGGGTCTCGATGGGAGAAAGGCGCTGTATAAATACTAGTTGTTAGCTGTTATGTGGTCATAATACTGATCAGTAATCAGAGATAGCAGACGGAAGACGAGGCACATGTTCCACATGTCCATCTGCCCTTCTCCAGAGATGCTTTCAGGGCCGTGCAGATTAAGCCATGTAATGGGTATCGGGTGGATCTCTGTTCTTCCATCTCTCGGCAGAGTAGAATTCAGCTTGTGGGCGGCTGTGGCGTCTTCACGTTTCTGGCTCTTATAAATGTTCAACGATGCTCTTGAGCGCTCATGGTTACTTGGTGAAACCATATTTCTAAGCCGCACTCCACCAGATCCACTCTTCTGTCCCTGACAACTGGCCCTTGTGCCCCCATACACCACAACCGTACAACTACATTCTGAGCCGTTCGATTTCTTAAATATATGTGTTCTAGACTGAGGACAAATATGTTGATGCTTTATTACCTGAAAGCATCATAAATCAAGATCATCTCCTTGTTCTTAGCTCTCGGGATTTGAGCTCTCCAAGACAGAGTCATCCATGAGAAAAAGCGCCAACGCAGAGAAACGCAAGGAGAGCATTGAATGGGCGTACATTGCTCCCGAGACCCTGGAGAACATCAACGCATATGATAAACGCAGCGAGGTTTACAGGTAAGGGGCTTATGGAGGCGTAATGGGTCAATGGGAAGTTGATGTACCCAGAAGTATATTTAAATTATACTGCACACCAACAAGCCCCTTAAAATTTTTTCTCATGTTTCTCCTTTTTTTCAGTCTGGGAGTCGTGTTTTACGAAATCGCAAGCGGGAAGGTGCCTTTAGAGGGTGAGTGCGGCTCTTTACGGAGTGGGAGCTCTGAAGCGGCTATAGATTTTGCATTAATGAGGGTCCGTGGGTTACCAGCTTATTTCACCATTATCTGGCCTTGTAGGACTGCCGGCCCCTGAAGGAAACCTGGACGAGATCCATCAGAAGCTTCGTGCCGAGGCGGAGGCCGGTCTTCCCTCCGACTGCCCGGCTGTCCTTTGTGACATTATCAAAAAGAGCCTAGAAAGCGACCCCAATAATCGCCTGACAGCCGGAGGTAAGGAGGTGCTAGATCCCATTTGCAGTCCCATGTTTCTGTAGGGTGTATGGGTACGTAAGAAACGTAAAAAGCCATGATCCTCACTTTTTTGGGATCTTTACTGAAGCGGAGGTGAGTGGTCCACGCTCACACTCACACGTTATTCTGCAGGTACACAACACCACAGTGCTAGGTATGGAAAGCAGGCTGGGATTTCTGGGACGTAGCTGTGTGCTGGACCTGCGTTGTAATACGTTTTCATGCCTTTCTTCCAGTGATTGTGGATTTACTGATGTCCCACTTGAACCAACAAGATTCCAGACCACCCTCTCCTGAAACTAGCGTGTAATGCCAGGGGCCACGGCGAGGAGAGGACACCGGTGCAGCCGTGCACCAAAGCTAACTTCACATTTTAAGCTTGAAAAGCTACTTGTACGACAGCCCGTTACAGAGCATGGAGCTCCCCGGTCCTTGTATTTTCATGGTTTTCGTGTATCGAAGACTCATTGTCGCAGTGAAGCCTTGTGGACAACCACAAAGAGAACTCTGATAAAAATATCTATAGATACAATGTCTGGGGGGCACGGAGAGGCACCATGGCGTATTTCATAATTACAAAAACACGTCCGGCTTCCGCAAAAATACACTATAAAACTAAATCTTATCGACACACTCTACAGTTTTGATAGTAGCTGAAATATTATATTTATAACATGTTTTTTTACTTTGTTTCTAAAGGACTGTATTTTATACCTTGAATAAACAGCAATAAAGCGGTTTAAAAATCACTTTGGTTGTGGCTGTGATTTAGGAGTCTGGCATGTGCAGGGGCTCCGCGGTAAAATAACGTAACCATTTAAACCATTTTATGGTCTGTATGCCAGACACGACAGTAAACTCTAGCGACAGTATTACCGTGATCTGCCCCAATGACAGATGCCCACCCGTGTGGGATTGTTAATGAGGAAACGAAGCTGCGTTAGCTGCTTGGGCCAGGTGTGTTGCGGTTGAAAATGATCTACATCGGTTACCGCGGCCATGCGCAGAATGGACCTTGGGCATGTTAACATGGTCCTGGCATAGAGCGTGTTAATGTCCCCGTGTACTCGTTACATTCCAAAACATTCCTTCGAGAGAACATGCTGCAATATTCCCAACCGTGTCACGCATGAAAGAGAAAGCGAAAGCGTGGGAAGCAGGAAGTGGGAACATGCGGCGAGATTAATAAAAGGGAGCGAGGTAAGAACACAGAGACGCCCGTTGCTTCGTAGCACCCACTTCCATCGCAGAGACTTCGCTTTTACATCACAGGCCTGATTCACCTCGCGGATGAGGGTTCTGCAGGACTATCCTGGAGGTCACACGCACCGCACGGGTGTCTGTTTCTTTCTATCGCAGGCTGAACTGAAATGTGGAAAATGCAGCATGTTTATTAAAGTGCCGTCACGGAGGAGCCCAGACTGTTCCCAGTACGTGGCAATCTGAGGCTGGAGGAGCAGAGACCTTTTGGGTTGCCGGCTACTGCAATTTCTCCCATCTCAGGGCCTTTTGTTCACAAAGTCCGCACCGACGTAATTTTATAAACCTTTAAGTATAGTCCTTTCACCTTTAATGAGATCCTTTCAGCTAAACGTATATCTAATTAATACATAATTGTGTGCACTCCGGAGATAAAGCTCGTTTGTAGAAACCTAATTTTTGTTTTGCTGCGTGTGGCTACCCAGTTGGGGCCGCTGGCAAGTAGTTAATGCCGCAGTGATCTTCCCTCCGCAGGCCATGGAGATGCTGGGGAGTATTATTGCCTCTGCCAAAACGATCTACCAGATGTGTGACGAAGCCCAGTCCAACAAGAAACAATGCAAGCGCCTGAAGGAAAGAGTGCAGCTGCTGATGGTGCCTGTGAACCAGCTGACGACGCAGCGCCACAAGTCCCAAGAGCTGGAGGGCGTCCTCAGTGAGCTTCTGCTTATTTTGGACAATGCCAAGTGCTGGCTGGTGAAATACTCCCAGAAGGGCTGGTGGCTAAAGATCATGCAGGCCTTCCGCATTAAAGAAGAGTTCGGACTGATCAACGATCGCCTCAGAGACGCCGCCGAGTCCCTGCAGCTAGCGCTAAATGTGGAAGCGAGGGAAGAATTTCTCAGATACTTTAAGGAAAACGTATGGAAGAAGCAGAACTGGAAAGCTGTGGATGAGGATCTACAGCAGCTAAGTCAAGACCTTAGAAGTAAGCGTTAATGCTCGTTTCACACGCGTCACACCTTCCGAGCAGCCGTGAAGCTCCGTGGGTTCTGTGCCACGTGTTTATCGGGCGCATCGTCTATCATCCAGGCTGCTACGGTATCTGTCAGCCGCCCAACTGCCGCAGATCTGACGAACCTAATTACTCTGTGACACGTTAGATGGGGTGTCACATGGTACCGAGCTGCTGAATATGATGGCGCCACATAAAACAATAAATAAATAATGTATAAATTATATATATATATATATATTCTTGGATTTTCATTAATAACTACAGTCAAGCGTGGGAGGTTTGGAAACGGTCACTGTGTCCGGTATGTTTCACTTTACGCAGGTAACAAGGTGGACAGTCCAAGTTCTGCATTAGAAGATCACAACGAGAAGATTGCAGCGCTGTGTAAGTGAGCACAAATAAACGCACCAAACCCTGTACTGATCACCGATACCTCCGGGCTCACTCCGCCGTTAAGCTCCCGTCCCTCTGCAAAGGGAACGTTCCTTCTTACAGAGCCGTACTGGGATGTTCCCCGGGGTTGGCTTCAGATCCAACTGCCGCTGGACATTTTAATAACTGATCCGTCACCTATTGAAAAGCCCGCAAGGCTGTCTCTACCGTCTGAGCATTCTTCATAAACGGCTTCCTTCTTAGCAATACATTTCCACTAACTGGGCTTGATAATAATTTCCCTGAAAGTGATTAGCACACCCATATGGGGGTACGCCATTATCATATCAGCATACTTAGGGGAAATGTCCATTAAGAGCAATTCTGGGGTCGAATCTTCAATTTGGAGCAATCAGCATGGAAACCAAATGAATCCTTTGCTTATCGATATAGATGCGTACATATTTTCTATTCCAGGCATTTGTACGTTTAGTCAGACCTGGACCTGATATCCCCTGCAGATATAACGTTACCGCACGTGTTATCGAGGAAGTGTCGGATCATTAGTTGTATTTTGCAGTGTCACAAGGTATCTGCGCATCCTGGAATATCACAGAGATACGGGCGACAGACCTGAAGCGGGGCGAGCTGCTGACCGAGACACCCAGCCATTCTCTGTACAGGGGAGAATACCACAAGGGCCCTGTGGCTATCAAAGTGCTGAAAGGGCAACTGAATCAGAATGATGAGTAAGTAGGGTCTTGTCTCTTAATGTCATATATGTCAGGGTCGTTCCTAAGGGTCTACTGGCCGTAAAACGATGGGGTAAATCGCTGAGATAAATCTTTTCAGTTTTGTGAAGAAAACGTTTCAGGCTGAGATTAAGACCATGAAGAAATTTGAATGTGTGAATATTCTGCGACTCTATGGCATCTGTATTGATAACTCAAGTGAGTACATACACCAGCTTCTCTCTGCCCAACCCATCCATGTTCCTCCCTGCTCTCACGACCCTACATTCCCCACTCACCCCTCTGCGCTGCTGTTTGCAGAAAGCGAGCCGTGCTATTCCCTGGTGATGGAGTTTTGTGAGAAGGGGACCCTGCGAGATCTGCTGAACAGAGAGAAGGAGCTGTCCTGGACGCGCCGTGTTCACATGGTGCTGGATGCTGCCAGGGCTCTGTACAGGTGCGTGGATGGTATTGTCCAGGACGCAGGTCTGATAGGGGGTGGAATGAACGGGGATCTGGGCTCTTCTGGGTCCTGGCTATTAGCTGCTGTCCCGCTGCTTTGGGACATTTTCTTCTCTTCTGGGTTTCACCATATAAGACGTGGCTTTGTTACGATGACCTGCAGGGTCCATCATCGGACTCGGCGTACTGAATGACCCCATTGTCCTTGTGCAGGTTACATCAGACGGAGTTGAAAGCCATTCTGCACGGAAGTCTCAGCAGCTCCAAGTTCCTGGTGGACGGGACATACTGTCTGAAGGTAGCAGAGAACCTCATCCTCAGTTCTATCTCATAATCTCAGGGAGCTAGACGCTCACATGTGGCACCTCACACATTTACTTTTCTGGGCATACATTACGCAGGTCCCACATTAAAGAAAGAGACTGTTACATACGTATCAGTATAGGCACCACTTTAACCACTTTCCACCTGTAGTCCCCTCTCTTTCAAACGGCTCTGTCTCTCCTTCCTCAGCTGTCTGAATTTGAGCTCTCCAAGACGGAGTCATCCATGAGAAGAAGCTCCAACGCAGAGAAGAGGAAGGACGGCATTAAATGGGCGTACATTGCTCCCGAGACTGTGCAAAGCATCAACGCGTATGATAAGCGCAGCGAGGTTTACAGGTAAGACGCCATTCATAACGTGTCATGAGTTTTAGCAGCGTCTGTACTTCGGAATAAGGATACAGATCTCTTTTTAATGATTACATCTGACTTTTACCCACCCCCCCCAAATATAAACAGATACAGATTTCCGTGGCACTTTTGACAATTTTTCATAGCGACTCCTCCTCACAAGCTGTCACAACGCGCCGCAAAGCACAGTGTAGGGCTGACATTATGTCTCTGGGTGTTAGCACATCACTCGCCAACCATTGTTTGGTAAATGGCCAGCTGTACTGGGCCTGTCAGATAAAGTTACTGATAGGTATATAAGCCGGAGAAAACCTTTCGTTCAGACGCTGGAGGGTCACTCTTTTTAACATTATAACATTTAGGCTTCATCAATGGCAACTTTTCCAGCATCCCAAAGGAAATATAAAAGCCCTGAGGAACAAAAGCCCCATGTACCCAGAAGACACGCCATTCCGCGTGTAAAATGTGCACACACAATTTTTTTCTCATGTTTCTCCTTTTTTCAGTCTGGGAGTCGTGTTTTACGAAATCGCAAGCGGGAAGGTGCCTTTAGAGGGTGAGTGCGGCTCTTTACGGAGTGGGAGCTCTGAAGCGGCTATAGATTTTGCATTAATGAGGGTCCGTGGGTTACCGGCTTATTTCACCATTATCTGGCCTTGTAGGACTGCCGGCCCCTGAAGGAAACCTGGACGAGATCCATCAGAAGCTTCGTGCCGAGGCGGAGGCCGGTCTTCCCTCCGACTGCCCGGCTGTCCTTTGTGACATTATCAGAAAGAGCCTAGAAAGCGACCCCAATACTCGCCTGACAGCCGGAGGTATGAGAGGAGATGTATCACATTACTATATTTAGAGGTGTAGTAAAGAGAAATGTCTTACATTAACCGCTGATTCTAACGTTAACGGGAGCCGCCACCGGAGACGTGCAGAGAATCGGCCTTATGTCCTGGCTCTACACCTAGAAGGTCAAAAAATTGATTTACAAAGAAGGTAGAGATTGGCATGAAAAATAACTGCGTGATATATTACCCAATAACAGCACTTTCCTCTCTTTTCTATAGTTATTGTGGATCAACTGGTTTTTTATCTGAACCAGCAAGACCCCGTAAGAGCCGCTGTTGAGACCACCGTATAGGGTCCATTCCCACAATGGAGACCCACACGCCGCCGCCAGCCTTTCTGTGTTACAGCTACCGAGGCTAACCCGGGACTTTAGGATGGACCCCGTCCTCCTCCTCTCCGCGAGTGACTCTGGAGCAGTTATGTATTGTGAAGCAGCGGCTCTGCTCACCAGCGGCTGGGATTTAGTGAAAATGAACGATTTGGGCGGACTTTGAGAATATTTTTGCTGCAAAGGACTGACAATCTACCGAGAAACCAGTAAGAACAGCAGACTCAGAGGCTAGTTGGCAGTGTTCCCTCTAAGCTGCGCGCTTGTGCGGGCGCACATAGCGTTTTTAGAGAGCGCACACGTCCAAAAATTGTGCGCACAAGTTTTTCCCAAAAAAAGAAAATATTTTTTTTGAAACTTTATGTGGTGCGGATTTTGTGCGCACAAAATTTTTGCTCTGTGAAAATTTTTGCACAAGAGAAATTTTCTGCGCACGCCAACTAAGAAAAATTAGATGGAACATTGCTAGTTGGGGTATCTAATGGCTGCGGGTAAACCAGGCTGCCAGATTCATGTACTTGTCGGGCTCCGCGGCTGCATCCAGTTCGCTTTGTGTCTGTGCCTTAGTTTGTGTTTCTCCGTTTCTTCTATTTAACCTGCCATGTGCCTCTGTTTGGTTCCTACCTGCTACAGGTGAGCACCGTGGCTCCGGTTTCTGCTTCATTGTCTGATTTCTTAGTTCGGGGCTAGATTTAAGACCTGCCTAACGTGAAGTACCCTGAAGTAACGGTCGCTTCCATCTCCTGTACCACTAGACTCGGCCCGACCCCGGATCTGGATTTTGTACGGGATGCCCAGTCAGCACTTCTTACAGGTGGAACATGCTGGGGACACTGCGCATGGTTTTATGTCAGTGTATGGTGGGCATGGTTCTGTACACCACCTATCACCATAACTCAAGAGGGGCCATGTAATGAAATGGTGCAGAGTACAGCGCCCCCTGCCGCTACCTGATGCCTTGGGTGCAGTGCGCTTCTTACGGGGGTTTTGGTGGTTGATTTTAAAAGAATATGAAATAAAGCGTTTATTTCATCATTCCTCCTGATTTGTGTCATTTTGTTTTGAGGCCGGGTGCTGAGTCGTTGGGGCAGATCCACTTTAAACGTGAGCGCAGGGGTATCTGGGGACAGTCCTAGTCCCGGGACACTCGGCATACTGTGTGAGCGCGGGTAAATTATATACATTACTCTATCTGCTTGCACAGTCCCGCTCCCTGAGGAAGGCCGGTGCCGCTGAAACGTGATCAAGACACACTGCTTTGCCGTTACATGCTTTGTTATGACCCGGCTTTGGTGTTACTGGTCAGTCTGGAGCACATATTACCCCGGCACAGGGCACCAGAGGCACTTATTACCCCTAGCACTGGGGGCACTAATTACCCCTGGCACTGGGAGCGCTTGTTACCTCTGACACTGGGAGCGCTTGTTACCCCCGGCACTGGGGGCACTCGTTACCCCCGGCACTGGGGGCACTCGTTACCCCCGGCACTGGGGGCACTCATTACCCCCGGCACTGGGGGCACTTATTACCCGTAAACCATCTTGCCGCTTCAGGCTTGGTACGTCAGGAATACCGGAAGTGCAGGTACAGCAACCTGTTTCCCACCGAACGCTCCGTGACTGGCAGCCAAGCTCAACCAATCAGCAGACGGGGCGAGAATCCGGATGTCGCCGTCTCCCAGGTGAGGGCGGAACTATCTTCCCTTGGATACGGTTAAGTGAAACAGCGCCTGTCCAATGATATCCGGGCGCGGAGAGTGGGCGGGGCGGTACTGTGGAGTTGGCGCGGAGAGTATGATTTGACGGGGACGATTGCCCGGAAGTTGTTTCAACGATTCTCTCTGGTCCGGTTCGCAGGTTAGTACATTGCACTGGCGGCCGTCTGATAACGCCTGTCAATCCCGCCGAGCTGTATGGAGCGACCGGTAGGGGCCTTTCGCTGGTTTCCATGCCAGGATACCGGACATCATTTTGCGGTGCCCGTTGTTGCCCCTTTTCTGCGGCTGGTACTTCTTCCCTTGTTCCTGCTGTGCTGCTCTTTTTATGATTCCTGTGATGGTAACAGGGATTGTGGTAATACTGTGTGCTGTGCCATGTCCCCTCTCTGGGGTTCACTGCTGCCCGCTGTACCTGTTGGTGCCTGCCTGCCTGCTGGCTGCCTGCCTGCTTTTCTTGTTGGTGCCCCCCACTCTTTCAGTTCCTGTTGGCGCCCGGCTGCTCTTCCCGTCGGTGCCTGCTGACTGCCTGCTTCTCCCGTTGGCACCCCCTGCTCTTTCAGTTATGTGCAGTTGGTGCCCGGCTTCCTGCTTTTCCTATTGGTGCCAGCCTTCTCTTCTCGTTGGCGCCCCAGCTGCTTTTCCTTCTCATTTTTGTTGTTAATAAAGCTGTATGTTTGTGAATTCTAGCTGGGAAGATGGCGCAGGAGGAGATGGACGTGGATTTCCCCGTCTTGTTGGATCCGAGCAGCCATCAGGCCTCTCCTGTGGCTTCACATCTGGTGCTGCCTCCTCCTACCCTGTATTCAGACAGCTCGGAAGATCTTTTCCTCGTGAGTGAGGGCAACGAGGTGATTACGCTGGACTCCGGTGGGGAGACCGCTGACCCACATCTAGCCGCCTCCAACGCACTGCAGATGCTCCAGGGAGCTCTTGAGCATCTCCGCCAGGGTGCGGATCAGCAGGCAACTGCACGTCGCGTGCGGACCTTGCGAAGAAACACTAGACGGCAGCAAAGGAGGGGTTCCCAGCGAGCCGCTGGCGGCAGGTAACGGCTTATTTCTCCAGATGTACGGAGCCGATACAATTTACCCCCCAGGACCGCTGCTCAGCCTGTGTTTGCTTTGCGATGAAAGTTAAATCCTGGTTTGTTTTTTTTGTTTTTTTTTTCTCATTGAAAAGTCACTCTAAATAGGTTGTATATCGGAATGTAAAAGTGTATTATTTGTTGAAGATTAACTTCCTGTGCTTCATGGGTGCTTTTAAACTAATCTGTAAAAAAAAAAATGTGTCCCTAGCTCCCGTGCAAGCCTGGCAAGCTTCTTCCAAATTAACAGAACGCAGGCGCTCCCTCCTGCTGGCGCTCCACGGGGAGGAAACTCGGAGATGCTCGGGGAGCCACCGGACAACGGAGAAAACTCTGATGGGACCGTAGAGCTGAGTGACGAAGATCGTGGAAGCTCAACCGACGTGGACGATGGAGACGCGGATGCCAGAGCCGTCCAGCCTCCGGAGCCAGGTCTGTTCTGCTGTCCTCTATGATCCCTGCTGAACATGGGGGGGGGGGGCTCTTGCGCATGCTAGTGTGTGGTGGAGAGTAGCTCAAGAGGAAGCGCCGTTCTTGTGGTTATCCTGCACCTGTTCATTTTATTGATGGGATTTAGCTTATCATAAGGTGTCTTATAAGGCTTTTTGCGCGTTTAGCTGCGGCATCGTGTCCTGGCGACTAACGGGGTGTCAATTTCCCTTAGCCCCTGAAGAGAGACACATTGACACTGTGGCTGTCCGCACGGTAGACTCCGGCACTTTGGACACAACTCTGCAACAAATCCAAAACAAGCCGGTATAGTGAAACTCCAGATCCTCTGTACTCTGTGTTACTCGTTTTAATTTGCTGTTGGCCCCCCGGGTGACGTCTCGCTTGTGTTGTACGCAGAAAACCCCAGTGAAGCCTGTGCCTGCTGCCCCTCCTCTCGAGGAAGAGGAGGGTGACACCTGTGCCATCTGTTTCGATTCGTGGACTAATGCCGGGCAACATCGCCTCTCAGCCCTTCGCTGCGGCCATCTCTTCGGCTTCACCTGCATTGAGCGATGGCTGAAGGGAGGAGCAGCAAAGTGCCCCCAGGTAAGAATCAAAAGCATCTGTAATTTCAATGTAAAAGGGTTACCTTCACAGTCCGCCTTGGAACTGGAAAACCATGCGTCTTACTGGAAACAAGCGATAACATGTTTCTGCTCAAGGAATGTCCTCTAAGAACTCATCATTTTTCTTTCTTGTCTTAAATGTAACAATTTATTCTGTGCCCCCCAGTGCAATAAAAAGGCCAAACGCTCGGATATCGTGGTTCTGTATGCCCGGACGCTGAAAGCTCTGGATACCAGTGAGCAGGAGCGAATGAAAAGGTATCCTCATCCTGCCCTCGTCGACGGGTTTCCCGTGTGCCTATTTTTAAATGAATTAATAATTATGGTTATATATAGCATGCCTGCCCTGTTGTAAATATCAAACCAGACAGTGAATTGATTTGATTGCGTGACGGTGAGAGGTCGGTCTGTAGATCTAGGATAACGCTGATCAGCCAGGGACAAGACACAGACAGCTGTTTCTTACTATTAACAATTTGGTTCTATAAAATATTGAATATTTAGAGAAGAAGCAAGCTTTGGTTTGCGTGTGTACTTTGAAAGCAGTAAGCGTGTCAGATAGTTAGACGTCTCTGTATTCTGTCAGTTCCTTGGAGAAGGAGCAATCGATGCGCAGGAAAGCGGAGCTGGAGTCTGCGCAGTGCCGTCTGCAGGTCCAGGTGCTGACCGACGAATGTGGTAAACTGCGCAAGCAAATCCAGGTGAGTAACGCTGTGAAAGGCAAATGGCTAAAATGTCATTCACTTGGTGTGTGTATTTATAGATTATGTGTGTGTGTGTATGTAGATGTATAATTCCAATGATTCTTTGAAGGTCTGGGTGATACGTGACCCTGTTCATTAAACTAAATCTCCCTTGGATGTTTATGCTTCTCACTCATGGAGCCATTATTTTTCTATCCCTTAGGAGTTAAAGATGCTAATTGCCCTGAATGGCACCAACTCTTCCCAGCTGCCCTCCAGCTCGCGAGTTGGGGGCTGTGGTTCACTTTCCTCCAGCCAGGGCCAACACAAGTACAACTTTGAGAAGGCCATTTTGATCTCCCAAACTGGAAACTGCCGTGTCATGTCTTACTGCGAGAGCTTGTGCTGTCTGGCCGTGTCCCAGCCTTCTCCCCAGACAACGCTTATTCCTGGTAAGGAGCGTCGGGCATTCCTCGGCGAGCCGGCTGTCCTGGGTGTGCACGGTGTGGTCTGTATCACACGTATTGGGAAACCTTGGCTCGCGTTAATAAGTACATCAATGTGTGCTTGGGTGGCCCAGCAGGTGGCTTGCTGTGCATGTGGACGTTAACCAGAATTACGCTCTTTTCTGTGCTTCCAGGTTGCGGCATAAAGAAGCTCAGCGCAGCCAATCTGAAAAGCAGTCAGTACGTTCCCATTCACTCGAAGCAGATCCGGGGCCTGGCGTTCAGTAACCGCTCCGATGGCCTTTTGCTTTCAGCAGCTCTTGATAACACAGTGAAGCTCACAAGGTGGGTTCTTTGGTAACTAATAAAGATGACAGACTGTACTTTTGTTTACCTGATTTACAGCAGGGGCTTAAGGTTTCAGGGTTTGCCTCCCTGTAAGTCCTCGGTCTTCTGTGTCTCCCTCGCAGCTTGCTGACCAACACGGTGGTGCAGACCTATAACGCGGGGAGACCGGTGTGGAGCTGCTGCTGGTGCTCTGACAACACAAATTACGTGTATGCCGGTCTAATTAACGGCTCTGTGCTGGTGTATGATCTGCGTGATACCAGCCAGTGCGTGAAGGAGCTCGTCCCACAGGGCTCCAGGTCAGTATTTATCTTATGTGTGCCTGTGACGTCATAACTCTTCTCCCCTTGCACCTGTACACTTAACCAGTGCTTTCTTTGCAGATGCCCCGTGGTATCGCTCTCCTATGTGCCCCGAGCCGCCTCGGAGGTGTTCCCTTGTGGGGGGGTATTGGCTGGGACACTGGAGGGTGCGTGTTTCTGGGAGATGAAAGATGAGCGGTACCGTCCCCACATCCTTCCTCTGGAGCCCGGAGGATGCACTGATATTCAGACAGAGAGCAGCACGCGCCACTGCCTTGTTACCTACCGCCCTGGTAAGCTGCACCTCTGGCGGGGCAGGATGACGAGCATGTGGGTTAGGGCTGACTTAATTTTACCCCAATACATTTTTTCCAGGGAAAGCCAACAACTACGTCCGCTGTGTGATGATGGAGTTGACTAGTAGTCGCCTGACTGACTCTGAGAATGAGTACAGTTGTTCTTGTTACCCAGTGCAGACCTTCAACGCTGGCCCCACGTGCAAGCTGCTTACCAAGAACGCCATCTTCCAGAGCCCCGACAGGGATGGCAGCATCTTGGTGTGTGCCGGCGACGAGTCCTCTAACTCTGCCATGGTAAGGATTAATCTTAGTGGCATATCTCTGATGTCAGAGGGGCAGGAAAAACACAGGGCATGGGGGGCTGGGGCAGCGGTCCGGTGGCATGTTAATATAAAATCGTGGCACTTTGTGAGAGGGGGAAGCTCTGGATAATGTATTGGGGGTCACTACACCTTTTAAAACTGTCATTCTATAATCCCTCCCATTGAATATATATATATTGTGAGCCGAGGGATAATTCATATTTTAACCTCCTCGCACACATTGAAGTTGGGATTCCAGAGCAATCTTCACCGTTTCCTGTGCTATGGTTTCAGGTCTGGAATTCCGGATCCGGCTCCCTCCTCCAGAAGCTGCAGGCTGACCAGCCGGTTCTTGACATCTGTCCCATGGAGGTGAACCAGAGCAGCATGCTGGCCACTTTAACGGAGAAAATGGTGAAAATCTACAAATGGGAGTGAGTCGTCGACCAAAAGCCACCAATCAGAACGCCTACACGTACCAGTCATACGAGTCTTAATAGTAGTCTGAGTCCCAGGAGCACGTCCTGCGTCTCCCAGAGGCTGCGCTTCGTCCGCACAGTCGCGTGTGTTTACGTGGTACTGATTCGGCTGCTGCGCTTAGTGGGGACGCAGCATACGCTAAATGGGGAAAAATGCACAGACCCGGCTGGCGATGAGCTGTCTGCGCTGCCGTTCACCACGGACTCGAAGAATTCTATTGCTTTTTTTTGTGTATATATGTATATTGTATGTCTCTTGTATGTGTTATAATTGTCATTTTTTTGTGATATTCTGCTCTGCTCCCAATAAAGAATTTAATTTTTTTTAATAGTGTTTTTTTCTTTGCATACTAAAGATTGTTTCACTAACAGCAGCGAAAAAAACAATCTGCTTGTTAGGCGGCACTCAACTTGTTGGTGCCCGAGCCGGACTCCGCACGCAGTGATTTGATGCGTGTGTTCCACGGTGTGAAAGGGATCCTGTGGTTGGTGTGAAAGGGATCCTGTGGTTGGTGTGAAAGGGATCCTGTGGTTGGGTTGAAACGTTGCCAGGTAGAGGAATAAACGCCCCTGAGTTATATCGCTCTAGCTGGCTGCTGCTTGTGGATATTTCTATAGGTGATATGACACCCCCCCCCCATGGGGTAAACAGATATTCCTATAGGTAATATCAACCCCCCCATGTGGGCTACACATTCTATGGATATTCCTATAGGTGATACATCCACACACCCCCATGTGGGGTACACATTCTATGGATATTCATATAGGTGATACATCCACACACCCCCTCCCTGTGGGGTACACATTCTATGGATATTCCTATAGGTGATACATCCACACACACCCCCCTGTGGGGTACACATTCTATGGATATTCCTATAGGTGATACATCCACACACCCCCATGTGGGGTACACATTCTATGGATATTCATATAGGTGATACATCCACACACCCCCCCCCTGTGGGGTACACATTCTATGGATATTCCTATAGGTGATACATCCACACACCCCCATGTGGGGTACACATTCTATGGATATTCATATAGGTGATACATCCACACACACCCCCCCCTGTGGGGTACACATTCTATGGATATTCCTATAGGTGATACATCCACACACCCCCATGTGGGGTACACATTCTATGGATATTCCTATAGGTGATACATCCACACACCCCCTGTGGGGTACACATTCTATGGATATTCCTATAGGTGATACATCCACACACACACACACCCCGTGGGGTACACATTCTATGGATATTCCTATAGGTGATACATCCACACACACACCCCCCTGTGGGGTACACATTCTATGGATATTCCTATAGGTGATACATCCACACACCCCCATGTGGGGTACACATTCTATGGATATTCCTATAGGTGATACATCCACACACCCCCTGTGGGGTACACATTCTATGGATATTCCTATAGGTGATACATCCAGACACACCCCTATGGGGTTACAGATTCTATGGATATTCCTATAGGTGATACATCCACACACCCCCCCTGTGGGGTACACATTCTATGGATATTCCTATAGGTGATACATCCACACACCTCCCTGTGGGGTACACATTCTATGGATATTCATATAGGTGATACATCCACACACCCCCCCCCCCGTGGGGTACACATTCTATGGATATTCCTATAGGTGATACATCTACACACCCCCATGTGGGGTACACATTCTATGGATATTCCTATAGGTGATACACCCCGTGGGGTACACATTCTATGGATATTCCTATAGGTGATACATCCACACCCCCCCCCCCCTGTGGAGTACACACTCTATGGATATTCCTATAGGTGATACATCCACACACACCCCTACGGGGTTACACATTCTATGGATATTCCTATAGGTGATACGATCACCCCCCCCCCGTGGGGTACACATTCTGTGGATTTTCTTATAGGTGATACGATCACCCCCCCCTGTGGGGTACGCATTCTATGGATATTCCTAAGGGTGATATGACCAGCCCCCCCTCCCCCGTGGGGTACACATTCTATGAATATTCCTATAGGTGATACATCCACCCCCCCCCCATGTGGGCTACACACTCTATGGATATTCCTATAGGTGATACTTTAACCTCACCCCCCTGTGTATACACGCAATAAAAACTTTATTGACGGTCGCAGGTGACATATACGGAGTGCAGTGAGTTTCCGGTTTGGAGGTGATATTCTTTTAATAGGAGACCGGCACCCACATGTCCTCTCTGGTCTGTCTGAAACTCGGTGGTTAAGCTGCCCTATTTAAGTGATTGGGCGAGCGGCGCGCACTTCTTGTTTAGCGACGCGCCGTGCGTGATGACGCATCGCGGTGTCAGGTGTCGTGCGCGCTCTCGGTGCAGCCGGTTGCTGTAACGCGCCTGCAGCTCCGTGACTGGCTCTTCCCAAGATGGCGGCCTGCGGACGTGTCCGGCTCTGCTGGGTGCTGTATGTGAGCGCAGGGCTTGCTCTGCTCGGGCACACGACTGCGGGTGACTTTCCTGCTGGGCAGGAGGTTGCGGTACAGCCCGGTGCAGCGGCCTCACAGCCTCGCAGGTTACCCGGCTGGAAGCTGGCCGAGGAGGAGGCCTGCAGGGAGGATGTGAGCCGCATCTGCCCCAAACACACCTGGGGTAACAACCTGGCCGTGCTGGAGTGCCTTCAGGAGATCAGGGAGGTGAGAAGAAACCGACCGTATCGCCTATGAAGCTCCCTATAGAGCGTATATCGCCTATAGCCCTGCATGTACAATGTTTACATACAGGAGAACTAAGCATATCGCATGTATCACTGCATGTACAATGTATACATACAGGGGAACTAAGTATATCGCATGTATCACTGCATGTACGATGTATACATACAGGGGAACTAAGTATATCGCATGTATCACTGCATGTACGATGTATACATACAGGGGAACCAAGTATATTGCATGTAGCACTGCATGTACGATGTATACATACAGGGGAACTAAGTATATCACATGTATCATTGCATGTACAATGTATACATACAGGGGAACCAAGTATATTGCATGTAGCACTGCGTATAGAATGTATACATACATGGGAACCAAGTATATATTGCCTATAGCACTGCATGTACAATGTATGCATACAGGGGGACCATATATATTGTCTGCAGCACAGCATGTATGATGTATACATACAGGGGGAACTGCGTATACAGTCTATAGTACTGTATATAGAATGCATACATACAGGGGGAACTTATACTGTCTATAGCACTGTATATAAAATGTATAGATGCAGGGAACCAAGTATATCACCTATAGCACGGTATATAAAGAAACTAGAGATAACTGTGCTGCTTATAGCACTAAATATACAATATATATAAAGGGGAACAGTATATTGCTTATAGAAATGCGTATAGAATGTATACATACAGGGGAACATAGTGTATCGTCTATAGCACTGCATATGCGATGTATACATACAAGGGAAGCCTACAGCACTGCCTATAGAACTGCATATACAGTGTATATGTACAGGGGAGCCATGTGTATCACCTATAGAACGGCATATACAATGTATACATATAGGGGAAAAGAGTATTTTGCCTATAGAACGGAATATACAATTTATACCTACAGAGGAAGAGTATACAGCACCGCATTTAGAATACAT